>JARKIC010000039.1:0-646441 GCA_029378375.1 Mycena olivaceomarginata
GGGGATTCTGGATACCGGTGCAAAATAGAGATGAAGTGGGCAGTGGCAGGTTAAGACGGCAGTGCACAAGTGGTGGCCCATTTGTCTGTGTTTGCGCCTGAGCTTTGACAGTCTTGCCACCGTGACTTGTAACAATGCCACCTCTGCCTCTCCTCTTCTATGTGCCACTATCCCTAGAACCTTGTAAGATTCAGCACATCTACGCCACCGGTGTCGTGGGCCACCGCAGTCTCTACCTCAACCCACGTGAGTCACCTTTCTGTTTCAATCAACTCATGGATCTGATCACTGGTATTTGCCCAGGTTCTCTGGCGGGTGCCCGTACATGACAAGCACCAGCGCGACGAAAGGTGTGCTGCACCCTCGCATCCATTGTGCCCTGATAACACCCACAGTCTTCACCCTGTACAACACAGCACAGTACGGCGCCACCGGGTGCGAGCTCTCTAATCTCTTGGTGAACAGCGCGAGCTACAGTGCATCCTCCTTCTCTTTCATTGATGTGTGTACAGAAGGAGGGGTGCAGGGCCTGTGGTACTATGTGTATGGGACAGGCCCATTGGCACTGGTTGTGGGTGCAATCCTCATACTCGTAAACGACCCGCACATTGCACGTGTGTTTGTAGAACTCCAGTTGTTCTACGAACTTCAGTTGTGCAGGACTCAAGTTTATTTTCAGAACTCAAGTCAGGTACAAGACTTCACTGTGCACAGGACTTGAGTTGTGGAAGAGCGGAACTCAAACGCACTGGACTTAAGTTCGTGAGTGGGGGAACAATGGGTACAGGGGCATTATACAGTGGTGTGGGAGACTCAGAAGAGCTTAAGTTCCGTGGAACTTATGAGTGCGGAGGGGGATAAATTCGGTCCGAACTTAAGTTAAGCTCCTCTGATTTCATGGGCACAGCAGACGATGGGCAGACACATCTGGCGGGATCTGGAACACATCAAGTTCCAAGTCAAATTAGATACAGGGGGACTGACAATATTGGGGAGGATCTGGAGACAAGAGGGGAAGCACAGGTGTGGGGTAGGGCGGCAGATACAGCGAATTGAGGGCGGGACGGGTGGTGATCTGCCAGCCACATGTTTCCCAAAGGCTCCACTGGACTGCCTCCTTTCCACTTCGCTGCTCCGCACTCCATTTTAAAGGAGCAGTCCCACCCCACTGTCTGTGTCTGTGCATGAGACCTTAGTATGGGGGAATGATATATCGCCGCCGCTAACAGTTGAAGCATGGTGATATATCAAGGCCCCTAGATTAGAGGACATCTCAATATATCACCGAAGCCTAGTCACCTACCTCGTATTTTTATTACTGGTGGTGAGCAAGCTATTGTGCTTGTCGCTGTCAATGGTGAGCTAGAGTGTATGAGAGAGTACATAATACGATCAAAGATTGTACAACTTTGCGTGATGACGACCAAGGCGTCTCGACATTGTCGGCAACGATGAGCAGAATAAAATTTTCAAAAAATCGTAAAAAATACACAAAAAGAGGAGCATGCCAACACCACTACTCTGAACTACATTGTGAGAACTTCATCCATATATGTAGCCGTGACTGGCCGCTGCAGCAACTGATATCTGGGTCTCCTCCTCGCTTGTCAGCAACGGCCTCTGGGTCAGCTAAACAGCAAGTAACCGGCGAGAACCCCAACCAGGATAAACCCAATAGACACTAGTAGCTGGTGGTTCCCCGAGCAGTAGGACCAACTATTCGGCATCCTCTCTAGGAGGCCGCATGTCTTAGGTTGGGATGCGAGGCGGAACCCGGAACGAGTCAAAGAGGGTGTGGTATCCACTCAGGTATACAACCAGGGGCGTGGATACAACCCACAATATGATGGATAGGAAGTGGGGCAGGGTGGAGACAATGCCCATGTCAAGCCAAGGTAGAAGCTTGAGATTAGACAAGGTAGAATCTACTGTACATGGAGATTCTACTGAGCTTATACAGGCTTCAAATAAATTAAAGGCTATCGCGGCCATAGCATCTGAGGACTAGGGGACCCGATGTTCGGGTCTCCTAGTCCATAACGTCGTTGTATCCAGTGGTTCAAACCGATCAGGTCAGTGGTTGAAACCCCGATCAGTTTGCAACCATTCATGCACTGCCCCTTGCAATCAACTCTGTGATATGCATGTCTCCCCTAACAGTGTTCGCATCCTCCTGGACTGCCAGCTCTTGTGCTGCTGCCTCCACCGCCAAGCTCAGCATGCACACTGCTACATGCTAATCCTTGTGTATTGTATCGAATGGGTTTGGGGACCCTAGCATCAAATTCCCACTTCTCCGCCCTCTTGGTCATTCCTTCACCACCTCCAGCGACAACAATGTGATCATGTCCACCAGCACCACACGTGTGGCAACCATCTCTAGCACTGCCTTCCTCTTCCTGCGCATTGTGTAACCTGGAAGGAAAAATTGTCAGCCTAGCACCATAAGTATGATTACAACGTGGAGAATGTATCAGAACCTTACCTGACAAAGCTCGACATCATTTGGATGTGTCTAGATGCCTGCCTAAACTGCATTCATCAACAAAATGGCCCACTAAACCAATGTTGCTGAATATACATCATTTTTGCAAATTTCTTTCTATCGCTAATTCGGCATGAATCAGCTGAGTATTTCTATTCAGGGTTCATGTGAATCGGTGCAGAACTCGTTGAGATATCGGGAATTCTTCCAAAACATCCCAAAACATAACTTTTTCAGTCTGCACCTTAGATACTGCCAATTGCTGTGACTATTAACATGCAATTTTATACTCTAAAATTCAAGGCCCCCTGAAACCTACAGGCTAAAGGTTTGGAATCTGCCACTTGCGGCCTTATCCAACCTCATTTTTTTTAGTTGCAGGGAAATTCATTCACTTGAGTACCCATGAACATTCCCATTACATACTTACGAGTACATGTCATGCCCTGCGATGGCCTTACCCCAAGTAACACTGGGCCAAAACACTGCAGGAATATATTTACTATGGATTCAAGGTCATCAAATGTTCTGGTTGCACTAGTATGGTTCAATTGTTGAAGATCCTTCCAATGACTTGTAACTCCACCAGCTAAAGTGATTGGGAAGGGTGAAGCCTTCCATATAACGTCAATCCTAAACTCTGGCATCATTAATGCATTGAAGTCGGAAAAATCTATGAAAGGTCAATGACGATATACAAGCAGTATAATGATAGCATATACCTCGCGAATGCATTTTCCGGGCCTAGAGGTGGGGGATGTAAACACTCCAGTTTACATTGACAATGCGTCTGGGGGCAAGGTTCGCAGGCTAGTGAAAGGAATAATAAGGAGGAAGAGGCGGGCAATGATGTAAAGTGGGATGAAGGCGACAAATGCAACTTTGAAGTATTTTGGTTCAGGGCTGTAGTAGTAGTACTCGTCAAGGATGGACAGTACAAGGATTTCTAGCACTGCAATCAGAGAAACAGCAGTAACAAGTAGAGTTCCTGACCGCCACATCCACTTTTCATTGGCAGACGGAAGTGTGAGTTCCAGGCGGCACAGTGGATGGCACCAAAAATGACGCCAACAAAGGATGCCAAAACAGAAGGGATCCTGGCATGTTCTTTGTAATTGTTGTCCTGATAGGATACGGAAAAAAAATGAAGGTACTGAGTTGGATGAAAGGGGCGGTACTTGCTAAAAGGGTCACCCAGCATGCTCCGGAATCTAACTGAGAATTCGCAAGCGCGATTGGGTCGCTCGACTCCTGATTAGGGTAGATATGAACCTCGAGCCCGCAAACTCTTCTCAGGTGTACCAAGCATGATTTGGGTCCTGGACATCAAGGGGTTTCCCCCACCAGAGCAACCAAATGAAGAATGTTGACAACCTGCAAATGCAAGTGTCGCAACTTCGAGTTTCCGTCAGAGGAAGGTGTTGCGTTGCACGGGCTATACACTGGGTGATGAACCACAGTCCTTGGAACAGAGCGACGGCTTTGGAGAGAGCATCACCTTTGCTCTTGTCCTTGATGGCCCCCACTTGGATCTCCTTTATAGCAGAAGCGTATATGCGAAGTTGGCGTCGCTCCACAATAGGATGTTTACCACGAGTGACGAAGCCACCCATGCAAACAAAGAACCGTGTGTTTTCGAGATCTCGAATTCTGTACATGTTGATCAGCCATTCAACATAAAGCTGGGACTTGGGGAAGCCAACTCACCATTGGACCAGACACGAGCCATAACAACTGCCGAGCGGCAAACCCAACCATTACCTCTGGTGCAATGACCGCAACAAGCATCATCTTTAGCCTTCGCCAGAGCAGCGCTAGCCAGCTCTGGTTCGGCGGTGGCACGTTTCGGATGCACCGAGACCCAAGTTTGCAGCGAAAATGGTAGTGGCGCAGCCCCAGACGATATCGAAAAGTCTCCTACAGTTATTGATATCATTGCAGGAGTCGGTTGGGGCTCGAGAGCCGAGGATATAATCTTGTTCCGCTCCCGACCCCCCTGGAGAGGAAGTGTATAAGAAAGAGGATGAAATCATGGCGCGTCCGAGTCGGGCGAAGCGTCAATGTCTGCCGATTCGGTGGATGGAGTCCTCTGCCGCTGAAAGGTGGTACAAGACACAGACAATACGGTGGAGAGAGCGAGGAGCGTGTTACTCGGGAGCAGAAGGCTGTCAGACTTTTGATTGTCCGTGTTGGCACGTATCGTACGTGACTGTAAGGAAGTATACTCAGACGTGCACATGAGAGGTGAACGGCCTATATATTCATACCTGTAAGAAGTATACTAGAAGATAAATAAGTAACGGAATAAATAAGTACACGGAGAGACAATACCTCAGACGCTGCTCAGATGTGCACACAAGAGGTGAACGGCTGAGGTACGTCTCAAGGACGGAAGTCTTTAAGTAAGGTAAACAAAGCTGTAAAGAAGCTGTAGATGAATATCTACATATGGCGGACAATGTGGAAGTTGAAAAAGAGCTGTAGCCAACAGGACGGAGTTGGAATCAAAGGGGAAGGCGCGTCGAGCCTAGACTCTAACAGTGACAACACAGCGCCAAAAAGGACAAGCACGCCCATTCTATGGTTCTGCTTCTATGAACTTTAAAACAAACCCGTGAAGCGCTGGCTAGGCGCGCGGATGAAATAGGATGATGCGGCGCGGAGTCAAGCTGGCTTCAAAGTTACCTCGACTCGGTCCTGGTCGGACACCAAACTTGAAGGGCATCAACCGTCTCCGTCACAGCTTAGTACGGGTTTACGCGGGCGTAATTACGGTTATGCCCCGTCCCGTCTGAAGTTTTGTTCGAACCTCCACACGGGACGGGTAGCGCTACGGATACATACGGCAATCAATTTGCCCTCGGATGACGCGGTAATTGCTTAACACCAGCGCTCATGGTGGAGCCGTCGCTGCCAACGAAACGCGCATCACTGACAGCAATGGCTACCTGACGTTTTCTTGGTGCTCGTATGTGGTTTCTGTTCCCTCCAAATCGTGTCAATTTCCCGTCTTCCCCGCCTCTTAGATCCTTGCTTAGAATATTATTGGTCGGATTTGTCGAAACGGCCACAGATTGCCCACTGCCCAGCGTTTTTTTTCCGTCGGCGTATTTGGTTCTTTAGGGCTCCCAACCGATTTGCCGTCACCCGTTTGGAGGGACGCTGCTTGAAGGAGAGGAGGCGCCCGAGATGAGTCCGGAGATGGCCGGAGGAGGCTTGATCCGAGCTCGTGCCTATTTGGCAACGGACTCGATCGTTCTGCACTCAGAACTTGAATTAACACCCCAGTGAATACTTGGGCTAGTCTGACGACGTCCTTCTTCGCTAGGAGGCCTGGCTAACGTGCGCGCCTGCGCTCAGTGGAGTCTTCGGACGCGACTAGTCACTCGAAGCTTGAGCCTCAACGACGTCCTACTACCACACTCATCCATTCCTTCCCTTCCTCCTTCGCATCCCACCGCGTAAACTTGTACTCACCGCCGTGATGCAGGCTACGTCCGTCATCGCCGCCCTCTCCATCGTCGTTATTTGGACGGGGGTGCGGGTAGGGAGGTGTGGCACGAGGTCATGGTGTGTGCGGCCTTTCGTCCTGCGATTGAACTCTCATTCGTTTTGGATGCGATAACAACCTCTATCCGCGCACGAACACCAACACGAACCACTCGTCGCGCCTCCCCGCCCACGCCCAAACACGACTCACTTGACCCCATTCGGCGGCCATCCGCTCCCATCCGCCGCGGGCCCGCTGACGTTCGCGGTACTCTAGGCTAGCGAATTGCCCGTCCCTGCGCCGGCGACTACGCGCACGCCCCGTCACTCAGCCCGCGCGTCCGTCCGCTCCGCCGCTGACCCTCACATGTACTTGCCCCACTTGCACACCGCTGCCGCACCCCTCCCGTGTGCTGCCACGCCCGTCCCGTCCCGCATCCACCTCGCCCTCGCGCCCTCCCCACACACCCGTCTCGCTCCGTGTCCACACCGCTCCCCCATGCGCTGCCACGCCCGTTCTGTCCCGTCTCCACCCGCACTCTTGTCTCTCTCTCCACAACGCCCGTTTCCGATCCGCATCCACACCGGCACCTCCTCGCCCGTGTACTCTTCCGCCCTCCCCTGCCACGCCCGTGCCCGATCCCGCGCTGCCCCTCCGCGCACCCGTCTCTGTACCGGCACGCCAGTCCAGGTCCTGCGTACGCACCGCTGCCGGCGCCACCCTCATGTGCGTTGCCCCGGCCCATTCCGTCCCACCTCCAGCTGCGCCCGCCTCTGCGCACCCGGCCTGCGTGTGGGCACACCCATCCCGCTCCGCATTCGCCCCGCGGCCGAGCCCCTCTCCCGCACCCATACTCGTGCCAACTTCTGTGTCTGCCCGGGTGCCAGTTTCTGCTTCGAGCATGGCGCCGCAGCATCCACACCTGCATCCCTCCTGAGGGCAAACACGCTCATCGAATCTCCCGCCTCCACTTCTGCAACCGTCTGTCCGCCGCGTCGACCCAGGACCACACGATGTCTGCATCCCTCTCCTGCAGCCCTACCCGCCCCTGCTGCTGCACGCGCACCACCTCGCCTCCGAGTACACGAAACCAGCCTACCACAAACTGGCGCCAATGAAGCCGAGGGGGTTGTTTCGCGCGCCGCTGTCCATTTCAGGAAAGGTCAGGAAAGGTCAGGGAGTCGAACCGGTTCCGAGAATGTATAGATCGAGTTTCCGAAGGTTTTTGATAAATGGCCTTTCAAAGGAATGTACATTTTGGTGATTAATATCTCAAGTTCAATGTCGCGCAGCACTGGAAATGACATCCACACCACAGTAAGTCTTATAATTACTCAAAAAACCCAATGGTAACAAAAAACACCCCAAACAAGTATGCAAAAAATCAGCCTATTACAAAATGGCACTTATTGAGCCCAAAAAATCATGTTTGGTTCATTACCCATTACTGGGGAGGTTAGGGAGGTCGAACCGATTCCGAAAATATATAGATTGAAGTACCCTAGTGCTGCGATAAAAAGTTCCGAACCAATGTCCATTCTAAAACTGAAAACCACAGTTTTCGGCTCATCCAATGTTCAGACCCTCAAACTTCCTTCCACCAAAGAATTTCGATTAAACCTGGTTTACAACATCGCATTGAGTGTATCTACGTGGTTTGGGGGCATTTATATCACTCCGGAGTATCAGAACGGTTGTATGAAATGACATCACAGCAGAAACATCAAAAGAGGAAGTTCCACTCGTTTTTTCGGTTTGCAAACTCTCGGATTATTGGAAGGACAGATTGTGGCACTGAGACTTCTTCTTTTCTATCACACCTAGGAACTATGCCCGCCCGGCTTCTGCTTCGCGCAGGGGGCACACACAATTCATGAATGTGTAATTTCTGTATTTTGCTGTTACAACACGTATCATTGGATTGAGTCCTCAAACCATATGCATACCTAGACGGCTCACATTACTGCTCTCCACTGTCCCTACCAACAAGAGAAAAAAATTATGTCCTGGGTTCAATCGGTGCTCTTTTACCATAGGCTGAGTTTTGAGGTACCTCAATTTCGCAGTTTCTTCGATGCGGCACATTGACTTCACCTTTCTTACGGCTTCTCCGTCCCTGGGCTAGTTGGTCCTTGAAAGCAGTGAATTAAGCCACTTCGGTAGGCTTCTCATCAATAGCCTTCTCGTTCCCATGCACCTTGCCCTGCTCGGCGGCCCAGGTGGTGTGCGGCTTCCATCCGTGCGACGTACGCGGGCGAGGTCTCCGCGAGCATCTGGTCAACTTGCTCAAGGGAGAGCCCCTTGGTCTCGGAGACGAAGAAGTATGCGAAGGTGACCGAGAGCGCAGCAGTCGAGCCCCAGATGAAGAACACCTTGGGGCCGAGGTTGAGCTTATCGGCGGACACGAAGTATGGGGTGATGACGCCGATGATGCAGTTCCAGGAACCTGATTGGGGATATATTAGCAGAGAAAAAAGAGTAGGAGAGGAAGACGCACCAGTGGACGCAATGGACATGCCGACACCACGCGAGCGAATGGGGAGCGGGAACATCTCGCCGACGACGACACAAGCGGCGGGACCCCAGGTCGTAGCGAACGCAGCGATGTTCAGGCAGATGAACGCGATCTCGGCCTTGACTGCCAGGGGGTTACCTCCAGGCAAAGTTGCATGGGGAGCAGCCGTGCCGATAATGGCGACGATGTACTGGCAGACGACCATGCACGAGCCGCCGATGAGCAGAATACGACAACGTCCGAAGCGCTCGATAATGTAGAATGAGAACGGCGTGGAGAGGACGTTAACGAGCGTGGTGACGAGGGTGATCAAGAAGGGGTTGTTGATGGTGCCGAGCGTTTGGAAGAAGGATGTGCCAAAGTACAGGATAAAGTTGATACCAGTGAATTGCTGCGCGCACTGGGAACCTGCAAGGAAAAAAATTGAATGTGAGCAAGAGACAAGACGAAGAAAAGACGCACCTGTTCCAACCATGGTGCGCCGAACGTTGGAGGACCCCTCGAACAGGGAGCCCTCGAAGCACGCGAGCCAGCTGCCGACGTAGCTGGTCTGGGGGAACGTAGGCCTTCTCGTACTCAAGATTGGCATGATCTCCGCAAGCGTAGACGACAGAGTTGGCAATAAGAATACCCATGGTGATGCAGAACTGGTAACCCGAAAGAAGGGCGCCACGGACCTATATTTTAAAACCAATAAGCTGGTTTGGTGAAGTGATATATGAATTAACTAACCTTCTTGGGTGCGATCTCGGATACGTACAAGATGATGATGGCGGAGCAATGAAGCCGATACCAGCGCCCTGCGACGAGACGGCCAATGACGAAGCAAGCAGGACATCCATGGGGGCGATTTCGAGAACGCAACCAACGGCGAAGACCACACAGCCCATAACAATTGTCGGACGACGGCCGACCGAGTCAGCGATGTCACCCTGAAATTTAAACATTATTTAATTTACTTCACCGAGTATGAATGGGACGTACGGCAATGAGCGCGCCGAAGAAAGTACCCGCAGAAAAGATAGAGGTCATGAGAGACTTTTCCCAAGCAGGTAGCGCAAAGTCGGCAGGTAGGTTGGAGGCGTTAAAGAAACCGGTGGGGAAAGGCTTGTGGGGTGTACATCCGGACGAAGTAGGGCATCCCGAGGACACCCCCCCATCCAACCAGTGTCGTATCCGAGGAAGATACCACCAAAGGCGGCGAAGACACACATGAAGTAGGTTCTTCATCGTCACCGTGAGCTTCAATCCGCGACGTATTGGTCGTTCCGAGCACAACAGCACCTCCAGGCATCGTGGACGAATACGCGGCGCGGCGGCGGGGTGAAGTGGGTAAGTGGGGTGTGGGGTAAAAAGCGGCGCCTCCGGTTTTTTAAACCACACCGCAGTAATTTCATCCCGGGGGCCGTCATTGGACACGATACCTCGTGTGTTGAGCAGATGCCTCGTATCAGTGTACGCATGTTGGCCATCACCCTCGATTTGCCATCTTCTTCTCAACCACCATCTCTCCTTCAGAAGCTGTTGGCTCTGAGCCCACCGTCTCTGGTCAGATTTCTCCCATGCTTATCTCTAGACGTCCACAGAATCACGATTTAGTTCTGCCGGGTCTGCTTCTTGCGTGCCGATCCATCCATGCGGCCTACTTTCCGGCGTTCAAGGGCCGCTCAAAAGAACCTCACTGCTGTACCGACCTTCCTTCGAGCTTTCCTCATTTATCGTCCAACCATCCCTCCACATTTTTCGCTCTCGCTCGATATTATATGCTCAGTTTTTGCCTCAAAGCCGCGGCATCCCCCATCTTAAGGCCGGTCATGGCGAACTAGCAACACGAAAACTGCAACAATTTTCTATTGCCATTACTGTCCTATAAACCAAGTCTCAAACCTCTTCTGAAGCTTAATTTACCTCTGATTGGCTCTATCGATTCCGTTATGGGGCCGTCCCTTCAACTTAGAGATATAGTTGAGCACCGCTTTCGAGTCTTGCATCAATCAAAGTCCCCCAAGGCATCGCAATCATCAAGACCCAGGACTCCGCTCGGTGGCACATTCAACGCCGTTATTATCTGCGTCCTTGCCAATTTCCCTTACCCCCTCAAAACCAGGACACGCAAGATTTAGACGCCATGGATTCCTCAAGCCACTCACATATTTTTCCACAAGGTTTTCCGTACTGATCAGCTGCAATGGACAACTGAAAACAAGTAATGAAGCCCAATTCATGTTGGACAGCCGAAGCTCCGCATACCTCTCTTTCCCTTATTTTCTCAGATTCTCTTTCCACGCATCACGGGAACTCGAGTGTAATGTTGCCGCAAACTCCAAAGTCGAGTCATCTTGGAGTCGAAGTCAATACAAGTCGCTCAACTCAACTCAACCTCCCGATTCGAGTCAAACTGAATCAACTCAAGTTGACTTCAGGTCGACTTAGTCAGTGAAGTTGATGGAGTTTTCTTCCTGATTACCTCAGTAGGCCTTAGATAATGTTTGAGAGACAAATTCCTAGATCCAATTGCTATCACTCCACCTGTCCCAAATATAATTATGTTGCTGAGCTGCTTGCATTCTGATCATCCACAATCAACTAATGACAACCACAAGACAATAAAATACTACTTGATTACACACATGAGATTGAAAACCTAAATTTAAGTGAAGTAATTCATATCAGTATGCATCATATCTCCTCAGGCATTTCAGGAAACACAGTGTCGGCAAAGTCTAAGCTATCCAAAACCTCCTTCCAGATTGCATCCTCCTCCTCACCACCTGACTTTGATGCCAAGGTATGCAGCCAATCTTCTTCTTCAGCAGCAATTGGGGCAGATTGTCAATCTGCCATGAAGTTGAGCCCAGATTTCTTGTAGGTGAGTTTTAGCGGGGGAATCCAAAGAGAAGAAAGGATGAGGATTCCCATGCCAGGCACAGCTCTAAAAACTAAACCAGCAAGCAACACATGTCCAAACTCGTGGGGATCAGGCTATGAGGTCATCGGTGGAAGCAGGGGAATGCTGTGTCATGCATCTCACAGCCACAATGATCAGATCGATTGGGAGTAGTCCCGGGCCTGGTCACAGGCTATATGCCATTGTGAGCATTGGGGGGTCGAGCTGAGGGGATAGGGGAAACAGGGGCTGAGGCAGGGGTTCCCCTGACACCCTTTTTAACTTTCTTTTGAGTTTTTCACCTCAAACTGGAAAAGCAGTGAAAATGTTTTGGGTTTTCCACCTAGTTTCCGGCTGAAAATTGATGGAAAACAAATGACATTTTTCACTAAGAATTCAGCAGAAAAATTTGAATTTTCCAACCAGTGGTTAACACATACCATGCAGTCAACAAGAAGGAATTGATTTTGAATGTCAGCATACATCCATTGACATCCTTAACCATTAACATGCAATTTTATACTCTACAATTCAGGCCCCCTGAAACCTACTGGCTAAAGGTTTGGAATCTGTCACTTGCAGCCTTATCCAACCTCATTTTTTTTAGTTGCAGGGAAATTCATTCACTTGAGTACCCATGAACATTCCCATTACATACTTACGAGCACCTGTCACACCCTGCAACGGCCTTACCCCAAGTAACACTGGGCCAAAATACTGCAGCAATATATTTACTACGGATTGAAAATCATCAAATGTTCCGGTTGCACTAGTATGGTTCAATTGTTGAAAATCCTTCCAATGATTTGTAACTCCACAAGTAAAAGTGATTGGAAAGGGTGGAGCCTTCCATATAACGTCAACCCTAAACTCCGGCATCATTAACACATTGAAGTCGGAAAAAATCTATGAAAGGTCAACAACAATATACAAGCATTATAATGATAGCATATACCTCATGAAAGCATTTTCAAGGCCTAGAAGTGGGGGATGTAAACACTCCAGTTTACATCGACAAATGCGTCTGGAGGCAAGGTTCGCAGGCTAGTGAAAGGAATAATAAGGAGGAAGAGGCGGGCGATGATTAGACTCGTAAACCAGTCGGATTCGCTGGGGGATGGTTGATGATGTGTCGATCAGACCTGTCGGCGAAGCGACTGGAAGATAATCAGCCTGATTAAGCGGAGCGCGGAAGATGCCGAGGTTGTTTGACTTCGACAAAATTTCAAGAGGGTCAAAATTCAAACTCTTCGTAGCACAAACTTTGTACCACCTAGTTATCACAGAACATTTCTCTTCAATTTCTATGTTTTAGATTTTCGAAAAGTGGCCGCGTTCGGCCACAGTACAAGCCCATCAAATCACCATCAAGACCCCTGTCCCGTTTGGGAAGGGGCTTCATCCGTCGTTGATTTCTGCACAAGAGCGCCGATACAGTGCCCAATGCGAAGGAAATTTCTTGCATACAATGATGTCGCATATTAATATCACTTGGTGAGGTCAAATAAATAAAACCATGCATTTGTGCAGTAGAGGATCCGGAAGGAATAGGGGCTTTTGCCATGAATTTGCAAAAGCTGCTCAATACGAGGCGACCATGCCCTTTGAATTCAAGAAAGGGAGGAAGCGCAGGGCTTCGGATGCCGACTACGCACCTCCATCTTCGGTGAAACGGACCAGAACAGCAGTCCCCTCTCCGCAACTGACACCACTCACCTCGACAAATCACCCGGACCCACAGCTTGAGGAGGACACTCCAAGCGACGATCCTCTCCCTCCAAGTAGTGCCCCCGGCTCGCCGACTTTCTGGGACGACGACAATGAGCTGCTCATTGATGAGACACCCATTCATGCACCGGCTCCATTACAGCTGCAATTACCTACACTTCGGGACTCACCTCTTCCTGAAACTCCTCCCACATCTCCCTCTGGTGGCGGACCACTCACCTCGCCATTTCTCACGAGTCCTGTCAAGGCCTACGGCGGCAGGCCTCGCGTATCCGCTCCGCATCGCAATCCTCGTGGCATTCGAGCCCAGAAGCAAAATCCCAAGTGGAAAGACTTACAGGAAGCCCGGGAGACAGCTGCCAGTGTAGAAGCGCAGATGCTGCAGCTTGAGGCGGAGAGGGATGTGGTCCAGAAGCGAGATAGAGCCAAGCAGAGAGACATTTACAGTGCACTGGAGCACCTCACGTCCGACGGTACGCCCATGCACAAAGTATTTGAGTTGCTCTTTGCCGCCAGACCCGAGGACCCCAAGATGACTGCAATGGTAACCAAGGCTCTACAAACCCACGGCCCCGAGCTATTGGACAAATGGGTCGAACGCGCACCAGAGAGTGTCGATACCTTCCTTTCGAAGCGTCTGGCCGATCTGGTGCAGCGCGAGGGGCAGGCCATTCAGAATTACCTGACCCGCGAGTCAAAAACTCAGGTTACACACCTTCTGAGTTCGTTTGACATGCAGGGACTGGGTGTAAAGCTGAAGGAAATGGCTCCGACACTGTGGGAAGTTCTCACTGCTGCCTCAAGTACCCATAGCCTGAGTACAGAGGTACCCGAGACCCGACGCGACCGAAGTTTGGTACGTGTGAAGTTATTGCTTGCCGCATATGGGTACTTACTGACATCTTCCGAATTGGGACAGGTTTTCACCACGGTTTGCGCGATGATGAGCATCCTCCGCTCGCAGAAAGCCAACAATTTCCAGGCTGTGATTGCTCTATTCCTTCTCGGATCCGGGGCCTCAAAACGCGAAATCGAGGTGTTTGCGCATGCTGGCATATCACTGTCTTACAAGTCGGTGATGAACTACCTCGACACTCTTTCCCACGAAGGCGTCGCTCAATTTCAGGCGGTTTGGCGAGCGTGTATGTGCTCGCTCGTCTGGGGACAACCTCAACATCGCTTTTCGAGTCGAATCCCAGCGTCTCGATAACAAGAATCATTTCGACAACGGAACAACTGCCACCCTCATCCCCATTTATAATCCATTTACCAACGAATCTCGGACGCCGCGCGGTACATTGCCATTCAGCATGAAGCCAGAGCGTACTTCTACAGTACCTAATTATCCGTGGACCGCCGCCGACACACTCCCGTCGCCTTCCGATGCCGAGAACACCGAGCAATGCTTAATCTGGCAGCTCAAGTCCATTGCATTGGAGTACATCCCAAGCTTGCACATCTCAAGCCTCTGTTGGAGTCCTGTCCCGAAGTTGACCAAATTCAGCTTCACAAGACAGAACAGTTTCCGCTTTCCGCCATGCACGAGGACGAGTCTACTTTGGAGGGGATTATCACCGTGATAAACAAGCTGTTTGAGCAGCTGAAAGCGTCGAGCGCGGATCTCGAGGATCACGGGCTTGTGTTCGCTAACGGGGATCTATTAACAGACAATCTCGTCAACACTGTACTGTGATTTACTTTCCTGATTTAATTCCTTGCTGATGTGTTTTTAATTCTAGGTTGAGGGCGCACGTCGCAATAGCACCGATCCTCTTGAAAGCATGCAGCCACTCGTACGGAGGCTTGGTATTTTCCACGCCAAGATGGCGGGGAATCGTCTCGTCGTTAACGAGCATTGGGGAAAGCCCAATGCTACCATTCCGGGTGGTCTTTGCTGGGAGCATACTCAACTGTTGCAGCGAAAGCCGATCTCTGCTGGCTGGAAGTCGAAAAAAGCAGCGCCTTGGAAGCCATGCCACGAGCTACTGCAGATTTCGTCTGCAGGTCATATTCGAGACGCTTTCCGCATCCACTGCGGAGAAGCTTCTTTCCCGAGTGGGCAGCGAAGGCGAATTTTGGGGACTTTGTGGCTGTTGCGGGGAAGGTGTATAGCTCACTTTACACGACCGCCGCTTACGACAACGCCTGCGCACGGAGCGAGGCCACACGCGATGCTGCATTCGAGAACTCCGTGCTGTACAACCACGACTCCCTCCTATACCTTCTACTTGTCTCGTCAATCAAGGCTGGCGACATTGGGCGTGTCATTCTGGTCTTCCGCATCTGGGCAGTCATGATGCGAAGCCCGAAGACCATGCCCAAATATGCAGATGCCTTCTTCGAAACTCTCAATCGCATCAAGACATATGATCCCGTCTTACAGTACGCCACTAAAATCATTTTCGTGTCTTTCTAACTTTTGTTTAGAAAATTCTTCCTTCACAATTGGCTTGTCAACATCACCGGAATTATTAATCGGTTCAAGGAAGTCGACTTGTTGCAAGAGCACCAGAATTTCTGGGCCAAGATCATTTACAACGCAAAAGGTGTCAATCGAAGCTGGAGCTGGCTTGGACGGATCACTGTCTGTATTTTTGCGCTGCGCGATGCGATGAAGACGGTGCATGCGGCCTTCAAAATCCCCGACTACGGCACCAAGCACACCGTGCCTGATATGCAGAATGAGATCCTGCGGGTAGCGGAGGCACTCCAGAAAGATCGTATCCAGGAGCTGTGGTCCGACAGGCCGTGGAAGGATCAAGTTGTGCGTGTTCGCGATTTGTTCGAGGAGGGGTGCGAACTATGTGAACACACGTGGCGCATTTTCACGGTACACTGCACCCACGACCGTCTACAGTCTTGTTCCCCCGGGGTCGAACGTGGAGGGAACGAACGACACCACAGCTCTTGAAGACGAAGAGAACACCCAGGAGGATTATGAGGTGAGCCAAGAAGACCTGGCTATGGATGACGAGGAGCCGTATGAGATGATTGATTCGGTGGTTGGAGCTGCCATGGAAATGGTTAATGATATGGATTAATACACGTAGTATCTAAGAGTCGATAGATTGTTCAGGGTCTAAATTGATTTGTAAACCATATTTTTCCCCGCCCGAGTAAAGTGCTGTGTCGAACACCTTCTCAAGTGTCATAGAGGCGGTGAAAATGGGAGAGTCGTCCATATTATATTCACGGGCATTGGCGAACATTAGCCTTCCAATCCGCCACAAAGCTCGCGAGATTGGTATACCCGGCGCGAGGGGCGTTCATCTGAGTCTTGATCATGGCCATTGAAATTGGATGGGCAATGACGGTGTAGTAGAATGCATGTGCCTGCGACAAAATAAGCCAACTGATAGAGTGATTGAGGAAACACATACTGATTTCCGCTGGAAGTGCCAGAAAAGGTTGACAAAGCCGCTCGGGTTCTGTTCGTTTCGCTTGCACCTCGTCCCACGAGTCACCATCTTCTCCGTCGTGATATTAAAAACAGCATCCCAACATTCCTGAAATATGGCCTTGTGCTTCTCGCGCAGCTGTTTGTTAGCCTTGACTGTCAGCTCTAAAAATGCTTTCTCTCGCTGAGCTGCATCGCGTTTCTCCTGCTCCGCATCTGGGTAGTCCTGCAAAATGTCGCCAATGACAGCAACCACCTCGTTCCCATATCTGCAGTTGTCATGAGTGCCCCATTTCCATTCGATGCGTTCTATAACAATCAATCTTTGTGTGGTAATTGTTTACGGTGGGAATGCTCACTTTTCTTATCATTCTCAAAATAGGTGTTCCAGGGTTTACGGCGACATTGTGAGGTTACAATAAAGCGTGAGAGAAAGAGTCGGTCTTGGGCCTCGAATGCAGACAAAGCTGAATACTTCTTTCCGCGACGTGCCTGGATCGCCATCTGAAAACCTTGGACTCCCACCCAACAGAAATAAATGCTTACCAGTATGCTCTCACCACCATCATCTTCATCTGGGACTTCGACTGCTGCCTCGCGGTCCATCTGCTCGCCCTCGGCAACTGAACTTCCGGAGTATCATCGGGTTCCCCTGGATCGCTCTCCGCATTGCTTCCCTCCCCCTCAGCTTCGAGGTTCGCGAGATGCTGGGCATACGAGGCTCGGGTGACAAATAAAATTACCTCGCCCTGTCACTCATCATGCGGACACATCTCCCGGCCTTCTGGATGAGCGAGAGAAAGGACCTGGGCTCGCGCCAAAGGACAACACGCTTAATATGCGGAAAGTCGATGCCCTGTAATAGGTATGTCAATGGATTGTCGATAACTGGCCTACAGAGATCGCCTACCACCCCAAGAGCGTCGGTAGTAGGAACTGCCCGAAGGGAGCCATCTCGAATATTCTCTTGGATGTGGACTTTCCGTGACTCTGCAATGTACCGATGGTAGAACTCGAAGGCCACAACAGGGATGGCTTCTGGGCAGTGAAACCGAAGAAAGTCCTGGATTTCCTCGGCTTCCTTGCGAGAGTTGACATAGATCAAGGTCTGAGGAAAGTCGGCAGCCCCGGTGGTGTTTTTGAGGAAAAGAGGCAAAAGATCCGCATAAGAGCTGAGTTTATGCTGGAGGATTCGGACTGAGAGTCTGATATTGGGTTTCTCGTTCGAAAATGCAAGGTGGTCGTAGTTAGTGGAGACGCCGAGCTTGTGAACAACACTGGTTCGAAGGATGGGGGGCAAAGTGGCCGAGGCCATCATGAGTGGGACACCAGTGGGCAAGTGTTTGATAAGGGTCGCTAACTCGCTGTATGCGACTCGGAAATCTTCAGTGCCCCACTCATCCACAGCATGAAGCTCGTCGATGACAAGGCCAATGTTATTTGCCTGAAATACGTCGGACTTCAGGACAGGTTGGTGGAAGGACTTTCCAATAGCCATTTCGGGGCTAACAAAGGCGACACGGAATTTATTGAGACCGAAATCCTAAGGAGCTAAGCAATTTGAATATAAGAAAGAGAAAAAGAAACACACTTTGAGAGCCTGCTCCAAGTTTGGTGTCTCCGAAGTCAGCACGATGGCCGGGATTCCGCGCTGGATCAGGTCATTGGCCTGTTCTCCCATCAAGGCCACAAGCGGGCTAATAACGAGGATATTTTTGCGAGTTTGCTCTGTATCATCATCGGGTGCCCAGTGGTACAACAAAGGCCACCAAAATGCGAGTGTCTTGCCGCCGCCGGTGGGAACATCAAGCAGTGTTGAGACCCCCTTTGATCATGTTAATGCCGGCTTGTTCCTGGTGTGGGCGGAGATTCGGAACATTCCAGAGGTGGCAGAGACGTTCAGTTGCCCTCTGGACGCGTGCTGGATCTGGGTTGGTGACTGCACGGAACGACATTGTCGAGTACCGAAGGAAAGTGCAGACTTCCCGAGTAGGAATAGGGGCATTGATCACTAATTGATGGGCAGAATTGCGGGCGCACGAGGGCACTTTTCGAAAATCTAAAACATAGAAATTGAAGAGAAATGTTCTGTGATAACGTAGGTGGTATAATCTTCGTGCTACGACAAGTTTGAATTTCGGCCCACTCGAAATTTTGACGAAGACAAAACAACCTCGGCATCTCCCGCGCTCCGCCTAATTCAGTTGATTATCCACCAGTCGCTACGCCGATGGCTTTGATCGATTATCATCAAAACCTTCCGGCGAGCCCTGGTATCGAGTCTAGGCGATGATGTAAAGTGGGATGAAGGCGACAAATACAACTTTGAAGAATTTTATTTCAGGGCTATCGGTTGGCCTTTCAAGGATGGACAGTACAAAGATTTCTAGCACTGCAATCAGAGGAATAGCAGTAACAAGTAGAGCACCCGACCGCCACATCCACTTTTCATTGGCAGACGGGAAGTGTGAGTTCCAGGCGGCACAGTGGATGGCGCCAAAAATGGCGCCAACAAAGGATGCCACAACAGAAGGGATCCTGGCATGTTCTCTGTAACTGTGGTCCCAATAGGATACGGAAAAAAACGAAGGTACTGAGTTGGATGAAAAGGGGTGGTACTTGCTAGAAGGGTCACCCAGCATGCTCCGGAATCTAACTGAGAATTTCGCAAGCGCGATTGGGTCACCCGATGCGTCAGCATAAGGGCCATACAAATATAGAGCCGCAAACTCTTCCTCAGGTGTACCAAGCATGATTGGGTCCTGAACATCGAGGGGTTTCCCCCACCAGAGCAACCAAATGAAGATGTTGACTACTGCAAATGCAAATGTCGCAACTTCGAGTTCTGTCACAGGAAGGTGTTGCGTTGCCCGGGCTATACACTGGGTGATGAACCACAGTCCTTGGAACAGAGCCACGGCTTTGGAGAGAGTGTCGCCTTTGCTCTTGTCCTTGATGGCCCCCACTTGGATCTCCTTTATAGTGGACGAGTATATGTGAAGTTGGTCTTGGCCTATAATAGGATGTTTACTATGAGTGACGAAGCCACCCATGCAAATAAAGAACCCGTGTGTGTTCGAGATCTCAAATTCTGTACGCATTGATTGGCCGTTCAACACAAAGCTGGAACTTAGGGAAGCCCAACTCACTATTGGACCAGTAACGAGCCATAACAAACTGCCGAGCAGCAAACCCAACCATCACCTCTGGTGCGATGACCGCAACAAGCATCATCTTTAGCCTTCGCCAGAGCAGCGCTAGCCAGCTCTGGTTCGGCGGTGGCACGTTCGGATGCACCGAGACCCAAGTCGCAGCAAAAAATGGTAGTGGCGCAGCCCCAGACGATATCGAAAAGTCTCCTACAGTTATTGATGTCGTCGCAGGAGTCGGTTGGGGCTCGAGAACCAAGGATATAATCTTGTTCCGCTCCGACCCCCCTGGAGAGCAAGTGTACAAGAAAGAGGATGAAAATCATGGCGCGTCCGAGTCGGGGCGAAGCGTCAATGTGTCCGTCTGCCGCTGAAGGGTGGGTACAAGACACAGACAACACGTGGAGAGAGCGAGGAGAAAAGGCGTGTTACTCGGGAGCAGAAGGCTGTCAGAATTTTGATTGTCGCACGCATCGTACGTGACAACACAGCGCCAAAACGCCATTGAAATTCTATCACGAGACGAGTCCGGAGATGGCCGGAGGAGGCTTGATCCGAGCTTGTGCTTATTTGGCAACGGACTCGATCGTTCTGCACTCAGAACTTGAATTAACACCCCAGTGAACGCTTGCGCTAGTCTGACGACGTCCTTCTTCGCTGTGAGGCCTCGCTGATGCGCGCGCCTGCGCTCAGTGTTCTTCGGACGTGACTAGTCACTCGAAGCTTGAGCCTCAACGACGTCCTACTACCACACTCTCTCATCCATCCTTCCCTTCCTCCTTCGCATTCCACCCCGTGCAACTTGTACTCACCACCGCAGGCTAAGTCGTCATTTCCGCCCTCTCCATCGTCGTTATTTGGACGGGGGTGCGGGTAGGAAGGTGTAGCACGAGGTCATGGTGCGCGCCGCCCTTTCGTCCTGCGGTTGAACTCTGATTCGTTTGGATGCGATAACACCAACACGAACCACTCGTCGCGCCTCCCCCGCCCACGCCCAAACACGAGCTTGACCCCAACTTCGCCGGCCATCCGCTCCCATCCGCCGCGGCCCCGCTGACTGTCATCCCGTCCCGCATGTCCGCCGTCCGCTCCGCCGCTGGCCCTCACCCGTATTGTCCACACCGCTGCCGCACCCCCTCCCGTGTGCTGCCACGCCCCGCATCCATCTCGCCCTCGCGCCCTCCTCGCACGCCCGTCTCGCTCCGCGCCGACACCGCTCCCCATGCACTGCCATGCCCGTTCTGTCCCGCCCCCACCCGCGCATACTCCGCGCTCTCGTCTCTGTCTCCACAACGCCCGTCCCGATCCGCGTCCACACACCCTGCACCTCTCGCCCGTGTACTCCCCGCCCTCCCTCCGTGCACGCCCGCGCCCGATCCCCGCGCTGCCCCTCCGCGTACCCGTCTCTGTACCGGCACGTCAGTCCAGTCCTGTGTACGCACCGCTGCCGCGCCACCCTCCTGTGCGCTGCCCCGCCCATTCCGTCCCGCCTCCAGCTGCGCCCGCCTCTGCGCACCCGCCGCATGTGGGCATGCCTATCCCGCTCCGCATTCGCCCCGCGGCCGAGCCCCTATCCCGCACCCATAATCGTGCCAACTTCGGCGTCGGCACGGGTGCCAGTTCTGCTCAGGAGCACGGCGCCGCAGCATCCGCACCTGCGTCCCTTCTGCGGCGACACGCTCATCGAATCCCGCCTCCACTTCTGCGCCGTCTGTCCGCCGCGTCGACCACGACCACACGATGTCTGCATCCCTCTCCTGCAGCCCTGCCCGCCCCTGCTGCTGCGCGCCGCGCGCCCACCACTCGCCTCCGCCTCGCCTCACCTCCGTCCCATTCCCGCGCATCTGGTGGACATCTACGCAACCCCGTTCCCCGCACGCCACGTCCCCGTGACACCGTCTCCCCGCACGCGCTTCCGGATCGCTTCCAACGCCACTCCGTCCGTTCTCCCCCCCCGGGAGCGTTGTAGTTACTGCGCATCTCCCTCCCCTATTCCGCCCGCAGCCCCGCGCTCGTATCCACCACAGCACTGCCCTTGCCCTGGTCACTCGGATCGACCGCGTTGGTGTTCTCACTGCCGCATCCCGCGTCGTCCCCCCCTCGCCCGCCCATCTCCCTTCCCGCCGTGTGTAGACCCCCCACCCTGCCCTTGCGCCATCTCCCATTCCCTCCGTCTTCACTTCTCCACCGCGCCCTCGACCCCCTCTCCCCACCCACATACCTTACCCACCTATCTCTTTACGCTACGTCGCCGTCGCTTGTACTTTTATTCCTTGCTTACCCAGTACAAAACAATAGAACCAACTTTTGCCTTACAACTGCTGTGAAGGGTGACGACTCTGAGAGAATGCCGCACGGTCATTACTTCCTCCACAAACCCGCGGTTGATCTGCCTGGGCCATTTTTAATGTCCACTCAGCAGCCCGAACTTGCTTGTATGTATGTCTGTTTTTTCACAAATCTCTCGAGTGCGTTGTCCTGAGGCTCAACTTCCAGTGCTTCCATGCGAGGACACCGCCCCTCATTGTAATATTTTTTTACTCGCAAAGGTGTGTTCCGTTCATTTCTTGTGTCGCTCTCTGATCTGTTCGTTCCGCCGAGCGTCGTCTGGATCAGGACGACCGACATCTTCTCGGCTTCGCGTGCACGAGCAAATATCACGGCGAGTTTGCACTCTGCCTCTATTCTGCGCTTCGCTTTGATTTCTTTCTCTCATGCACATTCATGTCGATTTAGGGTAGATCCGGCCTGTGCGAGATCTTCACCCGATTTTCATAGCCTATGCCCGGCGTCGAACGTATCATGCTTTCATCTCGTGCTTTCGCCTTTGTCGAGCGCTTCCTCTCCCTTCGAGTTCTTTTTCTTCCTCGTGTTCATATATTTCAGTCGTCCCTTCTTAATCCCCTCCCTTTGCCTTCCAGAATCCACTTTGGTCACTGTGGTAGACGAGCCCGGCGAGGAAGCATCCCCACACGAGTACTCCGTCACTGGGTCCCCTATGTACTTTCTTGGAAGCCCCGGAGAAACCGGTCCTCGCCGTCTCTCACAGACTGCCCATTGAATTGTACGGCAACTTGTACTTGTGGGATTATGCAGCTCAGCCGTGACCCTCTCCCTCTTTTACAAATCAAAATAACCACACTTGATCTCGAGCTAGCTGCAATGTTCAACACATTGCCCCGCACTCTCGCATCGCATCCATTCTACGCGGACTCTACGGTGGAAAATATCCCAACGGATCCGGATCCAATGCTCTTACAATATGGGGCAGCTGTTACGTACCATCTCAGTACTGTCCGTACTTAATTTTGTTTTGCGAGGTGTGCTCCAGTCTGAGACTAATGGCAATATGATAGTTTCTGAGCTCTTATGCATATGGTGGCCGATCGACAGCTGATTTTGAGCTGGACATTAGGTGGGAGACAGCTGCATTAATATGCACATGGATTCGACATGGTAAACATATCGGGAAGGCGTGGTCCGGTGAATCGACGATGAAAGGTTCGAAGTCGGTGGTGGCGTGAAAAGTTCTACCAGAGAACTTTAACAACAACAACCAAACAAAACTCCGTATCTTGTGTGTATGTGTTCGGGGGTTCGCGTGGAAGAAACCACGAATGCGAATTCAAATAATCGAAGTGGGTCGAGTGTGAGCGAAGTGAAGCGAAGTTTTAAATCAAAGTGTCCGTAGCGTATTTGTTCAACAAAGTCCCGTTCCGTTAAGCGTTCCCGTAAAATCCGTTCCGTTAAATTCCGTAGTGTTCCGTTATCGTTCCGTTAAACCGTAGAGTCCCGTTTAGAGCCAAACAAATCACAGGTGGGTACCTGGGCGAGGTGTATTCTTATTTCTACAATTTTACAGGGCCCCTTTTATACTCCTATTATTTGTCTTTTACAAATAGCCGTCTACCCCTGCAACTTCAAGACCCAATTCCTCTGTTGCTAAGTAGGCATTCCCCTTTTATCGGTAAACCCTTCCTGTTTATCCTGACTTGTTGGTTGAATTTCTATGAAACACCAACATTCCTTTAATGCCGTATCTTGAAACAATGGATCCTCATTGTTCAACAGGCATTGGACCAGTATCCCCTAGTTCCTGGCACTGCCAGCCCATTACCAAGGCGAAGGAACACTGAGACACACCCTTGACACGTATACGACGCGCCTGCGACGCGTTTGAACGTGAACAATGCTGCCATCACGTGATCACGTGATCGCTGACCATTGTTCCTTGTTCGAGGCGCCTCCGGTCTACCGTCCCCATTGCCGCTCCCATTGCTCCTAGGGCCGTTGATCTCCTTATTTCTCCGGTTTGACTTCTCCTTCAAATCCCACTGACATATCGTCACTTTTCATGTTCAAAATCTGGAAACTCGAAAATTTCCTCCATCCTGGGGCTTTCACGCGTCCCGCGTTTGCCCGTCCATTAACGACAGCCGAACCGTCCAGCTCAGGCTTGACTGACGAATAATCGGTGCTGTAGATATCCAGGTAGATGTGCGACTTCCCTTCATCCCAGTCAGCCGAAATCTCGACAAACAACGTTAAACTTTATTGGGCACTATATGGTTACGCATAGGCAAGTCGTGTTGAACAACTCTCTAGTCTAAATATTCCTCTTCTAAGAAACCTATTCGCGTTTGAGGCCCAACGATCCCGTTTTCAACACCATGGAAAAACCGCTCAAGTTGTCCCCCTCGACGTTTTCGGCCCAACCGTACATCCCGGTGATGGCTTTTCGCGAATTCATCCTCTCCAACAGTTCCTTGGCCTCTGGGTCGTCTCCACTGGCCTCGGCGAGGGCCTGGGCCGGCAAGAAGGGCCCGTTGTCTGACAGCAAGGATGCGTCCACCCGCTTGCTCAGCCTTTCCCCTATCGCGGGGTCCATTCCAACCACACCCGGGGTCGTACCGAGGAAATCGATTGCCTTTTGAGCCTGTGTCTCCCAGGGTGTATCAGCATCCCCCTGGATAACTTGAGACCAAGAAAAGCATCAGTACAAAGGCGGTTCTAGTTGCACGACCGGGCGGATACGCACCGGGCCTGATAAAGTCGAATGCGCGGTCAAAGTTGTCCTCGTGGATGTCAGAGAGCACGTCCGACCCTTGTGCGTGTATCTGCTTGTATATTCCGAGAACGACAATCAAAAACCTTGCCACGGACATTTTAGCGCCGTGAAACCAGACTTAGCTTAGACGAAGCTGGACAAACCTGGTGTATGAGACGCCGACTTTCTGGTTATGGAACTTGATCGCCTCTTCTTCGGTGCAATGGCCGCGAATTGAGGCGGCAATCGTGGTGGCACCGGATAGCGCATAGGTGAATGCGAGGTGAACTCCGGATGAGAATAGTGGATCAATCTGGACGTCGTCTTGGTTATACAAAGTCCTTCTGAAGGCTCCGGTCACTTACGAATGCTGTATTGACAGGTTAGTTTACTCCAGTACGCAGTCGAAATTCAAGTCTGACCTCCAGCATCTCCTACAAGGCGGAAATTCGGACCAGCGTATTGATTGTCACCGGTAGAGTAACTGTAGTCTGCTGCTGATTTTATGTCACTGACCAACTCTGCGTTTTCTAGGAGTTTAAGGAGTCCAGGAGTGAGCTGGAGCTGACTCAGGTAGAATGCTTTCAAGTCTGCGGCCTGTGCTTTTTTGGTCTTGTTGGAGGTTTCTGAAAGGACCAAACCGACGGAAACGACACCAGTGTGGAGCGGAATGAACCACACCCAACCGGTTTCGTCTGACGAAAATGCATGAGTAAAAACAAAACAAATTCATTTGAATCCTGACCAGTGAGTGCCTCAAACCACGGGGCGTTCTCCCGGTTAGTTCCTGGCATGTATATACCCGCGCCCTTCCAATAGCCCCAAGACGCTATATTTTTCAACGCCGGGTTCTGGGTGAATTTCCTGTTCTTGAGATACCGCGTTGACATGATCCCGTTTCTCCCCGATCCATCGACTAGGTATGAAAACTTGATCTCCCCACTTCCCTGGTCCGACTTCCACTCGGCGGCCACAGGCTGCCGGGGATTCTCTGCCGAAAATTTGATTTCGGTGACGCGGACGCCTTCATAGACCGATGCGCCACTTTCTGCGGCATGTTTAAGGAGGAGGTCGTCGAAATCCGCTCGGGTCTTCAAGAATAAGTTTATCTGCTTAAAGGTTAAAGGAATATACTGACCACGCTCCAAGATGCTCTCTCGGGGGCTGTCCCTCCAAGGGTAAAATCCGTATCTGACAAACGAGTCAAAGGAGCAAGCGGGCCGAAGAGTGATCAATACGGACATCCTTCGCGTTTGTGCTGGTTCAACTTTACAGCTGCCCCGACCTGATTCATTTCTGCGTCACCAACAATTCATTATTGCAGACAAAAAGAGGAGACCGACCTTTACAGCAAAGCCATAGTTCTTTACTTTCTCCTCTGCTTCGATAAATCGCAGGAACATTCGGAAGGAATACAGCATGGTCTCTCCGATGTGATATCTTGGGAAATGGTCTTTCTCGAGTAGAGTGACCTGGAAGCCCTCTGCACACGTCGTAAGCGAAATGAACAGCACAGTGACGGTCTCTACCAACCTCTGGCCAAGGCTGCGGCTGTATATGCGCCGGACGGGCCTCCTCCAATGACGAGGATTTGGGTCGAAGACGGTGGCTGTCCAATGTAAGTCGTTGAGATAATTCATGTACGACAGCGCCTACGACAGTGGACATGTTGGACATTTTGTTCTTGGATACTGCCTGACCTGCTCAAGCTCAGCTGGATTTATAGGAAACGCCCTGGTCTCAGCGTGATGGTACTATTTTGTAGGCGTCAATATGCCACCTGGGCGGCATGGTATCCACAACAGCCTCCGTGTCTGTTGTTACCCCTCCTTCCTCCGAAACACGGGCGGGGCTTCCATAAACACCCAGGTAAAGATCTTGGTTTCGATTACCAAGTTCGCACGAAAGACACGGGAGCAGAGAACGAAGATCGGGAGAGATAAAGATCGAGCGGGAAACCCGGAGGGAATACACAAGTATCGAGTAGGAATACGCAGCGTTTCCAAATTCGGGAGTGGTGATTACTCCATGATTTTGTGGAGCATCCCGCTGAAGCACCGACAGCAAGGCCCACACAGGTCAACGACCTCCACGGACGAACGGGCCCCATAACCCACCTAAACTCCGAAAGTGATTGCAATATCCCCAGCTCCCGGCGAGTGAACGGTTCATTGAATGTGCATCAAGTCCCGATAATTCAAAATGATGCGATTTGAATCAATGCTCGACATGATGTTAATCGCCGTATTCAAACCCATCCA
Organism: Mycena olivaceomarginata; assembly: GCA_029378375.1. Classification (NCBI taxonomy): domain Eukaryota; kingdom Fungi; phylum Basidiomycota; class Agaricomycetes; order Agaricales; family Mycenaceae; genus Mycena; species Mycena olivaceomarginata. The sequence goes on from JARKIC010000039.1 coordinate 26,960, forward strand.
ACACAGAAAGTCAACGAAAGTCAGGCCGCACACGCTTGATAATTTAGTTGTGGGGCGGGATGTGGTTAGTCCGATAGGATGTAAAGGCGACCCTAAACCCACATCATTGGTCCGACGGCGCCAATCATTTAGTTTTCGTGTAGGGATCTGAGCACACAACACCAAAACGGCAACTAAACTGTTTAACCCGTTTAAAACGGTTTTAAAACTGTATTTTCTATGGCCGTTAAAACTACTGAATCTGATTGTTCAGCAAGTATTTATTCTGGCTGTTATTGCCTTGCTTCATTTAAATTCACAGTGTTAACTGTGCATGGATGAAAATCACATCCTGGAATCAAAAAATCGTTTTCGGGAGACCAATTATTCCCTTACCTAAACTCGCGGGCGACCAAGGCCACATCGAGGTCCGAATAGATTCCGGATTCGTCCCGAATTCATGTTCTCAAAGGATCCGTGGCGTCGAGTGCCACTGGCAGTCCCTCGTTCGTCTCCGCTTGCAACAGAACGGTGGCTAGCAATTGAACGATTCCTAATCCCCAACTCTCACAATCCTGCCGACGAAGCCTTGAATTGCGGGACCCGCCACTCACACCGGAGATTACTAAATTGTGGGGCAGTCTGAGTGTTATGGATGTGGATAGTCGAATAGGATGTCCCCGTGACCTAACCCACCTTCTCTTGTCAACGAACTGTCAGGATCCACTCAGCTTACCCTCTGTGACCGTGCCTATCCGTGCCGATTAGTGCTGGCCAAATATCGTATTCAGTGCTCCGGGCGGTATTGTATTTGTATTGGATCGTATTCATATTCACAAAGTTGAATATGAATATATTTAGTCATTGTGAATCTTGAATCTTGATGAAATCCATGTAGTTTATGCCCTGGCCAAGCCCTGACTTCAACCATTCCTTGATAACAATGTCTACAAACACCGTCTCCGCAGTCATGGATCACCGAGCATCCGATAGTGTGTGCTTCAAACTCGAAAAAAGATGCTCAAAGGAAATGCTTACACCAGGAATTGCAAGAATAGAGAATTTGCGCAGAGCCACCAGATCAACTGGTGCCTATTTTCTCTGCTGCCAGCACATATGTCAGGGACTTCTAGCCACCAGATATAGCCCCTGTGGAGAGGATTGCATGGTGCACGTGGCTAGTTCACACTGGACGACTGCCCTGCGCGCCGGAGAGAGCAGCTACCAGTTAGACTGGTGGCTCTGCCCAAACTCTCTAATATCCTACGCCACACGTGCATGTATTTTAAAGTGCCCTCATGTTGCTTCGATAAAATTGAGCACCGTATTCGAGGTGAAAAAAGCGAAACTCACTTTCCACCATTTTCCCATTGTAAATTGAAGGTGAAGTATTGACCTTCCGAACAGCAGGGGAATACAGTGGGTTTGGGATCGGCATCCTTGGTTAAGCCCGGGGAGAGATACTTCGCGAGAGGACCATCCCGTCGGCCAGTGAGACAAGAAGCAGGGAGACTATGGCCGCAAGAAACTTGCCCAAAATGGAGGTCGGGGATATGTCCATACAAAGTGTTCCGTCGTGAGGTCTGCCGGTTTTGATGCGATTCAGAGTCCGCTACTACCCGAAAGATTGAAAGATTGGCGAGACTCCCGCGAGAGATTGGCGAAAGATGATGATTTCTGATGGCCGAGACTGGAACTTCAGGTGGGTCTCAAATATATCTGAATACGCCCGGCCCCATATCCGCTATGCAGCAGCCTGATCCGGGGAGCCCGACTCCCGCGAGAGATTGGGGTTTCTGGTGGCTGGTGGCTGAGACCGGAACTTCGGGTGGGTCACTGTATTCAAATATATCTGAATAACCTAGGGCTCCCCACTGTGATCGTAAGAGCGCCCAGAAGCATCGTTACGGTTACGGTTGCCTCCGGTTAACACCCGTAAGAACCGTAAACATACGGTCTGTATACGGTAAGTATTTTACGACGTAAATTTGTAGGTTCGGAACAAGCCGCGAAGTTCCGGCCCGGCGCGCCGGGGGGACCTAGACCGTGTTGTGCTTGTTTGGCTTTGATGGATCATCCGGCATTGCCCGGCATCATCAGAGCGGGGCTTGTACCGAACCTAAATTTGCCCAAGATGGTTCGATTTTGAATCCACCGGCCGACCGGAGCCGAAACGCGTGATGAGGCTTCCTGTTATGCCGCCACATTTGGCATAACATGACAAGATAAGCCTTCGCTTCGCTCCGGCAGATGAGGAATTAAATGGGATCGAAAATCGCATTGGAACTGAATTAACTTGTTTGGACGACGCACTCAGAGCTTTGCTTGTGAGTCCTCATAAAAGTTTTAAATCAATAGCATAGCAAAGAGATATTACAACATGTTGTGGTGAGGATAGTGAGCAGAGGCAAGTGTTCAAGTAATTTCCTCACACATATCTTGAATAAAGGTCAACCGAACCCCAGCAGTACTGGTAGCTTGATAATCGTGGGGTGGGAAATGTTGAAATCGATGTCGTGCCTGCGCTGCATACTGGCAAGGTGATGGGACCGGTTGCCTATGTTGACAGTGAGTTTATAAATGGAAATCTGTGGCTAGACAGCATACTGAGATAAAACGGCACAGCTGAATCCCCCGACAGACATGCCACATTAAACGGGGAGGTGAGCGACGAAGTCCTGATGAAGTTCCTTTCATCGTGTGTTTGTCCAGGGGGGCGAAACTGATTTGCAGTTTAATCTTTTGCTAGGGTATCAACATTGAGACTCACCTGGCAAAAAGTCACGATCATGCACCCTGATCCACCAGAATGTGGATGGCCAGAAAGGTTTTCCTCGGAGCCATTCGCCATGGGCTGGAAGTTTGCGGGGCAGCAAATTGCGGCAGCTGGGTGCGCCGAGGAAGAGAAACGAAGATCCTTTGCACAACGGGCCAAAAAAGTCCGGATGACGAACAACAGACAGAACAGAGCTCCATTTTGGGTCCAATTCTTGAATCGTTGTGGGGTGTGAACAATACCAGACATTGTGGAAGCAAGATGAATGATGAGTTTGGATTCAGTATCGGCATTAGAGCTGGAAGAGAATCTATTTGATTATTGAGTGTGGCAGAGGCTGCGTAGTGGTGGAAAAACATATTGAGGAATTAGCCGCAACTGAGGGTGAAAGCGGAAGAGGCAAGATGGAACGATGGATATTCACGGGTTTATATAAAATTTTCCTATGTCGCCGCGGTGAGAATGTTGGTGTCGAATCGAGTGTTCTCTGGACAGCCGTGGTTCGCGAGACTTGTTTCCACTGCTCGATGTTCCGAATGGGGATTGTTCGAGGTTGCGGCGCAGTTCGGACGGAACCGAAATGAAGAATGGCGTTCATCGTGGCCTCAAAAGTGAAATCCCATGGACCAAAAGAGTCGAAGGTGGTAAGAGGCCAGAGAAACAACTAAGGAGTAAGGATATAGGGGGAAACAGCACACAGTAGATCGCCGGACGGAACTTACGGTGACAAACGGCTTTCATACAAATTTGATGCACGGTCCGTAGCTGATGATCGAGCTCGGCCATCGTGAGACGAGGCCGTTCAGAAAGACTGAGGCTGAGCGTGTAGGAAAACGAGAGCAAGACCAAAGGAGTAAGATTATCCGGGGATATTGCACGGCCTTTCGTTAAAGAACGAATAATTTGCAACAAGTGAAGAAAATCGCAAACACACGTACAAAGATTTGCCCAGGATTTCGTTGAAGAACGGTTAATTGGTGGACGAAGGTTGGTTCAGACCCGAATATAAGTCGGAATTGAGAGGAAGGCTGCGCCGGAGAGCTTGAGAGTTTCGCAGCAGGTTCAAGGCGCAATGAAGACAAAAAAGGTGTGTGCAGACGGACGAAGCATACAGTATACAACTGCGGAAGATTTCGAAAGTCGAATGGCGCAGTGCGTAGTAGGTCAAGGGATATGTAGACCGTGGATATTGCTGTCGGACAAACGGGATATTTATGGCAGAACACGAGAGAAAGAAAGAAGCGGCGAGGATATGGGGATCTTGCACAGGTTTCGTAAAGAACGGTTAATAATAATGTTCTTTCTCGGATCAAATTAACTTTTGCGGGTTCCACTCGGCTCAACTTCGGCATTCATTGTGGGGTGCTGTCAAACACGGTGGGGGATTCGCGGCATTCTTTTGGACGCTGCGCTCCACCGTTCTCGCCGAAATGCTGTCTCATGAGTCACCAGGTATTCATTTTCCAGACCTAATCTTAACCGTTGGGGGGAAATTACAGCCCGGTATCCAAAAAATCGTGCCCCACAATTTGGCACGAGCCACGGGTAGAACGGTTCCGCTTCGACAGCAGTGCTTAACCAAGTAACAGCTTGCGATTTGCAGACACGGAATTATACTTACACAAATTTGGGCTCGTATATTTTCTCTATCCTTGCTGACTTTACGCTAAAGCACAGTTGGAATGCCTAAATTGTCGGCGTGATCATCCAATAATTACCATATTTGGGACACATTCTGATGGATGAGTGCGATTCGACCAGTACGCAAGTTTATGTGGGTGAGCAGAGTTTTAAAAAAACATTGGGTTACATCTCTGTTGAGTATTGGCGGGAAAAGCCGCAGGAAAAGATATAAATGTTGTAACCTTTTACAGTAGGCCGTTTACAAACGGCTTCGAAACTGTCCGGATCTTTTCGCCGAACTAGATGGAAGCGAAAACGGTTTAAAACTGTGTATGGACGTAACCGTTGGAGCCTTAATCCCTTTCTGCCCGGATCCGTCGAAAGGGATAGTGTTCTGCCTCAACAAACACGGTCCTCGCAACTTATAGTGGGTCACGAGGTATATAAAAGACCGAGAACTACCTCTGCCCACACCCTCCAAAGACAGCCCCGTGCACCCATAAGACCGAAAAATGAATATCCTGCTCGCTTCAGCAACCTCTCTGATCTCGGTCATCGTCATCTACTTGATTAATTGGCGATCGAAATCCCCTCGAATTCCGGGTCCACCACCACACCCCTTTGTCGGCCACACATTCCAGGTTCCAACAATCAAATCATGGAAGTACTTCGAAAAGCTCTGGCGTCAGTATGGTGCGTTACTATGCCACATTGAGCCAGATTGTCGGTTCTGCTAATCCGATTACAGGGTCGATCGTCAAAGTCACGCTCGCAGGAGACGATATGATTATTTTGAGTAATCCATCGGATGCAGAAGAGCTTGCAAGTATCCACCATTTGAGCAGAGTTAACGCTGATGGTTTAATTACAGCTTGCACGTCGCGCTCGCAATTACTCTTCACGGAGGCCTCTCATATATGCTGGAAAGTACGAATCGAACAATCTGCGACTATCCCTTCTACCCTATGGGGACATGCTGAAGAGGCAAAGAGCTGCTTTTCATCAGATGCTTCAACCACGAGGTCTGTGCTGGCGCTATACATACTCTATCCTACTCAGATTCCATCCAGCTATCGGGGGCTATGAAGAAATGCAACATCTGGAGTCCTTACGCCTGCTTGTGGACCTTGTTAAAACGCCGGCCATGTATTACAATCACGTCCAGCGCTTTCCAGCATCTCTCATCTTTAACCTGACCTTCGGAAGACCCCTCAACGACGACGGCAAAGATCTTGCTACCGCTATAGAAATTTTCATTGGCTTTGTGAAAGATATAACTCCGGGCGCGCATCTTGTTGATACGTTTCCGATGTTGGATTTACTCCCCGACTTTTTATCCCCGTACGTTCGTTTTCTCTCTTTCGACTCCCCCTGAATCTAATGGACCTTAACCAGGTGGCGGGCAGAGGCAAAATTGAAGCACAAACGAGAATTTGAGGTGAGTTTCAAGTTTATCAAAACAACTGGAAATACAACCTTACTGTTGTTCAGCTTTATAGCCGCCTGTCCTTGGAGGTCAAAGCGAAAATGGAGAAAGATCCCGAAATGGAATGTTTTGCCGCCCGCTTATGGGAGCAACAAAAGAAACTGAATATACCTGATGAGGAACTTTTCTACAGTAACCTTTCCTTCCATGCATCGTTGATTTGAACTCACCTTAGCCGATAGTCGCTGGGTCAGCATTTGTAGCGGGGACGGACACCAGCTCACTCACACTGCTCTGGTTTTTGATGGCTATGGCCCTCTATCCTGCCACGATGCAGAAAGCGCAAAAAGAGATCGATTCGGTCTTCAATTCGGATTCACTCCCCAATTTCTCCGGAATCCCAAATCTTCCTTACTGTGCTGCGCTGATCAAGGAGGTTCTCCGGTTTGCATTTTCCCCCGGCAGTTTAGTTGTATCAAATTGATTCATTTTTCAAAAGATGGGGGCCTGCAGCTCCTTTATCGCTTCCACATTACACTACCGCTGATGATGAGTACCAGGGGTATACAGTATGCATTGCACATGTTATTCTCCATCTCTATTCTCAGCGAAGCTTCTCAGATTCGTAAGGGGACTATGGTCATTTCGTCTATCTGGAACATGGTAAGCCAACTGTGTTCGAGAAGATCCTAAGTTAACCTGATTGGTAGCACCACAACGAAGACGAATTTCCGAATTCGTATGCATTCGATCCAGACAGATGGCTATCCAAAGAGCCTGGCGCAGGTGACACTGCTGACTCCCTCGGTCAAGGACACTATGGCTTTGGTGTGTTTTTCAGGCTCACTGGTATCACCATTGACTCGATTGCCTTCAGGTTTCGGAAGGTGTGTTGTGCAGGATTACTGATAAGTCTATTGACCCGCTCTATACAGGAGAAAATGCCCGGGTCACCACTTGGCTACGAAAAGCACTTGGATTGCCGTAGTTCGGGTGCTCTGGGCATTCAACATTGAGCCTGCCAAGGACATCTCCGGGAAACCTATGAAGATTGATCCAGAAGATTGCACCTCCGGGCTCACCTCGTACGCACCTTTCTACGCGGCAGCTCTCTTCTCGCTTATGACATTTCAGACGGCCGAGAGAATTCCCTGTGAATTTCGTTCCCCGGAGTGCCACCCACGTCGAGACAATTATCTCCACTGAAGAACTTGCTTGACTTTCATGGTCAACCAACTGAGCAAATGGTTGAGGTGGAGGTGATGAAACGACCATACTTACCCTTGAATAGAATAGTTATCTAGTTACAACTTTACATAAAGATCACAATGGTTTCTGGAATCTTGTATTCTGGTCCGATGTGTGAAAAGATTGTGGATGCCGACATGCACACTGTCTTTTGTGAACGGTCACTGTGTATAGGAGAACTCCTTTGGAGTGCCCCCAGATCATTCCAGAGGAGTATGCTGGGTCCGCTTTTGGAATGACTAAGGCACTCCCGCCGGAGTTTTTTTGGCGCAATAGGCGCGCCAGGGGCATGCTCTGAGCACTTCAAAGGCGGACCTTGAGGCACTCCCTTGTACTCGACTTGGACGGCCATCGGCTGTATATTTGAGGATGGGTTTCGCGGAGGGGTGGTCCTTCGGGAATGAACTGCGCTCCCGCGGATGACCCAAATTTACAGATCACCGCAACGGATGCTTACTCAGTGAAATTTTCGTCCCCCGCATATCGATTGGAAGTTCAAATGTCGGGTATCGGCATATTCAACAGCCCGAATTGGTAACCAACCATGAATAGGCAGGCTTGCAAGTAGCACGTTTTTTCCGTGGCGCTTTCAAGAATTTGCCATAATTTTAACTAGGGCATGAGAAGATGGGACGCTTTTCCTCGGAAGTCTGTCCCGCTACCTCCGAACCCGCCTGGCTAGGGATGCCTTACGATTGTTCTCGCGGAAATTTGATAGTCAATGCTTCACCTAGAGGGGTTTTTTTGTCAATAATTCCACAATCAGCGAGTGGATTGAAACGGGTACAAGTTGCATATCAGAGGAAGGGTTGCGTGGAAAAGGTTTTTTTGGGGGAACAAGCTATGTTCCCGCGGGTGAGCCAAATTTACGGAATGCTGGAATGGATGCTTACTCTGTGAATCTTCACCTCCGCATAAAAATTGGCCGCGATAAGCTCGAGTACCGGGTATCGGCGAATCCTGCAGACCGAATTGGTAACCAACCAAAGGTTGCAACTATCTACTCTTCTCTACGAAGTAGACTATATTTGTATCATAATGCTGTAGGAAGCTGGGAAGATTTCCTTCGGATCTCCATCCGTTATCTCCGAAACTGTAGGGCCAGCAGGGAGCCCAACGGCTCATACCATGCTCGCGAACACTCGGCCATATGCATGTTGCGACACATCCTTTACTGCCATCCGCTAGAGCATTTCTTCCTTCAGGGTTGGCCCACTGGACCCACTGATTTGGTCCAGCTATATTCTATGCTTTACACGATTCCTGGGAATACCAGCCTAGTTTCATGTGGGAATCAAGATGACCGGAAAAAAGCGCGTGGACCATGAATAATGGATTCTCACGATATTCATAGTCTCGGCCAAGAAAAGAACCACCTCCATCCAATCTGACGCCAGCGTCAACATTTCGGTCCTCGGGATTGCTCCTACTGTGCACGAGAGCATTCTGATTCTACGCTTTCGCAAGGCTTTCGCGGGTCATGTGTTTCGCATAGAAGACACGGAAACTCGTCGTTCGAAGGGACTGTTGTTTTGCTTACTTCACCGTGATCTGCAACTCTCACGACGAATGTTTTCAGCTCCTGTCCATTAATTCGGACCAGGGAGCTCGCGTGCGCTACGCTTTGCATGGGAATTGTGGCCGTTAAATCCTGGCCGAAGGCATGCGAGAAGACCCGACGTACCAGGTACTCTATAAATGGTGGCTTGGAGTTTCCCTGCACAAGCTCGAGCGATCCTCGGAAGCGCCGGTAAATCTCAAGCACCATTCACCCCGGCCTCCGCCTACGCAAAATTGCAATCTCTAGCTTATCCAGCGGATCGGTTTGAGATATTTGTGGAATTTTTGTCGTCTCGAACGTGTAGCGGACGATTTCTGTCCGCTGCCTCGGTCGTGTTGCACTCTCCGGACGGCCACGCTCCTCGAACCGAGTGCGCTCATCTGCTATAATACTCAAATTTACTCCCAGGGCAGATATCTTCTGTTCTTCCTTTTTTTTAGGGGGGAGATGCGGGTATAAAATGAGAGTGGTCCTGGAACAAAGTCTCCAGGACACTCGAGCCCTCTCCCTCCCCAGTCCCTCCCTCTACCCGGACACTCCTCGGCGAATGACCTTTACCACTCTCTTCGCCGTCGTCGCACTTGTGACTGCCGCCCATGCAGCCCCCTCCGCCCCTGGTGCCGTCTGTGCGGATGGTACTCGAGTGGGTAACGCCGCCTGTTGCGCCTTCATTCCTGTAGGCTCTTCCATCCAGTCTCGCACGCCGTCGGACTCACCCTCTTCCCTCCCCTTAGCTCGCCCAGGATCTTCAAGAGAACGTCTTCCAGAACGAGTGCGGCGAGGACGCTCATGAAGTACTGCGTCTGACCTTCCGTCAGTCCTATATTCCCACTCTACATGTGCATCTGACGATCGTAATTACATACAGACGACGCGATCGCAATCAGTCAGAAACTTGGCCCGAAGGCGTATATGATATATCGTTCGCCTGGTCCGTGTTTGCTGATGCTTTGTACGTAGTGGCGGCGGCGCCGATGGAAGCATGCTGCTGTTTCCAACCGTGAGTGGTTTTCGTTTACAGCCATTGCGTCCTCAGCCTCACATCATCCAAGATCGAACCAAATTTCCATGCAAACAACGGAATCGATGATAGCGTGAACAATCTCATCCCATTCCTGTCCAAGCACCGCGTCAGTGCTGCAGATCTTGTTCAATTCGCTGGTGACTAGAATTTCTCATTTGTTTTCCACATCCGGTACTTAAATCCTGGCAGGCGCGGTGGCTCTGAGTAACTGCCCAGTAAGTTCAACTTCGTTGCTCACATTTCCGATTCATCACTGACGCCGTCCGAACGCAGGGTGCTCCCCAGCTAGAGTTTATGGCGGGCCGCCCCAACACGACGATTCCAGCCATCGATGGCTTAATCCCGGTACTACATGTTATCTCTCACCCAAACACGTCTCTGATCGGCTATTTCAGGAACCACAAGACAATGTCACCTCGATCCTCGAGCGCTTTGCCGATGCTGGAAACTTCTTGCCTTTTGAAGTAATCAGTCTGCTAGCCAGCCACACCGTTGCCCGGGCGGATAAAGTAGATTTGACGATCGACGCCGCACCATTTGATTCGACTCCGTTCACCTTCGATACTCAGGTCTTCCTCGAGGTCCTTCTCAAGGGGGTCGGCTTCCCGGGAAGTAACAACAATACCGGAGAAGTGTTGTCCCCGCTGCCCATCAGCAGTGGCAACGATACCGGAGAGATGCGCCTCCAGTCTGACTTTGCCCTTGCACGCGATGAGCGGACCGCCTGCATCTGGCAAGGCTTTGTCAGTGAGTCCCGCACTATGATCGATCCTGCCCTCATGAGAGCCTGACTTGCCATACCAGACAAACAGGAGTTCATGGCCTCTAGCTTCAAGGCGGCCATGGCCAAGCTTGCAGTCTTGGGACACAGCCGCGCCAACCTCATAGACTGCTCCGACGTTGTGCCAGCTACTGTGAAGATCCCGGTCAAGCCTGCAAGGTGAGTAACCATCAAAGGAGGACGTACACTTTGATTTAAGCTCGGTTTAGCTTCCCGGCTACCAAGAGTGCGAGGGACCTCGAGCTGACTTGCAATAGTTTGCGCTTCCCCTCCCTTACCACAGACCGTGAGATCTTGCATTCTATTGTGTATTCCTCCCCCACTGAATCGTGCGCTCTCAGGCGGTGCCAAGGAGACGCTCATTCCACACTGCGCAGATGGCGGACAGTCCTGCCCATCTGTCCAGTTCGAGGGTCCGGCGTGATCTATATTCTGATTCACTCTCGATTTATTAGCCTTCACCGTGCTCTGCCTTTTTTATGTACATGATGTTTCGGTTGCTTCGCTAAATTCCTTGTTCGGTCACCGTTTTGGTATCTGAATTGAATTTCCTTGCCGCCCATGTCGATCTATCAGCCTCGATTGGAACGGTCGAGAGTGATCTTGAAACCCACCTTGCCCACTCCTTGCCCACTCCGCTAAGAGCTGTGTGGTGCAAAATTCCGGGGACTTGGTTGCAACTGAAACCAAATCAATCGAGGGCAATCCTCAATTCCCCTTCGCCGTTCTGTCAAATTTTCTGCGTGTTCCATATCTATCAACAGGCTCAACAATCGAGTGCAATCATCAAATCTTTCATGATCAAATTCCTGTCGTACCCCCAGTTGTTACGAATTCGGCGTGACCGTCAGACCGTCGATCTTTTGCTAAGAAGATTCTAGGCCAAACATCGTCATTGTCGTTATTCAAATCAATATCGAGCTACGGAGAGCCTGAGTGCTGGATGTATGTTCCGACCCAGCTTCAGAACCCAGTTACAAAGTCCATTAACAACGCGTTCAAGTGGCGACTGGGGTTCGACTCCCCGCACCGATGTGTCCCACAATTTGTACACCGGTCTTCAACCGGGCTCAAGTTTAAACGACGCTCTCTATTATAGCCCAAGTTGTTTTCATGTACATACATATCTCACATCCGAACAGGCCAATAAATGGGGTGTAGAGCATGGTGCTCAGCGGCTGTCAGTTACAAAGCCGCAACAGCGCAATCAAGTCGCAGACCGGGGCTTGACGCCCCGCACCGATGAGTCACTTTCAGTGTACTTTTTTTCTTGTTTAACGACAGCCAAAGCTAAAAACCACCTACTTGTCTATGTAGAATACAAACCAGCCAATAAATCGAGTGTAGAGCGTGGTGCTCGGCGGTGTCAGCTCCAGAACCCTTCACGACACTTACGCCGCAGCCGGGGGTTCGACTCCCCAGACCCGATGTGTTCGGCTAGTCCACCTCCATTTTTGTTACCTCCGGCAAGAGCGACATAACCATTTATTCCCATTGGTGTACGCCAGGAAGGTGGTGCTATAGCGAACTCATACATGTTTATTGCGGGGGGTTCGAACAAAAGTTTTGCCGGCGACCAAAAAAGTTGTGTATGTATCTTGCAGGCGACGCGTCTGTATCTTGCAACTCGTACACATCTCGTGAACCAATTCTCTTGTATCGACATTTCGATCCAATTTCCCCAGACCGTGTCAACTACTGTACTGCCGCCGCCGCCCATATGTGCATAACTTCTCCTTCTAATCCCACCTTTGACACCGTCGTCATGATCGAAATTAGCTCACCTACATAACTACTGCTGCTGCTTTTTCTGCACAATGTTTTAGTACACGATCTTCGTGCCGGTGGTAGTAATTGGAGCTCAGGCTTTTCTGTGACTTGAGCCTGATATATGATGCCCTTTGCCGCGCTCCTGTCTCGCTCGCGATCCTCATTTTCGGTGGCCTTTACCCACGTGGAAGTTCATGTGCCCGACTCGGCACTTACTTTGCGTCTGTCCGTTAACTCTCCTCATCTACAGTAGGACGCTGATCTAATCGACTGCTCATTTCACGATGTGTTTCAGGCTCTTCCTCTAGGTCTCGGTCCCGGTCAGGCATTAGCATCGCTGCAATCCAATCCAATTATATTCAGTGATCTCGGTCAGCTCGTCGTTGTCGAATTCTCCTTTCTCTACAGGGAGTTAACATCCGATTTATCGTCGCCAGTACCAATATTTTTCGTCGTTGTCGTTATCAGCGCATGTTGATTCAAATGAATATGTCAAGCTTACTTCTTCAATTGCACTCCAGGCATCGACCAAATATTCACCTTGTAATAGTAAGTCATGCATAAGAAGTCAAAGCACCAGTTAATCGAGGGAAAAAAAAGACATTTGTTCCGCATTCATAAGAAATCTAGCGCGGTACCAGCGGGCTTTGCTGAATTTTTCCTCAGCTGCATTAAGCCGATTGGGAGACCATCCCAATGCTCCATATGGAAGGAAGAGCAGGTAATGCAAGGTTCCACGAAAGGAGAGAAAAGGTCCAAGAGAACTGGGGCCTCTGCACCCTTTCCTTGAATAACCAATTTTCGTCGAGTAGACAGAGATCCCGGACCCAAAGAAATTATAGCTCGTCATATACATTAGTGGCAGTCAGAGTAGACGATTCTGGGTGATTCTCGCCTCGATTCTGACAACGATTCTGACGTCGATTCTGGAATTCTTTTTCCCATCAACATCGTGTGAGAATTGCTCAGAATCGGCTTTTAATTAAATTACAGCCAGAATCGTGTCCAGACGGGAGGCGCTTCTACAACGATTCTGGAGGGCGATTCTGCATCATGACGATTCTCCCACGATAAAAGAATTCCAGAATCGTGTCCAGAATCGTTGTCAGAATCGCCGATTTAAATTCTACTCTGACCGCCACTATTAAGATTTTCGAGTTCAGAGATGAAAGGGTTCACCTTCTTGTAATGCATTGCACACCTTGGTTGTACTGTTCCACCTTACTACTGTTTGCATTTGTCAGGTTAGTGGGCGGTACCGCAAAGCGCGCTACACATGTTATCCAAGTTGGCGCCAACATGTTGTCGTTGTTTGGTTTTGGTACGCGACGCGCTGGTCACGTGCCAGGTCCAAGGCTTATATTATTCTCTCGAAAGCAAGGAGGCCGCGCCCTCGCACAATTCGCTGTCCTCTGCCACCAGACATACCCACTACCAAATGGTTGGTGGCATCCATATCTCGAACGAGGAGGGCGTTCGCTGGTTCGAGCAGACGTACGGCAGAGAACTTCCCAAGGATCACCGCGAGGATGCGAGTGTGCGCGCAGAGCTTGAGCGAATTTTGACGGAGGTGGAAGGTGAACTCCTCGGCGTGGAATACGCACCGCATTGTGACGCCCCTTGGTACGACTTCTTGGCCGCGACGCAGTTGGAGAGGGGGATTTGGGAGCACGGTAACCCTGATGGCATCGACGAGGTTTCTCTACCAAGACAGCAGATGAAAGGCGATTCGGCCAGAGAGGAGAAAATGCGTGGGATCTTGCGCAAGCTGGGTAAGTGTTCAAGCCTGTTCGAGTCTTGACCATCTGTCGAAAGGTCTCCAGCCTGGGGAATTCAAATGCTTCTACCTTTGATTATAACATTCTGTTCCTTTCGCATATAGACTCGCTGTCCGGAGCGTGAAGTATTCTGAATTTTTCACTCTGCTTCTATGATACCATTTTTTGTTCTATAAAATATCACCCTTCCAAAGTTCTTCCCATTGTGTACTGTTTTCGGTGACCTGGGAACGATCGACTGAATCAGGGTCTCTACGCCGCTCTAGTGCATAAGCGTGCGGGTACGCTCCCATTCTGCAGGGAGAAAACCCAAGAATACGTCCAGATCTCGGGTCTTGTGCGTGGCTTTACTGGCGCTCTTCAATGGCAGGCGTCGATGTCCCTGCAGTCTGACTAACCTCAAGTGGGCTGTTTGCTCCTTTTATTTCTTCTCGCTTTGCTCGTGCTGACGTTTTCGTTCAGGAGCCTGCAACGGCGGCTTGAAGACGCTGAAGCTATCATTTGTGCTTCACCGCTCCACCGTGGATGAACACCGAGGCAATGGTGGTTTTGGTGTGTTCACTATCTAACACTCAATACAACCCAGACTGACTCAACTCATCTCAGATTTTTACCTGCGGATATGGTGAACCCTCGATCCGAAAGGCCCAACCGAGTGTCGTAAGTGCTTGGTCCTCGTGTCCGCATGGCTTCGATCGACTCCCTAGATCCATTTCTTATTAGCTTCTATACACCTTCGCGTCACCGCTTCAGCTTCAATCAAGGCTGAAAATATGCCAGTTCAATCTCAGGGGAGTTCGGTATCTAATGTCCAATATAACTTGCTCCTTTTCAGATATTTGCTTCCGGGCCATCGACATATCGTGCCTTCAAAAGGCCGAAGCTATCATCGTAGATTCACTGGCTGCATTTATTTAATTCATCATCAAGCGGCAATCCTTCTATGAAGTACGCACACCCGTTGTACGCCGTCCTGCCCGCTGATTACTTCTTTATTCTTGCCTTCTTTCCTCACTCCTCAATCCTCCATAGTACATCCTTCCTCGCACTTCGGCATTCCTTCTCAGTCCGTCTTCCTCAATCGTTCTGCATTCATCAAAATCCGAATTCATTCTCGCCTCCTCATTGTCCCGTTCTCCGTCGTTCTCGATTCCCCCCTACGCGTATATCGATATCAACCCACTCATCATCGGCACCCACTCGGCCTCAGCCGTCCGCAGATTCAGCACCCCTGGCTGCATTGCGCTCCGATCATAAACACAGACCACAGCAAGAACGAGACCACGGACGACGGGTATCAGCGCCGCAGGGAGAGCGAGGGCGTGCACCAGTACCTGTACAGCGCGAGTACAAGAGGGAATGGGGGCGGAACGGCGTGCAACGCCGATGCGAGCGTGAGCGGGAGCACAAGAAGGCGCGCACCAGCGTCGACCGTGCGCAGAAGCGCAAGCTCGCACCGAGCTCTACGGGCGGCGGCGGTAATGCACCGCGGCGGGCGGGCAACGCGCATGCCAGTGGCAGTGGCAATGGGAATGGTAGTGGGCTGGCTGGTACCGCGAGCGGAGGTGTGGACGCCACGCGGCGTGCTTTGAGATCCCGGAGGGCGCGCATCCTGCGTTTACGTCGGCTTCAAGCCACGCGAGGGAGGTGAAGGATGGGAGGATGGGAGGGAGGGGAATGGAAACAGGAACAGGAACGGGAGCGTTAGCGCTGCACATCACGACTTCAATCCCCACGTCAATAAAGACAACGCCCACGCCCACGCCCGCGTCAGCAGCCAGTCCTCGAACCAGCACCTTCGAGCCCGCGCTCGCGGCGGAGGACAAGGAGGAGTTGCTCGCAAACGAACGCGTAGTACGTCCTCACCGACGTCCCCGACGCAAGCACGCAGCGGAAGCTCCGCGTGGCACAGAATGAGCGCCTTGGGATTTGCGGCGGGGGCAAGTGATGGCGGAAGTGGATTAGGCGGCATTGGGGGTAGCGTGGTCGAGGGTCGCGAATACTATTGCAGATGGGTGCGGCGACTTGGACGTAGCCGCAGTTGTATAGCACGTCGGGCGCGCGCCTATCGGCGTCATAGTCGCTCGAGCGGATGGTACGGCTTCTGGAGATGGCGAGAAGGCGTGAGAGTCGCACGGCGGCTTGCGCGGCGAGCGGCACTGGTGCTCGTGGGGATGTCACGCGTAAAGTTTGGGTGACGAGCGAGCCTGGGCGATGGGCCGGGGTGGAAGATCGATGGGTGGGAGGGCATGGTCGCGCGCAGCTGGGCACGGTCTCATCAGTGTCGTCGCCGAAGTAGCGGAGGTGCATTTGACGGTGGGCTGCGATCTCTGCGGCACCGGAACATCTCGTCAGCGAGAATGCATGTGGGGGCAAAGGCAGATACGGGTCAAATACGGATGAGCGGGGAGACAAGGGCGGTGGGGCCGCGTGGCTTCGTCGCGACGTCGTGCAAAGGGCTACGGCGAATGGATGCGCCTGCAAGTCGGTTGCGTGCGCACTGCACAGAGACAGTGGTGTGAATCCGACGGCGCAGACGACGCAGGACGGCGAGGCGTATAGGGTAGCCCAAATCCTATACGAGAGGGCGTCCGAGAGGCTCTGTGGGGTAGGGAGAAATATCAGAGGGCGACATGGGCAAGAAAGGGAGAGGCCGGAATCGGTAGATGAAATCTAACACATAGCTACATAGCTTCCCGACAGAAACCCGTGCGGTTTCGTCCTAAATGCGTTCCATCTGTCGTACTCATTCCAAAATATAGTGTTAGGAAACGTTGTCGCATTGTGCTTGGGGTCGGAATCGGGACAAAGCCGAGGCCTGAGTTTTTTGTGGGGGAATGTGAGCGGGCGAATATTTTTGGAGAGAAAATGAAATGGAGACAGACCTGGGGCGGGGCAGATGAAGGGCGACCAGCGGTGAGGGTCCTGCAACCGAGGTAGAGGGTGGTAGCGTGGAATGGGGTGGAGCCAAGCAAGAGAGCGAAGAGGGTGGGTTCATGGCTCATGCGGATGTGAGCTGATGTGAGCATCGAAGGTCGCGGTGGTGGCACCGGCGCGGCGACATCGAAGACAACGGCGGCGATGTCGTGTACGACAGCGGTTGAGGAGCGCAGAGGGAAGTAGGGGTCGTTGTGAACGCAAACCTTCCTATCTAGGGCATCAAACCGTCCCGTAAAATTGCGGAACGATGGGAGGCTCCAATGGCACGGTGACGGTACGGTGAAGCCGTTTACGGTCCCCGTAACCGGCCGTTTACGTGTAAAAGACGGGCTCACAAAATCAGCCAAAAGTGCGATCGGCGATGATGAGAGCCAGCGTTAGTCTCGGTGCACAGCCTCTCCCGACATCCCAATTTGGGAGCCCTGTCGTGAGAGTCTGGACGTAAGTCAGTCGGCTAACCATACCATTGCTCTATCAGCACTTTCCCACGATATGTAGCTCGCCGTGACAACTTGTATTTTTATTTCGCAACAGCCAATGCATATAAATTGGTGAAAGTATCCAGGGTGCCATTTATAAGTGTCCATGACGGCCCGGAAAACTCGGAGCCGCAATTTCCTGGCCAGAACCGCAAATACCTGACTGTCTCCCAGATTAGGCAGTTGGCCCCTAATTTCGAAGCGCGTGGCGTGTTCGCAGCGTGTTCTCTGCATGTTCTACATGTGCCTGCTCGCTCTTGCCTCCTACCACCATCTCCCAAGGCCCCACTTCGCTCTTCCCCATACATAATGCCTGACAATTATTCACTGAGGCACCACAATATTCACATCCTTTCGGATGGCCCTTACGAGGAACCTGATGCTGCCAGTACTGTTGATGGGCAAATCACCCGAGACTAAGCCAGCGTCGCCGTTATCAATTCCCCAGCAACTCGCAAGTTGCCGGCCGCGCCGGTGCGGCGGGCATTGGTCCCGTAAAATTACGGAACGATGGGAGGCTCCAACGGCACGGCGACGGTACGATGAAGCCGTTTACGTGTAAAAGACGGGCTCACAAAATCAGCCAAAAGGGAGCATACCGATCGGCGATGATGCCGAGAGCCGGCGTCATCGTTATCAATTCCCCAGCAACTCGCAAGTTGCCGGCCGCGCCGGTGCGGCGGGCATTGCCGAGCGTGCCCGATCGGTGATTCTCGCAACCTTTTTGCATAGCACTTCCTTCTGTCTTTCTCACAGCCAAAACAACGTGAATTTAAACTCAAGCTGAACTCGCACTCATATCCGGCTGTCTCGGTAACCCAGTCGCTCCGGTGGTGATCTCCGTGATTGACAGTCGGAGAATGAAAATGTAGTGCAGAGATCACACGTTCTGGTGACACTTCTGCACTTCTTTTTCAACTCCGACTGTCAATCACGGATCAAGCGGTCCGCTAGGGTCCGCTGTGTTGTGGAAGTGTCACCAAACGTCTGGGTTACCGAGACAGATATCCGGATCAGCTTGCCAAGACCGTAAATACGGCGTAAACAGACCGTCTCGTTTAGAACCTTGATGGACGGCCGTACCCATGGCGTAAGGAACTTACGCGTGATTCTTACGCCCGTGGGCGTAAAACGGACGGCTTGATGCCCTAGTCTGCCCTACTCCGTTCTCCTGCGTCCAGGTCCATTTCCCATCCTGAATGCTCTTTGGCGCCTCGCGACTTGCGCTGTGTCTGCTGTTTGAGTTTGCGGACTAAAAAAATTCAAGCCAACTTGATGCATTCATCCTGTCCATGCACCTCGAAATTCGTTCGCTCCCCCACTAACAATCTTTTCTACAGTGTTTTCTGAAACGGTCCGTAGGCCAAATGCTCGCGTGGGTCCCCCTCCTTGGATTTCTGGGCATTATATCACCGATTTTCTGTCTGACCAGCTTTTGAGCAATGGAAGCGCATAATTTGCGCCGCTCTTCTCCTCGCACCACCTTAGCAAACGAAGTTAACCTGCACGTTAGCGATTGCTCTCAAGGAGGTCTCAACTTTCTTCTCCAGATCTGGCTGTTCTGTGTACTAGATTCCGATGCTATCGAGGGACTTGCAACATCGCTGCGATCCACGATCTCCGCAACTTACCTTGCGGATTCTTCCCTCTTTTGTCTTGGCAATCGTCCACGGGAACGGACGCCCAGGAATATCATACATGTTGCTCCGAGTTGGGGCCATGATCTCGTATGGAAGAAGCCTCTTATCCGTTGACAGCATTTTAAAGGGTGCAACTGCACATGAATCTGAACAAAAAATGTGCGTGAGGACATCTGCTCCGACGGCTTCACCTAATCCGGGCGATTCTATGTGGCACCGAAGATGCGCCAAGATGATGTCGTTGTACTTGCCGCATTGCAATCACGTCGGGCCGTATGTATCATTTGTTCCCTTGGCGGTGATCTCACTTGGCGGGTCTTATCTCAAGACCGCCATACGTTGGATATTTGGTGCTCAAGTATAAAGGTTGGCACAGGATGATCTCACTGACCGGTCGACCATGTTCTTCGCTATCCCCGCTACCGTCCTGCTCGCTATATCGTCCGTCTTCGCTATCTCCCCGGATGTAGCTCCTCGCGCCAGGTGTGTCTTGAATAATCTTGCGACTCACAAGTGTCTTACCCGTTGGCGCGCGAAGATATTGCGGGACCAATATCACCGACGACGCCCTCATCGCAGCTGAAGCCCATTTCGCCGCAAACAAGGTCGTCCACACTGAGACATTGGAGCCTTTGGTTGCGACGTTGAAGGTAATTGCAGCTCCAACAGAAAGTTTTGTGACCAGTCGCTGACCGCATTCCAGATTTTCTTCCACGTGGTCAGCAAAGACTCGACTCTTTCTGGGGGGAAACGTTCCGTGCGTTGTACCCTCTCAATTCGATAAATATTGTTCATCATTTTGCAGCGATTCGCAGCTCACCGCGCAAGTTACGGCCATGAACAAGGCGTATGCTGGTACTGGAATCACCTGGGTCCTTGGTGGCACCACGCGCACGGTCAATGCCGCCTGGTTCAACACCGCGGGACCCAGTACTTCTGTGCAGACTGCCATGAAGACCGCTCTGCGGACCGGTGGCGTCGCCGACCTGAACGTGTACAGTAAGTCATTGCATTGACTTGAATAAAAGTAAGAACCGATTGAACAAATCTCATAGCCGTCGGATTTGTCTCTGGATCCGGTGCTGGGCTTCTCGGGTACTCCACATTCCCTTCGTCGTACAGCGGAGCCCCCAAGGATGATGGAGTCGTCATGCTGTACTCGTCCGTTCCGGGTGGAACCACCGCAGACTTCAATCTGTTGGTTCATTCATGTGAAGCGCATGTGCGATGCATCTCTGACCTCTTTCTACAGTGGTGGAACTCTCATCCACGAGGCCGGACACTGGGTACGCCTATTCCTTTCGCTTCTACTTATTTTCTACGAATTGATTTTCTCTTGAAAAGGTTGGCTTGTATCACACTTTCCAGGTAGCCTACGTTCATAATCCAACGTCCTAAACTACAACTAATTTACGACCAGGGCGGCTGCAGTGGAACCGGCGACATGGTCTCCGACACCCCCGCCGAGGCCAGCCCGGCCTCCGGCTGCCCCACCGGCCGCGACACCTGCACAAGCACCGGTGTCGACCCCATCCGTACGTTCCCAGATGAATGCAACCACAGCACGGATTTGACTTGGTGTCCCGTGCAGATAACTATATGGACTACACCGTTGACTCGTGCTACACTGAGTTCACGACTGGTCAGATCACTCGCCTGAAGGGCCAGATGTCCACTTACCGTGGCGTTGCCCTCTGAAACGGGAGTGGATGGGATGAATATTTTGTCGATGTGTATGAATTGTTGGTAATAAGATTAGGTAGAATCGAAGTGCAGAAATGAATCTGGGGAGAATAATGGCTAAGGACTATCGAGCGTCGATGATAGCGGAGAGTCGAATATCCGTAGAACAGGAGCCAAGCAGCAGATCTGTAATCAAAAGGCTGAGTCAAAGTTGGTAAAGGTCCGTGGGCTGAGTTTGTATTTGCCGTAGTTTTTTGATCATCACATCCTTCTGTCTCCTGCCTTCTTGTCCATTTCCGTCCCCGATTCTCTTCACTATTCTGCTGTTTGGTCGTGAAGTCCACGTAAAATCAGAGGGGCCCTGAATCGTTTTGACTGTCCATCCACCTCGAAACTTCGAATCAACCGCGCATTCGAATCTTCGTCCTCTTCTGCTGTCAACGTGCTCCATACTATCCCCCCCTTAGAACTCGGACACCTAAGCGAAATTCATGAATATCATTTTATCCACAAGGTTTGGGCTCAGGCTGACCTAGATAGGAATTCGTCTTTCACCCCGGTTTCAGTTTTTACTTCAAAGGAAACAAGTAAGAATTGGCAAACGACATCGGTTTTTCGGAGGTGGTCAGGTGCCAGTGATGGCAAGTATGAGTAGAGAAAAATATTGTAATGGTAGTTGGGGACCCGTAAGACACTCGGCATTCTACAAACTTGCCTATCTACACTTTGCTGTCCCCGAGGGACACGGAACAGCTACAGAAGGAACGACGCACAGGCATACGGGTGTTGAACATCACCGAGCTTATTTGGGATTTGGGTCTGCAACAGATTTTGATGATTGTGCAGGGCTGCAATGGTATGCATACTGTTACAATTACTTCCCGCCTTTGGTGATGACCCGCGGCAGCCAGCTGCGAGTTGGCTGGGACAAAGAGGATTGGGGAGAGAGTAAAAGACATAAAAGACTCAGAGCCCCCCCTGTCGATCACAAACTTTGGTTGAGGTCACGCGTCACTCGGGCGTCTGTTGAACCTCCAAGTGGTCACACAGGCCCCAAATTGCCTAAAAAAAAAAAAAAAGGCAAAAAAGACAAAATCTTCAGTTCAAATGCCGAAATTTTCGAGGAAAAATTCGGCGGCCTGCAGGTAAAATGGGTCACGCGTCACACCCCCTGTCGATTTGAACGAAAAAGTACAGTAGTCCTTTCATGGATATTTCAAACTTGATGCAAACCTTGTCCGACTCCGGCCCAAAGTCCTGCCATTCTTTCTCTTCCATGCACCGCTATGTGGGATGTAGCAGAAGCGCGCGCCATCAATCGGCAGGTGAGCGAACGAATTACGATCAGCAAATGACTCATCCCCTCCGCGGCAGAATGGCATTGAATTACGAACCCCAATTGACAAATCACCCTGTTTGAAACAGCGCGAAGAGTTGCGAAACATAATGTACAATCTACTGCGTAGATATAAGCGCAGCCTCATCACAGTAATAAAAGGAAGGACCCGACCTGTCCAAGTCTCAACAAACGCGCTCCCTCAAATGTCATCAATCACCCCCACGGGCCCTCCAACATTCATATCGCCATCGCAATACGGCTACACCCCGCATGAATATGTCGCAGTCATCTTCCTTGTTGTCTTTGGAATGAGCACCAGTGAGTTCCGTACCCGAAAAATAGCTGTTCTCCGCCTCAAATCTTTTACAGTCCTTCACATTGGACAGGCAACATACTACCGCATGTGGTGGCTCTTCCCGACTGCCTGCCTTTGCGGTATCGGCGAGATTATCGGATGGGGCGGTCGACTCTGGTCTTCGTTTTCCCCCGACCTTCATAAACCATTCATGATGCAGTGCGTGCTTCTTATTTGTCACCGTCAAACGAAGGTTTAAAGTTAAATTCAGAATCGTTTCCTTGGTAGTTGCGCCGACGCCGCTCATCGCAGTTAACTTCGTCCTTCTGTCTTGGATCGTTATCCAGCTGGGACCGCGCTACTCTTGGCTGAGCCCGAGGTGGTGTACGCGATCTTTCTGAATTCGCTATCAGTTCCCAGTCTGAATTAAAGTGTTCATAGACACGGTCATTTTTCTCTCCAGTGTGCGTATATATTGATACCTTCGGAGCCCGGCGGCCAGACTAACGATAATGTAGGACATCATTGCGCTGCTCGTCCAGGCCGCTGGTGGTTCAATTGCAGGAGCGGCGAGTGATCATACTCGTGCCCAAGTGGTCAGTCTGCTCGTCTTGCCAAAAAGTATCCAAAACACTAATCGGTTCGCATCCCCAGGGTGCGCACACTATGCTTGGCGGAATTCTTTTCCAATTCGGTGAGCATTGCGTGTCCTATTCCTGTATCTAATGAGACATTCATTTTTGAATTTTTTGCAGTCGCGATGATAACGTACTGCTGCCTCGCAGGCGATTTTCTCATGCGCTACGCCGGCGATCGGCCTGTGAAGCTCGATAGCAGTCCGAGTAACCGGGGCGTCCTGCTGCCTGGGACGAAGCGCATGATCTATGCGCTCGCCTTCTCGACGCTGGTTCTCTTTATCCGGTACGTTCCCACGTGCTTTCCCTACCCTCTTGCCTCGAAAGAAAATGCAGTTTTCTGACACTCACTGCAGCTCAATCTACCGCATCATCGAGCTCGCGACGGGCTGGCACAGCACCTTCATGCTGAACGAGCTCTACTTCAACGTCCTCGATGGGGCGATGGTCGCGCTCGCCATTGTGGTTACCAACCTCGAGCATCCGGGGCGGCTTATCGGACCGAGGAAGCCGGAAGCACCGACGGATTATGGTTATGGGATGAAAATGAAGGTCGGCCGGGAACAAAGTGAGGAGGACGGGCTGGTTTAAACTTTGATCTGTGCCTATGAGTAATCACGGTTTGAAGAGGACAAGCATGTCACTGTACTGTTTAGAGTTTGAGCACTTAATCGTAAAGCCGTCTGTTTCCCATCGTATGTCTTTGGATCCATCGTAAGCTGCAAGGTTCCAATCTCTTTCAAAATTTTCGTCTGTTTTGTGCTTGAATACACCGTCAGACTCGTAGTCGCCGTCGCGTCCTATGTGTAGCCGCAAAACCAGTTCAGAATCGAAATCCCAGGATCGAGTCGTTCGGAGAGTTGTACATATTTTAGCAAGTACGGAGAACGAGTCCGCTGTGAATACAGACTATAAGTATTTTTCTTTTGAAGCTACTGCGCGTTCCAACAAGTTCGAAGATGTTTCTATTTAATTTACACTTGAATCTGTCTTCGCTATCGCGTGAAATTGGTCTGCCTCGTCCAAGTCTGTGTACTTATGGCAGTGCCCCCACTTCAAGTTGACCATTTACAAAGTGGCCATTCGGGTACTTACGGTGCTACAGGAATATGAAACTATATTGCACTACAGAGCTGTCGGGTGCTGCTAGAGCGACCTATATAACAGGGGGTTGTCAACAGCGCTACGGGGACTAAGTATGTTGATTACATTGCACTATGTAGACAGTGGAATTTTTCCTGATGTCCGGAGATGGCCGGAGGACAACCGGAGGAGGCTTAATCCGAGCTTGTGCCTATTTGGCAATGGACTCGATGATCGTCCTGCACTCGACTATCATGCGAACTTGAATTAACACCCTAGTGAACACTTGCGCTAGTCTGACGACATTCGCTGGGAGGCCTGGCTGACATGCGCGCCTGCGCTCAGTGCTCTCCGGACGCGACTAGTCACTCGGAGCTTGAGCCATGTCAAACAACAGCCAAACCATCTTCAACGACGTCCTACTACTACACTCCCTCATCCATCCTTCCCGTCTTCCTTCGCTTTCCACGTGTGTAACTTGTACTCACCACCGTGACGCAGGCTACGCCGTCATCGTCGCCCTCTCCATCGTCGGTGGGGAGGTGTGGCACGAGGTCATGGTGCGTGCGGCCCTTTCGTCCTGCGGCTGAACTCTGATTCGTTTGGATGCGATACAGCCTCTATCCGCGCACGAACACCAACACGAACCACTCGTCGCGCCTCCCCCGCCCACGCCCAAACACGAGCTTGACCCCAACTTCGGCGGCCATCCGCTCCCATCCGCCGCGGCCCCGCTGACGCTCGCGGTGCTTATCGCTATTCCAGTTCCTACACCGAACGATGGTGACGATGGAGATGAAGACCGCCCACGGACCACGTACAGGTGCACTGAGGTTTTCGGTTTGTTGACGATAATACGAAAACTTGGATTGTTTCGATCATGGTGAATGGATGTACAATATTGCCCGCCCTCGAGTACAGCCCGACGCGTCTCGTCTCGTGTCGAGGCCCTCCGCCGACCGGCCAAGACCGTACCTTCACCCCGCCGATTATCCGGATTCGTGTCGCGGTTGTCTTCGCGAACGCGATATAATTGTAGTTGATGAAAGGATAGTACGGATACGTCTTCCACCGACTTTCACTTTCTTTTCGATTACCTGCTCACTCACCCAATCACTTGCCCTCCGTCCTTCCTTCCTCCACGAAGCACACTCGACTCGGAAACGCATCGCATTGCCATTGGAGTTCAAACCAGATCGCAACTTCCTTCTTTCGGCCCCGGGCCCGCCACGTCTAAAGAGGACACCATCCCAACTGTATCTATATCCGACGTAACGGGCTATCTCGTTGGACACGCCTGCGGCGAGGCCCTGGTCAGCTACGGTGGTAAGTCGTCTATATCATCCTCTGCATCCTACACACATTGAACTCAATTCTCCGCGTCAAGAATAGAATCAAATACAGTCGGAGAGCCTGGTCTAGATGACTCTGTACTCAACACTACTTTGGATTGCGTTGAACAGCGAAGAGAGATCTCAGAAGTGAACCTAAACGCATGCATTCAATGCTCTTCGTTCGCGGTTGCGACTTGGGTTAAGCGGATTCGACGCGCGCGCAAAGCTTCGTAATTGATTCTCCAGCTCACAGCCAAGGATACTCGCTCCCTACTCGTACAGCTCATGCAGTTTCCGGTGTCGCTGTTCCGCCCGTCCCCACCTTTCCGTCCCTTGCTGAGGTGCGGCAGCTTCCTGCGACCAAACTCGCGACTCGTGGGCGGAGTCTGCATTAAGCCGAATTGATATTCGCCCCTGGCACTTTCTGGAATCTCATCCATCGCCTCGGCCTTCTCTTCTCTTCGGGTTCTCGATGCATGCATGATCGACGTGCTTCAAGTCGGCCTCGATGCGACAAATTATGGATAGTACTCAGTTCACCCCGCCGAAAGGGGGGTCCGGGCATTTTATTTCGACCGCGAACCAACGACTGATATCTAGCTACGTCCCTTAGTTTTTCCGCCGACGCCTTCCGAAAACTCACAAGACGCGCGCGAACCTCGATGTTAAGCATTACACGTGTATGTCAACGTGCAACTCATTTCATCACCAAGCTCACACCTTCTTTTCGAGTTGGCCCAGTTGACATCAGAGGGCCGAGGGACCTGACCAATTTTCTTCCCGAAATTGCTCTCAAGGTATAGCATACTTTTTGCACGGGAGCTGGCTGCACATTTCAACCCAGGACTGATTTTTTTTTTTTTTTGGCAGTGGATGCGTCTTGTTTCGTCTCGCATTTTGCCCTCCAGGATCCACGCCACTTCGGTCCCAGCGCTGGCGAAGTCCCAGCCCCGAAGCTGTCGTTGCAGAGGCCATCCTCGCGGCCCTCGACGAAGCACAGAATGCGAACCATGAACTATGTGAGGCATGACTGACATGTTGAACTTGAATTACTGGAAATAGGGAATCGAATACCTCGACTTGTCGACGCTTCTTTAACCGCCAGCTTCTATTGTTTGAATATACTGGAAGGAGGAAATTCCGTACTCGTCTGCGCTTTCTTCGAGTGGCCTTCGACTGTCCCGCCTCCCCTGAATTATTCTGAAAAATTCTGAACAGCGATACCGACACCGAATGGCGCGCTGGGTCTGGGCCGCCCCATATCGAGGACGCTCAGTTTCCTTTTAAAGGCCGACCGCATCCAGTCGACCTTTCCCCGGTCTTGCGGTCTTGCCTCCAACTTGTCGATACGCAGCGACGATGATGAACGTGCTCGTCCTCACTCTGAGCCTGCTCCCCCCGACCCCGCTTGCCTCGCCTGTCGCTACCACCGGATCCGCGTCCGTGTTCGCTGTCCTCAACCCCGCTGGCGTTCCCAACTCCGACTCGTCTTCTGTCGGGCTCCTTCCCCTCCCCATCCCCATCGCCGCCCCCAACTCCATCTCCTCCGCGTTCGACGACGGCTTCGTGCTGTACACCAAATACTCGTCCGCCGCATATCAGCCGCTCCGCCCACGGCCCGTGGGGCGGATGCTCGTGCGTGCTGTGCGTGTCGTGTCGTCTGCTCCCTTCTCTTTTCGATCGTCTCTGCTTGTCTTCACGGCCATGGTCGTATTTTCCCCTGCCTATCGGTATCATGGCTCTGCTGTCCTATTCGTGTGACGACTCGGAGTATAATGCTAACCGCCGTGTGTAGTTCGAAATCGGCCACACGCAGAGCTCATCGCGCGGGACCCCGCGCGGCTCGAGATCGTCGTTGTCCTCCGCGGGAGTCCGGAGGTCCAGCCTCAAGGACGCGGACACGGGTACGTGGGTTCAAGTTCCAGTTCTTCCCCTCTACGCCTTCCCCACCCCGGCCCTTCGTCCACTTACTCTCATCACTAATCAAACGAATGAACGAACGACATCACTTAACTGAACGAACAACAGGCGCCAAGTTCCTCCTCGTCCCGTTCGAGTCGCCCGGCATCGTCGAGCTGGTACACATCCACCGCAGCTTCCTCGGCGCGTACCAGAACGTCAGCAACATTCCAGGTTGTCGGGATCGTCGCCAAGGAGCTCAAGGAGTATCCGGCGTTCAGGGTCGTCATTACTGCTGCGTAATATCCAACTCATACTCGTGCATCTCCTCATGTCGCGCCGCACGAGTTACTCTGAGTGATGAGTAAGGTCTGCTCACATCTTTTCGAGTTTATATACACAAGCCTGGCGCCACATATCCGTTCGTCAATGTCAATTCAACAGGCAGCTCGGTGCCGAATGTTCACTGCTCCAGACATCCAAGGATACGAGTATAATATAGCGCTCCACACTTTGCATAGTCATTCACCCATGAATGCTGGGCTGCGAAAGAAAATTCAACACCCATTGTCACCCAGTTAACAGACGAATCATTCATAATGTCCAGAGAATGCATAAATATTGGGTGTAGCAATTTTTGAGGACACTCGGGTCGAAGCACGGTCAGGATATTCATTCGAGTGCAGGAATAGGCAAGCATCGTCGACACTGAGGCGCTGAACAGTCGCGCAAGTTTGTTGTAAAACCAAGTCCAACCCCGCAAACACGTCAAGGAAGCGAAGTCGAAGGCGCATGAGAGCGATTTAGCTGGTGTAGGGTGAGTGGCGATAACCCAAACGTAAACTTTTGGACCTTCAGACGCTGCTTTGGGAAAGTGTCGATTGCTTGGAATTGCAGGGAACGGTGTCGATTCTTGATTCTCGATCAGCAATGAGAAAGAATGGTGCGCAATTGGTTCAGTGTACAGACAGACGACAGGGTGTCAATGCTGTCCAAGAATTTACCACATAACTCTCGTATCGGCTCGTATCGGGCGGAAAGATATGCTGAGACCAGGAGCGGGATCACGATTCCCGCGTCACAAAGAACATATCGATCATGTATGTGAAAGGGTTCTTCAGCTTGACACGATAAAAATTGAAGGAAGTAAGAAGCTCTTAGGGGATAGCTCTAGAGTACAGTTCGAATCCAATGATGCATGGAATAGAATTCTAGGAAGTGCTTTTGCGGATTAGTGAGATATACGTATATATGAAATGAACGACATGCACCGGGGGATTCCGAGAGAAGGTGAAAGCCAGCACAAATTTACGCTAAGACTTGAAACTTCGCTCGCGGTTCACGATTGCCGGGGCCATTTCTCTCTTAATTCTCAATGGATTTAGCTTGGTCTTAGCGGTATTGGAAAGCGGGTAATTCCGAAAGTTCTAGAGTATCCCACTAATATTTTGCTTCAACGGACTGTCGCCCCAACTTGGACGCCGTCGAACTCCCTCAAGTCTTATCCGATTCGCATGATTTTGGATTCATCTGAGAGGATGGATCAACGAGGACGGCTGTCAATCTACGAAGGTGACGAAAAGACGGCCGTCAGCCGTCATTTGACGTACCTGAGATGGGGCACTACAGGTTCTAATCCTGCGTATCTTCTGCACTAGAGCTTGCTGCAAGTGCTCAGAGACGTCCCCATCCAATTTCATTTTGCTGATTGGTGCGAACCAGATCAATTGAACCAGGGCAGTTCAGGTTTACGCGAGTTGCCGCAACCGAACATCAATTGCGCAGACTGTTCCGAAGGTATGTTGTGGTGCACATGCCGACCAGTGTGGCCACATTTCTGTGCAACGATATGTCGAGTGACTGACTGAATTTATTAGAACAAGGCGTGAAATTCACGTCTAAACCGTAGACGGCCGTCGACGGCTGCCCGTTGACGGGACGGCCGGCAAAAGAGCCGTACTGCACTCGTCCCGTAAAATTCATCGAGCGACCGTCGGTGGCATCCGTCACACCCGTAAAGACGGGGACGGTGGGCAGCCCTATTGCAGACCTGGCTGCTCTTGAGCAACGCGACATCATCATATAGAAAATCGAGAACGTTCAGTAATCACGAAAGGCTTCAGCTTCGAATGTGGAGGCGAATATGGGGGCCATGCATCCACAAACTCGCAGGGTAAAGCTCCATATGAGAATGTCTGGGGAAGCCTCAGAGACGATTGGTTGATGAACAAAAGAGACGAAGCTGTTATTGCATTTCAGGGCCAGATCTGCACACTTTGACGACCTTTGGCGTCCTGACCCAGAAATGCAGCGCATAGAATTCAGATTTATAGGCGCTTCCATTTTCAGGAAGCGTGGGCGGGTGCCGGCTAAGGTCGACAACGGTCGTCAAGGTCTGCCGACCTGGCCCTGAAATGCAATGTATACTCGGATTTATAGGCGCTTCCATTTTCGGGCGGCGTGGGCAGATGTTTATGCAAACCATGCGGAGGATCGAGGTCGCGTCAGGAAACACGGTTGACCAAGGGTAGACTCAAATTGAAACAGGTAGCCGTGGTACACACATAATCTGTACGGATGTCCTTCATCGCCGCCGTTTTGACGGAATTGTTGGAGAATATACCAATCACTAAGCCCGAGGCACCACTTAGTAAGCACTCATTAACGTGTTATATTCTAGATATTATTCTGTAGTGTAAAAGCTCGTCGTTACTTTGCATAATATTCGTTCCTCTCTTCTATCCTCGCCCTCGTCTTCTATTGCTGCCAACAGGAATGTCTACTCCGTCTCCGTCTTCGTTTTGTCATGAGCAGGCAGCTTCTTGAAAGGGATCACAAGGGCCACGACGACAGTGAATGCTGCACCGGCCAGAGAAAAAGCGAAAACATCTTTGATTCCAACCATGTAAGCATTGAGCACAGCGGCCAGCTCTTCACCGCTGAAGACACGCTGAATCTCAGATGCTCCAGTGGCCAGGACCCTGGCCGCGTCAATATTGGGGGCAGTGCTAGCAAGTGTCTGCAGCAGTCGGTTGGCGAAGATGGATTGCGCCGCCGTAACGAAGTAGGCACCACTAATGGAATTGCACACTGGTCCCAGGGTTAGCCGAAACAACAGATGTATGAAGATGGGTTCCTCTGTACTTACTGAGCATGATACCAGTGGTTGATGCCACGTCTTCAGGCCTGGAGAAACTCTGGAGCGCCGTCATCGGAATCTGGTTGCCGAGACCGATGCCGAACCCGACAAGAACTTGAGAGCCGATGTACCGAGCTTTGGAAGAGTGTACGTCCAAAGTATATAGCAGGGCCGCACCAGCCGTGGCCAGTAACCCACTGATCAGCTCGTAGGGCTGCAGGAGGCGCGTTTTCCCAACGAGGAAACCACTGAACATGGCCCCCGTAGCAAACATGGCTAAAAACGGGAGATTGTTGACGCCGCTCGTAATAGCGGACTGGCCGTGGATGGACTGGAAGTAGATGGGGAGATAAAACATGATCTGGAAGTCGGCGAGATTGGTGCTTCACGAAGGACCGGTGGTTAGCTGCGTTCGAGACACAACGAATGACTACTCACATGTAACCGTACAAGGCGTTGGCCCATGCTATGCGTGGTTTCAACAGACTCAAGGGTACCATGGCGTAAGCGCCCTGAAGCCACTCGACGATGAAGAAAGCAATGGTCAAGACAACCCACATGACCAAGGTGGCGATAACAGAGCCGTCATTCCATGGTTTGGTCTGGCCGCCCCATTGCAGAGCCAACGTGAAGCAAACGAGCGAAGCGAGCAGCAGGCTGAATCCCGGGAGATCAAGCTGCAGTAGAATCTCTTTCCGCGTCGCCGGGACGGACGTGATATGCTTCGGCACGTGGAAAAAGAGCAACAGCAGGATGACAACGAGACCTCCGACCGGCAGGTTGATCCAAAAACACCAACGCCAAGTAACCTCGCTGTAAAGGCGCCACCAATCACAGGGCCGACAATGGTCGAGAACATGAAGACGGCCATCCAGAGGCCGATCAGCATGGGGCGTATCTTGGGCTCTGTGACGTAAATGATCATGAGAAGGGAGCCGCCGAGAGTGCCGGAACATCCCAAGCCCTGAATGGCTCGGGCGACGATCAAGGCGGCGCTATTTGGTGCAGCTGCGGCCACAATGCTCCCAATCAAGAACAATGCGACAGCGACAAGATAAACGAGCCTGGCCGAAAAGTATTTGTACAGCTTGCCCCACATCGGCGAGGAAGTGCCGATGAGGAGGAAACAGGCGCTTCCATACCATCCGACATCATCGAGGCGCCGGAAATCGTCTGTGATACTAGGGATTGCCGTGGCGACGATGCCCTGTGAACAGACCTATTAGAAAGATCTACTAGGTGATCAGCACTGACAATATCCAAGGCTGTGAGGAGAGTGCACAAAAAGATTGTGCACATAATGGCGGGCCAACCGCAAGCCTGTCGCGTACTGGGGCTCATCGCCAGCATGCTCGGCTGCAACACCATCTTGCTTCTTTTCAAGGCTGTCCGATGCGTATTGCTCATCGTGGCCCGCAATCGTGGTTTCGGGGGTGGGGATTCTGGGCCGACATGTTTTCAGCAGGCTTCAGAAGAGGAGAAGAGGTGAGGCACCTTTTGAATGCTTCCACCCGCCTGTAATATTGGCCACGGCGGTAACAATTAGGCCGTAATTTTGTTACGGTACGGTTCAGTTGTCCGTCATGGAGCGGGAGGTAGCTAAGTCAAAATTTTTCTGAAACAGCCAACCAATGTCCGCGCTGATTTTGCCCCATTGAGGTCGTTTTTGTCCGCGTCCGAACTAGCCGATAATCATGTCAGCATCCAAAGCGGTAATTTTCGGCTGCCACTGCCCTAAAAGTCCAAGTTTTTGTCCTCGATTTCGCGCGTTTCTCTTCGATCCGGCAAGATGACATCTGCTTCGACATTTTTTCTCCCAGAAAATCGGCTAGAACGTCACGAAGTAGACCGAACCCGGTGCCATGACCTAGGATTTTTCGCTCCTCGTGGGGTTAACTTATAGTCAAATTCAGTCGCCGAAGGTCAATGCCTATGACTCGGAAGGCCCTCGTTAACCACAACCTCGCCTTCACAGACATCAGAGCCTTAATAATTTCCGCGTCCAGACTTGCACGGCGCAACCCAATCGCGTCATACCCGGGAGGGCAAAAATCAAAGCGACGTCGTGACAGCAGAGAGACTGAGAGAGTGCTCGCCAACCGGTGCACCTGACCTGCCCCTAGATACCAACCGATCAGACGCTGTGTCACCATCACGCCAGAAGGGACCCTCCAGTTGGCAGGAGCTCTCCTCAAACAAGGGGTGCGCGATCTCTGGATCTTAGCAAGCGTTCCCACGACCCACCCCCCCAGAAAAGGAAAGTGCTTGTCTGGGGCCGGCGATCAACGGCATGTCACATCAGCGCGTCTCGCTGCCCACCGACGCGTTCCATACGCGTCGTATAACACCGTTCGTCTCGCGTTTTTAACGCGTCAACTCTGCAGTCAGTATGGAGGATTGATCCTGTACATACCGTACATTCACCGCCGGTACATAATGCACATATTGCGGATAAGTACACCTTGGGACGCGTCGCGCGACAGTCACGTCAATCACTGGCGACTTCTTGAAAGGGGGAATGCTGGGAAGGGACGAGAGAGGTCCAATGCTCAAACTGCTTGAACTGGATCAACCCATGCCTACGATTTCGGGCCGTCACCCATCATCAGAGAAGCCCAAAATGCCGACCGACAGTGCGTTGGTATCTTTTGTTACTGCTGGGGTGGTCCCACGGAATGCTTGGGAACGCGTGTGTATGGGAAAGCTGAGAACACACACTCCTGTCTACGACGTGGCTGTTCCCCGAAGCACCTGCCAAACACAACACAACCGGCCACCGCCCCGAACCCCCTACCACACTGCGACTAAGCTCACGTTTGGGCCGGTGTAAATAATCCTCCTTCTGGGAATAACCCATCCCCTTCGTATACATACCACTCCATACAGGGGTGCACCTATCCGTGTCCTGGCTCGCAATTCTCTGGAACGATCTCGGCTATATTTTTGATTCATACCCATTCACCATCCACGGTCCGGATTCGCGTCATAACCCTGGCTACAGCATTCTCCTTGTCGACGCTGTGGCATA
Organism: Mycena olivaceomarginata; assembly: GCA_029378375.1. Taxonomy (NCBI): domain Eukaryota; kingdom Fungi; phylum Basidiomycota; class Agaricomycetes; order Agaricales; family Mycenaceae; genus Mycena; species Mycena olivaceomarginata. The sequence continues at coordinate 60,420 of JARKIC010000039.1, forward strand.
AATTATTCGTGTTCGCGCCAAGCGCTGTCACGGGGTGGTATCAGTTCCTAATGGGAGTTGTGTATTATGCCTCGGCCTCGGACCGTCCGTACGGGATTAGGCAAAGCAGAGTGCTGAGAAAAAAGTCCTGCGCCCGCCTCAGACGATAAATTAGCGGAAAGGCTTGCTTCTATGCACAAGCAGCTGAAAGCGACCAGACAAAGGTAACATTTTAACGAGAACTTTAATCAAACCATTCATTTTACCCTTTCTTAGCGAGCTGATTGTGTAAAATCTCTGATCCGCACTCGGAAAAAGGTTGCCAGCTACAAGCGATTTTTGATATTGTTTCCACCAGCGACGTCCCCGGCCTCTCGCGTCTTCTTTCCAATTCTGCCAAAGAAGGCTGGAGCATTTCCAAGACTTCTGACATAATCATGTTGGCGGTAAAGGGAAAATACCACCCACGCAATTGTACTGACTTCGACAAAGACCCTCGCGATTTTAATTTACGAGTTAGGCGGCGGCGGGGCTCTTTATGCTCTGAATAAAGCTCCAATCATGCTCCCTAGTCGGCATACCATCGCCGCCGGCAGCACTCTCTTCGAATCACTATGGGCAATGTTACTATGTCCGCCATTCTCGAAAACATCGAGATGTTGTTCAAGAATGATATCGAAATCGGCGAACATAAGCGCGTCGGGATTACCCTTTCACAAGACGAGATCGCCGGTGACGGGCGGCTCTGCTACTTGGATGAAACTGACGAAATCGCTGGCTTATGCGAACACGCCGTTTCCGCGCTGGAGACATTCAAGATGGGGACTGACCTTGAATCTGTTCGCAAAACGGTCGGGTTCTCGTTGGGAAGGAGCTTAGTGTGGCGGCATTGTCCCCATGCAGAAACCGACTACGGTGCAAAGCCCGTCCTTTTAATGCCAACATGCAAGAAGGTATCGTGGCAGTCCGCCAGCGCAGCTTCTACAGAAGCTAATTCAGGCTTGGAAATCTCGCCATATGGCGAGGCCATGCATGGCCTCCTCTTGTCTATTGCCTCTGACGGCGATGGGACTCAACGGGCGGCCCTTTATCTTATTTGCACAAAAAGCTCGGCCCGGACGACCCCATCTACAAATTTCTGTCAGAGCTTTTGGGACTTAATTTATATACTGGTGACGGCGGATTAACCATGGATTTCAACTACAAGCATTTATTCAAGCGTGTGTAACCTTCCGTTCCTCCTTGTTTGTCGGCTTCTGACATTTTATCAGGTCTCTGCACTTTATTATACTCGAAGGAAGGAATCCTTGTCAACACTGTTGTAATTAACAAGGCTCTTCTCGCGCAATGGCTGGAGCGATTGTCCGGCCATGACTGGTCCAATGAGAGTATCCACGCATTGCCGCGGCTAAATTCCAAGGACGCATAAGACGTTGGCCGCGCCCGTAAAACTCCTTTGTCTGGTCGCAGATTTGCGGGAGGTCACGAATGATTGACCGCCAATCTCCAAACATGGCCATTGACGAACTTCGACAGCGGTTTGGGTCGGCATTGTGACATCGACTACATATTTCGCAAGCACCCTGAGCTCGAGCGATGCGCACGGCGTCTTAAGTTGCTCCGCACGGGGGGGATAATGCCCCAAAGAAAGGCATGGGCGCGACCAATGAGCTTCGTTGGGGCAGTAGCCGACAGTGAGGCGGTCATGGCGCGGTAATGGTGCAGTTAGACAGGTGAGATTGCTCAGGGTCGAGGCCAGTTTGAGGCACAAAATCAGTAATTTCAGGCGGCGATCACAAACAATATTAATTGTAGAGCCTTGAGAAATGCAGACAGAAATTTGCAGATCTAGTAGAGGGAGCGCAAATTTGAGCATCTTTCAGAGAACCAGATAACCACAAGGAGTCAGGCAGTGAAGAACTGGACACTCAGGAAGGCCATAGGACATCGCAAAGTGTGGAGTGATTAGATCAACGGCGGTAAAAAATCGGCTTTTTCCGGACACTCCTATCTGAGCCAAGATTTGACCAGGCACTGAGCAAGGAACGTCAACTATGGGCTCTCGTGAGATTTTGCGTGGTTTGGTTGCTACCCGTCGACCCGTTGCGACACCCGTGGCGGCCGTTTTTCAACGGGTGAAACCGCCGGGTCGAACGCGTGCCGTGACCGTGCCGTCGGCGAGCACAAAAAATCACTGACGGAACGGGCACGGCACTCGTTCGACGGGTGCCGTTGACCCTTGACAACGGCAACGGGCGGAAGCCCTACTCAGAATGCAGCGAACATTATTTCGAACTTCGAATTTCCAACCCGAACTCAAACCCACCCTGTCGCTGTTTCCAGGATCGAAGCGTAGCATAGGATTGCCGCACCACCACTGTCCATCCTCGCTTCGCTTCCAAATCGCAATTCTACGGCGCTTGGAAGCTATATTTTCGCAGATGTATTTATTTTGGGCCCTTCCTTCTTACAGCAAGCTGTCATGCCGGCGCGTAACGACTCCGCCACCAACGATGGGGGACGAACAACATACCGATGCATATTCCTCGCCCGTGGAAAACCCTGGATATGCCAGCTCGTGAATCATTCAGTAGTACCGGTGGTTCAATCGAAAACACGGCAGACCGGCGAAGCTTAATTCATCTATGGCGTCTTGAATCTTCTCGGGTTCGGACTACTTCACCGTAACATGGACGATTATTCGGGCGTCGTGAGATTGCGTTTGGAAATTCCACCAAAATAGATCGCAGGGTTACGGCGGCAATGCATGAGGGCAAGGGTGCGGAAGAGGTGTGTCGCATGACTTTCCTTGATAGATAGCGGGTTCAATTATCATTAGGGGGTTTCAAAGTTAAAATTCGGGGCCCAACTTGAGGCCCAACTTGACCTTCAACTTGACTCCCAACTTACGGAGTCGGAAGCCCAAGTTGGGGCCGTTGTCTGTGAAACACCTAAGCAGACGTGTGCACGCACAGCTTTGGAAGTCGAGGCGTCGCGTACCATAACCGAGGTGATGCAGGCGGGAGATCCCAATTAACCGAAGTTGGAGACGAAGTTGGTCATCAAGTTGGACCTCAAGTTGGATGTCAAGTTGAGCTCTTGTGCCCAACTTGACCTCCAACTTGAATTTTTGGGTTCCAGCTTGATCTCCAACTTCGCAAGTTGGAGCGCAAGTTGGAGCTCAAGTTGGAGCTCAAGTTGGGCCCCGAATTTTAACTTTGAAACCCCCTATTCCTCATTCCTCATGATGGCGGAGAGATATTGCGAAACATATGGCTGCATGTATCCTCACCTCCACACCTCTTCCCGCCCAAGTCAATGCATTGATCATGCTTTTTTCCTATAGGTCTCGTTCACTCCTCATGGAACCACGCCCCCCGTCGGCAGCCGAGATCGCGCGGATGGAAGCGGAGGCCGCAGCGCTAGCGGACGTGACGCAACGAATACAAACGTTCCGCACCAACATCGCACATTACCGTCCTATATTAATCCGTCACCTCAGCGGAATCGCCGCCGAGCACCCGCAACGCGGCGTGCGGACGCAGATCGTCGAGGCCATGACCGACATTGAGGCCTGGATGGCGAAGCATACGCTGAGTGCGTCGAGGGGAGCAGTTCTTTGGGAAGTTGGCGGGCATGTGCCTAGCTATATATTTGAAAAGAAGAGGAGAACGCTGATTTGGATGGACGGCAGAGCTGGAGACGTTGTTGAGGGAGGATGTAGGGATGCAGGCAGACTTTCCTGGTGCAGCGACTGGAACTGATCGTCACTAAACTCGCGCGGACCGCCACCCTCTTATACCGTACTCGCGCAAATGCGAACCGACCAACAATACATTCAGTGAGAACCTTCTTACTAAAAAATGCCTACTTTGTGCTTCCTTTGACCAACAAGACGTCTGGGATATGAGCAGCCCTAATTTCCGTTGGTAAACATGGAACAGATGCTGGCGTTGGGATCGTTAAGCTCAATGAACTGTGGAGTCGAAAAGCGACTGAGCGATTGACCTCGAGAATCCCCAGTCTTTAGAGTGTGGACACAAGGCCCTGGTATTTGCTTAACAAACGGTTTCTAGTTTCTTCGTTCAAGCAGAGAAATTGAACATCCGGGCGTGGGCTGGCCCGGGTTGGACAGGGTACTTGGTGAGTCGTATACACTCCACCAGTCTCGTGGATTTATAGCTTCTATCAATATTCTGGCTTTGTTTTTTCGGTCAGAGAAACCGTTGTCTTCGGATACATTACAACTGTCCATGATATGTGAGCGAATTTCAACCAAGGTCAAAACCGCCCTTTTTGGCTCCGTACAGCAATCTTTCACTGTCTCAGGCTACCTGGGATTGAGTTGAGCTTAGGTCAGCTGAAAACGTTGCGGGTTCCATTGGTCTATGTTGAAAATAACACAATATGATCACCTTACGAGGCGCACGGTATAAATGACCTGAAGTCTCCTGAGGGTCCGTCAATCACTTCACCGACTCTACAGCTCCTGCACTTCCACATTCTCTTCCGCCTTCCACCTTAACTGTAATGGTGCGACATATTTTTGCCATAATGTTTTACCATTCAATAACTTGTGCCCCCCTTTAGTTCTCTCAACTCGTTGTATTCGCTGCCGTCGTCGCCACCGCGCAGTGCCCATCGGTACCCGCCCATCAGCATCGAAACTCCGTTTCTCACTACGGAAATTGTAGGGAGGCTCTGGGAATGTGGCTAGGTTGCCCTTCAAGTTTCAGGTGGATCCCAACGTGGGCGTCTGCCTGAGGTTCCAGCCGAGCAACTAAATTCGCCACCGGCGCAATCAATCATTGAAAAAAAGGATGCATAATTGGGTCGGGTTGTTTATACAGGATGGTGACATGTACTAGGAAACTGCTTCAATCTAAATTTTTGAACGAGATTTTCCGAGTCTTCGAAGGAATGAGTTGCACTTTATAGCGGGAAACGGTCAACATTTTCGGGTAAGCGAGCGACAGACAGTCAGATGGCGAAGCACCTATCACCTACGCAGGCGGATAATACGAGCAAGCACTTGCTAGTAGGTGTCAACTGGATACAATCACTCCTCTCTACTGTCCGCGAATAAAACAAAAAAAATCAGACGCACAGTATTCGAATTGGCCGGGCATCTCGAATCCCCAAATCAAAGCGCATCCCGATCCATCATCATCCGTTCGAAGTGAGCAGTCCGCGGTTTCACCACACACCGATATTCATTGGGTGGCTGTTTCATCCGTGTGAACGTTATAGAGCGAAAGCCTTGTTGCGCATGATACTACGCACCTCATGAGCCCGTAGCTCATGCTGCCGTCTGGGACGATTACCTTCCCGTCATCGACCGCGTTGGTGATCGTACACGCCGCTAGGAGGGTTGCGACGGCGATCCAGATGCTGTTGTCGGCGAGGTATTGACCCGTGCAAATCCTGAACCCATTCGCGCATCAGCGACGGCACACATGTATATGATTTGTGAATGGCGCCCGCGTACATACCTTCGTCCGAATCCAAATTTGGCTGGAAAGTACGGCTCGCCTCTCCCATTGGGTTTTCGGCAGATATCGCTGGGGGGGAGAAGGCGGTTGGATTCCAGTAAGTGTTTTTCATCCAGACACATCCCTCTTTTCATATATCTAGCACCGTAAATGTGATGCAGGAATCACATACTTGATATTGGCATACACGATGGACCCGGCAGGAATCATCATTCCGCGATAAATGTTATCCTCCATGCACCGATGCGGCACACCTGGTCAAAATTAGGTCTCGTAAATCAAGCATGATCTGACATTTGGGCATGGCAAGTACCTAGAGGGACACCGGGTGCCCATCTGTGGGGGGATTCAGTTATGAGTTCACCCTAATGATGGTAATTCTCTAGCAACGCACCTGAACACTTCTTGGTACACGCACTCCACGTACGGCAAGCTCTCGCGATCCGCGAACTCGGGCAACCGCGCGGTCCCAATCACCTTATCGAGCTCCTCCTGCGCCTTGAGCTGATATTCCGGGTGGAGCACCATTGCTAGAACGAATACAGACAGTGCGCTCCATGTCTGCAAGCCAAAGCTATGGTTACTTGCCGTGTACGGTGAGCATTATTCCAAGTACGCGTCTCACCGTAGACTCGCCCGCGGCAAACATGGATCCGGCGGTGCCTTTGAGATCCTCCTCATCTTCCTCCGTCTCCCCGTCACACGTTTCCATTTCGTTGAGTTGGCTGAGGATGAAAGATGGGGTTGCGTCTCCTGAGTCCTGCGACGATACCCCTGAACCAGTGAGACGTATATATGATTTTATCGTTGCCTCGTACCCGCTTGTCCTTTACGCTCTGGACGGAATAATTGTACAGCTCCCTTACAGTGGGCCGCCAGCGGTTTGCAACTGTAGCGTAATGCGTGCCCGGGAACCAGCGTGGAAAGTATTGCACTTCAAAACGCGGAAGTGAGCAACACAGCGATCGAATACAGGATAGCATCATCATTCCCACTTACGAAATGGGAAAAATCGATCGTAGTCCCCCCGGGCGTCCCCTCCGCACGAACGAGCGATTCCAGAGCCATCTTCGAAATACGCAGGAAGGGATCATCGTCCGACTCGATCTTGTGCCCTGACACGATCTGTGTAATTATTCCAGTGGCGAATCTGCAAGAGATGGAAGACAAAGATCAATCGATTACCAGGAGACATGGAGTACTAGTACAAACCTGCTCAAACAGGTTTCATATCCCGCTGGTTCCGAGCTCACCAGATGTCTCACGAGATCTCGGGCCTCTTGGAGCTGCATTGGCATATAATCGACACACTTTTGGCGGCTCAGATAGGACTGGTGCATCTGGCGATGTTTCGCGAGCTTCTTCCCATACGGGAGACCCGTGAGCGAGGACGTCCAGCCGAATCTGGTGAGGAGCTTGTCTTAGCGATGGGTAAACGAGGAGGTACGCAGAGAACCCACAGCTCATATAACCGGAATTTAGGTCGGTCGCTGTAAATCGCGCTTCTCATGTCCAGCAGGTCCTCGGCGGCCTGGAGGGAATCGAGTACGACTATTGATTGGCCGGGGAGTTCAAGATACAGTATGTCCCCTAGGATCGGAATTAAGCACGCATCATTGAATGAGGATATAAGAATTGGAGCAGCATAGTTACCATATTTCCTCGCCCATTCGTGGAACACAAGCGGAGCCTTCTCTGTGGGCATCTGTCGTAGATTCCCGATGAAATGTTGGCGTGGTGGACCAGGAGGAACCCTCCTGGAGGCACGGCGGCGCCTAGGAAGGGCCACGAGGCAGAAGTAAGCCGCCCACAAGACAAAGAGGAACCAGATAGGAATGGGGAAGGACATAGTGAGTGACAAGATAGCACGTTGTCGGCGATTGGCCGGTACTATATATATCATGGTCAGCTGAGACCAGAAACTCGGCGTTGAAAATACTCGCGGTGTCATTCGCGCCTGTGGCCGCGCGGTGAGGAAGTACAAAGGGGAGCCATTCTTTAGAGACACAGAGAGAAACAGACGAACAGGATATATGCCGAACCGCCAGAGCCGTGTCCATTCTACATTTGACGCTGAAAACGCCTCGTAGTGATGGATAAGATCTGAATGGATTGGATGCAACCGCACCTTTCGAGATATTCCGAACTTTGTAGCCATCGAGGCCGTCCGTGCCATCCAGATTCTGCCGGAATTTGAAGCAATCCTCCCTCCCGAATACGACTCTCCATCGCACATGTACGCAACCAGTAATCTTCCAAGCTGGGATCCTGCAGTGGATACTGGCGCAGAAGATGTTAGCACAGGCGCTATTGAACATATAAGCAGTTGCATTCCGAGCAGGGGGAATTGGTTCGGATGGTGACCATCCTAAACACCGTCCAGCGTGGCGGCAAGGCAAATGTAAATGTCATGGACATTGAGGAAGACGAGGTAGATTTTTGTTCGATTTTTCGGCAATTTTTTAGGTTTGAGTCCGAGTCCCGACAAGATTCCACCAAAATCCGAGGGTATGGTACGGATCCGGACAAGATCTTGCCAGTCCTCGTGGGGGAGAGTCCGGACAAGATTCAGGGGAGGGCTGATTTCGGTATCAAAACCCGAAACCGATTATCATGGGCCCTATTCCATCAGACTTGTGTGCGGTACCAAATATCTTCTTTTGGCCCGTCAGAACCTGAGCAATATGATCTAGGTTTTTACCAGTTATGATTGTGATCTCTGCTAGATTGAGAACTGCAATAGCATGTGGGATCGAATTCTCCTGATCAGATGTTCCATTCTTGATCTGCATATAGATCTCCTGAGCCTCACTATATTCGGATTTCAGATAATAAGTCTCGCCCATGGTAGACAGGACATTGTAATCTGTGTTAGACCCCTTCAGCCCACACCGGTGGAGAAGTTCCCTTGCCTGAGTGCAAAGTGCGACGGTATTCCTGTGTGCCCCAATGTCCAGATATGCCAGGGCTTCCATCCGAAGCCCAGATGATTCATGGTGATGTTACCCTCTAACCTTGCAAGCTTCTGGGATCTTTGTGCATTGTTTTTGTACTGCAAGGTGATTTCAAGCATCCCATTCACAAAGAGCTATTTTGTGTAATACATCACACTCCTGATAGATGTTTTTAGAGGATACTGCCAGCTCGAGTGCAGTGCATAAAAATTGCCTAGCTCGTGGAATGTTCTCATGACTGCGGAAATAGTCTCCAACATAACTATAAAATTGGCCTATGTATATTCCAGTCAGTAAATGGATTGGAAGATGGTTTTGGAGCTCACATTTCACTACTGAATCATTAAACAAATCAAATTTCTTCTCAGCTTGGCTCAGCAAGTGTTCAACATTTGGAAGATGCTGTTGCTGCACCTTGAACAACATTGCAATCATATGTACTTCCAGCCTTGGATTGCTAGGGTGGGAATAGTTCTTTGCAATATAGTCTATGCATGGGCTTGGACCATACCCCTTGATTATTCGGAAATCATGTAGGGTTACAATGGACCACAAAATGTCCTCTAGCCGTGGATTATCTGAGTAGAGTTCCAACATGAGGATACTCTGCATGTTTGCCATATTTGAAGAAATCTGTTTATGAACAGTGGCACCTAATTGGTGGCATTAATACTTGCGCCAAATTCCAAGGAGATCCTCAAATCATGTTCTAACTGATTGGATGAAAGGTTGGGATGCAGGGTAGTGCTGCTGCAATTCACGAATTGGCACCAGTACTTTTAGTCGAGTATCATCAGTATATGTCAGAGAGGTACTGAGCAAGACGAATTGACAGGTCAAAATGTCTTGGCAGTTATTTGGCCTTGGATGATATCAACATCTGAGAACCCATCAGGCAGGATTGCAAGCAAAGCCAGTAATTCTTTTGCACCAGGGGAGGCTGTCATACAAGGGCTCAAGAGTGAAACACTGATGGAGGCATCCAAATTGGAGCTTTTGCCATGTCCACTTGAGAGGATAGATGTTTTTTCTGTCTCCCAGCAGGTTAGGATGCTGCTGCAGCCTTCATGATCCACCAGATGAGCCATGAGATCCACAGCTAGAGGTATGTTATTTGTAAGGGAAAGGAGCTGAATGACATCCTCACTGTTATGAGAATCATCTGTGATATCCATAAAAGTTTCCCAGGCAGCATGGTCTGATATTGGTTTCAAGGGCAACAGGAATGGCCAGGTCCAGCGGACTTGGGCAGGTCTTTGTGCTCCACGCATTGTGACCTTATGCATTTATAAGCTGGTAGCATGACAAAAACTGGCGAGGTACTCACAACCAATGCAAGGTGTCCAACATCTGTGAAAAGTGATAGAAAGCCTTCAACTTCGACCTCACCACGGGAATTCATTGGCTCCCATGCAGTCTCCAGATTGTCCAAAACCAATAGCACAGATGAACACTTGGAAAAATACTAAACAACTTGTTTTGTGAGGTAAAGTGTTGGCTGCAATCCTATGTGAGATGCAATGAGTGTACACTGGTTGGGAGATTCAAGTTTTTCAGCACAATTTATGGTGAAAAATGTCGTTTGTTTTTCAGACATTTTTCACTGAAAAAAGAGGTGAAAATTTCAAATATTTTTCACCACTATTCCAGGTGGAATTCAGGGTGAAAAACTTGAAATAAAATTCATGAGGATTCATGCTAAGTTGTCACCAGAAATTCAGTGGTTTTTCAGGGATTTTTCACTGAAAAAGCAGGTGAAAACTTTAAATCTTCTTCACTACTATTTCAAGGAGAATTTGAGGTGAAAAACTTGAAACAAAAATTCATAATGTTTCATGCTGACTTTTCACCCGAAATTCACCTGCATTCTTACAAGGAAATTGTGGTGAAAAAATCAAAACCTTCTTTACAACAATTTTCAGTGGAAAAATGGGTATAAAATGTCTGAAAAATGTTCAAAGAAAGATGGTGAAAATTTTGAAACCCAGTTTGGATTTTTTCAAGGATTTTTCACGCCCTTTTCCACTGTTATTTATGGTGAAAAATGTGATGGAAAATGCATGTTGTTTTTCACCACCTTTTTGCAGTGTACATACAGGTGAAAAAGTCAAAACATTCCTCACACATTTTTCACGGGGAATCGTGGTGAAAAACTTGAAATACTCAGATTCAAGTTTTAAGCCTCCCATTTAAGTTTTCCACCCCAAAATTCATCAGTTTTTCAGGTGAAAATATTGACGAAAAACTTGAGATCTGGTTCAGATCCAGAGTGCCAAAGTGGACTGTTCACTATTCTGTCCTAGTACAATGACTTTGTTGATGTCTTGTCCAAGTCTGAGACTTACAGGACAGTCATCCACCCAACTGGGAATTAGAGCTGAGCGGCTGTGAAACCGCCTCCTACAACCTTTAAAAGGCCCAGTACTATAGCTAGGGGTGGTAACTCGTCAGTATCTTGGAAATGTGAATATAGAATCACTTGAACAGTTTATCAGGTGTTTCTGGCAAGCATTGGTTGAAAGGAGTCTACCAATTTCAAATCAGTCCATTCCATGAGCCCAGTGCTAAACCCTGCAAAGAAGGAGTGGACTGCTTGAAAAACCGGTGGACTGCTTCGAAATGGATGGACTCCTTTGCCGGATCGGCCAGACACTTGCCCAGGGCAAGTTACGCGTCAAAATGAGTCAGAGCAGTGCACTAGAGCATGTTTGATCCCGATTCAAGCCCGCAAGCCCAGGGCTGAACCTTGCAAGGAAGGAGTGGACTGCTTGAAAATTGGTGGACTTTGAAGTTTGAAATGGACAAACTCCTTTGCCGGATTGGCCCGACACCTGCCCAAGGCAATTTACACGTATAAACGAGTCAGAGGAGTACTAGAGCATGTTTGATCCTGATCTAGGGCCGCGAGCCCAGTGCCGAACCTTGCAAAGAAGGAGTGGCCTGCTGGAAAATTTGTGGACCGCTTCAAAGTTTGAAATGGACAGACTCCTTTGCCAGATTGGCCCGACACCTCCCCAAGGTAAGTTACGTGTCAAAATGTGTCAGAGCAGTGTCCTGGAGGATGTGTGATCCCAATTCGAGCCCACGAGCCCAGTGCTGAACCTTGCAAAGAAGGAGTGGACTGCTTGAAAACCAGTGGACCACTTCAAAATGGATGGACTCCTTTGCCGGATCAGCCAAGCACTTGCCCAAGACGAGTCATGCGTCAGATTGAGTCAGAGCAGTGTCCTAGGGCATGTTTGATCCTAATTCAAGCCTGCGAGCCAAGTGCTGAACCTTGCACAGAAGGAGTGGACTGCTTGAAAACCGGGGGACTGCTTTGAAATGGACGGACTCTTTTGCCAGATCGGCCAGACACTTGCCCAGGGCAAGTTACGCGTCAAAACGAGTCAGAGCAGTGTACTACAGAATGTTTGATCCCAATTTGAGCCTGTGAGCCCAGTGCTGAACGTTGCAAAGAAGGAGTGGACTGCTTGAAACCCGGTGGACTGCTTCAAAATGGATGGACTCCTTTGCCGGATTAGCCAGGCAATTGCCCAAGGCAAGTTACGCGTCAAAATAAGGCAGAGCAGTGTACTGGAGCATATTTGATCCCAATCTGGGGCCGCGAGCCCAATGCTGAACCCTGCAAAGAAGGAGTGGACTGCTTGAAAATCAGTGGACTGCTTAGAAGTTTGAAATGGACGGACTCCTTTGCCAGATTGGCCAGAGACCTGCCCAAGGCGAGTTACTTGTCAAAATGAGTCAGAGCAGTGTCCTGGAGCATGTGTGATCTCAATTCGAGCCCGCGAGCCCACTGCTGAACCTTGCAAAGAAGGAGTAGACTGCTTGAAAACTGGTGGACTGCTTCAAAATGGATGGACTCTTTTTGTTACGACCATGCACTTTCCGATCCATTCTGGTCCCTTTCCGGCCTTTCCGGTTACGGCCTACTTTACGGCTGTTGCGTCCTAACCAACTTCCTGTTGTGTCTGGCTAGTTCCGTTGACGCACAACCTTTGGGGTTTTCGCAATGAAGGTCTTCTGAGTGTTCCCCAAATCAAACATATGACTTATGCAACTATGCTTCCCTCTTATTGTTCTTATTTTTCTTATTGTCTTTTACATACTTCTCTCCACATTGGACTTATCTCCGTATTTAGTATAAATACGTATTATGTTCTACTGTATCTTTAGTTGAAAATTAATGCGCTTTGCCTCCGCATAGCTCCGTGGTCCGATTCCATCCTCTCCATCTCTGAGCCAACTTAGTTGGTATACCCGCTCACCTTTGTTGTATCACTTCCGGCCCTTTCCGTCCTTCCGGTCTTTTCCGACACGGTGAAACGGTGCACTTCTTATATGACTAGGAATAGCTAATTGATAGGTATTGCGAACAAACACCCAAAACAACCAACCACAACCAATCTACCTCCAAAGATCTAAGTGCTTCTCTTTGTGAGTTCGGGTCCGGGCCGTAGTATGCGACCAGCAGGTTTGAACAAACACAAGTTTGATTTATAGGCTTCCAACAACACACTCTACAACGTACTAGCAATATGCAACCGCCAACAACAAACACTGCTAGGAACCTAGGGATGGTCTGGGGTGTGTTTATATGGGGTGGATACAAGATGGCTGGACCGCTAGGTCGAGAACACCAGGGCAGAGTATGTAGGTTTGTGAAAATCCTCGCTAAGGGCAATCCCAAAGACTACTGCAGGCTAACAACAAATGGACTTCAATCCTCAAACGGCAAGACTCTCCTTGACCGCCGACCTATTCCTTAACCAAGAATAGGAACCTTTCCGCTTTTATCGGCACTAGCTCACTACAAGCGTCCAGCTAGCGACCCAACACACTACGACAGAGCTTCCGTCTATATTGGGGTGAAGGCGAAGTAACTGACAAGTTATAGCCAAACTAGAGGTGGGGGCACCTAGTCCGTCTTCTTCTTAGTGGGCTCAAGTCAACACACAATCCACCTAGCAAGCGATCCAACACACTACAACAGAGCTTCCGTCTTGTCGGGGTGAAGGCAAAGTCACTAGCGCAAACTGCAGTTGGGTCTCAAAGAGAACACCCTTGTTTTATATGTGGAGGTCTAGGACCAACAACACGAAATCCTCAACTTAGTCACTCGATGTTTCCAGAGTCCACAGTTTACTGATTCCAATATAAAGACTACTACAAGTGAAGTTCGGTATCAACCTCCACTAGCAGCCTGAGTCCACTAGCACCAGCTTCGTCCAAAGTCTGGGGCGTAATGTTCTTCTACCCTAGTCTGTCCTGCGCTCCCTTTTATACTACTAGGTGTGAGTTACATGTGAAAGCGAGCTGAATAATACAATAAGCAATATTAGATGATAAGAAATACGGTCAGCCAATGAGACGACTGCCATTTGATTTTGGGACTGGTTTGGTATACGCCAGGTCAGCCTCGCTGACCGGCTAGTGTTCAACCGTGGGTATATCAATGGATCCTCAGCCCTCCGTCTATGCCGAGTACCCCTTCCGGACCAACCGGCGATGTAGCCGGTGGTCTAGGTCATCTCTACCCTGTCAGAGCGTCGATCTATTACATCTAGGCGACGCAGTGTTGCGACTGACATCAAATGGTCATAGCTCGTTGGTCAGAACGTCGATCCACCCTCCGAACATCGGTACAGGCTGTTCGATCGTCCCTAGCTCCGTTCCAATAGCCGACTGGCTATTCCCCTTCGCCCTAGCTGCCCAGATCGGGCACTAGCCGCGTGCTGCTGCATCTCGTATGTCGTGGTATGTCTTTGTCAAAGCTCTAGCCGGTCGCTAGTAGGGTTATTCCGCCTAACGCCGTCTGGTTGCTTATCTAGAGATTAGATAGTACCACCGGTTACCGCGCCGAGCTTCCTAGCTCTAGGCGTAGTCCCCTAGCTGTACTTCCATCGTAGATATCCGTCTGCTAGACCCTCGCTAGCTCTGTCCCAAGTCATCTCTGGACTACTAGAGTCTCCTAGGTCATGTCTCATGAATGTATAGGCAGTGGTTTAATCCCTGGTTGTTTGTACACTCAGCTAGCAGCTAGCGCGTCACACTACTGCAGCCTCGCGCTACAGTCAGCAGTTAGGGCTCGCTCTGACTCTCCTTTATATCACCTAACAAGTGGTCTGCGTACTAGCTGATATGCTAGTAACAACAGAAGTGCTAGTTGCTTCCCGTTGTATAAATACTGGTCATACTAAATCGCAAAATTAGCCCTAGATGCCGCGCATTTATGTTACGCCATTTCAACGGATATAACACTTTTGCTGGATCGGCCAGACACTTGCCCAGGGCAAGTTACATGTCAAAATGAGTCAGAGCAGTTAACTAGAGCATGTTTGATCCCAATTCGAGTGTACGAGCCCAGTGACTTTGCAAAGAAGGAGTGGACTGCTTCGAAGTGTGAAATGGACAGAATCCTTTGCCGGATTGGCCTGACACCTGCCCAAGGCAAGGACCTTGTCAAAATGAGTCAGAGAATTGTACAAGAGCATGTTTGGTCCCAATTTAGTACACTCCTCTGACTGATTTCGATGCGCCTTGCAAAAAAGGAGTTGAGTACTTGAAAACTAGCGGACTGCTTCAAAATGGATGGACTCCTTTGCCAGATCGGCCAGGCACTTGCCCAAGGCAGGTTATGGATCAAAATGAGTCAGAGCAGTGTACCAGAGCATGTTTGATCCCAATTCGAGCCTACGAGCCCAGTGCCGAACCTTGCAAAGAAGGAGTGGACTGCTTGAAAACCAGTGGACTGCTTCGAAATAGATGGACTCCTTTGCCGGATTGGCCATTTTGACACGTAACTCACCTTGGCGAGTGTTGGGCCGATCCGGCAAAGGTGTCTGTCCATTTCAAACTTCATAGGAGTCCACCAATTTTCCAGCAATCCACTCCTTCTTGGTAGGGTTCAGCATTGGGCTCGCGGGCTTGAATTGGGATCAAACATGCGCTAGTACACTGCTCTGACTCATTTGGACATGTAACTTGCCTTGGGCAAGTGTCTGGCCAATCCGGCAAAGGAGTCCATCCATGTCGAAGCAGTCCACCGGTTTTCAAGCAGTGCACTCTTTCTTTGCAAGGTTCAGCACTGGGCTTGTGGCCCCGAATTGAGATCCAACATACTCTAGTACACTGCTCTGACTCATTGTGATGCAAAACATGCCGTGGGCACGTGTCTGGCCGATCTGGCAAAGGAGTCCATGTATTTTGAAGCGGTCCACTGGTTTTCAAGCAGTCCACTCCGTCTTTGCAAGGTTAAGCACTGGGCTTGCAGCCTTGAATTCGGATAAAACATGCTCCAGTACACTGGTCTGACTCATTTTTATGCATAACTTGCCTTGAGCAAGTGTCTGGCCAATCCGGCAAAGGAGTCCGTCCATTTCAAACTTCGAAGCAGTCCACCAATTTCCAAGCAGTCCACTCCGTCTTTGCAAGGTTCAGCACTGGGCTCGCAGGCTCGAATTGGGATGAAACATGCTCTGGTACACTGCTCTGACTCATTTCGACGCATAACCTGCCTTGGGCAAGTGCCTGGCCGATCTGGCAAAGGAGTCCATCCATTTTGAAGCAGTCCACCAGTTTTCAAGCAGTCCACTCCTTCTTTGCAGGGTTCAGCACTGGGCTGGTGGCCCTGGATTGGGATCAAACATCCTCTAGTACACTGCCCCAACTCATTTTGACAAGTAACTTGCCTTGGGCAAGTGCCTGGCTGATCCGGCAAAGGAGTCCATCCATTTTGAAGCAGTCCACCGGTTTTCAAGCAGTCCACCCCTTCTTTGCAAGGTTCAGCAGTGGGCTCGCAGGCTTGAATTCGGATTAAACATACTCTAGTTCACTGCTCTGACTCATTTTGACCTGCAACTCGCCTTGGGCAGGTGTCGGGCCAATCCAGCAAAGGAGTCCATCCATTTCAAACTTCTAAGCAGTCCCCCGATTTTCAAGCAGTCCACTCCTTCTTTGCAAAGTTCACCACTGGGCTCGTGGGTTTGAATTGGGATCTAACATGCTCTACTACACTGCTCTGACTCATTTTGATGTGTAACTCGCCTTGGGCAAGTGCCTGGCCAATCCGGCAAAGGAGTCCATCCATTTTGAAGCAGTCCACCGGTTTTTCAGGCAGTCCACTCCTTCTTTGCAAGGTTCTGCACTTGGCTCGTGGCCCCCGATTGGGATCAAACATGCTCTAGTGCACTGCTCTGCCCTATTTTGATGTGTAACTCGCCTTGGGCAAGTGCCTGGCTGATCCGGCAAAGGAGTCTATCCATTTTGAAGCAGTCCACCAGTTTTCAAACAGTCCACTCCTTCTTTGCAAGGTTCAGCACTGGGGTCGCGGGCTTGAATTGGGATCAAACATGCTCTACTATACTGCGCTGCCTCATTTTGATGCGTAACTTGCCTTGGGCAAGTGCCTGGCCAATCCGGCAAAGGAGTCCATCCATTTCGAAGCAGTCCAGCGGTTTTCAAGCAGTCCACTGCTTCTTTGCAGGGTTCAAACTGGGCTCGTGGCCTGAGATTGGGATCAAACATGCTCTAGTACACTGCTTTGACTCATCTTGACGCATAACCTGCCTTGGGAAAGTGTCTGGCCAATCTGGAAAAGGAGTCCATCCATTTTTGAAGCCGTCCACCGGTTTTCAAGCAGTCCACTCCTTCTTTGCAAAGTTCCGCACTGGGCTTGCAGCCCCAAATTTCCATTTTGAGGCAATCCACTGGTTTTCAAGCAGTCCACTCCTTCTTTGCAGGGTTTAGCACTGGGACAGTGGGCTCGAATTAGCGTCAAACATGCTCTAGTACACTGCTTTGACTCATTTTGATGTGTAAGTTGCCCTGGGCAAGTGTCTGGCCGATCTGGCAAAGGAGTTCATCCATTTCAAAGCAGTCCACTGGTTTTCAAGCAGTCCACTCCTTCTTTGCAAGGTTCAGCACTGGGCTTGCGGGCTCGAATTGGGACCAAACATGCTCTGGTACACTCCTCTGACTCATTTTGACGCATAACCTGCCTTGGGCAAGTGCCTGGCCGCTCTGGCAAAGGAGTCCATCCAATTCGAAGCAGTCCACCGGTTTTCACGCAGTCCACTCCTTCTTTGCAAGGTTCAGCACTGGGCTTGAGAGCTCGAATTGGGATCAAACATGCTCTGGTCCAAAACTCTGACTCATTTTGACATGTAACTCGCCCTGGGCAGGTGTCGGGCCAATGCGGCAAAGGAGTCCGTCCATTTCAAACTTCTAACCAGTCCACCAATTTTCAAGTAGTCCACTCCTTCTTTGCAAGGTTCAGCATTGGGCTCGCAGCCCCATAATGGGATCGAACATGCTCTGGTGCACTGCTCTCCCTTATTTTGACGTGTAACTTGCCTTGGGCATGTGCCTGGCTGATCCGGCAATGGAGTCCATCCATTTCGAAGCAGTCCACCGGTTTTCAAGCAGTCCACTCCTTCTTTTGAAGGTTCAGCACTGGGCTCGCGGGCTTGAATTGGGACCAAACATGCTCTATTGACGCATAACCTGCCTTGGGAAAGTGTCTGGCCGATCTGGAAAAGGAGTCCATCCATTTTTGAAGCATCCACCGGTTTTCAAGCAGTCCACTCCTTCTTTGCAAAGTTCCACACTGGGCTTGCGGCCCCAAATTGGGATCAAAGATGCTCTAGTACTCTGCTCTGACTCAATCGGACACATGACTCGCCTTCGGCAAGGGCCTGGCTTATCTGGCAAAGGAGTCCATCCATTTCGAAGCAGTCCACCGGTTCTCAAGTAGTCCACTGCTTCTTTGCAATGTTCAGCACTGGGCTCGTGGGCCGAAATTGGAATCAAACATGCTCTGGTACACTGCTCTGACCCATTTTGACGCATAACTTCCCTTGGGCAAGTGCCTGGCCGATCTGGCAAAGGAGTCAATCCATTTTGAGGCAATCCACTGGTTTTCAAGCAGTCCACTCCTTCTTTGCAGGGTTTAGCACTGGGATTGTGCGCTCGAATTGGCATCAAACATGCTCTAGTACACTGCTTTGACTCATTTTGATGTGTAACTTGCCCTGGGTAAGTGTCTGGCCGATCCGGCAAAGGAGTCCACCCATTTCAAACTTCGAAGCAGTCCTCTGATTTTTAAGCTACCCACTCCTTCTTTGCAAGGTTCAGCAATGGGCTTCCGGGCTTGAATTGGGATCAAACATGCTCTGGTACACTACTCTGACTTATTTTGATCCATAACTTGCCGTGGGCAAGTCTGTGGCCCATCCGGCAAAGGAGTTCATCCATTTCAAACAATCCACCAGTTTTCAAGCAGTCCACTCCTTCTTTGCAGGGTTCAGCACTGGGCTCGCGATGATTGATGTGCTCAGAACCTATATAAGAAACACACAAATAACCCCACTTGACTCGAGAGCAGCACAGAAACAGTCCAGAGACTGTTCCAACAACCAACAAACAAATCAAAACGGCAATATATGCACGTTTCCAAAGATCCCGACGAGTTACAGCCCCTAGTACAGGGCCTTGTAAAGGTTGTAGGGAGAGGTTTCGTATCTCAAAGAGACAATAGAGCAAACTGCGTAGAATGTGTTTCTAGACACAGTGGAAACGTTGTTTCCAAACAAGATAGATTTATAGCTTCGCAGTGTGTGTGTGTGTGTGTCCAAGCGACAGAGAAACAAGTTTAAAGTATTCCCGTAGACTCAAGTAAGGCCCCTAGTTTATAGGCCAAGAACGTTCACAGAGCTTTCCCTAAAGAGGTACTTTCTGAGCAACGCCAGCAGTCACGTTTCCAAAGTTTTCCCTTGACGGTACTTTCTGAAACCCGCTCCGCAAACAACAACAATAATGTTTCTTTCAACAGAGTCCCAGGTCCAACAGATTCTCAGAGTTCAGACAGTTTCCAGGCAAAGCCCAAGTGCGTTTCCAGAATATATATGATTCAGAAACAATTAAGATTTCGACTAATAGTGCTACTCTATAAGAGTGCGTTCGCCGAGGATCCCAGATCAACCCAATGCGCAAGCGTATAGCCTACTAGTTCGGGGGAAGATGCTGTGTCCATCGTAGAAACACCCTCAGATACTTATACAACCGCCAAGACACTGTTACAAAGCCCAAAACACAATCCCAATGAGTCAAAAGTCCGTTTATCCGCCTCTTTAAACCGTGTTTCCGTCGGTTGTTCTTCCGAGCGTCGCCTCCCATTGGTTCCCAACTGTGAGCACGCCATGTTCCCTTGCCAATTACGAGGCAGGAACCCGTCAGCAGCACCCCTGTATTATTCAGAGGGTGTGTCGATCACCGATAGATCGGCACTGCATCTCGTTCGACCTGTTTCTGCTTCAACTCAAGTTTCCCCTTGGTTCCAAGTACGGAGCTTGATAGTACTCCTTTTTAGGTCTCGGTAGATACCCGTTTCTCTAGGGTTTCCCAGAAAGGGTTCTTGGGAAAGAACCTTAGAACGCCTTTAGAGTTGTGATCCGGATCCACAGGATAGCCGACCACCTGTTTCGGTGTATCCGCATCCGATGGAAACCGGCAACTCTGGCAACCGAAAACACTCGTGACCGAACGCGTCTCCCCTAGCGTCTCAACACAACGCAACACATTGCCAACTCCCGTTCCCTTGACCCGTTTCCGTTGTTTAAGTGAATGTTGGAAACAAGTCAAAAGAAGTCCCTTGACTTATTATCTGGCTGCACGTTTCCCTTACAGTTTTCAGGGCGAGACTAGCCAATGGGTGTTCTAATTCCTTAGAACGTCCACCTGTTTCTCTGTGGTTCGCCCAACAGCTACCAGGAACCAGTACTGTTGCATAGAAACAACAGTTTCAGCAATGAGCACGATCAGAAAACATGCAAAATTATGTGTATCTAACCATGGCCCAATTACTGGCTTATCAGCGAGCTTGAATTGGGATCAAACATGCTCTAGTACACTGCCCTGACTCATTTCGATGTGTAACTTGCCTTGGGCAAGTGTCTGGCCAATCCGGCAAAGGAGTCCATCCATTTCAAACTTCGAAGCAGTCCACAATTTTTAGGCAGTCAGCTCCTTCTTTGCAAGGTTCAGGACTGAGTAATATGCTCGCAACTAGGAAGTCCACTGGCGGCCGCCGGTGGCCACCGATGGTTACCGGCGGCCATTGGCGGATACTGGTGGACGTTGTTTAGCAATGTATACCATCAGACCCACCGAACTCCGCCAATCACCACCGGAAATCAGCGGCTCCTTCCTTCTTGTCCGCCAACAAATTCCACTGGCTTTCGCTGTATACCGCTGGAGAACTCTGGGCAATCTGGAGAGGTGTTTCAAGTCCATATGAAGTTGTATTTGCCGATATCCGCCAATCACCAGCGGAAAGCGCCGGACCTCCATTAACTCAACTGACACCGAATTCCGCCAAATTCCGACGTTTCTTGCTGGAGCTCGCTGGGGGACTGCTGGTGAGCCGAAGTGGTCGTTTCATGTCCACATGCAGGCGCAATGATTGCGCAATAATTACGGAAGGAGCTTATCATGGCCCCGCCTTTTTAAAGGCACCACCCCAAGTTCTTTCTGCCCCCCAAAATTCTGTCTTCTATGGCGACACCTACGCCGGCTCTTCAGCTCTCTGACCGTCCCCTCGATAAAAAGCTCGTGGCCAAGCTCAAGAGCATTGCCAGCGCGATGGGGCTGGAGCCTGGTGACCTCAAAAAACTCAAAATCTTGGCCTTGATTCGGGCGCACATCAAGAGTGTCCCCGAAATCGCAGATGACCCGCGCTTCCTTCCTTTATTTTCCCACCGCACTGCCCCCGGTGTCGGGGGTAAAACGAGCACTGGGAAAGCGGCCGAGAAAGCGGTGGAGTCAGCTAAGCCCAAGCAAGTGGCGACTGGGTAAGCTTTCCAATGTCGAACAGGTTTGTTCTTGATTCTCTTTCAGTGCAAACAAGGCCCTGCTCTCCAGTGGCATGAAGACCGATCCGCCGCCACAGTACAAGATG
The DNA here is from genome assembly GCA_029378375.1 of Mycena olivaceomarginata. Lineage (NCBI taxonomy): Eukaryota > Fungi > Basidiomycota > Agaricomycetes > Agaricales > Mycenaceae > Mycena > Mycena olivaceomarginata. The sequence goes on from JARKIC010000039.1 coordinate 81,800, forward strand.
CTTTCCTCGGGCGCCAGAAATGAGAAGCCGGCCACTGCTGATGCGTCTGACCGTGAGTTGGTTCGTTTAGTATTGGCATTCCTCCCATCTGAATCCATCACAGTTTCGGACACTACTGGCGATGAAAGTTGTCCACCTACTCCGAGTCCGGCACCAAAGCCCGAGTCCAACACTGAGTTCATTGAGCAAAAGGTCGAGCGCAAGCATGGGATGTCGGGTGAGCTTACTCTCCGCACAACCTTGGGGAAACACTGAATGAATATTTCATGTTCAGGTGTCGTCAAGATCAATTTCTTTGATCAATCTAACCATTCGGCTGCCCCGCGCCAAGTTCTGGTCGACAACTTTCCCATCGATGTCGCTGTTTCCGGAGACGGCACAAAGAAGTTTATCACACTTCTTTCGGACCTCATCCCTGCGGCGATCCAGAACGACTCGCCCATCAAAGGTATGTCGTCCGTAACGGATAGATGTATTCTAATTATTTTTTCTTAGAGCGCGGTGGACGTCTATATCGACCCAATGTCCGTGATGAGGCGTCCCACCACCATATCGGCAAAATCGACGCAGTCCTGTCTGGTACCCGCCAAGCCCTTGTTCACGCGGTTGCTTGATGAGTACGTCCTCCGTCCCGCAGATGATGGCGGGTTTGTTTGCGACGTGTTCTGGGATATGTCGGGAGCAAGTGCAACGCCTCAACCTGGGGTTTTGGGCAACGAAGTAGCAGGGGTGGAGCTAACTCAGGTGTGTGATGTTGTATTATACCTGTCCCTACCACATTCTAACTCATGCCTCAGCCTGAGAATGGAGACGTGAGATCAACTCAGGTGCGTTTACGCTCTGTCATATTCTTCCCTCTCAAATTCTTGAGTCTCATTCCCCTCGTTTTCAGCCCATGATCGAGCGGTTGGATTTCACTGGCGCCGGTTCAGATGTTCCCTTGGACATCGCGAACAACCGCGCGATGTGGAACCCCTTCCACCCGAACGCCCCCTCGGGGCTCCGTGAGCGCTTCGCCACGTTCTTGCACCAGCAGATCAAGGAGGCCGTGGACGGTATTCCTGATTACAAGTTGGAATGGGCTCGCTGCAGCTTTGCGGGCCAAATGCGCGAGCGGTACATGTTGCAACGGGCTGTTTTTGAGTTCCTGACTGGGTGGGGACGTACTGGCGGCGGCTTCACAGTTCCCAAAGGTGGCTTCTCAGTTTCTTGTTCGTCTGTCCATCACTCAGTATTATTTAGGCTACAAGGAGTTCGATGGGGTCTCGTTCAAGAAGGACTTTGTCTACGAGGTCCTGAATATCAAGAGCTCGAGCGCATCCGATACCGACAAATGGTTCTCGCCCAGCATGCTGGAGAATGCCCCGGCTGCCAAGGAGTGGGTGACTACAGGAGGGGGAACTCACGACGACAGATTCAACAAGATGAAGTCGGTGCGCTTCAAGGAGTATCTGCGCGAAGATCATCGTGACGAGCACACAGCCCGTGGGTCCGGTAAAAGCTCTCGTCGGCGCCGCAGCTCGATCTCTACTAGTCCTGGTCCCTCCCGCAAACATAGACGATCTGACGATGACACCGAGGAAGATCGCGAGCGCCGCGGTGGAAGGAAAGGGAAGAGATTGACGTCGCAGGATTTGGACTAGGAACGAGCCGCCGGTTCAGCGTCGTTCGATTCAGCGTAGTTAATTTCATTCAGACCCTCTGCCTGCTTTGCGCTTTTCGATATAAATCAGTTTGACGTCAATTGTGTGCCGGAAGACCCTTCCGACTTCAAAATCCCAATTGCACGTGAATATTCTTTTCAGGCTCCAATTGGGACGGCGATGACAAACTGATAACATCTTCCGATCCCCACCATGACTGCCACAGTAAGGGATCTTATCCTCATTCTTGAGGCTTTCTTTCCCGGGGATCTTGCGCTCCACCAAGCACTTTATCTCTTCGGTGTCATTCTCTCACTATACCCACTGTTTCGCCTTCATCGCAATCAGCAGAGACAGCCTCCACGGTGCGCTAGGACTGCATGGCTTGCGAGCATCTGCAATCTCCTAGTTGCGGCATTCCAGCCAGAGGATGCTGAGTTTTCGATCTGGGCATCTGGGCTCGACCGCAGCAGGGAATATGCTGATTATATTTCCGATGACTTGGGTGGTCTGTATAGAATGCTCAGCCTTAATCCGGATGACCTCACAGCACCCTCTCCCCCATCTCCGTTTCCTGCTCCTCGTATCATCCTCTGCACAACACACATATCTTGTATCTTCTGCCCCCCAGGCGATTCAAACATAATCCCAACATTGCGACGACAGGAAAAGCCCCAGTCTGTGTGGCTTCTTGATAATGCCTGTCGGTGGGGATGTCACACGGATGTGTTGACTGTACCCATCTCAAGCGATATCATTCCGATCTCATCGCAGACGGGGTTGTGCTTGGAGACAAGCTAAACGTCGCTGGAGTACCTGCCGAGGCGAATGCGAATGAGGTGAGTGAATCCGATTGAAATCGCATTTTCACACTCTAATTTAGCCATCCAGCTTCCTGATATCCCAGCCGACCCCACGGCAGACCAATTACCTCCTCCGCAACAGCAGCAAGCGCCCGCAGAAGGGATGCCCCGAGGCTATACTCGCCTTGCTGTGATGGATGGCAAGACAATCTCGCATCGGGTGCGTCGCCTGTTCATACTTGAATCTTGTTAGTTAATATTTTTGGATAGAAATGCGCGTTGGATATCTGCGAGGGGCCGTTGGTGAATTATAAGGACGGTCGATTTTGCGACGGACATAGCAATCTTCGCGATGTATGCGGCATCATTCCCTGCGGTCGACCTGTTCGCCAACCTGGAGCGTTGACGTGCGACGATCTTCTGCACATCGACTGGCAGCGGAAATACGACAACAGATTCTCGCGGATGTCATTCCCAGGCGTCCAGCGTGTTATACGCCTCCAGCAAGCAGATGGAGAGAGCGGTGAAGAGACGGGACCGGCACTTCATATTGAGCTTGGCGCACTCGGAGAAACCCCCGGGAACCAGGTTGTCCACTCATTCAGGGCAAAGACGACTTACTGCTTGCAGACAGTCCAGTGGGCTTGTGGTTACCCAATTGGTTGGGGAAAATGGTATCGTTCTGAGAGTTCACCCCAGGTCCTGGCCATTTTGGACAGAATCTGGGCTGAATATCCGGAGTTGAAACCAAGTTTCATTGCCTATGATGACGCATGCAGCCTCCTTCGTCATATTGTTACTCAAGATTCGGACAGTACCTGGCTTTTGACCACGAAATTCATTGTGGATGCCTGGCACTATATCGGCCATCGTGCGACCGTGTTACGACCATGCACTTTCCGATTCATTCCGGTTCCTTTACGGCCGTTTACGGCCTTTCCGGCTACGGCCGTCTTTACGGTCGTTACGGCCAAACCAACTTTCCGTTGCTCCAGCTTGTTTCGTTGATGCACAACCTTTGGGGTTTTCGCAATGAAGGTCTTCTGAGCGTTCCCCAAATCAAACATATGACTTATGCAACTATGCTTCTCTCTTATTGTTCTTATTGTCTTTCTCTGTACTTATTGTCTTTTACATACTTCTTTCTGCATTAGACTTATCTCCGTATTTAGTATAAATACGTATTATGTTCTACTGTATCTTTAGTTGAAAATTAACGTGCTTTGCCTCTGCATTGCTCCGTGGTCTGACTTCTGCTTTCTTTGTCGTCGAGCCAAGTTAGTTGGTGTACCCGATCTCCTACGTGGTATCACTTACGGCCCTATCCGTCTTTCCGGCCTTTGCGTCTTTCCAGCCTTCCGTCCTTCCGGCCTTTTCCAACACGGATATAACAGTATTTTCAACTCAACCTAATTTGGCTCAATGTCTTACAGCCACCTCGCCAATACCCCCGACTTTCGGAACCGTCGACGTGACTCGCGTCAGTTCAGCAATATCGTTCCGATCGTCGTTCCGGGACAGCTCACCTACGACAATGTCACTGGCATTATCTCTTCCCCACAAGATCTTCGCTCTCGCGCGCAGCCTCATTTTGAGGAATCCCGGCCTTTACGGCCGAATGCTCCAACAATGTGGTCTTGCCCACCTCTCGCTCAAGATGCGTGCGGTGCTGCTCTCCATCCTCAGCAGTTCAGCTTTTCCCCGACCGGTTCCCATTATCCCGGTCCGGCATATCCTCAGGTGATGGATTTTCGAGAGTACAATCGTCAATCAGGTGGAAGCAGCATGCGATCGCCTACCCCTAATCGCCGACGCGTATCCTACCAACCGGTAACTACAGCTATTGAAGAACTTCCGGAGGTTTACGATCCTACGGATCCTCTCGAACAACAGCCTGTACCAACTGATTTTCCGCCTTGTGAAACGGGCGTGATTTATCCGTATCTTGGACGGCGTGTGGCGACTGCTCCTCCTTTGGAGACAGTTGATAAGGGTAAAGGTAGAGCTCAAACTCCTGCTCCTGAACCAATCGCCCCACAACCCACTTCTTTTTCCACTGGTTCTTTTCCGCCCTCGCCTCCTGGGCCTTCCGGCTCACCCGGCGGTGGAGGTGGTGGTTCCGGCGGTGGAGGAGGAGGTGGAGGCCCGCCACCTGGCGGTGCGCCTTCGCCCCATCCTTCCATTCCGGCTGGAATTCCTTCCGGTTCCGGTGCTCCAGCTCCGGATCCAGGACCTGGTGGCGGTGGAGGTGGCGGCGGTGGTGGTGGCGGACCATTTGGTCCGGCTCCGGCTCCAGGTCCTCCAGGTCCTCCTGGTCCGCAAGGGCCCCCTGGCCCTACGCTTCATATTCCGGCTCCGCATAATCCTCAGCTCGACTACGCCGTTCAACAAATGGCTGATGCAATGGCTCTCCTCGCTCGGAATTCTGTCGCCCCTCCTCGCTCCACTCGCACTTCCTCCCGCGCTCCGGATACTTTCGATGGCTCCGACCCATCGAAGTTCGCCACTTTCATGTCGCAGATCTATCTGCATATTGTGGAGCATCCGCAAGACTTTCCGACCGACGACGAGAAAATCTTCTACGTCCGGTCGTATCTTCGCGGAACTGCTCAGCAGTGGTTTCAGCCCAACATCTTCGCTGACGGACAAGCACCCATTCCATTCTGGGATGGGAATTGGGAGCTCTTCGTTCAAGAGCTTGCGACAAATTTCAGCCCGCACGACCCCTTCGGCGACGCGCGGATTTCATTGGAGACTCTCTCCATGAAGCCTGGAGATCGGCTGGCAACTTACCAGCTCGAGTTCGACACCCATGCGGTTATGACTGGGTATAACGAGGCCGCCCTTTTCCGGGCATTTTACCGCGGCCTTCCAAGCCGTATCAAGGACACCATGGCGCAGAACCAGCTTCCGGTCACACTTGCCGGGCTGAAAGCCCTCGCCTCGCAGCTCGACCAGCGGTATCATCGCCGCAACACTGAGCGCGCGAACGAGCGTGCTGCTGCGAATCCGCCTCCGGCCGGAAAATCTTCCGGTGATTCTTCCGGTGCTGCGGCCTCGGGAGGTGGTGGCGGTGGTGGAAAGTCCAAGGGTAAAGGCAAGGGCGGTGGAAAATCCAACTCACCGCCCAAGACCAATCCTCCGGCCAATACTCCGGCCAACGGCAACGCGGCTCAGGCTTCCGGGTCTAAGCAGGCGAAACTGTATGCTGCCAAGCTCGACTCCACCGGCAAGCTCAAGCCGGAGGAGCGCGAGCGACGCATGAAGAACAACCTCTGCATGTTCTGCGGTGGCGCGGGTCACAAAATGGCTGAATGCCGCAAACGTCCGGCCGGTGCTCAAGGCAAGGCCGCGACTGTTTCTGATCCCGCACCTGCTGCCGCTGATGCTTCTTCCTCCGAGTCAAAAAAATAGGCAGCGGCTCGGATACCTCTGCACCTGGTCCGAGCCGTGTTGACTCCGAGGTGCTTCCCGAGGTTACTCTCAACGCATCCACTCTTTCCCCTAATGCCTTTTATGTTGATCTCGATGTATCATTACTCTCTGCGGACTATCTCTCGCCTTCCGGTGTTCTTTCCGGTTTTCCTACTCCGGACGCGGGCCTAACCCTGCGTCCGTCTTTTGTACAACGAGTTGCCACGGGATTCAACTCCTGCTTGCGGGCGCTCATCGACTCCGGCTCTTCGCACTGTTTTGTGTCTACTAGGGTTTGCGAATCTAATGGGTATTCTCCGTATGCGGTTCCTCCGGGTAAACTCCGGTATCTCGACAGCTCCTCATCCATCATTGACCGACAGCTTCAATTGCTCCCTCGGTTCCCTTCTGGCGATGTCCATTCTATGGAATTCTACGTCACCCGTCTGGATTCTGCTTGTGACTTGGTTCTTGGACTAAACTGGCTACGCCGCTACAATCCGTTGATTGATTGGCGCAACGCCTCACTAAAGTTCAGCCCTGTTTACGACGAATCTATTGTGTCGACACTCCCGGAAACTATTCCGGATCCTGTTGCGGTCTCTCCGGCTATGGAGATGGCGGAACCTCCGGTATCCCCGGCTCTCCTTCCCTCAATACCGCTGACGTCTTCGCTCGAATCCGCTCCTTCTATGGAGATTCCGTTTGAGGCATCTACGCCTCGTCCGTTCACTTCTGCCCCACTTGTGTCTATGGTCAATGCGGCAGCCTTCCACGCGATTATTCGCGATAAAGGCACTGTCCAGTATACGCTCCGCGCATCTCCAGTCGACGAGACTAACGGCTTTGGCGCTGCGGCCGAGCCGGACTTTGCGAATTTGTCCGGCATTCCGGCCGAGTACCACGACTTCGCCGACGTCTTCTCTGAATCAGAGGCTTATAATCTTCCGCCTCATCGCGAATTCGATCTCAAGATCGAGACTGTCGATGGTGCTGAGCCTCCGGTCGGCCCCATCTATTCCCTTTCCGCAACCGAGCTGACCGCGCTTCAGGAGTTCCTCAACAAGAACCTCAAGGCGGATTTCATTTATCCGTCTCGTTCCTCCCATGGCGCTCCGATTCTCTTCGCTAAGAAGAAAGACGGAAGTCTCCGGCTTTGCGTCGACTATCGTGGATTGAATCGCATCACGAAGAAGGATCGTTATCCACTTCCTCTGATAGCGGATCTCCTCGACGCTCCTGGAAAGGCGCGTATTTACACCAAACTGGACCTACGCCACGCCTATCACTTGCTCCGTCCGAGTACAAAACCGCTTTCCGTTCCCGTTACGGCTCCTACAATTTCCGGGTCGTTCCGGAAGGTCTCTCCAACGCACCAGCTGCTTTCCAGCGCTTCCTTAACACCCTCTTTGCGGATCTCTTGGACGTTTACGTCGTGGTATACTTGGATGATATCCTCGTGTACTCTGACGATCCGGCTAATCATACGGATCACGTCCGCGAGGTACTTCGCCGCCTACGCGAAGCTGGATTATACTGCAAGCTATCCAAGTGCGAGTTCAGTGTCACCACTTGCGAGTACCTCGGCTACATTCTGTCGCCCGACGGTTTCCGCATGGCGCCGGACAAAATTTCCGCTATTACGGATTGGCCAGTACCTCGGAAAGTGAAGGACGTTCAGTCCTTCCTTGGTTTCTGTAACTTTTATCGGTGCTTCATTTACGGCTATTCCGGCATTACCGTTCCACTCACCCGCCTCACTCATACTGGCAAACGGTGGGATTGGACGCCCGCTTGTCAAGCGGCCTTCGACACTCTCAAAAGCGCTTTTACGGCTGCTCCGGTACTCCATCACTGGATTCCCGGCCATCAGATCATGGTCGAGACGGATGCATCCGATTACGCCATTGTGGGCATTCTCTCCATCCTTGGAGACGACGGTGAATTCCATCCCGTCGCTTTCCGGAGCCGCACCCTTACGGCTCCGGAACTCAACTATGACACGCACGATAAGGAACTCCTCGCTATTTTTGATTGCTTTACTCATTGGCGTCATTATCTCGAGGGTGCCCCTCTCACTGTCGACGTTGTCACAGACCACAAGAATCTGGAATACTTTGCCTCGACTAAGGTCCTTACCCGTCGGCAAGTACACTGGTCCGAATACCTTTGCCATTTCAATATGGTAATCCGGTTCCGACCCGGAAAGCTCGGAGGTAAACCCGATGCATTAACTAGACAATGGGACGTCTACCCTAAAGAGGGGGATACGGCCTTCAGCCAGATCAATCCTCAGAACTTCCGGCCCATTTTCACCTCCGATCAGTTATCCGCATCGCTAAACGCTACCTTCCTCGAGGACGTCCGTCTCCGAGCATCTCTCGTCATGGATGTTGACTCGCTGCACTGCGAAATCATTTCCCACTATCCTGACGACCCAGCCGCAGTTTCCGGTATCGCTTCCGTGACTTCCGGCGCTTCCGGCTCCACGCGCTGGACCATGGATCCAACCGGTCTTCTTCTTCTCAGCAATCGGATCTATGTTCCCCAGGTTTCGGGCGGATATACTCCGCGTACGTGTCCTGCAAAATAAGCACGATCACATACTCTCCGGCCATTTTGGACAGAACCGTACCTTGGCTCTCGTCCGGCGTGAATACGCCTGGCCGGAAATGCGTAGTTTTGTCTGCGACTACTGCAAGTCCTGCACTCACTGCAAGCGCAACAAGGCCCCGCGGCACAAGCCTTACGGCCTTCTCCGTCCATTACTGGTTGCTTTACGTCCTTGGCATTCGATATCCATCGACTTCATTGAATTCCTCCCTTATTCCGGCGAGTTCGATTGCATTTGCGTCATTGTTGACCGTGCATCCAAGCAGGTTATCTTATTCCCCTGCGATCGACATATCACCTCCGCCCAACTCGCCAGATTCTTCCTTATCCATGTATTCTCCAAACACGGTGTTCCGTCCCACGTCACTTCCGACCGAGGCACGGAATTCGTTTCCGCCTTTTTCCGTGCATTGGGCGAACTTCTCAACATGACCATGCATTTTACGTCCGGCCATCATCCGGAGGCCGACGGACAAACAGAACGCATGAATCAAACCCTCGAGCAGTACATCCGCATGTATTGTGTGTATCACCAGGACGACTGGGCTGAACTCCTTCCTCTTGGAGAGTTTGTGCTCAATAACGCTCCTAACGCATCTACCGGCGTGTCTCCGTTCTTCGCGAACAAGGGTTACCACCCGCTTCTCACTTTCTCCGAAACGACCGTCGTTGGTCCTGATGTCGACAAGGCTCAGGATTACGTGTATGAACTCCAATCTGTCCATGAATACCTCCGAACACAGCTGACTATTGCTACGGAGCGTTACAAGGAGATTGCGGACAAGAAACATCTTCCGGACCCTCCGCTTGAGGTCGGAGACCAAGTCTTTGTCTCAACAGAGTTCATCGCAACGACACGGCCCACGGAAAAGTTCTCCGAGACGCATTTCGGTCCTTACGAAGTCATCGAGAAAACTTCCGGTTCTTCCTATTGCATCCAGCTTCCTAAAGCCCTCTCGTGCATTCACCCCGTTTTCCACATATCAACGCTTGAACCGCACTTTCCGAATCCATTCCCAGGCCGCGAACAACCTCCGCCTGGTCCTGTCGAAATTATCGATGGTGATGAACATTTCGAGCTTGCGGCGATCCTCGATTCCAAGATCGACAGGCGTTACCGCCGTTGCCCTCTTCGCTATTACGTTGAGTGGTTTGGTTGGTCTCATACCGGTGATCAGTACCAATGGGTTCCTGCATTCGACTTGGACGCGCCAGAACTCTTGGCTGCATTCCACACTCGTTATCCGGAAAAACCTGGTCCAGAATGGGAACGTATTTGAGTTACGGCTCCGTTCCACTTACGGCCCCTACACCTGGTTTACGGCCTACGGTTCCATTTGCGTACGTGAGCTTGAGTTACGCCCTCGCTCCGGTCGCTTTACGGCCTTTCCGGTCATCTTACAGTTCCGACTCTTTCCGGCCACTTCCGTCTCATCGGCGACTCTATGCGGTTTATTCAAGAAAATGGATTTACAATTTTTCGCAAAATTCAACAATTTACACTATTCATACTCCAATTCGTAATCAATGTCCTTGTGTGCGTCCGAATTCTCATCTATCACCAAATACTTTCCTTCCAAGCGGAAGCCGGGTGGCGCCACAAAATCGGACAAGAAGGTGGCAGATACGGCCTCCTCAACCGGTTCCTCCTTCGGCTCCACAGGCGCGTCGAGCTCAGCTTTCTTTGCCATGAGCTTTTGGATTTCCGCATCGATTGCGGCCTGCTCCCTCGCCTTCTTCTCTGCCTCTTCCCTCGCGGCCCGCTCCTTCCGCTCTCGCTTCCGAGCCGCCCGTTCCTCCCCGCGTTTCTTGAGCGCCAATGCCTCAGCGAGGTTCGCATCCTCATCCTCCTCCTTCTTCACCGTCATCCGGATGAGGCTCGCGTCATCCACCGGGGAAACCACTGGAACAACAGGCGCAAGAAGCGGAACTCCCGTGCGCGAACGCGATCTCGCTGGGCGAGACGCTGGGCGTGCGGAACGCGACGCGGGACGACTAGCTCTTCCGGAGCCCTCGCCCTGTTGCGACTCTCCGGCCATTTCCAGCTCTGTTCCGGCCGCCCGCGCTGCCCTCTCCTCCCTCCTCCGCTGCCTCCTGCGCCTGCGTTCCTCGTCGCGCCGTTTGCGTTCCGCATCGCTCCGTTCGAGTTCACGAAGGCGGCGCTGGGTATTCACCAGTCCGCGACGCATCTCCTCGAACTCGGAGATTTCCTCCGGAACGATCTCGCCGGTGCGGGAGTTGACTTGGCGACGGCGCGTGGACACTTGGGACACAGGCCGGTGCACTTCGGCACCAACCAGGCCCAGTTCCGCCATGGCCTGCATCAAGCGTGAAGCCTTCTTTTGCGGAAGGCGCGTCCGGCTTTGCGGCCGCAAGCTGCACTTCGTGTGTACTTGGTGGCAGGCGTCGCATGCCGTTTTTCCCTCCAGAACGACGCACGGAATATGTCGTTCCCTGCACCTATCGCATGCTGCAGACGACGTCAATAAAAGGATCAAGAGTATAACATTTCATACGCACGTTTTGAGGAGCCATCCCCCTCGCGATCCATCCGCGGCTTCTTGGGCGCCGCTTTCGACTTCCCCTTCCTTTTCCGCTTCTCTCCGACCTCTTCCGGCTCTTCCAGCGCTTCTGATCCTTCTCCACCCTCGCTCTCATCACCAGACTCCAGTCTCTCATCCGGGACATCGTCCGCGTCTGGAGATTCTGCGCGGCGCAATAGGTCCACCGCATCGACGTAATCCATGGAATCGAGGTTGCCCCGCTCGAAGCGCTGGCGCAACTCCGCGATTTAGTCACGACAAGACGTCGCTTCCGCCATGTCGTCCTGCACGGTACGCAAGTTTGCGTCCGCTACGGCCACCTCCGCTTCCGCCTCGCCCTCAAGCTCGATGAGATCCCGAAGAAGCTTCAGGAAATCAGGCTCGGTGTGCGCGCGTTCCAACGCCTCCAGCGACATCCCCGCGATAATTCCCTCCCGCATCTCCTCGATTTCCGACATCAGGTGTTTGGTACGCTCCTCGTTTGTGTCCATGGAGGACTCGCGGCTGATGCAGGTGTTGTGCAATTGTTGTGATTGTTGTGACATGGTGAATGAGGAAGAGAAGAAGTTTTTTATCAACATCCCACGATCACATGACTTATGATGAACTTCACAGTTCTTCACGATCCCTTCCGTTATGTTGCGTCACCCTTGCATCATTCCGTTTCGGCATCGTATTCCTCTTGTTCTTTGTTCCTTGGGGGCAAGGAACCCTAAGAGGGGGATACTGTTACGACCATGCACTTTCCGATTCATTCCGGTTCCTTTATGGCCGTTTACGGCCTTTCCGGCTACGGCTGTCTTTACGGTCGTTACGGCCAAACCAACTTTCCGTTGCTCCAGCTTGTTTCGTTGATGCACAACCTTTGGGGTTTTCGCAATGAAGGTCTTCTGAGCGTTCCCCAAATCAAACATATGACTTATGCAACTATGCTTCTCTCTTATTGTTCTTATTGTCTTTCTCTGTACTTATTGTCTTTTACATACTTCTTTCCGCATTAGACTTATCTCCGTATTTAGTATAAATACGTATTATGTTCTACTGTATCTTTAGTTGAAAATTAACGTGCTTTGCCTCCGCATTGCTCCGTGGTCTGACTTCTGCTTTCTTCGTCGTCGAGCCAAGTTAGTTGGTGTACCCGATCTCCTACGTGGTATCACTTACAGCCCTATCCGTCTTTCCGGCCTTTGCGTCTTTCCGGCCTTCCGTCCTTCCGGCCTTTTCCGACACGGATATAACAGACCGACATCCTGTGTCGACTCTGGTGCAATCCTGCTCCCACAAACGGTTCTCAACCCGACTTGATCCTTGTCGCCCAGGATGAGAATGGATCCACCCATCAAACACGTGCGTTCAACACCGAAACCGCCGAGCAACTGAACTCGTGGCTTAGTGGCTTCGAGCCACAGTTGCGCCAGATGTCGGATGTCAATTATGACTTCTTTGTCCATGTTGTGATGATGATTTATGCGGAACGTGTTCAGAAGCAGGTGGAAAAGAAGGAGTTGGGACTTTCGGAGGAGTTTTGGGCAGAGGCCACTGGAGTATGAGTTGATTCTGATTGTAACAAGAACCATTTCGATAAAACACCTCTAAGAATATAATGACTTCCCAGAGTCTGATCAAATGAGCCGTATGTCTTCTACCCAGAACAGATACACCTTGCTGATCAAGCTTGCTGTTGTGTGAAAGCCCAGGCAAATGTTGTTCACCAAGATTTATCCTGGGCTCAGAACATTTCTATTGACCCATAGATGAAAGTTTGGGCAGCACCACTTGAATATTTGGAGCAAAATACCTGTGTAATCAGGAGAATAGTGGCTTGTCCTAATCGGGAATGTTGAAACTTGGGGCAGCGACGGGTGCGAACCGCACTTCTCTAGATTAATCTTGAGCATAAAACATAAGTATTTAGGACTTAATGACGCTTTTGAGCATGTCGGAACAATATTCAGAGTCACCTAACCCTTGCAATCAGCACAAATTGAACCGGCAAGTGTTTTCGAAATTGAATTTCCTATACAAAATACAACCAAAGACAAGGAGATTCAGTCAGGAGGTCCATCGTAAACCACTGTTAACCACTGGAAATTGATTCGGCTGAAACCAGTGGCGGCCATCCAAATGCAACGGCATCCAGTGGAATCCGATGGATTTGTTGGAATAGAGCATCCATTGTAATGCAGTGAAAGCCAGTGGAATTCAATGGAAACCGACCTACACAGGAGATTCTCAAGCCACTGGACTCCAGTGGAAGCCAGCCAGGAGTGAGGATGACACACTGGATTCCAGTGTAATGACATTGCTCAGCAATGTCAGCCGCCATCAGCCACTGCCGACCAATGCCGATCAGCCGGTTGCTAGCTCCGCGTATATTACTGTCAGGACTGGCCTCGCAGGCTCGAATTGGGATCAAACATGCTCTAGTACACTGCTCTGACTCATTTTGAAGCATAACTTGTTTTGGGCAAGTGCCTGGCCAATCCAGCAAAGCAGTCCATCCATTCCGAAGCAATCCACCGGTTTTCAAGCAGTCCACTCCTTCTTTGCAAGGTTCACCACTGGGCTCGCGAGCTTGAATCGGGATCAAACATGCTCTAGTACACCGCTCTAACTCATTTTGACATGTAACTCGCCTTGGGCCATTTTCTGGATTGGCCAGGCACCTGCCAAATGTGAGGTGCATGTCAAAAGGGGTCACAGCAGTGTCCAAAGGACTGCTTGAAAAACAGTGGACTGCTTTGCAATGGACAGACTCCTTTTCCTGATTGGCTAGACACCTGCCAAAGTCGAGGTGCACATCAAAATGGGTCAGAGCAATGTACCAGAGTGGTCAAATTTGATCCAAAATTGAGGCTTTGAGTGCAGTGCTAGAAGTCCTTGAACCCAGTGCTGAACATTTCCCAGATGGAATGGACTGATTCAAAATTAGTAGACTCCTTTCAACCAATGCCTGCCAGAAACACCTGATAAACTGTTCAAGTGATTCTATATTCACATTTCCAAGATAATGATGAGTTAACGCCCCTAGCTATAGTACTGGGCCTTTTAAAGGTTGTAGGAGGAAGTTTCACAGCTGCTCAGCTCTACTTGTTATGGAAAAAAGTGATGGACACTGGATTTTGAGGACGTGTATTTGTGATGGAAGGATATTTTGGTGGTTGGAACTGGATATGAGGGAGATCTACTAGGCTGGTGGAAGACTTGTAGCATATTGATGCTATCAAAAAACATTGATTTCCCATCAAAACAGGGCCGAAGTGAAAAATGGCTAGGCTTCATAGCTCATGAACAGATGCAGATTTCAAGATGGTTTAACTTGTGGATTCATTTGCATCAACGAGCACTACAAGCTGGCCTTTTCACATTTTCCATTCAAAATTCCTGGAGTCAGTTGGAAAATACCATTTTGCGGTTTGAGCGGTTATTAATGGGAAATCAGTAGAAATGATCCCATCAATATGGTAGAAATGTTCCACCAGTCCGTACATCCGCCCTATATTTGGTTTTGTATCAAAACAATGCACCATCATGGAGATATGGCCCCAAAACCCAGTGTCCATCACTTTTTTCCATGACGAGTAATTCCCAGTCGGGTGGATGGCTGTACTGTAAGTCTCAGACTTGGACAAGACATCAACAAAGTCATTGTACTAGGACGGAATAGTGAACAGTCCACTTTGGCACTCTGGATCTGAACCAGAATTCAAATTTTTCATTAATATTTTCACCTGAAAAACTGATGAATTTTGGGGTGGAAAACTTAAATGGGAGGCTTAAAACTTGAATCTGAGTATTTCAAGTTTTTTCACCATGATTCCCACTGAAAAATGTGTGAGGAATGTTTTGACTTTTTCACCTGTATGTACACTGCAAAAGGTGATGAAAAACAACATGCATTTTCCATCACATTTTTCACCCCAAATAACAGTGGAAAAGGGCGTGAAAAATCCTTGAAAAAATCCAAACTAGGTTTCAAAATTTTCACCATCTTTCTTTGAACATTTTTCAGACATTTTATACCCATTTTTCCACTGAAAATTGTTTGTAAAGAAGGTTTTGATTTTTTCACCACAATCTCCTGGTAGAATGCAGGTGAATTTCGGGTGAAAAGTCAGCATGAAACATTATGAATTTTGTTTCAAGTTTTTCACCTCAAATTCTCCTTGAAATAGTAGTGATAAAGATTTAAATTTTTCACCTGCTTTTTCAGTGAAAAATCCCTGAAAAACCACTGAATTTCTGGTGACAACTTAGCATGAATCCTCATGAATTTTATTTCAAGTTTTTCACCCTGAATTCCACCTGGAATAGTGGTGAAAAATATTTGAAATTTTCACCTCTTTTTTCAGTGAAAAATGTCTGAAAAACAAACAACATTTTTCACCGTAAATTGTGCTGAAAAACTTGAATCTCTCCGAGTCAAGCCTGACGCGAGGCACGAGCGGCTCTGGCTTGACGTAGGATACGCTAGAGTAGGAGAGAATCGGGAAAGATGTGACCGAGCGTGATCCGGTCACTTCTTTCGCTCTGCGCGCGACATCGACGACGCGCCCGATACTCTCGTCTCTTTATTTGTGTACATACCGTCCCCTACGCTTCTACATACCCTCTTCGTCATGACCCAGCAACCTGAAAGTCAAGACTCTTCGTCGAACCTTACCGGGCAAGCCCCAGATGGCGCGATGGATAACTCTTCGAGCGAGACCGCATGCACGCGCAGGACACACACGTCGACAGCGATCGTCGAGGCGCTAAAGAAACTCCCGCGCCAGGCAAAAATTCAATTGAACAACCTGATCCTAGGGCGTAACGCAGACCGCCTGCTCAGGAGGACGCGTCATCTCGACAACGCAGTCGTGTACCCTGATGTCCCGTCAGACGATGAATCCCTGGTCACCGTCGACGAGGATGTTCCCCTCTCTCCGGCCAGCGGTTTCAAGAAGGTTATTAATTCATTGTCACCGGCGTCGGCGATTACCATCATGCGAGGCATCTCGTCTTTCGGAGGCGACGCTAAGCGCCCGCGCGACGGGGAGGACCCCAAACCCCCCTCGAAGCGACGACGCGAAGAAATCGACCTGCCCGTTGGATCTCGCCCCCCGGTTTCCTTCAACGTCCTTCTGAAGGATCTCGATGTTCACGGGTATTACATCCCTCTCTCCCTTTTCACCACCGAAAGTCTCGATTACATCAACAAGAACTCTTCCTCCATCGCCACGACCAAACTGAATGCGCCGGGCTCCGATAAACAGATTCGCGTTATGGATTCAGCCCATTTCGAGGCCAACGTCCTGGCGGAGCGCGATTTGGACCGAGCCCAGTGGACCGAGGCGGCCCAAAACTACGTCAAGTTCATGGGCATCGTAGGGACTCCTGAGGACGTTGCGCGCTGGACGGCGCACTTCGGATTCCTTGTCACGTACGATAAGGCGGAGAAGAACTTCCCAGCACTCCTTCGCACGGATATCACCTTACGCCAGGCCTACAACGTGCAGGGCTTCTCTTTCAAACGCGACTTCTATCAGGAGCAACTCAACAACGAGCTCGTCCTCCTTCGTATCGATGAGAAGCTCGAGCTCCGTTCAGCCGAATGGAAACCCGCGGTCGAGACCCGGCCCCCCGCCGCTCCCCCCGAGTCTGTGCGGAGGCAGCCGGGGCGGCGGTGGCGGGGGTGGACGTGGTGGCGGCGGCGCTCGCGGCGGTGCTCGCCTGAGCGGCAGAGGCGCTCCCTTTCACGAAGGCAGCGGTGGCGAAGCCCCCTCCACTGTCTGCCTCCTCTGCGCGAGGCGGGGGCACTACTACAGCGCGTGCACCTTCAACACCTTCGAGGACGGCTCCCCGCTCTTCTGTCGCATCTCCGGAAACGACATTTCTACGGTTCGATCCAACGAGACACTTTGTCGCCTCTGGAACGTCAAATGCGACAAAGTCACCTGCACCCACGACAATCTCCGACGCCACCTTTGTTCCTTCTGTGGCGGAGGCCACCATGCCTTCTCATGGTCATGTCGCAAACAGCCGGCCTACTAGAGCCTCGTCGGCCGAGGTAGATGATTTCTTGGCATCTCTTCCCATTCCTTCCCGATCCACAGCCCATGACGACATCTTGAACCGGGTTCTTACGCCTTACGACGTGTCCGCCTTCGAATCTATGCTTGAAAACACAATCTCACTCATCAGTATCCCGATCTTGTCAAAAACTTACGCGAAGGCTTCCCGATGGGCGACTTCCCAGAGCTCAAAACAACAGTCATCTTCGCCAACGACTCCTCCGTCGACGACCACCGCGATTTCGTCAACACCTACATCCAGGAAGAGGTCGCGGTCGGTCGCATGAGCGGACCTTACACGCAAGCTGAGGTGGAGGACATCTTGCAGGGCCCATTTCAGTGTTCGCCCATGACTGTGTCGGTGCAGGAGCAGGGTCCAGGCGACCCTCCCAAGCTCCGTCTCTGCCGTAACCTATCGAAAGGCACTCGGGCGCATCCCTCCACCAACAACTATATTGACAAAGATAGCTTCCCGACGAAATTTGGTACCGCGGCACAGGTAGCAGAAATTGTGAGTACTCCTCCATTTCCTTCCTATGGCTTCCGAGCTCCATATGTCCTTCATCTCCACGTCATCACATTTATGGGGGCGACGCGTCCGCGCGGGCCTTTTTTGGCGTCCGCGCGTTCTTTCCTTATAGCCTTTGCGCTTATTTCTTATCTTATTCCACCATATCTTATCCTCTTACCCACTGCACCAGCGGCTCCTTATCTTATCCCTTATTCAATTTCTTCCTATACAGATCTCCAACGCTCCCCCGGGCGCCGAGGCCATGGTCGCGGACGTGGCTAAATTCCACCGCACCTGCCCAATCCTGCCGGCGCACAAGAAGTGGTTCGTTCTTAGGGGACCCGACGGTCTCTTCTATATCGAGCACAACGCACCGTTCGGATGCTCCTCATCCAGTAGTAATGCCGGCATGATAGGCTCTGCCCTGGCCGATATCTGGGAGGCCCAAGGCGTTAAGCCGACGAACCGTTATGAAGATGATTTCCTTAATTTTCGCTTCCCCACCTCCCTCTCCATCGACGAACGCACGGGCATAGGAACCTACACTTACCCCTATGACCGACTCACCGCCCTCAATCTCATCTCCTCCCTCTGCTGTCCCTGGCACGATACAAAATGGCTAGATTTCTGCCACCTTTTCGTCTATATCGGCCTGGAATGGGATCTGATCGAGTGCACTGTAGCGGTTCCCGAGGCGAAACGCCTCAAGTTCCTCGAGCGCGTACGCGTCCTCCTCGCCAAGGCCTCCGCGGAGCAAGTCTTCATGATGGATGTCATGAAGATTCACGGCACCTTGTGTCACATCGCTTTCGTACACCAGGACGGTCGTTCCCACCTTCCCGCCTTCTCGTCTTTTATAGCCGATTTCAACGACAACCGTTTCGCCAAACGCTGGCCCCCTCCCGCCGTTTACACCGAGTTGAGATGGTGGCTCAAAAAGCTTTCCAAGCCGGGCCTCGCTCGCTCCCTCGTCTCGCGCGGCCCTGTCGTCGATCTTAATCTATTCGTCGACGCTTCGACCTCTTGGGGCATCGGCATCTCAGCTAACGGCAGATGGGACGCCTGGAGACTTCATGGCAATTGGCGCTCGAAGACTAGACACATCGGCTGGCTCGAGGGCGTCGCCCTCGAATTTCTCATATACGCCATTGAGCAGGAGAAGCTGCACGATGTTCACCTGCGCGTCCACTCCGACAACATGGGCGTTATCGGCGCCTTCGATAAGGGTCGCAGCCGTAACGCAGACGTTAACCTCTCTATACGCCGCTCAGCCCTCGTACTCGCGGCGCACAATATTACTCTTGACCTTACTTATGTCGAGTCCGCTCGCAATCCGGCTGATCCCATGTCTCGCGGGCTCCTCGGCCCTGCCTCGCGTCGTATACACACCGTATTTCATGTCCCCGAAGACCTGCGTCCGTATTTACGCCGTATTTGATTCGAATATTCTCTTTACAAAGTGCAATCTTATCTTGATCCACTTGCACGCGTGACCTATTTATTCCTTTCCACAATTCCTCCATGTTCTTCTTCGAGGATCCTATCGACGCGTCCCCACCGTCTTCGGCGCCCGTCTCGAATGACGACCTATCTTCTTGGCTGAACCCTTTCGGGTACGAAGACCCGGTTCCCTCACCACCGTCTTCGGGCGACCACACTCCCACTCTTCTCGCGCCACCGTTCACTCTTACCCCGGACTCCCTCCTACCGCTTCCCCGTCGTGCCAAAGCCTCGCAGATCAAACCTCCAACTTCAACGCAACCCGCTCCTCCCCCCGCGAAGCTGTCCAAAGCCAGGAAACCACGCAAAGGAGACGAGGTCGCAGACAGTTCCTTCCGCCCGCCAGTTCTAGCGCGAGACCGCTTGCGCTCCTGGACGACCCCCTTTGCGCAGGATAGAGACGCGGACATGCGCAAGTTGATGCCGGCAGGCGAGGTGGACAATGTGTACGCCGTTATTTTCCGTTCCTACGCGCCCAACACACACGAATCCTACGCGGCGGGTATGAAACGTTTCACACAATACTGCGATCTCCACGAGATCCCCGAACGCACGCGGATGCCCGCCCCTTACTACCTATTGGCCGCTTTCATCGCCGCACACGTCGGACAAGTCGGTGGTGGCACCGTGAAGTCGTGGATGTCCGGCCTGAAGGCCTGGCACGATGTGCACGGCGCTGCTTGGGAAGGCTTGGACCGTTGGGTCGAACTGGCTAGGCGCACCGCGAACAAGGAAGGCACCAAATTTGCTCGTGAGCAACGTGGCCCCGTCACCATAGCGCATATGGTAGCACTACGCGCCACCCTCGTTCTCTCTAAGCCCTTTGACGCCGCCGTTTGGGCTCTCGCCACCGCCGCCTTCTGGGGTTGCCGTCGCCTGGGCGAGCTCACTGTGCCTTCTGCAGCTGAGTTCGACCCCAAATTTCATATCACTCGAGCAGCTTCTATGCGGCATATCACTGCACCCGACGGCACTTCCGCCATGTCTCTCTCACTCCCTTGGACGAAGTCCACGCGCGAACGCGGGGCTCTCCTCACCCTCACCGGACGCGACGATGAGCTCTGCGCAGAGAAGGCCCTGTCCAACCACCTGCGGGTCAACGCCGACCTACCGCTCGATGCCCCCTTCTTCGCGTACCGCGCCAACGACACCGCCTGGGCATACCCGATCAAAGACCACTTCCTTCGGCGCTGCCACGACATTTGGACGTCGGCAAAACTACTACGCGTTCACGGCCATAGCTTCCGTATTGGCGGCTCCACGGAGCTTTTGCTGGCAGGCGTACCTTGCGACGTTGTCGCGGCCTTAGGCGGCTGGACCTCTCTGGCCTTTCTCCTATATTGGCGCAAACTCGAGCACATTATTCCCCAGCACGTCGGCAAGGCGTACACTAAAGACAAGGTGGACGAAGTCTCGAAGGCATTCGAAGCCTTTCGTATCACTCATCGTATCGTCATCGCGGAACCGGGCGCTCTAGACGACTGAACCACCCGCTTACTAGTTTTTTCGTTGCACATATACACAAATCTTACCTCATTCCTCAAACCTCGGCGGTCTTAAGCTACACACGAAACTAGTACGCCGTCTCCCCTCCGTATCTCCTCTTTATATCCTCTCCTTTCCCTCCTTTCCTTCGCTTCAGCTCTGGTGTGGGGTGGCCGGCGCGCGCCGCAGGCGCATGCCATCCAT
This sequence comes from Mycena olivaceomarginata, assembly GCA_029378375.1. Taxonomy (NCBI): domain Eukaryota; kingdom Fungi; phylum Basidiomycota; class Agaricomycetes; order Agaricales; family Mycenaceae; genus Mycena; species Mycena olivaceomarginata. The sequence continues at coordinate 102,569 of JARKIC010000039.1, forward strand.
TTCGAGCTTACGCTCTGGAGTGGTGGTAGATTGGCATTGCGCCCTTGGTGCGCCTTTCCCTTTCCAGCCACACGCTCAGAGCCCACTCTGCCGCTCGGAGACCATCGCTCGCCGTGGAAGACGCGCGGAGTCGTCTGCTTCACGCAGCCTCCCCGTCCTTCCCCGTCTGGTCTCGCAGCCCCTCGCACAGGCGGCCGAGCGCAGAGCCTTCGGCTCTTCCCACACCCACGAACTCGCTATCCAGCGTGTTTGTGTTCCCTTCCCCTTATCATCTCACACGGGACGTGTTGAACCCTCTAGCCTATCCAACCAGTGGTAACCAATCCAACTTTGTCAGTAACTGAATCTGCAGCAACAAAGACTCTGTGTGCATATTTAGCTATAACTTCCAGGTGGTGAAGAGCAGCCCGGGCCAGGCTTGTTTTTCCCATTCCACCTGCCCCTAATATTGCAATCCTGGCCGATGTCAGTGTAAGATTTGTTACAATCTCCTGCAACTCTGATTTATGGCCATGGAAAATCTTTGGCCTCGAAGGCAATGTAGAGAGTGAATTTGAGCTGAAACACATAGTAAGATTTTCTGTGGAGCTATAAAGATACTAATATACCTGACTTGTGATTCATTGGCCCTCTGGTATATCTACATCCAATTAATTGGTGGTTCACGGATAAACTGATTGTACATACCGATGACAGACCTGGTATTGGGGCACCCGGGCATTTATTCAAATCTGCTCGAGTTGCAACATACTATAATGTACTTCACTACATTACGACGTCATCTCACAAGGGCTAATGCTGGCCTGAGCAGTTAGCTAAGAGGGATATAATGTGTCTTGAACCATTAGAAGGGCGCTGGACAACAATCCTGGTAAAGGGTTGAAGTGGGAAGTCGCTAATGGAGCAATCGCGGAAAGTGCCTTACCATCCTGGAAACGGATTGGGGCTACTGCACATCCCTGACTAAGGGCGTATTACGAGGGAACATCCTTCTGAACCAGAGGGATCATTGTTGGGCATCATCTGACGTCTCCAGAACTGCCAAGAGAGGACTGGGCTTGGTCGATCTACCAATTGACTAAGAAACTGTACTCAGGTACTAGGAAGCGGCGGCTATCACGATTTTCAGACAAATCACTTAAGCGGTTCAAGGCGGAACCATTTGAGCGTGCGGTTACCAAGGAGGGTAGCAGAGTGCTGACGAGGAGGTCGGCTAAAAGTTGACATATCAACAATATTCCATCACGATCGTTCTAAGCAATGTAGATCTTGACTCATCGCTAAGCTCGGCTCGTTGATGTTTCTTATAAATCTCTCTCAATTTTACTAATCGCATGATATCTGACAGGAGTTCATCGGCTAGCTGCCATATCACTAGTCATATACCCTGAACCCTATTGCTCGTTTGTATCAGTCTCGTTTATATTTAGAATCCTGTAACATATTTAAGTGGATGGTTATGGGAGGAACACCAGTGAATCTCACCCCACCTGTTGGACGCGAAGTTACTAAACTTCATGCTTAACCGGTAGAGTAGTCATTCATTCGGAGACACCCAGAAGCTATACCAAGTTTCGTTTGTTTTCCCTGTTTGAATATTATCTGTGTTGGATTTGGATCTTTATAAACGACGCGTGGACATATTGGATAAACGGAACGGATGCATGGAATATAAGGAAACGGATCAGACTTGACAATTGGTTGTAATCTCGCAAGGATTAGCAATCACGGATACTATTTGGAATCGGAATTCATAAGGATCACTTGCTTTACGCATCGGAGTATTATCTCCAAACCTAGACCCACATCATACAAAACCGTTGAACATAAAATCTCGTCTGTCTATCGTGATTGCGCCTAGAACGGATTCGAGCAAGTTTTATCTATACGACTTGTAGACCTGTAAAGTCTTGCTTCTCAAAGAGAACTAAAGTTCAAATTGCCACAATCTATACTGGATTGGAACCCCGAACTTGCACGAGGACTATAGTGTTTGAGTTGTTGTAGTTGCATTAGCGAACCGCGTATTCATTTACAAGGTTTGTGTTGTGGTTATTTCACCGCCAGCCCCATAGTCAGTGTTTCACCGAGGAGGAGCTATCAGAAATTGTGTGCTCAGAAAATGTAGAGATCAACTCCATGATCTCAGTTTGCATGACTGTTTGTCTTTTCATCTCATTGATGCTCTTAAAATTGGAAATCCCAGACTCAATCTGGGAAGGCATTCAAATCAATTTCAGGCAAGCTACAAAATCCTCACCCTAAAGGCATCAACAGCATTCTGTAGACCAGCTTGGCAGTCCTTCCGCAATCTAGCCAGCTCAGCTTGACGAAAAAATGTTTGATTTTATTTCCATCTTGCTGTGCCTCAGTAGATACAAGTATCTTTTGAAGTGTGGTGGGGGATCCGGTTCGGTTACAAACAAGAATTGAGACCAGTTAAAACACACTTGTTGAAATTTCCAACATTGTCTAGAACTGCTGGTGATAAGATTCCCTTAACTTCTGATGTTAAATGCAGGTCCACAATTCCATAGAGGATTTTGGGGATTTTTTCAATAAGCTCAACACAGTCATCTTGGCTCCTCTTCACATTCTGTCATCCAGGTCAAATTAGTATATTCTTTGAATTGGACTCCTTACCTGCACCACATTGATCAAAGACAGATGTGCTGGAAATGGCCTGTAGGAATGGTGTGCCAAAACAATCATGCAACTCATTCAGGAGGGCTATGGCTGGAGTCAACCATGCTGTGATGGTATTCAAGCAGGGTTCAATGGGACTATGATGGGGAGACATCTCGGAAGTAATCAATAACAATTTGGGATGCTACACTTTTATATCCACCCTGGCAGCTATGTGCTAGTTGAGCTGAGCTGATAACTTGCATTATGTCTTTCCCCAAGCAGATACATTGAATTGATACATTAGTTGCTATCATTATATCACTATCATTTCAGCCTTTTGATTATAGGCTATTCAACAAGTGCCCAGAACACACTTTAGACCGGCACAGGCATAGAGAACAGCAAACACAAGCACAAACTGTTCTGGAGTCCAAATCAGCTGCTTCATCTGCCCAAAGATCCCTGCATTTTGCCTCAGAGTTCAACCGGAACCTATAGTGAGAGGAGTTTGCAATGCAGATTTTCCCCGGCTTCCAGTAGCCAGTGAATATTTGTTGAATCTTTGGATGACTTTTTGTATTGAGTGTTGGTTGACTGTAGATAAAAAAGGTTGCTGCACCACAGACCATGTAGATGACTACAGAGAAAATGGAACAGAAAAGAGACAAATCCAAGCTACTGTACTATTTCAACCAAATGTTCAGGTGATGGGTGACAGAGGGTTGTGAACTGAACAATTTTGGTACAGGTGACAGTGACGGTCTGATTTTTGGGCCCAAATAGGCCTAAAAATGCGAAAATTTATGGTCCGGCATTTGCCGGACTACCGTTTATGGTAATTTTCTCATGATTGCCAAGGAATGAACATTTTAGGTGACGGTGACAGCCCCGTGAACATTTGGTTGAAATAGTACAGTATGTGGCCTATAATGTTGATAAATAACCAGGCTTCAACTCAAACAAAACTCAACTTGGTTGAATCACATACAATGCTCCAGAATTGCTGACTCCTAGGTATTTTGATCTGATCTGCATGTTGATTTGTGGACATTCCAAGACAAAACCATCAATTGTTTACAAGCACCAGGCTGAGAAGCCCAAATGCTGGCCAATACAGGAAGCAAGGATGTAGTTGTAACATCAAGTGAGCGCAGCCAGAGTTATAATAACTATCAGCTGGCCCAAGACATGGCAGAGATGCACCGTTGTGAAGCCTGAGGAAATTTGCAAACAAAAGGACTCAACCAAGGACTCAATGGTATTTCCTCCCATCTTAATTACAACTGTTTGCAGAATTAATGACACTACCTAAAATAGAATAAGAAAGACCAATTTAAACACACAAGCTCATTTCTTGGTCAATTCTGCACCAATTCATATGGTTCTGCACAAAGCGGCACTCTCGAACCATAACCTAGTCAGCACTTTGGACGGGAAAATTCAAATAGGTCAAAATTCAGACAAGTTGTTTTGACCCACAGCTTCGAAGAGCAATTTCTTCACTTAATCTCGACTGATTCCCTTGGAATGAGATGATTCTGGAAGCTGATGTTGAGACAACCATACGGGATGCCTCAGAATGTGTTGCACCTGTCTCAGCAAGGTGCAATAAGATATTTGCCTATGAAGGTCAAAAATTCACCAGAGGACACTCATCTGTGAGTGCTTTCAAAAAGTAAGATGTGTGAAGCCTGTGCCTCTATATTCTCCTTTGAATGGGAATATAATTTTTTTAAATAGATCAAAATTTGAGTAAGTAATAAGCGACTCAAAGTTGGAATGAAATTAGTCTCACTTATAGTCAGACTCCACGAGATTCATGATAGTCGATGAATCTTTTATATGGAGTCTGATTTCGTTGGCACCTGTCAGCAAGGACCTTAGTTTTAATACAACATATGATTACTTCCCCATGCACAAATTCGGACGATCTCGTCTCACTACAACCTTGGGCACCGGAAACGGTCTCCATCGCACACAGATAGCATTCCCCTACCCTTTAGCCTTTTTCCACAGGAAAAAATTGGCAGAAAATGCGAAAGTAGGATCAATATTGTGTTTCTTGCATAACAGCAAGCTGTACCCCAAATATTGATTCAAAAATTGTGGAATCTGCACAACATACTCATTCAAATAATATCATGGGTTTCCCGGACTTCAAATTAACAGGAGGACACCCTGAGGAGGGTGAACTGTGAAGCTCGACCCAATTTGGGCGTGGGAAACGGTCACGTTTCGCATCAAAAAGCGAGGTCCTTGTTGACAGCTGCCAGTAGATTCAGACTAGAATGAAATCACCGACAACGAAAATGAGAACTTCGATTTTTTCCAAACTGCCCCGAGTGCTGGGTACGATTTGAAAACGCTGATTAACCGCTTTCTAACGCACCCCAAACCATGCAAATCGGTTTAGAAATGAGCGAGAAACGAGCTCGGCAAGGCAACACATCACATTGTAAAGTATATCCCTTTAAATTTGATTCCAATATATATAATACTTCGAACATTCTGAGAGCAAATCAGCCCGACGCTAAGATATTCGGTGGAAAAGGCTCACCCTAGGCAAACAGAGACACAACCTCGTTGTGCACAAACTCCTCCACCGTTCCGAATTTGATGCCGAGGCCACGAGATCCGGGTTTATGATAGGCGTGTCTTTGTACATTCCTATTTCGCTTGGCAGAAATACACAGGTTGGAAGTCGAATGAAGACTGGCGAACGTACCATCTCGTCAAACTCTGCCAGCCCAGCGGTCTGGAGGGCGACGAATTTCACTTCTTTCTTGATCACTGTGACAACCACCTGATATAATGGCAGAGTAAACAAAGTCATGGAAGAGACCTATGCACCTTTGGCGACAGTGGCCTCGGCCAATTCAGGGTATGTGGGGCGGAAGCTAACTACGGGGTAGGATTTGCCCAGCACACCCTTGCTGGTTGGTCAGCAACGCTACGGCGGCTTGTCCAAGGTACCCAGGTCATGGACTGTGTGTTCTCAGGGGCCTACTTAGCAATTGGTATGGTGTAGCCTGGGTCGCTCTTTTGAAGAGCGCCAATTCTGCTGCGATAAAGCAACAATGTCAGCAAGGCATGGAGGTCAGAATCCGTACAAGAGACGCACTTGTACAGATTTTCGGCAAGAAAGGGACGCCCGACGCCCGGAGGCAATCCTCAATTACAGCTTTGTCCGCAGGTCTGGACAGTGCCCACTCAATGAGTTGAATGATTCAGGAGATGGACCGTCTACATGGCAGATATGCTTGTAGAGCCCGTTCAGACTCTGTTGTCGCGTTCGGAAGGGAGCCTGCTCCAACTCCATGTCCACGTCCACGTCTACGTCCACGTCCACGGCCCTCCCGCCCTCCTTCGCTCCCCACCCCCAGCATACCGCCTGCGCCTCCTGTCCTGAATACCATCGAGTACTGACAACCTATCGGACTAGCCCTCGAGGCGGAGGGCGGACAAACACCCTTCACGCCCCACGACGCCGCCACGTCCGACGACTACGACAACGATCGGCGACAGAGCGTGCGTGCGTGACGGGGTGGGGTGAAGAAGCAGCGCCCCCTCCCCATCGTCAGAACGCCGTCCTTAAAACGCCCTTCGCCATCCTCGCCCACCCAGCGGTGCAGCATATAGAGACGGGCATGCAGTGGATGAGACACACTCAGCCGGAGGAGCGCGGATGCACAGAAGGATCGCTGATGTGCACCGTCGACACACTGGCATCTCTTCCTTCGGCAACGCGCTGGATTTGCATCACTCCTCCCCACGCAGTCCTTCCCTCCTGCGCAATGGCCTTCTGCCCTTCATTCATCACTCTATTCCCCACTCCGCGTACCGTCTGCGTCTGGATCTCGTGCTCGGAGGCTCGAGTCAGGAGGAGAGCGTGCTCATGCTCATTCTGGGGCAAAACAAATAAAGCTACAGTTACGCGGAGAGGAAAGGAGGCAGGGCGGGGACATACAGGGTATAGTGCAGGACCCGGAGGACGCGGCGACGCATCCCCAGCGTGCATCAAGACCGTCTGCACCCGGGAGTATGCGATGCGCAGCGCGGTCCGCAGCGACATCCCTCGACGCTTTCTCCCGCCTCTCGCGCATCCCCCGCTTCCTCCTTGTCATCCCTACACCTAGCATCCCGCCGCCCGCGCAACCGACCACTACTCGCTCCCCTCCTCCTCATCCGCCACACCTCCCCACTCTGCATGCACACCCTGCACAGTAACACCCTCGCGCCCCCTCGCGCCCCATCGCGTCTTCTCCCCGACCTTCCCCCTCTTCCCATCCTGCGAGACGGTCGTGCCGCCCCGACAAATAGAACGCGCGCCCGCGCCGGGAGGGAGGACGGGCGCGCTCGTGCTATCCTGCCTGACCCGCCCCGCTTTCCTCAGCCGACCGTGTCCGTGTCCGTCCTGCACATCTTCTGAATCTGCGGCTGAACAGCGCCGTCTGACTCTTGCCGGCCGAGATCAGTGGGCGCACGCTCCGTACCCTCGCTGCGGGCGTTCTGGTCCAGCGGTGTCGATCATGACAATTGAGTTTGAGGCCAGGTGGGTGCACTCCAGCTGAGGCGCCGGTGCCGGTGCCGGTGCTGGAGTGGGTTGTGTTGTGGTCGACGCGCAGCTTGACTGGATGCGGACCCTATGCAGGGCCGTACATGTGAAAGGCGGAACACGGACGGTCGCTTGGCTGTAGATATCCGGGAGTTCGCGGCTGGAGGGGGAGAAAAGGAGAAGGATTGGGACGGCATCGAGCACGCGTGCGCTGCACCTCCTGTCCCCCTCTGCCCTCCACCCTCCCCATCCTCAGAATGCTGATGCTATCCTCGCCCATCCCCATCCGGAGGCACTAGTCGACACGGACGCCGGCAGGGATCGTGCACTCATGCCGGGGTAGGAACGAGCCGCAAGACGCGCGACACGCCCTCTTGCATCCCACATCCAAGCCAAGACCGCACCGCGCTCCGTACTGTCCCCCTGCCTTCCGCCTCACTCGTTCCGTGCTTCGCATATATCGTCCAAAAGTTCCAATACCAACATCATACGCTGCCTCTCCGTCTGCGTGTGGAGCTCACGCTCGGAGACGAGCAGTGCGTGCTCGTGCTCGTGCTCTCGAGATGCCGGGAAGCGCGCGGGAAGCGGAGGCGGGCAGCGCGCGCGGGGACGTGGATGGGATGTTATGCTTGCCCCGGGGGCGTCAGCGGCAAGGTGCGGTGACATGTATGTCCGAGCGCCCCGCGGGACATAGCGCTGTCCGCTCTGCTCCGCTGCCCATACACACCCCACGCCCCATAAGCACCACTCCGGCCGGCGGCAAAACGAGCGACGGGACGGGTAGTCCTCTTCTCCCCGCCCTGCACCCCGTGGCCGCGCCCACCCCGCGCCCTGCGCCCCATGAACCAAAACCCAAAACAAGATCTCCGACGCAACGGGTGTGCTCCATTGTCACGCGCTCGCGGCCACACTCTTTCCCCCACCCAACCCACATCCCGCCCCCCACACTCCGCATCCACATCCTGCATCCCGCGACATCAGGACACTTTCACCCGCTCAATCTACCAGACGTGAGGGAACGAACTTCGGAGGAGCGCGCCGCGTCTGCTGTTCCTTTCCTCCTCCCCCGGAACGTCCTGCGTCGTACGGCGGTACGGCGTCGTCGCAGAGAGACGAGGTCGGGGTGCGGACACGTGCGCACTGCAGTGGTGGAAGAGGAGCACATGTCGCATGGGACCGGTTCTGCGGAAATGCGACCAGTCGCTTCGAAGAGTCAGCGATCGTAGGTAGGAGAAGGGGAAGGAGGGGGACGTACAGCAGCAAGTCGCCGGGATGGGCACATAAACTTGAAGTGGGGCAGGCCTTGGAGGCGAAGATCCAGAGAGAAGGGGAGGGGATAGCCTAGCTACACCGCGCGCCAGTCATAAGAAATACCAAGCGTAGAGTAGACGGGTGTACTCACGAAGTATGCTACGCAGACTTGACGCGGCTGTGGCTTGCCTGGGCATCGTCGAGCGCGTCCGAGTGCCGGTAACGACTCGAGACGGGTTCGTGGCGATCGGCTGCAATTTGAATTAGGGCGCATGCCACCAGGGTCCAAGGAGATGCACGACGGAATATAGGGACGTGGCGCGTAGCTGAGCCCGAGGAGGCGCGTATGAGATAAAAGGAGGTGCACCCCATCCTATCCATTCACGGTATCGGGTGCATCGACGTGGAGGGAAGAGCAGCGGCTCTGGCGCGTTGCTAGTTCTATGCGCGAGCTCCGGGGCACGAGAATACGCAGTAGGTACGTGTTAGGACGCGTCCGCTGAGTACTGACCAAGGCAGAAGGTCATCTACGAGGTACTTTAGAGGCCAAAAGATACGAAGCAGACGCACGGCTTGCTGCGAGGCCTGATAGCCACCCGAAGATTCAATAGCGACTTGGAGCACCCGCGGGGAGACACGACACGAGCCCCACCGGCGCACAGAAGCCTCATGTACGTCTTTCCAGAATCCGTAATTGCCGCAAGTTACCCAGAAGTGTGCAAAGTGCCGATAAACAAGATTTGCGTTGCCACAGATGATCTACGATGGCCAACTTGGCGTCGATGAGAGTCCTAGCGCATACTTCGTTCCTTCAAGTCGTTCAGTGCAGATTCCAGCAAGGGGAACTCGGGATTCAAAATAAGTACATAGGGTCGAAAAGTTTTTTTCGACCCTCGGCGGACCCCCCCTCCCCCCCCCCCCCTCCTTCCATATAGGGAAGAAGTTTCCCACCCCTAGCACCGGCCGTCGCCTCCGCTTAGGGCCGCAGCTTAGGATGCCACTGGGGGTGGGCTCGATGGGCAGTTTGACTATCTTACAGTGTAGTAGCAGCTTCCTGGCCATCTAATATACCTCTGGTGTGCTCTTCCTTACACCCATGTACTATACTGGTCTATCACCCCCACTTTAGCACTGGGCACCAAATTATCATAACCTAGGTGTATATTGGCAGGGAAAAATAGTGGGACTGTATATCCATGATAGTGAGTCTCAAGTTATTTTTTTTTGGACATCAGGGAAGGTGGTTGAGCCAACGGAAGGCAAAATCTATGCGTCGTACGTGATCTGGCATTCCATATTAGGAAATTGACCTCCAAGATGGTTCGGGCATCGTACAAACCCTACCTGACATTGTCCAAACAGTAAATTGAGGGGTTTAAACCCCTTCTAACAAAAGTATCAAAAAGTTTTTTTCAGCCTCCCCCGGGACCCCCCCCCCCCCTCCCCACGTACGAAATTTTAATCCCGAGTTCCCCTTGGATTCCAGAACGATTGAGTCTGTTGGCAAACATGCACAATGTCGGATCAACTCGTCTCCGGCCATCGCCGGACTTGCTCCTGACCATGGAGTCCCTGGGTTCGAGCTTGGTCCCAGCCCTCCAGGCATACGCAGCCACTGGCGCTTCAGGCTGACTTCAATTAACTTGACTCGGGCCTGGTCGGACTCAAAGACACGCCTTCGAGACCAGAAGGCTCTCTGCTTCAATCCAAATTTCATCCAAAGCTCACTGGAATCAGTTCCTGGGCAACCGCTCTACTTATCTTGAATCTTGTCTTGGACTCGCTTTATTTTGGCTGGTAGATGGAGTACTTTCCCTCGAGCTGCTCTTGCCACGAAGGTTAGCGGAGGCTTCTCGACCCTCGAGACATATGTATTTAGCTGCTATTTCTGGGACACGCGACGAGCTGCCAATGCCGGATCCATTCTCACTTACACCGCTTCCTCGCACCCCATCGATTCTACGTAGATGCTATCCTATTCACGGCCTTCAGGATTTCTCGCCCCAAACCTGCTCTCTTCAACATTGCCTCAATCCTCAACTTTGGTCGTCCTCCGGCCCTGGATTTCCGCCGCTTTGGCCTTCAAGCTTCAAGATCGACTTGATTATTCTGTATCGATCCACTCTTGCTTCGACGCAAAATCCCGACTGTTCTCTCAAGCAAGGAAGCTATCTATCTATCTACCTATACACTGCATATGAATAAGTCCTACCAGTACTGCATCTTGTTCTAGTCAAGTTATCGCACCTTCCACCTCAGATGCGAACGCCGTGCTTCATGCGTGGCCTCGCATCGGTTGCAGCGTCGGCTTCAACCCCGCTTTGTTCGATGCAATGCGATGCAATCTACCTTAACGAACACATCAACAACTTGAAATCCTTTGGGCTTCCTGTCGAGCACGCACGCAACGAAGGAACAAGGTGCTTCGACATAGTGACGGGAAATTCCAATTCGACTGGTTATCGATCCTCTTTCGGCATATATAGACAGTCGACATTCGGCATCCTACCCCTTCCATCCCCATCCCTCCCATCCTACTTCCGTCTCCACATTAATCAGCACCCAGCCTAACCTCGGAGCCAAGGAGAAATGCGAAACAACCCGCCGCTGATGCAGTTTCTGTCTTTTTCTTTCTTTCTTTTTTGGATTTTGCCTAATATCGCTTGGTCTGTCTGATACCTCTTCGTTTCGTCTCGTCTTCTCTCGAAGCTCTCTCCATCATTGACTCCATCCTCGTTTTACATGCAGATACCGACGCTGCTCTATATTTTCTACTTACATCTATCCCATCTCATCTACAGTACTCCCGCTTACCGTCGCTCATTATGGCCGTTACGTCCTCTCCCCAGAACAACATCCCCAGAAGGTGGTGCTCACTTTCGAGTACGTTTTCGTTGACTTGACGGCGCCAGACTCGGAGGCTAATGGCCAAATCTGATTTAGCGGGAAGTTCATGCCCCCCACCGTAACCGTGCAACACCGTAATACGGATTCGCTTCTTCTCCCTCCCCACCCAGTCTCACAGTTCGTTGCCACCCCACCGCGCCACTGCGCCGATCCATCAACGCCGGCGGCTCTACACCTTCTCGCCTCCCGCGCTGCCCGTGCAGACTCTTGCGCGGCCTTACTCCCAGACCTGCCGGCGCGCGCTGTATGCCCTGCGCATCATCTCGCAACGCAAGAGCACCAGGCGCACATAAGCTCTCTCCACCCTGCCTTTGTCTTCCACTCTCTCCCCTTTTCCCGCCCTGCGCTGCTCGACTCTGAATGTCTCCGCCGATTCAAATGGTCACCTCAGTCCTAAGCTCAACTGTACGCCCCCGCGCGCGACGCGATCGGCTGCGCTCCATATAGGCACGCCTCGCGCAGCGCCCCCCGAGCCGACCCGACAAGCTCCGGTGGATAGCGCGCGCCGTCTGCCCGACACATACATCCCGCTTGGGATCCCCCGACTCCGCATGCATATTACTTGCGGCCGGCTCCCGACTTTGGAGGTTTCATAGCTGTATTCAATGGATGTTCAATGTTTAACTGATGTTGAAGGTCTTGACCGCAAATTGTGGAAATGTCAGTGCATCATTTTCGGGTACGTAACTACTCTCTTTTTCCGGTTTCATTAACCGATTTGACATGAATCTTGGTCTTTGAGTACCGGTACAGACATATCGGCAATAGGAGCAGATAAATCATCGTTAGATCCAAAATTCATATTTGTGATTTCGGGGCCAGTGGTGAACGGCGCGCTTCAGAGCAGGGTCAAATTCACTCCTACATATTTATGGAAATCTCTCAATCACCGCCTCCACAATCTGTCTCCCGCAGCGAGCCCTACTGTGCAATTGGTGGACACAGAAACATGCACCTTTCATTCACTTACATAGAATATTGGCCATCGGTGAAATTGATATCAACAACAAGTATAGAAATTGTCAACGACTGCCCAATCCCTCAACTCTTCGAAGTACAGAATTCAGAAAGCCGCAGTAACTAGAGAGGCGAACAGACGATCGAGCTCGTCAAATCCTCAAAGTTGGTGGGTCCGCTGAGGCCCGGCACGCTGGTGAGGTGCCAGTCCCCCTGCTGCAAAACAATCTCGCTGTCGGTGCCGGCGTTTACGACTCCAGACGCGGTGCACCCAAAGTCCCTGCGGGCGCATTTCCGTTAGCTCATTGGATATTGGATATGTATTCGGGAGCGCCTCACTGGAAGAACGTGCAGATGAATCCACCAGGCACCGTGGCGGTGCTGATCTCCTTGTTCAAGAAGCTGAGCCCGCCGGTCAGGTTGATGCATGTGTCGGACACCACCGGGAGGTTCACGCATCCGGTGCCGACGGAGGTGCAAACCTGGATGGTCGCACTGGCATCCTGAATTAGAGTATATGTAGTTAGATACGGAAATGTTGAGTGAAGCAGCCGTGCACGTACAGTGCCTGGCTTGACGGGGGTCGCTGACGCGAAGCAGAAGAGAGCTGCAAGAGTGCTAGCGAGGAGAGCCTTGGAGTTGAACATTGGAGTAGTTAGCTTGAGTGAACTGAGGTTGGTGAGTAGCTACCCCCACGCTTTTATACATTCTTTTTTAACGCCCGTACTTGGGAACTTAGGTTCATTCATTCTCCATGTAGTGCGCCGACACAGACATAACGAATGTTGCGCTACTCTTGGACAGGAAGAACGTTCGAGGTGCACGCACAAAGAACTACACATGGGGACAAAAAAGCGCCAGGATGTTTGTCGGGTTCTGTTTAGACTTCATCTCGAGTCTCAATTGATGCCGCCCACCGCGGGCGTCACGGTGTTAGAGTGCTTCACGTCGGAAGTAGTCAGAGGTCGAGTTCCATTTCGCCTTCACCTCGACTCCGACATCATAGGAGTAGATGCTTAACCATCCTCATCAATACAAGAGAAGGAGGCATGGTCCGACGAACATGGGCCCTTGAGTCTGACGACGCTTCCCATTTCCTCATTTGTTGCTGACTGCCGCACGTCCGGATACCTCTTCTTTCCTAATACGCTGAGTGGTTCACACATTACCTCGAATCATTTTAGAAGTAACTTGCAAGTCGAGAACTTACTGCAGGTGTCGGCAGGGAGGTGAAAGAGAAGAATCTGTAATGTCAATTTGAGCCAATGAGATCGGACCAGCATACAGCAGACCGTATACGGCGACGTAGGTAAGCAATAAACAAGGCGCAAAGGTCATTTGAATGAAGAATGAAGCGGGAATGATACAGTCAACAAGTTACCACCACTCGAATTACCTCCGTTTGGACTGAAAGTAAACGAATAGGGTTTTAACCCTGGACATTTCAAATGGTTTAAAAGATTTCTTGGGAGTTTTAGATGTTGTTCGTGACTTCAAAAAGTACTATTACGACTGAATAACTCACCAGAGTTGGGGGGTTTGGAAAATTGCCTCCAAGCCCAAGTCCGATCCTTACAACACTAAAGTCTACGAGCCACATCCATCTTCCATGTCTTTTCAGCGCATCTCATGTCGCGCAGACTCAGCCATTCGGCCAACCGGTATGCTACCCGTGGTGGGGTCGCCCAGTGGGTGGCGAGAATGCGCGCGCCATATGACACGATCTGGTGTGCAACGCTCATGGCGATGGCGGCGTACGCCGCCCTACGGGCTGTGCGTAGCATTTTTCCGAGCACAATCAGCATTAAAATGAGCATCGTGGAAGCTCAGAAAAATCTATCCTAACAAGTGGAAAGAAGGGGAGTGTAAGGGTCCGGGGCTTCGTCACTCCGCTGGTGTGAGGTGGGTTTAGTGTGCCTACGGCCTCGGGGCAGGTCCGCATACACTTATCTAATACATTCTTTCGTTGAGCCTGCCCAATACATCCATGTAGACTGCTGGAATCATTTGGGCGCTGACAACGGCGTGATGGAAGAACCATAAACATGGATTCGACAAAGCCGGGGCGGACCGCTATGTAGCATGTGCATTCACTGGAATGGCAATGCTCTCAGAGCCTGGCGTCCTAGACTCAAGATGAAGTCTAAACAGAACCCGACAAACATCCTGGCGCTTTGTTGTCCCCATGTGTAGTTCTTTGCGCGTGCACCTCGAACGTTCTTCCTGTCCAAGAGCAGCGCAACATTCGTTCTGTGTCGGCGCACTACATGGAGAATGAATGAATGAACCTAAGTTCCCAAGTACGGGCGTTAAAAAAATGTATAAAAGCGTGGGGGGGAGCTACTCACCAACCTCAGTTCACTCAAGCTAACTACTCCAATGTTCAACTCCAAGGCTCTCCTCGCTAGCACTCTTGCAGCCCTCTTCTGCTTCGCGTCAGCGACCCCCGTCAAGCCAGGCACTGTATGTGCACGGCTGCTTCACTCAACATTTTACCATATCTAACTACATATACTCTGATTCAGGATGCCAGTGCGACCATCCAGGTCTGCACCTCCGTCGGCACCGGATGCGTGAACCTCCCGGTGGTGTCCGACACATGCATCAACCTGACCGGCGGGCTCAGCTTCTTGGACAAGGAGATCAGCACCGCCACGGTGCCTGGTGGATTCATCTGCACGTTCTTCCAGTGAGGCGCTCCCGAATACATATCCAATATCCAATGAGCTAACGGAAATGCGCCCGCAGGGACTTTGGGTGCACCGCGTCTGGAGTCGTAAACGCCGGCACCGACAGCGAGATTGTTTTGCAGCAGGGGAACTGGCACCTCACCAGCGTGCCGGGGCTCAGCGGACCCACCAACTTTGAAGATTTGACGAGCTCGATCGTCTGCTCGCCTCTCTAGTTACTGCGGCTTTCTGAATTCTGTACTTCGAAGAGTTGAGGGATTGGGCAGTCGTTGACAATTTCTATACTTGTTGTTGATATCAATTTCACCGATGGCCAATATTCTAAGTGAATGAAAGGTGCATGTTTCTGTGTCCACCAATTGCACAGTAGGGTTCGCTGCGGGAGACAGATTGTGGAGGCGGTGATTGAGATATTCCCATAAATATGTAGGAGTAAATTTGACCCTGCTCTGAAGCGCGCCGTTCACCACTGGCCCCGAGGACAGGCAATCACAAAGTAATATGAATTTTGGATCTAACGATGATTTATCTGCTCCTATTGCCGATATGTCTGTACCGGTACTCAAAGACCAAGATTCATGTCGAATTGGTTAACGAAACAGGAAAAAGAGAGCAGTTACCCCAAAATGATGTACTGACATTTCCACAATGTGCGAGGCGTGCCTGTATGGAGCGCGGCCAATCGCGTCGCGCGCGGGGGGCACACAGTTGAGCTTAGGGCTGAGGTGGGAGTAAGGCCGCGCAAGAGTCTAAGTCTGCACGGGCAGCGCGGGGTGTACAGCCGCCGGCGTTGATGGATCGGCGCAGTTGCCACGCGGGTACCGCGTCGCGTTGTGTATCTTCCACCTGGACTAAAAATCCGAATCTTTCTAGTACAATACAAACATATTATAGTACAGAATGCAAATACGAAAATACAGACATGGGTCGATTTACTCGATAGTGACAGTAATCGCCCCTTGAGTGGGACTAAGCAAGTCCTCCCACTAAAATCGTTGTTACTCATCATTAATCTGGTCATGCGTGAGCATGGGTGTAACACAGATCCAGGGAAACTCACCCAAACATGCAGCACGGGTGGTACACGCACAAACATTCGTGTTTCATGGATGCCCATGGATGCTCACGCGTCTTCATGCATGGCCACGCGTGGTCACGTGTGCGCATCCATGACACATCCGTGTACTTAGCCCAAATGTCCTTGGCCTCCCCCACTACGCCTTCCCAAAAAGGAAGGTGCCATCAAACAACGAATGGACGAGCCCTGCGGACTCCTTGGACTGTCTATCAGTATATATGCCCTCGGAGAGGGGATGGAGGATCTCAAATAAATTGTTTGATGTTTTGAGTCTATTTTTCCTCTGTCAATACATGTTCTAGGGCATTTATAACAAAATTACTGGAATAGATGAAGGGAGCTGAATGTTCTGGTACAGAGGTAGTAAACAGTATGTAGCCCAAAATTTAGTTTCAGCTGGAAAAACAAGAAATCACAGCTCCAAGGTAGGGCAAGGCCTTGCCATTATTGTGCAGGCTGGACTGAGCTGTGTGCACTGTACTAGCCATTGAGAGTGGCAGTGAAATAAAGGAATTGATATATCCAGTTAATTACATCCCGGGCGACGTACAAACAGATATAGGCCGTCGGGGCGGGGAAGGAACGGAAGAAAGTGAGAAAAAAAGGATTGCGCCCCAAAAGAATCGAACGCAAACGCATCATACTCCCAATGATGCAATCATTGTACCAAAGCGCATACATAACAGCTAGACTACAGTAGCGGTTGAAACTCATAGAACCAGTATGGCTATGGCTCGCGGGCGGGGAGATTTCCTTTTATGGGAATGGCGTAGTGGGGGAGGGGTAGGTCAGCTACTTAGCCCGGTCTTTTGTCCAGTGACACCCAGTTATCATCGGCGTATGACAGCTCGCACTGATTGGTCGAAGCTGTATCGATTCTTTCATTCCCCCCATGACCACTCTATGCCTCGCAGCACTTCGTCTTTTCTTACGCATATCATCCCGTTGGTTGCGGAATTCTCAGCGCGAACCTCAGCCTCTGGCGCTACCCCATGAACTATGGTCTGAGATCTTTCGAATGCTCTTGGACGACACTGTATTAGTGGGCGTCTCGCGCGTCAGTCGTGCATTCAACGCTCATGCTATCCCAATCTACCTCGCTCGTCATGGAATGTCGCTTGCCGACCTTTACTCTGGAACATTCATCATCCCAGGAAGGGAGGACGTTTTCTCCGTCCTTCAAACGGCCTTCTTCCTGCCTCCGGTTCGCAAACTCAGTTGTGCCGTGTTCGAGCGCAATGCATTCCAGATCATACGCTATCTGGGTCTGTTCCTATCTCAGCAGACCACGCTGGAAGAAGTACATCTCACATTTATCCACGGGATCTCTTCTTGGGATACGGGCCCTTGTATGGGCCGGCGACGAAGAAGAAGGAGATTACACGGCGAATCATGCAGAGGGAGGTCTGTCGATTGCTCAATTGCGTCACCCCTGCCGGCAAGACGCTAGTTATTACTCCGGACAGGTTACTCTTTTCCGGTGCAGCCCATGGCGGCCTGTGGCATATCGTCCGGCCAATTGTTGCACCTCCTCGTGGAATCCGTGAAAAAGTTCGCAAGGTGGCTGGGACGGTAAAGGAGCGGGAATCGGCCAGAACGGACGTCGTTCTGAACACCATAGGCGAAATTCACGGAACTACATGTCGTGATTCGCTGGTCCTCGATATGCTACATTCGTTCCACGCCAAATATGCCCTCTCGCCTGAAGAATGGGTGGTGGTGGTGCTCAACGCCTACTCCGTCGGGTGTTTCAACCTCACGCCTGTGCTCGCTGCGACGGACTGGTCCCTCATTCTTCCACTGCTCGATCTGCCCAGTCTACGAAAATTAACCATGGGGCTGGAGACAGTGTACACCGCTCAGCCCGAATTGCATGACATTGGCACGGCAGAATTGGACGCCTTCCTCACTTGCCATAAGAATGTCGAGCGACTCGAGTATCTCCCACAGCTCTCTCCCCATAATACTAGCGAGTCTCTGGGATTTTCCCTCGCATCCCTCCAACATTTAATGCACCTCACCACAACCCCCGCGCATTTTCTCCATTTGCACCATGCCCAGGGCCCGAACAGCTTCCCCATGACACTCGTCAACCTCATCCTCTTTGCGCCTGCGTCAACACCCGTCGCCCGCACGGCGGCGGAATTCATGGTGCTGCTCCGTTTATTGGGCGATAACACTCAAGTCGAAGCTCCGGGTGTGCGCCTGCGCTTCCCCGGCGCCTGGATCGCGCTCGCCCCGCCACCACCGGTGGGGCTCGAAATTCAATGTGTTACGTCCCTGGTCGCCGTCGGAGACTTTGCGCGGGATGCCGACGCCCTGGCCGAATTTCTATCGCCATTTGAGCCAGGGTTGAGGTGGGTGAAGTTCCAGCCCATAACCCGGTGTACGCTTGAGCACATGCATATTGTGGACGAGCTACGGCGAAAGCTGCCCTGGGTGGAGGGTTGTTTCGTGTGTTAGAGCGTGGGAGGAGACGCGACCGGGCTCTCACCAGAAGGAAGGAGGGAAGGAAGGTGTATAACCGCGGTGGTCCCGCCAAGGAACATACGGGTACTGTACCTAAATAGACGAGCCTCTACGATGTATACTACAGTCACCTTTCCTGCTCCATCAGTTCGAAAGCATACAAGCCCATAAAATGACCGCATACCGTTTTTAGAGTTCCGGGATAATTGGTTTGCACCTCGTCTTCCAAGATTTCATCGTGAGACGTCTACTACTCTTTGTACGGGTAGATAGGCGAACACAGTGATTGGGCAGCTGAATGCTGTAGCGTACAATTATGACGTGTTGTACATAGGTACAGTACCTGCTTGTTTACATTGTTTACATTTTTGTACTGCGCCTCCATCTAATACAAGATTGAGGTAAACTGTGTCTACCACGGCGGGTCGTATGGTGTTGAGTGTGTGGGGTTTTCTGGGTTTTCTATGTCATCCCTTGTTCCTCATTCAGTAATACATCCTTCCTTCCTTCCTCACGAAATGGGCAGAATAAATGGGAAGAATCTATATCCGAGCGACGGTGAAGCCCACGAGAATATAAATTGAAGAGAGTTTCCACAAGTAAGACAGATAGCACTCTGCCCAGGACCATATTTCACATTTTCCCAATCAAGAAACAATACGATTACGTAATCTCTTCGCGCAAGCAAAAGCGAAGTCTTCGTGTCGACAATACGGGGATGCACAGCGCTATCGGGACCCAGGAGGAATTGGGAGGCCCGAGCGGCATGCGGGCTGTGAGTCGGAGGCGGGAGATGAGGGCGATAGGAGATGACTGGGAGAGAGAAACAGTGGTTTGGATGGATACGAGCTTAGCAAAAGCTAAGGCGGGTGGCCATACTCCGGGGGTACGGCGCAATTGGGACTCAGGAGAGTTGGGGAAGCCCATGGAGCATGCAGGCCGTGGGTCGAATTTGTGCTGTACGGGAGATGGAGAAATGTGGGTCGGGAGGAGTTTTCATGGGGATGAGGACAGGGAGACGTGCATCGAGGCCGAGAAACGAGGTCGGGCTGGCGCGCCACTGCCTCCGCTTGGGGAACAGCCCATTGGTCGCTTGCGCAATCCGTTGCCGCTGCCGAAGAGCCGGGCTGAGCTCCCCCGGCATGCGCGCACTCTCTCCGCGACGAGCGAAAGGCGAATGGACGCGACCTGGGCGTCGAGGTCGATGACGTGCCCAGCGCACGCAATGGTCGTCTGGTAGCAAGATCGTTACTGTCTACGGGAGTTCGCGGTGGATGAGGATGTGAAGACGTACGTCGAGAGAGGTAGACAAACAAGGGTGAGTTGGCGCGCCGCGGCCCCCCGCCGGCAGAACAGCCTGCTGGTCGATTGCGGAGTGCGTTGCCGCTGCCCGAAGAGCCGGGACGGCTCCCCTGGTGTGCTCGCACTCTCTGCGCCGACCGAAAAGAAAAGGCACTCGACGTGCGCGTCCAGGAGGTGCCCAGCGCGCGCACTGGTCGCAGAACCGTTATTGTCTGCAGAGAGAAGTGAGTCACGACGACGACGCCGATGTAAGAACGAGATTCACCGTTCACCAGTCAACGTCACAGCGCATGAAAGTGCGTAGGAGCACTTGGGTAGCATCCGGTGTGGTGTCAAGCGATGGAGTGCGCTTCGATACCTGGAGCGGCGCGACTGACATGCGCGTCGAGGTCGAGAGTCGTCGTGTGGCAAGGGTACAAGTTTGGACGACTAGCAGCCGTAGAGCCCTGCATCCGCTGGGAAGACGCACGGCGCCGAGCGCGCAATCGACCAAGGAAGAAGTGACCGTCAAACGATGAGGCCGTCCGGTTCCATGGGGCACGACGATGCGTCGGGACAGCGTCCGCGGAACGGGACGACCGCGCTCGTGGATACATGGCCAGCGCCGTGAGTCAGCGACGAAGATGATATCGCAGCGCGTCGTCGGAGCGTGACTTGTGTCTGTGCAGCGGAATGTCCAGGATGGGCCGGCGCTGGGCATACACCTGAGGCGGGGGGGACACTGGGTAGAGTGGCGACGGGAGCGGGAACGAGCCGTTTAGATAAGCTGCCAGGTACGCTAGCGAAAGCGAAAACTCAGGCTTGCGAAATGCACGGATTGAGCCGCACCCTGCCCGCGTATATTTTCCCTGGCTTCAGACCCGGCAATGGAGGCAGCTGTGGGGAAGGCAGGAGTGAGTTTTTCATGAATGGAGCGACAAAGATGTGAGGGCGTACCGTATCTGTTACCCATGCGAGTACTCCATACAGAACGTCCACAACATGAAAGGCTGCTAACGGACGGGGACGGCGACGCTCGGAGGTCGTACACTCGTGGAGGGCCGACGTCAAGGAGAGCCAGGCCTGGATTTGGACGTATCAGCATTAGAGCGGAAGCTTAAGGTCGACGAATGAATGCATATCCCGGGAAGATCAGAGCCCCACAGCAGCGAATCCACAAGGCACTACGAGCTCGATGGTCGTCGACATCGGAACGCGTTTTGTGCTTCAATGACACTGCAGTAAAACCAATCCAAAACGACATCGGGAAGCGTTGCATTGAAAGAAGACAGGCTCGAGACACAACTAAATTGAGGATGAACGCACCTGAGTCATCCTTCAAGCCTTTGGCAGGGAACCCTAGCCATCGAAATCCATATGAAAGTGAACCGGGTGGGTTGGGCGCGCCGAGCGGGTGAAATGTGAATCGCGTTCGCGGACGCCGGAGAGATTGCAAGACGCACATGGCTGTGTTGATGGCATCAACTCTCTTCACCTCTCATCGGCCTCGGTTGAATCGTTCGCGTTCAGGGATTCTGCTCGTCAAATCCACTCCGTCCCCGTCTTCTATGGTGTACTAATTGGATCTCTCATCCTGTAAACTGCTGTTTGCCGATGATTCCAGGACCACCGTGTCGCATGCAACGCAAGCATCCATTTTGCATCCATTGATGCCATTTCGCCAGCCAGTGCGTTTAACAAGCCCAATTGCCGCTATCTTCTGCTCATTCACGCTTCGTTTCTCCGAGTCTCTGAATGACGGATTGTAGTCCAATAGGAACTTGATGCAGCTATTTGTGTGGGCCCTCTTTTTCAATTGCGGAGGAACACCAGTAACGCATTCATGTGCTAGATTACACGATTTCTCTTTCGTTATTGTCTTCTGATCTTCTCCATCGCTTTCAAGACTGGTTTCTGCCGCATTCAGCGAAACACTCCCTCTCAGATCTGGGCTCGGTCCACCGGGGTTGTTCTTGTGCGCCATCTTTTCCGCTCCCTTGGTCGACCGAGAAGCCCCTGCATCGTTACCTGCTGTATTCATCGGGTCGCGATCCAACTCAGATCACTCGTGTTTCTTTGTTCTGCGTTGGCCTTCCGTCTTTCCGTGCTTCGTGCGCATGCACGTAGTTAATTTCTTTGAGAAAAACGGCCGTGACCGCTCTTGCACTCTTTGCCGAACCCGCATTGTCTTCCCGTGAGCTCTCTTTCCTCGGAGAAGTCGCATTTATGTATTTCATTTCGATGTTCTGCTGTACTCTGAATCCGTATCCTGTCCCTCCTCCTTCCACGTCGAGTTCTCTTTCATGTCGGTTTCTTAGTTCACGAAACGTCTCAACTGACCCAATCCCCAGGCTTGAAACTAGGTGGTGCATTTAAATTTCTCTGAATACCAGGTTAGTGAGAGGTGACTTTCCTTTCTGCCCATTCTTACAAGCGGCAATCGCGGTTCTACGTCTCATCTGCTGCCAGCCAAGCTTCGAAACTATCGGCGCGTCCGAGTGACCCCCATCTCTCTTCCAAATTATTTGTTTCTTCTGTTTTGAATTGGCTTGTCTGACGGCCGTAATTTTTCATTTTGTATCCAGGTTTCGGTGGATGCATGATCCACACACCCCGTACGCTGAGCTCCTGTTTATCTCAAGGGATCCCAGCTGCGAAACCCCATTCTCCAGAGCTTTCAATTCACGCGCGAGTTTTAGCCGCCTATCGCCCATTGTCTACTGCCACCGATTCTGGATATCACCGCATCTTCCCATCTGGCACATCTAGCTCGTATCGGCGTACCTCTCTTTACCCTCGTGTCTCCCCATTCTTTTTAGGTCCCCGTTCCAGAAGTGAGTCCTTGTACTGTGCATTACAATTCGCATTCTATTTTGTCTGGCCATCTGTGCTCAAACCAGCTGCGAAGGACTGCACCGGCAGGCTCGACAGAGGACTGGGGGAGATCGTTGTTTATGCACAGAAGCGCAATGTCCGGATTTGCATCTACCCTTTCCAGCTGGTGCACCAGATCAGATCAGACAGGATTAACAATTACCATCAGAAAAGCGGCATGGCACCTACCTCAGTCCGACCCTGACGCGAGCTCGCCATCATGATAAATTTTGTTAGCGACACCCCGAGGCTATAGTTATAGCGATAGATAAGGCGCAGTGCGAACTTGCGTGGATTTCTTGGAACCGAGGAGCCGTGGATGGAAGAACCAAAGGGAGGGTCTCGACATCGTGGGACGGCGTAGTATTAGTGGCGGGGGGTAAGAAAATGTCTAAACCCTGTCGTCCGGAAGCACGTACGAGCGCCGAAATAATTGCCAAAGGTGAACACTGGTTGTGGGCAAGGGGAGGGGAGCTCACAGCAGTCTCCACAGGACGGTTAATCGGCGAGAGTCCGTTTAAAGAGATCCCAGGCGGGTTCAGGCTCGAAACCAAGACATTCCTGGCGGCAGCTTTCACACGCAATATTGTTCGAGAGGACAGCCAAATCAGGGACATGCCGTGTCGATCAATGGTGATGTATTATCTACGTGCTATCATTTGCCGACAGTATTTCGTTTCTCATCAGAGCGCAGGGCTCAATGTAGGTGTTGAATGACTTGAGTTCTTGTCACGGGTCCCAGGCTCACGTCTAGTTCTTGGCCGTGAATCTCATCACACTACTGAAGGACAGGAGTCTTGCTGATCAGGTTCGGGCCTGAGTTATTGGAGGTGAGTCAAGGATTTGAGGTTTGAGTATTGAAGGAGAGTTGCAATTGTAGTTATTCCACCCGTCGGGTTATCTTGATGATCGTTTTTACGGGGCTTGATCAATGATATAGCAGGAATTGTTGAAATGATTCCAAAGGTCATAGGCCGATTCGAAGGATAGTATAGCAGATTTTGACTTGGGGGGAGGCTGATGCTTAGCACGGCATAACTCGTACTTTGAGATAATTCCTTCACTAATACCCAGTGTTTAAATAGACACATATTATCTTCACTTTCATTGATTGCCATGATTGCCAATATGATTTTGATGATGTCCGCTCACGGCATCCGGGTGGAAATTGTACTGCCGTTGAAGCCGACCATCAAATGTTCGGGATTATCCGAAGTCTTGCGTACATGTCGTCTGCACCGCCACGACCTGAAGTTCAACTCTTTAAAATTTACAAGAGCGCGGTGGGCCGCTTCGCGGCCCACCACTTCAGCTGAGAGATGAGCGCCCCGAATTAGCATTGATTGGCGCGCAATCGATAAGCGCCGGTTAATCGATGGCCGGAGTTCGAAATGGCTTCAGACAGACAGTCGTAATCTTATAAAGAGAGTGATTGCGGATTTCTGTAGCCCAAACTAACTCGGATGTAGTACTAAACATATGGAGTGGAACCACTTACACCCTCAAATGATGTACCACAGGTGTTGTTTGATGGTAGATGCTACAACCTTGAATACAAAAAAAAAATGCAATACCCCTGATCAAATAAGGCACAATTCCCAATGCTGCCCCATTAAACCCAGTTATACAGTTACCTGAGGTTACCTCAAGCATAAAACCACAGGAGAGAAGCTGAACTGTTTGAAATGGTTTGTGTATTTCTGTGGCCCCAAATTAACTGAAATGTAATACTAAACATATGGAGTGGAACCTCTTAAACTCTCAAATGTTTTACTAGACACAAAATGTGCCTTCGCATCGCTCTGGCAGGCACTCTGGAAAACTGAGGTCTGAGTGCTCCCGAAAGTGTTCCGGAAACTCAATGAATCAAATAAAAAAGGGGGACCCTTGAAACTCGAAGTATCGAGGTCGATTTCCGCTCAAGGTATATGATAATTCTCCAGCTCCCGACATGGTGGCGACCGAAATCTCATATACACACACACACATAAATTACCGTATATACTATAGGTCAACCCACACCGGTTCAATTATGTCCAGGCGATACCTGACTCAGGAACGAGACGAGTGAGGGACAGGCACAGGCATACTGAGCTCTGTTAAACTCAGGTCGGGGAACTCGAAGGCACACTCGAGACTTGGACAAATACAACGTTCTTGCATAGTATTACCTGGTATTCAAATGTAAACAACATTCGCTGGGAAAATACAGCAATGGGCTAGAACGGGGTACAAATTCGGGGGCAGCTGTGCGAGGTAGCAGAAAAATAGAAATATAAAGAGTGCAAAGACAGCAAGTGAACAAACGGGTGAGCGGAACATTGGGAGGAATATCCACAGGAAGTGCAACAGAGAGTACTACTAAATTGGGAGATGCGCACCACGCACCCATTTTATAAAAATCACCATCTGTGTCATGAATCACCCTGACTCAGCATCGCAGATATCCTTTTTCGGGTTCTACCACATTCCTTTTTGGGAATAACCCGTCCTTGATCGGGTTATTCCCTGGCCCACAACACTCACTCGACCCTCAGGGACATGAACATCCCTTAGACCTTTATTCGGAATCCATGCAGACATGGATTCCTCACCACTTTATCACCCGGGTTCTTATTGCAGTAACCCGGGACTCTATACGACGATGGCATGACACCATACACATGCAACCCGGGTTCTGTGCGCTAGCAACCCGGACTCCTTTGTGCCGATGACCATATCCAATGGGTCATGACTACACTCCTTTATGTTGGTGGATATTCACTCCTGATATCCCTGCCAAGACGACTACACTCCTGAATGGCGACAGGTGTCCCCTGGGTGCCACCTGTTGACTCCTTTATGCTCATGACTCCTTGGTGACCCCTAGATGCTGTGGTGATAACATATAGGGACTAGGAGCATCAGCATTAATGTTCCTTAATGCTGGATACAGTAACCGATCGCGATCGTATTTAATTTATGTAGAAGGGTATATAAACTCGGTAGAATCTCCCCTGTACAGTAGATTCTACCTCGTCTATTCACAGGCCTTACTTTGGCTGGAGTGCTTGGTTCTTGGACTTGAGCCTGGAGTGCTCTTGTCCTCATCTCGTTGTTCTGGTCTTGCCTTCGCTCCCCTTTCGCTTGACAACACCAGAACTCCTACTCTCTGTCTCTTGCCTTGGGATCTCGACCTAGCAGTTGTTGGATCTGGCCCGTTAGGTAGCGGCAAGGAGAGACGCTACCTAACAAGGGGAAGAGATCATCACACTAGTTCCCTGGCAGGGTTGTACAGAGACTGGTTCGCCTGAGTTCCCCTCAGGCACCTCTCAGTCTTGGATCCAGTTGGAACCCCTGTTTGGAGTACCCCTGAGTCGGGTTCCTCCTCTCGGGTTCTTGGGACGCAACCCCAAACCCCTATCCAGAACCCGAAGCCCCTATTCGAGACACCCGGAGCGGGTTCCTCTCACTAGGGTCTGGTGCATAGTTGCAGTACTCTCACTGCAATATCTTCGGGTTCTTCTGCATGGGTTGCTCACCACCTATGGATGCTGGCCTGGTTGACCACATCCTCCTCTTGGATCCTCGACGCACGGTCATGCGCTATTCGAGCGGTGACGGATTCTCTCTCAACACCTAGGGATGGCTGCTGTTGTGTCTGGTGTGGACGTGGTCCAGCTGACCTAAGGGCCGTTGCTGACAATCTGCGGTTGATCTGTAGTCTGGGTCCCAGAGTTAATTATGCAAACCCGGTCGACAGAATCCCAAACCATGTCCAGTACCATTGGTCCTCGTCCCTGCCACTGGTGAACGGTTTCAGGATTTCCAATGGAATAATTAAATCAACAGAGCACGCACCTGGCTGTATGATCGAGGTATTCGCCCAGACCGTGCGATAGTGGAGAGCTTTGGTAGAACTTTTTGATTACGTCCATCCAAATTGAAAGGGGTGCGGAACAGACTTACGTAGTGGAAGCGTGAGGGGATTCGGGATGAGCGAGACCAGATGTATGCGCCAAATTACGAGCACCTGTGCAGAGAAATAGCTAACAGAGCCTAGAAAATTACGCCGATGCAGGCCTGAAGTATCGTAGATATCCATGAGAAGAAGAAACAAACCAAAGAAGGAAATAAAGAATAACTCACCTCGCACCTTGATAGGACTTGCGAGTAGGCTGTACGAGATATAAATCGTCCAGCTCGAGAATGCAGAGCGAAAAGGAGAGGTAGAAAAGGGAGAAAGAGCAAGGAGCATTAAGAATGCGACAGAAAAAAGTTTGGTGCTTGAATTTCGTTCGAGGCTTGCGAGCTTGGGTACATCAGAGATACAACCAGCAGGATGGAAAGATCTTAATACCCCAAGTAGCATAACGTGAGCCACTGAGCTCGAGGCCCAAGCATTGAATTTTGCGGTCTGAACCCAGCAACACAGAAGAACATGAGTAGTGCAGAGCAAGATTGAGGGCAAAGTCAAAGTCTTGCTGAGTTTGATGTTCACCAGCCATTTGATTGATATGTCCTGAGGTTCTCCGTTGCAGGGCATCGAAGAGGGGAGCGATCGATTGGATAGCGGGGAAGATGATGGGGAAGAAGGAGGTAGGCGAAGCAGATTATACACCCTGCCCTTTTGAGTGGGCTTTGGAGTTAATGACACAGATATTGGGTTGTGCACGTCACAAGCGCACAGCCCATGAAACACCGGCAACAGCAGAGCTGAGCAATGCCTCGAGGTAACCCTCGTTTGGTTGAAATTTCGGCTGAACCACTGCGGACTTGGAGGAAACCCAATCATTGGCAAAACCAAGTGAGAGAAAAGTGTAAGTAGGGTATGTCGGGCTCAAGTGACCAGAAGAAATAGAAGGGATACACAATTTCTCGAGAATCTCTGGCATCTTCGAAAATTAGCGCGCGGCAGCGGCATGTGAAAGTAAACAGGTTTTTTTGTCCCGGCTGTAGCATTCGAATTGTGCCTGTCAAATTCCATTTTATTTTTTCAACGAAGAAAATCGGCCGATAAAGAGCTGCGTTCTGGGCTCGGGCACGTAGTGTAGGTGGGTATTCGGCAAAACCTTTTGAATGTGATGAACAGCCGCGGTCGTATTCAACCAAAATCAGCACCGACGGACGTTCCTGCCCAGCCTACCCGCTCCCGTTACGTACTGTTTCTATAGAGAGCCGTGTATGCTGAGAGATTGAACCAAGGAACACCTACGGAGCAGTACCAGTCCACACAGGTTGAATTAACAGGGTATTGACACTCGTGGGGCCCGTCTCCGGGCGCGGCAGAAGGCCGAGTTCAGAGCGTAGAAACCGTCATCCGATGCTCAGGGGAAAACCTGAACCAATCCATCTAAATGATGGTTTTTATATATTCATAGTGTGAACATAGGCTGGATCGAGGGCCGGAAAACCGGTAGCGGGTGCGCCTGATGGTGTAATCTCAGTGCATGGGCTCGAACAACTTAAAACCTCCATACCTCGGTGTTAAACACATATCCTAACGCGAGTCAGTACGAGTCGAGACATAGCAGACTGAGGGCCAAGTATGTACCATCCAACAGCAATACCGACTCATCCACGAAGGGTCAGGAACAAGTATTTCATTGTCTCGCTCTGTGTGTTATGTGACCGAGGTTAGTATGTACAAGAATAAAGTTTCGGGATGAAGGAAGAGCCTGGGAGCAATCATTGAGTTCTTTTGGTTTGTTATCTAACTTCCCTTTCAGAGTTCATCCGTCCGCTTCATCCAATTGAATACAGTTCAATCACAATAAGAATTCTCTCCGACGAACGTCTTGGACTTGTCCAACGTCGATGTAGATCACACAAGGCACTATCAATGGATAGATGCATTTGAATCAACAATGGAGAAAGAAATTTTGTACTCACAACAAGCTCATCAACTCCCCCTTTTATGCTAATTTTCATAAACATTAAACAAATCAGTAGTGAATACGATTTATTCATCGACCCCAGATATTTATATAGACACAGGATATCTCAAATGTGTTACTAGAAGTGACCCGGTGGAAATTGTACCGCCGTTGAAGCCGACCATCTGATTTGTTCGGGATTTTCCGAAGTCTTGCGTACGTGTCGTCTGCACTGCCACAACCTAAAGTTGAACTCTGTAAAATGTATCACGGATTTCTGTAGCTGCAAACTAATTCAAATGTATTGCTAAACATATTGAGTAGAACCTCTGCAACTCTCAAATGTTTACTAGAGCCGTGGTTGAATGGTAGATACTACGAGCTTGAATACAAAAAAAATGCAATACTCACCCTACAAATTGGGCACGATGCTCGGCACAGAGTTACACAAAGCAATACTAAATTGATCAGTATGTGTACAACATTTATGAGTACTAGAAGGTGGGACCTGGTGGAGATTAGGAAACAAAGAGAAAAACTATAAATAGACTAGCCGGATTCGAACGAGCATCATCTTGGTGGATGATGTAATCGCTAAATCTATTAGATTAGGCTCTTAAGAAGACTACAAAAATCTAATGGACACCGCCACTATTTCATTACATCCTCAGGACGCACTGATAAACGTATCACCAACTCAAAAATCTGGTCCCGATTGATGAAAAGAACGAGTACATAAAGTACTCGTAAAAGTTAATCGCTTGAAATCTCCAAAGTCGAGGGCAGTGGAATTTTTGAGAGAGATGGCGGAGTGGATGTGGAGGTAGGCGCATGAGTGGGAGGAGGGAGGAAGACTGGACAGCTCGCGATGGGAGAGAGAGGAGAACCAAGGGAAGGGGGAAGTTAGCCAACGTCGGGCGCGGATCTCAAGTTATGACGAGGCGGACGAGGTGGTATGTCCGGGCGGGCGTAGAAATCCTGCGCCGGCGCCGGCGCTCGTGATTGAGTTTGGGTTGTACTTGATTCATGACGGATGGAGGGCGGAGGACGTCATCGTTGCGAATAGAAGACGCGGAGCGTTTTAGGCGGTGGACGTGGTCAATCGGGAAAAGGCCACGGCGACGTTTTGCAACGGTGCGGTGATTAGATGGGGAGGATATGGACGGTGGCACCAAGGGACTCGAGGTCGAGGTTACATTGGACGAGGTCCAGAGCCTTGGCGGATGTCGGAGAATGTGGGTCAGCAAAGAGTGGTTTGGTGGCATGGTGGCGGAGGAGTCCGTCAAGAGTGAAAACAGCCCATTGTTTACATTACAAAGAGCAATCCGGAAACGGGTGTAGACGGGGAGAACGGGGTGATACTGTGGTAACGAAAGAGAACTCGAAGAGGCGCACAGTATGACGCGTTTTGACGTGCCTGCGGAGCGTCGATCTGGACTCGACTTGGGGCAGTGCGATCCAACTTGAACGAGTCTATACCACCCTCGTCACTTCGTCACTTCGGCTACTTTTGCGAAAGTTAATCACCCCATGTAAATTAGGCACATTTAAGGTATTCTTCGTCACTTGAGACTGTCAGCAGTGAATTTTCGTCAGTTTGGCAGATTCCCCGCTGCAAAAGCTCGTCAGTTCAACATGTTTGTTCACATGAAGCATGTGGCCATTGCAGTCATCAGCCTTCCTTGTTCTCTGATCACCACGTTCCCTCAGTTAACCACTCAACTACCGTGTTCCAGGCTCGTTTGTATTTTGAGGGCTAGCAAGAGCGCAGAAAGATCGACCGTACATCCACAACGAGAGAAATAAATTTGCTGGAAATTCAATGCCCCGACTTGACGCGCAGAAGAATATGCCGGAGCCGACCGAAACGTTGCGGCAATTGACGAAGATATGGATGTTACAGTTGAATTCGAAGCAGAAGGGACACGCGTGAACACAGCCAAACCAGCTCTGGAAATCCAAACAGATGTTCATGGGAGAACACAAGTAAGTAGTCATCGTTGCCGCTAGGAGACAGATATTTTATAGATGCTTCGGTGATACAGTCTGAGTGAGAAAATTGCAGCGCTGTGTGATTTTTTGGACAGGCATAACCGCGGCACAGTGAGAATTTTGCTGCGAGAAGCTGCGTGCATCTGCGGACTGCGGTAATTATTGGGGGTCAGCTGAGAGATGCCTGTCAAACATCACCGGGATAGCTTTGATGTGCAAATGGGGCAGGATACAGGACTAGCAGGATTAGAGCAGAGGCAAAGCCAACGGAGACAGTCCTACATGGGGAAGTAGCACAGCCAAACGAGCAGAATCTTAAAGAACGGTTAATTAATCGGGAGTCAGAGGGGAAAGAAAACTTTTAAGAGGTGGCCGAGTTGCGGCGTTGGACGTGGTGCAAAGGAAAAGTTGTAGACTCGAACGTCACGTAATTCTGATCTAATCGGTCTCATTGCCGCCATGGCTGAAATTTGCACCGGCCAGGCGGCGCAGCCCGCCGCAGCGCCGCCAAGGTGCTGTCGCCGTCGGTCCGTCTTCGAGGCTCGATGCTCACGCTGTGTTCCGTGCTCAGGAGTTTCGTCGTTGTGATCTTCAATTCGCGACTTCTCGATCGGTGAGGGCATTCTCTTTAGAGCGTATTCGCAGCCGCAAAAGACATCCTCCAGATTTCCGAGATCAATGGTCAAATTAGCCGATGTGGAGTTACTGATGTGACGAAGTTGAGCTCGCAAAGCAACTCCCCTTGGCAAATGTTCAATAAACGGCATGAATCTGTTTGCAAGCACTCCTCCGTTGGCTCTCCCACAAAAATGGCACAAAACCAAGTGTTTTTGAATTTTTAAACTGTTTTATGGGTCTGCCGTTCCCGTTTTGGACGAATTTCTGGAATCAAACATCAAATTCTGGATCAAAGCGTCGCTTAGGTCTTTTGCGCGCTGCGAATACGCCCTTTTCCCGCTTAATCGTAGCTGCCCGCAGTTGCAACGCTCAGATTGGTTCGGTGGCAACGCGTTCAATTTCACCAGCTTCGCACGGGTACTGCGCACGGATACTGCGCATTGCCATACTTACTTAGGTGAACGTGCCCGCCGATGGAATGGCATTCGCCTCTTCCACTAATCTAATTCACCACCATGAGCTTCCGAGCACTCTTGGCCTTTCTCTCGATTCTCTCGGTGGCATCCGGGCTCTCGGTGGCATCCGGGCTCTCGGTGGCATCCGAGCGCATGGTTGTGCAGCACAGCCGTCTATCCGCCCCCGCTGGCTTCGTCAGTCA
Organism: Mycena olivaceomarginata; assembly: GCA_029378375.1. Taxonomy (NCBI): domain Eukaryota; kingdom Fungi; phylum Basidiomycota; class Agaricomycetes; order Agaricales; family Mycenaceae; genus Mycena; species Mycena olivaceomarginata. The sequence continues at coordinate 134,382 of JARKIC010000039.1, forward strand.
GGGTGCGGCGCCGGCGACAGAGATACTCAACATCCGTCTTGCCTTGGCCTCCAACAACCTTGCGGGTCTGCAGCAGAAGTTGGTTTCCGTCTCCACGCCGGGGAGCTCCGAGTTTCGACAGTGGTTGTCCAAGGATGAAGTTGGTGCCCTTCTCTCCGCTTACTCTCTGCTGACGCCTCATCAAGGTGACATCCTACGTCCAACCTTCTGCCGAGACCGTCGCTGCCTTCAACACCTGGGCATCCGCAAACGGCATCACTCCCGGTGCGACCTCGCCGCACGGCGACTGGGTTTCCATTTCTGTGCCCGTTAGCAAGGCAAACACCCTTTTCGCCGCCAAGTTCGAGGTCTTCACCCATCCCGACATCAAGCCGAACCTGGTTCGAACGCTCTCGGTCTCGCTGCCCTCTGAGCTGGTGGGCCATGTCGACGTGATTCACCCTTCGACCGATTTCGTCCATACCAGCCCCCGCCTCGCGAGCATCCAGACCCGCAAGGGGCGTCCGCCCCCCACCAAGTCGTGTGACACCAGCGTCGGCAGTGGTCACATTACACCTGCGTGTCTGCAAGACCTGTACGGCATTCCTTCAACCCCGGCGACTCAACGCAACAACTCGCTTCTCGTGACTGGATTCTCCAACCTATTCGCGGAGACGGCTGATCTTTCAGTAAGGCTCCCTTCTCATAGACCTACCCGGAACGGCTTCTAATGGGTCTGCGTGTCCTAGTCCTTCCTCAAACAATTCCGCCCCGACATCGCATCGAACACCACATTCTCCCTGTTGAGCGTAGATAACGGGGAAAAACCCGCAAGGAGCGGGCGATGGCGGCGTCGAAGCGAACTTGGATATCCAGTACACACTGGGTACGATTTATCATCGTCTTAATCTGGCGGTGTCACTGATGCGAGCCTTTGCAGGAATCGCCACCGGCGTGCCCATCCAGTTCTTGTCAGCTGGGGTGCATAACACCACCTTCGAAGACTTTGTGCAGGATGCACTCGACACGATCACCTTCCTGGAAGGTGCTGAGGACCCTCCGACGGTGGTGAGCATATCGTACGGATCCAGAGAAGACGACTTTGGCCGGGCGTTTGCAACGTCAGTACACTTTTTAAAGTTCAGTGTTACGCTTGCTGAAGCGCGGGTGATCCGCAGCAAAATCTGCGACGCTTTACAAGGACTCGCAGCGCGCGGGATGTCAGTCCTTGTGGCCTCGGGAGACGTGAGCTGACTGTTTTTCAACATCAGCAACACTCTCTGACTCAGATTGTAGGCAGGTGCTCGTGGTGCCACCGTGAACCAAGATGGTGGGTGTTCATATCATTCTCTTTGAATTCAACTCACATTCATTCGCCCTTAGCCACCGATCCCTGCTCACAGAACAATTGTGAACGCTCAGTTTAGCGCTTCCTCTCCACCCCTCGCTGACCACGCAATGCTAGTCCTGCCCGAATTTCCCGCCGCCTGTCCTTGGGTCACCGCAGTGGGTGCTACCGTCGGAATTCCCGAAAAGGCTGCCAACTTCAGCGGCGGAGGGTTTTCCGTCTTCTTTCCGGTGCGTGGTGCGATTAACTTGATATGACACGCTCTGAATTGTGGCAATAGACGCCAGAGTACCAGAAGACGGCCGTTTCGAGTTTCCTCCACGCGCTACCAAGGAACTTCTCCGGGACGTTCAACAAGACTGGGCGTGCAATCCCCGATGTTGCGATGCAAGGGTTCAACTACGAGATCGTGAACAACAACGTGACTATGGCGGTTACGGGGACGTCTGCCTCTACCCCGGCCTTCGCCAGTATCATTGCACTCATCAACGATCGCCTCATCGCGGCTGGCAAGCCGGTGTTGGGCTTTTTGAACCCGTTCCTTTACGCGTCCCAGTCTGCGTTCACTGACATCACTGCCGGTCACAACTCGGGCCTTGTTTGCCCTGCCTCCACCGCTGCCTTCGACGCCACTACTGGATGGGATCCGCTCAGTGAGTGTTCCCGACACGATCACTTGCTACGGCTAATATTCTGATCGCAGGCGGTGTCGGCACTCCGCTCTTTGATAAGTTACTTGCTGCAGCGTTCAAGGCGTAGTACGGATGTATCCTGCACATGTCCCTCGGACTTTCTACTGCAAATATATATCTATATCTATGGACTTTCCTGAAGTTTCAACTACTATCAGTGACTAGGATCCTGGCCACACTAGGATCCTGGCCATTAGTCAAATATAGGACTCTGGGGTGTGTAATATGTCCCCTTCACATTTTCACAATGGAATATGACCCATTGCAACATCTTGAGACCAAATTTCAACCCGAAGTGATAAGTTGATCCAAAGCTGTGCCCGGATTGATCGCGATCCGGAGGGTGAGAATATCAATTTGATTACCCCGTGCGACTGTCTCTCTTATTTCTCGACCAATACGCAGTGGATTCGGAACTTTGGGGGCTCATTCTTCTGCTAGAACCTGGGGGTTTCTTCTCGGTATGCAGCACCCAGCGGAAGACTTGCCCTCCGTGGTCAAATTCACCAACACAATTGGAACAGAAACCCGCCGATCGAACTTTTAAATTCGAGATACCGAAGGACCCTTGAAGACTATGGTTCCAACGCCTTCGACTATCCATCCTGATAGGGAAGGCATCCATATCATCCATACTGCGCTCCTTGAACGCTTCCCCCTCCCTCCTGATGTGAGTACAGATAGAAAACCACCCATTTGACGCTGGAAAAAAGATTAAATGTCGGGTTCTCAACAGTACACCTTGGAAGTAGAGACATGCCTTCAGGTGGGTCCATTTGGTTCCAATAAACCTCCCTGTCATTTATTTTGGCCTACAATGTGTTCCCATTGATGCACCAACCCGATTTAGGTAACAGTATGGATCCCGCCGCCGAGGGCTTTTGTAAAATGTCTCCGCTACTCCACTTTTGTGAGGCCCAATGTATGATATAAGTGCCTGAAATAAAGTATATGAATCCCATATGCACTATGGTAAACAGTGTGGGCCCTCATTCGCCCCCAACAATGGGCTTTTGAGGGTGGCCAGGATCCCTGTCAATTACCTTTTCGAGAAATCCTTGGAAATTAAATTCGTTGGGCACTCAAAACGGCACCAAAATTATCACAGATATGCTCAATCTCTTCGCAGGATGTGCGCCTATTGACTAGGCCGCACGAACCTGGGAAAAGCCCCTGTGTAAGATCGAAATTGGGCCCAAACCCCTTAGGTGGCCAGGATCCCAGCGCGATATAGTAGTAATATGAGCCCCATTGATCCGGGACCGAATTGCAATATTCACGGTGATACCGTGGGATACTCCGATCATTAAGGTGTAAACAAGGTGTAAAAGAGGTCTTTTTGGGCAGTTGCCCACACCTTTTCGAAGTTTACACCCCAGGATACCACGGGCAACCAGTCTTTCAGAAAAAAATCTGCGGGGGGGACCACGTAAAATTCACTGGGTAGTGTAATGAACTTCAGGCCAACATGGTTCTTCGGTCCAAAAACATATGTTCTGATTCGTTTTTCATAATTCCGAGTGGGCCAATCTGATTTTGGGACTTGGGAAGGAGGTTCTACCAACTTTGGACTTCAACCTACCTAGTATTGGTTGTGATCCAACTGTGGAAAGTTGTCTTGTCTGAAATTCCCCAAAATTACCCCAGAAGGGCCACCTTCTCAGTATGTGTTTACTTCATTTTAGAATTCATACGCCATGTGAATGCCTTCATTCTGAGCTTTCCGAATATATGACTTTCATATTTTTACCTTTCCTATTCACCATGTAATGCATTTCCGGTTACCCGAACTGGGTTAATATTTGGTGCTTCGACCGCGTTTGATCGCCAGACCCCCAGCAGAGTGGGCCGCAGCTGTCAAAACTCTTTTCTTCAAGTTACGTCACCCACTTTCCTTTGTTTGAATCACGTCCCGCCATACTAAAACGGCCTCTGCTCCCCACCTCCCCACCCCCACCTGGCTCCCCGCCTCGGCACACCCGGCGCCGCACTCGGCACGGATAACGCCGAATAAAGCCGACCTATCAACGCCGCCATCAATGCACCACGTCGCCTTCCCAAATGACCACCACCGCTGGCAAGGAAGAGCACGGGTCGCGGGTCTGAGGGGAGGTATGAAGGGTGCGGGTCTAAAGGGTATGGGTACGGTGTGTGATTTTCCGGACCCGCGCCATACCGTGGATCCGTCCCGCGGGTACGAGGGTGCCGGATGGGTCCGGGGAAGTCACGATAGAGGCGAGAAAATCACTCATATCTTCTCCATTTATTTTCAGGTGACACCCACAACCTTCGAAACTTCTTTCAAGTTCATATTTCAGCTCAAATACGCTAGGAATTGCCGCACATCAGCTTCGGAACTTGCCGCCTGTTGCCGATACTCACCTGCCCTAGTCGAAAACAAATTTCCAAAGGCTGTCTCTCCTCTATAAGGCATTTGCGACTCAATATGCATGGTTCACTTACATCTGGACCAATAAAAGGCTCATTAAGCGTCCCGAGCTGGTATTTTTCGAGAATTTGTGGACACATAGGTCTGATACTGCGGTGTTTGATGCCACAGAGGGGTGCGGGGGGTACGGTATAGACCTGTAACCCTGCAGGGGTGGGGTATTGAGGGGTACGGGTCTGGGTCCGCTCGCGGTAGACCCGCAGGTGACCCATGCACATCCTTAGGCACACCCCAGTGACCCCACCCGACCCCACCTCAGCGTCAAGCACACCCACCCACCGCACCGCACCGCTGCCCAGCACCACACCCGGCCTGCCCCAACCGCGCCTCCCTGCTGATGCTGCAACCCACCTCTCCTCTGCGTGGCCCACTATGTCCCCACCTCGGTGTCAACGGCACCCACCTGGCACCCACCACTGCACCGCTCTGCCCCCCGCACCCTGCTGTTCCTGGCTCCCATGAAGTACGCCGTATTGAAATGTTGCGGTGGGGCTGGGATAATTGAGGCAAGGACTGGTTTCGGAACACAGAAACAACGGCGTGAAATGCGGGGAATGATGGGGGAAGGATTGAAGGAGGTCTCAGTGCAAGCACTGTCTTTTGAGTGGATTTTGAGCGCGCGAAAGTTGGCCCCGTATTCGCTCTGGGAAGGAGCAGCACGTAATCTGGCCAGAGTTAAATTGTGATCGGTGAGGTCCAAGATAGCAGTTACATCCAAACCGCCTTTAGGGGGCCTTCCTTTTGGGAAGAGCACAGCCTCCATGCCGACAGCTCACTCGGCGGAGTTTCAAACAAAAGCCAGCAACGCGAAAGCCAGCAACGTGAAGTCCAATGACACCACAAAACAAGCTGTATTATATATGCATGAAGTACAAAACTACTTGGATTATTATATGTCTATGGATGTACAAAACTAGATGTATTTCAGCAGCATATAAGTACAATACAAATTGGAACTTTTGGAAGCTAGAGTGAGTAGGTTGTCAGCTTGATGCTGCTGCCCGTGATGTTGTTTGGGAAGGCTGGGTTACAGCGAAGGTGTGCACAGGCAAGCGTGCAGGGTGCAATGTAATACAGAGGGGGGTGGCGGGCTAATGCAAATCAGACCGAATAATGTGAAGGTTAATGGCAGATATGTACCTAGCTTGTGCTGTCATCATTCGCCACGATCTCAGGAGTTTGCCGACAGACACAAGCTCCTTGCAGCCCGCTTTCCGGAGCCAGGCAGAGGGTAACATCCATCAAGATGGCTAGCTCCATGAGCACGGAGCGATGTCAGGATGGCGGCGGTGCAGATAGCAACCAGTGGGATCAGAACAGGGTGATGAAGAAAAGGGGAGATAAAGAAAATGTGCTGCTTACTGTGCCATAATATTCCCCTTGGTTGTTACCATGCTCGCTACTGTGCTCGCTGTCAGCAACGGCCTCTGGGTCAGCTAAACAACGAGTAACCCAACGAGAACCCCAACCAGGATAAACCCGATAGACACTAGTAGCTTGTGTGTTCCCTGGGCAGTAGGACCAGTCGTATGGTGTCCTCCCTAGGAGGCCATATGTTGTAGGTCGAGATGCGAGGCGGAACCCGGAACGAGTCGAAGAGGGTGTGATATCCACTCAGGTATACAACCCGGGGCGTGGATACAACCTGTAGTATGATGTGGAGGAAGCGGGGCAGGGTGGAGACAATGCCTATGTCAAGCCAAGGTAGAAGCCTGAGATTAGACGAGGCAGAATCTACTGTACATGGAGACTCTACCGAGTTTATATAGGCTTCTAATAAATTAAAGTGATTGTGGTCAATCACGATCAGTTCCTGTACCGCAGCATTAAGGAGTGTTAATGCTGATACTCCTAGACTCCTTTGTGTTGGTTTCCGTGGTGTCGGAGGACTTAGGAGACCCGATGTTCGGGTTTCCTAATCCTGAGTGTCATTGTATCCAGTGGTTCAAACCCCGATCGGTTTGCAACCCCTCATGTACTTCGTGTACGCTTCTGTGTCATCCGTGGTGCATCCGGGGACTAGGATCCATCTGTATGGGTTCCTAGTCCCTAACATCTTCTGTATCCCATGGCGCAGACTCCCCAAGTCTGCGGCTTTAGAATCCGTGGCTGGGTTTTAACCGTGAGAAGGTCACGTGGTGGCGTCATGAGAGTCCCGTGCCGCTAAGATGCATCTGTATCCATATGGACGCGTCGCGCGAAAAAGTAGAACCCGGGTGATTCATGACACTCGCATTGGTGGGGGCTAGGTGCAAAGGGGTTCCGGACAGAGGGCATAACATGTAAGAGTGAGACTATAAAGTGCGCAAGAGCTAGACAATAATAACTCAGTCTTCGTGCACACAAGTGATACAAAGTCTGTAATATTCACCTAGACAATAATAACTAGTACAACTGTTAGAAAGGAAACCATAGCAAGTAATTGGAGTCGCTCACCTCAGTCTTTATGACAAGTGATACAAAGTCTGAGGGGAGGTGACTCACATACAGAGAATATATACACGAGGCCGAGTGCCTGAGTATAACCAAAGTAATACTACAAGTACCTGAGTAAAAAGATATACATATAACTACAAGAGAAGAAATTGAAAACTATCAGCTATGAGCTATTCAATGATACCGTACATCTTGTAATAATTACACTGCCTTGTGGCAAACATCGTTGTGTCTGGATCCCAAATGTGCTATAAGCACGCTATCCGCTAACATGACAGGTGTTTATGTGCATGGCGAGGTGGTTCGTGAAGATAAGCATTACATACAGGTATCACAAATGAGGATGGAGGGAGAGGAAGAAAGAAGGAGGATGTTTGTTTGGCAAGCACTTCACCTCAAGTTCAAGCTCTGCTGAGTGAGCCGTCGGCAGAGTGGCGGTGCTCTTCCCGAAATGGAAGGTCACTAATGGCGGTTTGGACAGAGTGCAAAATAGCGTACAGGGTGTAGTGGGGCAGTCACCACAGGGCAGTGGCACAAATTTAACCTCTGATGCACCGGCCAACTCGTGAACCCTGATGATAAAATGGGAAATGAGAACCATTACTGTACCATTTCATACAATTTGTGCGGCCTGTGATGCGTGACAGCTTGCAACGAATTTCGGTTTTCGCGAATCAGCCTGGGTGGCCGTGACACCAAAAAAATTCGCGTTTCTCGTCGGGAACACCTAAATTTATTAGCCAATTCAGCTCTCCCCAATAAATGTACCCAGCATCTAGATACAGGCCGCCAAAACAAGCCGGATCAAAAATGGTGCAACATCAATTCAACATCAGGTTTGAGGGAGCTTGAGGGAGCGGTGGAAGGCCAATTTGCTCCCAATCACGTCAAATCGGGAATTTATGTGAACACCGCGGCAAATTGAACACCGAGACACAGCTGGAGAAAAAAAAATGCATTTTTTCAGGTTTTTTTTTGTTGATTTTATGACTTTTTTGTCAAGTTCGCGGCTGGGGTTGGTGACCCGTGACATACGCGAAATTTTTCGCGGATTTGGAGGCCTGTGACGCGTGACACGCAAATTGAATGAAATGGTACAGTATTGAGAGTTGCGGACCAGAGGATGGGGAAAATAGAACAATACAACAAACAGGTACAATGTGATTCGAGGCATCTGCTTAAGATACAAGTAATAATCCCTGCATAGTCCCTGTGAGAAGAGATTGCTCTCTGATCTCGATTACCGTTCCACTGTACTGTAGAACCAAATACCAAAACCCAACGAAACAGACCAACGCTGCAGTCCAGGCATCTGCAACATCGCAGGCGCAAACTATGATGCACGGAAATAATCCTTGTCCTGTCCAGTAACTATCATAAAAAGATCCACAAGTGCAAAAGGAGGGAAAAGCACCGTTACGTGAGCAGGCGCTAGCGGCGGCACATACTGGTACTGGAACTGATACACCGGCACCATGCTAGGCTCCTTTAGCGGTGGCGGAGATGGGGTCGGCGGGTTGTAGCCGCCCTGCGAAACCGGAATCGCTGTGCTACTGCCAAGATTGTTGTGGGACGTCGGCGATAAATCAGCCTGAGTCGTTGGCAGAGTTTCTGCGCCTTTGGCACGTGCCATTGCCGCTGCCTTCCTCGCTTTGCGGATTCGGATGAAGAGCCAGATGAGGAGAATCACTGAGTTTGGGGCGGATGTCAGATGTATACGTGTGCAGAAATGACTGAGACGTACCGACGAGAACAATAGGGCGTTTCACATCCCAACTTGAGGCCCGATTTGAGCCCCAACTTGGACCCCAACTCAAGACGAAGTTGGAACCTGAAATTAGGCCGATTTCGAAGTTGGATGTCAAATCGTGCTTAACCCCACGATCTGACATCCAACTTGACCCCAACTTGGCACCCGATTTCGTGCCCCAACTTCGCTTAACGCACCTTGGATACGCGAGAATGCCAACTTGATGCCAACTCAAGTTGATCTCGGACTGATGGGCATTCACACATCAGTCCCCAACTTGAGTCCCGACTTCGACCCCAACTTGGTCAAGTTGGGGCCAAGTTGGGGTCGAAATCGGGGTCAAGTTGGGGCTGAAATCGGAATGCGTGAAACGCCCTAATGGCTACACCTCCCGCGGACAGGCTGGCGGTGGTATGGACGTGGTAAGTCGTCCGCGCGAAGACGCTTGGGGTGGCGCTCGTGAGGGCCATGATAGCGAGAACTTTTTGACCGAGGTTCATGCAGGACCGTCGGAGCTGGGACGCGAAGACAGCGAGTACGGCGTCGATGCACATTTATGTATCCAGCTTGTAGCGATTCAGTTGACATAAAATGTCTATATTAGATGCACTAGTGCTGAATCGAGCTAGATGAGCGCATACGTAGCTATACCAGAGTGCGTGGGTGCCTGGGCTGTTCATGAACTGCTGTGTGGCGGACAGCCGGCTCTATAAACAGTTTTATGGAATGCGAGCAAACGGAATCAGGAAAATAAATTCGTGTGGCTGCCAATGGCTATTTTCCTTGCGAGCCAAAGGGGCGGATGGTGCGTAAATAATGTTGCCGTGACTCAAGTCCGACATGTTTGCCCCATAGCACGACATGGAAACCCCAATGGTATATATATAGGGGCTAGGCTGCTAACGGACAGGGACGGCGACGCTCGAGGTCGTACACTCGTGGAGACCGACGTCAAGGAGAGCCAGGTCTGAATTTGGACGTAGCAGCATTAAAGCGGAAGCTTAAGGTCGACGAATGAATAAAGGACGGGGAGGGGGCATATCGGAAGATCAGAGCCCCACAGCAGCGAATCCACAAGGAACTACGAGCTCGATGGCTGTCGACATCGTAACGCGTTTTTTGCTTCAATGACACTGCAGTAAAACCGATCCAAAACGACATCGGGGAAGCGTTGCATTGAAAGAAGTCAGGCTCGAGACAACAACTAAATCGAGGATGAATGTACCCAAGTCATCCTTTAAGCCTTTGGCTGGGAATCCTAGCCATCTAAATCCATATGAAAGCAAACGGGGTGGGTTAGGCGCGCCGAGCGGGTGAAATGTGAATCGGATTGCGTTCGCGAAGAGATAGCAAGACGCACATGGCTGTGTTGATGGCATCAACTCTCTCGCTTTCCTTCACCTCTCACAAGATCAGCCGCCGCTTCGCTCCGGCCATACGAAAGATAGCAAGAAAAGGTCAAGAAAACAATTTATTGTCGACATACAATACAATCAGAAATGAAAAGGATGATGTGGATAGCCGACATTGCCAATGACATGGTGAATCAAACAAATCAACTAACAGGAAGTTTTAAGAGATTTAAAGCGAAGAAAAGTAGGAGAGGAGCAGTTACTCCCTTCTGGCCAACCAAGAATTACCATAGCTGGGCGCTCGAGAAGAGGAAAAGGAAGCAATAGTGAGAGCCTCTGAGCAGGTAACCCAGGATGACCTGAGATGAATGTTTTAGTCTTGTGTTTGATTCATCAGGGAGTCAGAAACGGCAGAGGGATTCAAGATATGAAGGTGTGAATTTGATTCATAAATTTTCGCCAGCCAGAGTGAACAGCGGAAACGCGAGAAAAAAACCACAATCTTGACTGAAATGAAAGCCGGCAAGATAGAGTCGCAGGGCGGAGGGATTGGAAACAACTTGGTGTTGGTTGAAGAGGTTGACTGAGATTGAAATCAATCAGGGGCAAGAAAGCAGCAGACAGGACACAGCTAGCGCGCGCGCGACATTCAGCGTTGAGAGCACAGTGGCAGTTCAGACATATCAATTTTGAGGAGTGGATGCCCAGGGCTGAAGTAGCAGTTTGAGTCGAACCCAAGTAGAGGACTGTCCCCCGCAGCAGCAGTTCCGGAGATCAGACCGAAAATGAAGATAAATTCGAGAAAAATAGGTGAAGGGGTTCTATTCACGCTGTTTTTATATATGAAGAATCTGCCGGGGGGATACGTGGCCCCCCGGCCCGATGAATAGAATCATGCTGCGTCGTAGACAGCAACGGCTGCGATCAACTGCGACATGTCAAGAAAAAGCTGCGCGCAGGTCAGCTGTTTAACCACAAATGAAAATGCACTGTTGAGAAGCTGAGAGAGCGCCAAGGACAGAAGGGGTTAATCGAAGAGCAAAAGCAGAGGAAAAACAAAAGGAGAAAGGCTACATGGGGATACAGCACAGCCGAACGAGCAAAATCTTAAAGAACGGTTAATCGGCCTCGGTTGAATCGTTCGCGTTCAGGGATTCTGCGCGTCAAATCCACTCCGTCCCCGTCTTATACGGTGTACTAATTGGATCTCTCATCCTGTAGACTGCTATTTGCCGATGATTCCAGGATCACCGCGTCGCATGCAACGCAAGCATCCGTTTTGCATCCATTGATGCCATTTCGCCAGCCAGTGCGTTTAACAAGTCCAAACTGCCGCTATCTTCTGCTCATGCACGCTTCGTTTCTCCGAGTCTCTGAATGACGGATTGTAGTCCAATAGGAACTTGATGCAGCTATTTGTGTGGGCCCTCTTTTTCAATTGCGGAGGAACACCAGTAACGCATTCATGTGCTAGATTACACGATTTCTCTTTCGTTAAGTGCGAACTTGAGTGGATTTTCTGGGAACCGAGGAGCCGTGGATGGAAGAACCAAGGGGAGGGTCTCGACATCGTGGGACGGCGTAGTATTAGTGGCGAGGGGTAAGAAAATATCCAAACCCTGTCGTCCGGAAGCACGTACGAGCGCCGAATAACTGCCAAAGGTGAACACTGGTTGTGGGCAAGGAGAGGGGAGCTCACAGCAGTCTCCACAGGACGGTTAATCGGCGAGAGCCCGTTTAAAGAGATCCCAGGCGGGTTCAGGCTCGAAACCAAGACATTCCTGGCGGCTGATTTCACACGCAATATTGTTCGAGAGGACAGCCAAATCAGGGACATCCCGTGTCGATGGGGTGTCTGGAATAATGGGAAGGTATGCATGGATGTACCCATCTCCGGACACTTTCAACAGTATTAGAAGTGATGGTAGTGTCGCGCTGTCAGAACTCACCAAACGCATACTGGGGACGTGGTTGTGATGCATTAAAGTCGGAGAAAGGCTCCCGAATACCAGCTTGATGCATACGATGGGTAATATCGATGCGGCTCACGCGCCCTGGCCACAGGGCTCGCAGGTGATCCCGGTGCCTCCTAGCTCTTCCCACATCTTGTCCTTGTCAGCTGGGGTTAACATCCCGTTTTTGGAGCCCCACTTGGCTACGATCCAGAACCAAAGAAGCGCTTCTCGGTGCCTTTCGACCACAAAATGTGATCCGAGAAACATCATGTTGACTTGGTGTTAATGGCTCCGCGAAAATGCGATAGTGGAGTCGCAGAAAAGTACTGCCCAAATGCCAAAGAGGCTTCGTGCAGCAAGGGCAATGAGAAAGCTCGCGCATTGTGCATCACATATGGGCGACGGAGGGAAGTAGAAGTTGCTTCTACTACCTCGAACTTCTACTGAATAAAACTGACATCACACCTCAGAGTCATTGCTCGCCCATTCGAAAGTATTCGCATTTAATTATATCCCCAGGTACAGTAATCTATGGTTGGCCTACATGAGTGCTACATTGCATTGAGCAAAAAGGATGAAATGAAATTTCTAGTGGCAGCAGGGACAGTTTGGAAGACGGGGAAGGCAGTGAAAGCAATGCCACTCGGAAGCAGTGACTTGCCGCCCGTCGGCCCTATCGCTTTATAGAGTGGTTGGCGGGGAGCTGATCCCAACGAGTTTTGGGTGGAATTTTGATTAAAACAGAGACCCGTCTCGTCTTGAAGGCGCGTCTTGGCGTCTGACAAGGCCCGAGTCGAGTTACTTGAAGTAAGCCTGAAGCGTAAGTGGCTGTGTACGCCTGGAGGGCTGGAACCAACTTGAACAACCGCTGTGCCGGGTTCAATTTAGCTATGATCCATGGTGCGCGTCACTCGGCTTTTCGCGCCAGACCAGCATAGGTCCGTGTAGAATTGTGCATGAGCAAGCATGCATGCGCAGGCTTGATATCTCTGAATACACCAAACTCTCGTTCTGCTCCCGCTCTGAACATGTGCCTTTACTGTGGTATTTCGACCAAATGTCAGGTGATAGGTGACAGTGGGTCAAGTTTTTGCCTAGGTAACGGTGATTCAATTTTGTGGAAACTGCCTTGCCAAGTATGGATAAGTTCCCCATGATTGCCAAGAAAAGAACGTCTTGCAAAATGAACGTGTGACAGGTGGCACCCAATGAGCATTTGCCATTTGGTCAAGATATTACGGTACCTTGGAAACACTACCGGTGAGAATGCTGTGAGACGGTAACCAGGCTGTGCACGCCTCAATAGACGATCTTCTTCGCCCTCGTAACTTAAATTCACCATTCATTCGAGCTTTCAGGGTCCTGTCCACCCTGGAAACCCACTCAACCGCGGCTTCTATCAACATTCTCTGTCTTGCTCGATCAAGCCAACCGGCTGTGCACACCTCAATATTGACGATCTTCTTCGCCCTTGTAACTTAAGTTCACCATTCATTCGAACCCTCAGGGGTCCTGTCCACTGGAAACCTACCCAACCGCGACTTCTGTCAATATTCTCTGTCTTCCTCTATCAAGGTCTTGAGGCCCAACCGCGACTTCTTCAATATTCTCTTTGTTCTTCGATCAATTTCTTGAGCCTTTAGGTATCCTCCTCGAGGTACAAAAGGCCATGCATGACGCCTATTTTTCTCCAACCACCTCTCTTCACTTCGCACACCGGGCACAGACCCTTCTCTACTTTTCTTCTCGAGTACGTTCTCGTCTCTCACCCCATTCCATCATCCTGTCCTAACTGTTTTCCTCTTAGGCAGGACCCTCTTCCCGCATTTGTGCTAGTCACTCCCATTCAGAAAGCCACTCCTCTTCGCTCCCTCACCCTTCTTCTCGTGCGAGTCACCATGTTCTTTAACACTCTCATCGTTTTCGCTGCCGTCTCCTCATCCGCCCTCCTCAATGTACAAGCACACGGTACATTCTCCCCCCCCCTTTCGCTGCTGTCTACCGGTCGCCTAACTCTCTGTGCAGGGACAATCACCGGAGTGACTGGTGCCAATGGTGTACAGGCTGCCGGTTTCGGTATGATCGTTTCCACCGCTTCACACTCGCCTTCTGACGAGTTTTTCCAGGAATTATTGCCTCAACTCCCCGAGATGGAACTACCCGCAAACCGTTCCAGCAGGACACAAGTGTCATCAAGGACAAGGAAATAGCCTCGGGGAAGACCGGCGTCTGCGGACGCACCGCTGCTGGCGGAAACAACGACGTCGCCACACAACTTGCCGGTTTGTTTTCACTTCTTGTTTCCTCTTCAATCCATTCTTAACGAATTTTCGCAGCGGCATCCCAAGCCGGCCTTCCTACAGCAGCTGCTGATGGTTCGGTCACCATGACCCTCCACCAGATAAACGGGGACGGCGCAGGGTTCGTTTCTCATTCCTTTAGTCGTCTTTTTTTCTTTTTCTTATCTTTCATTCAGACCTTACACCTGCGACGTTTCCGGCGATGGAGGCAACACATTCAAGGCGGCTACCGTCACCCAACAAGTTCCCGGAAAGAATGGGCGGTCGAAAGCGAAGGCCACGGACTTCGCTCTCACCGCCCAGATGCCTGCGTACGCATTTTTCTTTCTCCGCCAACGCCATCCATTTTGACTAAGTTCGTTCCATGCAGCGGGATGGCCTGCACCGCTGGCCCTAACGGAGACGCCTGCATTATGCGATGCCGCAACCCTGTAGGTCCCTTTGGCTCGTGCGTCGCTGTCGCACAGGATGGTGCTGCTGCCGGAAACACAACTGCCACGTAAGTGCCCGCGCACCTTATTCTACATCTTCTGACTTTGCTTGCATAGCGCTGACACTGCTGCTGGTAACGCCACCGCCGGAACTGCTGCCACAGGCGCGACCGCTGGAACGGCTGCGACCGGCGCGACCGCTGGAACCGCTGCGACCGGTGCGACCGCAGGAACGGCTGATGCTGCTGCTGGTAACGCCACCGCCGGAACTGTTGCCACAGGCGCGACCGCTGGAACTGCAGCGACCGGCGCGACCGCAGGAGCGGCTGACACTGGAGCCACTGAGGAAACTGGAGCCAGCACGGGCGCGACCGATGGAACTGCTGCCACAGGCGCGACCGCTGGAACTGCTGCGACCGGTGCTACCGCAGAAACGGCTGCCACGGGAGCCACTGAGGGAACTGGGGCCAAGGGCGGTCTCGCGGGCGTGTTGTCCGGACTTGGCGGTGCCGGGAAGGCTGCGAGGGACGCACCTGCGAAGCGCTACATCAGCTCTCGCGTCGCGGGGAAGAGGTCTGGCTACTGGCTCGACAACCAGTAAATTCGCCCGCTACTAGTTTAACCTACTGTAGCATAACTCGATCCTTTGAATGAAGCGGTTTCTTTTTCTTCAACTGGAAAAAATGAGATGGGTTGAGAGTTATATGAAGAGGATTGGTATAAGTCAAAGTCTATAAGTGCGTCGAGTACGTGAGGGGCCGTGGCTTGCGCAGCTCGCTCTTGGTATACGCGCACTGTCCTCGTCAGTGTCGGGAAACGACTGGGATAACTTACCACAATGGAACTACGGTGTGCAACCAATGCCCGTCCCCCGGGGCATTACCGACTGGGCGCAATCGCATGTCCTTACAGTGATCAGGGAGGAGCATCACAATGCCGCACGGGGAGGATTGGCGCAGAAGGTATGGGCACCGCGATCTTCAGGAAACACGCCTGTCTACAGCGGTCGCGCTTTTGCGAGGCCCAGTTGCGCCTCATCAACCGCGGCCGCAAGCCATCCGTCGATGCGACACTGGAGGCGGACGCGCGCGCGTGTGAGGTGAGGCGGGTCGGGGATGCTGGAAAAAATATTGCACGCGCGATTGGATTCGCGGAAGATAGGAAGAGCGCGAGGGTTGAAAAATCGAGAGGTCCGCAAGGCAGGGAGAAGCCAAGCTGCGAGTGGAAAGGGGGACGTAGAGCTGGACTGTAACATTGAAGGATGCGTGTGTATAATGTTGTGGTACCGAACAAGACGGGAAGCGGGGGCCATGAGAAGCAAGGGTTATGCCAGAATATCTGAGGGTGAGCTTGCGCGGAGACGGTGGATTTTGCGCCAACTAAGCCAAGGGTAGGTTATGGGCAAGAGGATGGTACATACCCAGCCGACATGGACAACGATGACGCTCAGGATCACCCCTCTTCCGGCAGACTCATCACCATCCAAATCCAAATCTTCCCCGTACCCAATATCACTCTGTAGTGGAATGGACGGCGCGGCGCCTCGCGAATTGCACCCGCGTCTTGCCCAGGAATGCAATTGCAATCCCGTTTCCGACACGACTCGGGCGCAGAAAATAAATGTAGGCGCACACTCTTCCGCTGGAGCTGCCTTCCCTCGACGCAGCGTCGGAGTTGGAGCTGGGGCTCGGGGATAGGTCACCTCGGCAGCGCCATCGACATCGTCCGTGGCGCGCCCGCACAATCAGAGCCTACGTCGTGTAGAACCCCGCGCACGCGCACGCGTACGACAAGGGACAGCGGCGCGAATTGTGATCCAGACTTGCAAGGATTCGGGGAGAGAGTCACACTTCTGGCGGGATCGAGAGAAATAATTTGATGGTGGCAGTGCTGACGTCAACATGGACAAGCAAACGCGTCTTCCTCGATCTCTGTGCCGCTCGCTTTGCCTTGATCGAAGCTAATTCTCAAAACTGCGCCATCTTCTCAATATTGCCCTTGACGCTAATTCTGGGCGGCGGGGCTGGCTGATGTCTCTCCGAAAGTCAACGGACGACTCTGCTGACTACGTCGATCTGGCTTAATATTGGACTTGATCGACACCCTCATTCCCCACTCCAGTCAAACATAGTGGAGAAATCAAGCAAGGTACCACAGCTAACTTTCATTCTACGTTCAACATTGGGGTTTCTGACAATGCGGGTTCGACTCCCCGTGTCCGAATGAAGCGTTTATTTTCCTCCCCGCGTCCGACTTCGACGAGAGAAGGCAGATTCCTTTTTCTTTTTTTACTCTTCGCCTTATTCTCATTTCTAGAGTGGTTGTGGTTCACCCAATCTATCGAGCGCCCGATATATACCGTATCTGGCCGCGTTGAACAGGTGACCGTGAGCGTTGTTGGGTGAGTTAACTTCTGCCCACAACCCCTCGCTTTCTCCGCGACTTCATGAAAGGACTAACAAGTCAGACAATCGGATTTAGTGTACGAAACATAATCAGGATTTCTATTCAATTCAGAAGTGTGTAACTGGCAGTACGGGGTTCGTCCGGACTAACAAGGCGGATTGTCTTTTTCTTTTGTCCTTGACCCAGATTTGGACCTGTCTCCGGGTTTTCACTTGTTGGCGCGTATAACGGCATTCTACGTCAAGCTGTCAGCTGCAGTAATATCTCCGGAGGCTTCGACAACTGTAACACCGTCAGGCTGGAGGACAACACTGTCACAAAAAGCGGTTTTCTGAAGAGCCATGGACCTCGGCTGGGGTTAGCATTGTCTGTGCCGACAACCCCGCGGAACGCAGTGCTTGCAACGCTTGCACTCTGACGAGGATGCTTTCTGCCAAAGTCATCACCACACTTTTCTTCACGTCATGTCTCCTGCCTCGGCGGACGGAGGCCCCTGATATACAGCGTCTTTTCTACTTTGACTCGCGGCCTGATGATTGTGTTACTTGGGGTTCATTCATTCATCCTCCATGTAGCGCGCCGATATAGACATAACGAATGCTGCTCTTAGACAGAAAGAAGGTTTGAGGTGCACGCGCTAAGAACTACGCACGGGGACAGCAAAGTGCCGGGATGTCTGTCGGGTACTGTTTCAACTTCACCTCGAGTCCGCGATCACACGGTTCTAGAACTGAGGAGAACACTGAACATATTTCAAGCCCCAAGGAATGTCTTTTTCCAGGCACTCAACCTGGTGTGAGCATCCATTTCAGCCTGCCATTGATTCCCAGAGTATGGCCCACAGTTGATGCCGGCCACCGCGGGTGTCACGGTGTTAGAGTGCTTCAAGTTGGAAGTAGTCTGAGGTCAAGTTCCATTTCGCCTTCAACCCGACTCCGACGGCATAGGAGTAGATGCTTAACCATCCGCCTCAATACAAGAGAAGGAGGCACGGTCCGATGAAAATGATGCACATTCTTTCCGATCGATATGTACCACCCTTGAATCTGACGCCGCTTCCCATTTCCTCATTCGTTGCTGGCTGCCGGATACCTCTTCATTCCTAATACACTGGTTCGCGCATTGCTTTGAATCATTTCATTTGCCCCGGATCATTGTGGCAAAGGCAAGCCCAGCACGCACGAACGAAAGAAAAGAAAAAAACAAGTAACTTGCAAGCCGAAAACTTGCTGCAGGTGTCGGTGGGGAAGTCAAAGAGAAGAATCTGCAAAGTCAATGTGACCGATGAAATCGGACCAGAATACGGCAGACCGTGTACGGCGACGAAGGTGAGCTCTAAACCAGGCGCAAAGGTCAGTTGGATGAAAAATGAAGCGGGAATGATACATTCAACAAGTTGCCACCACTCGAATTGCCTCCGTTTGAATTGGAAGTAAATGAATAGGGTTTGAAATCTGGACGACTTCAGGCGAGATACAAGCGAAAGACAATAATTTTACATACAAGGTTATTGGTGAAGACAAGCTGTTGCATGCGGATATCTCGTAGTCTCTCGTAGACAGACACTTCAACGTTCTGAAACTCGTACCTCGTTTGTTGAAGATATCTCGATTCTCATGTTCCTCGGAACAATGTGGTGGAAGAGCGGTGGCTTTATAGACGGGGTGAAAGACTCCTGGCATATAGTATTGGTATCCCTGTCCTACAAGAGACTGGGCGACGGTTGTGGTGTGAGCCTAACCGCCATTTCGGTTACAGAATACCGTGTGCCGACGTCGACAGCGATGATCGAAGAAAAATGAACTGCAGAATGTTCCTGCTGACATTAGAGTGCCTCCGTTTAGCAAGGCGGCCTACATATGCGTTAACTGTAACAACTTTGTGTTCTTGGATTGTAGGTTCCGAATCGAATGTCCAGTGACCTGGAAAGGGAAGAAGCCCATGCGAGCACTAACTTGAACAGCTTGTCGTCCCCTGTTGTGTCCCGGGAAATGGAAGGTCCATCGTCGAGCATTTAAGATCCCTCTTAACTATAAGAGGCTGAGCGGCGGTTGCGGTGTGGACCTAAGTTCCATTCCGTGACAGAATACCGCATGCCCGACGTTGACAGAGATGATCGAACAAAAGTGAACTGCAGAATGCTTGTTCCTGGCTGATCTCAGCAATGGATTTCCGTGGAGAATGGAGAGGAATCCCCAATTCTGACGCCCATCCCCCGAATATAAAGAGGCCCAGTAAAGAGCACGAGTCTCCAGAGTTTCCCTCTACTTTACTTCATACCTCCGCTTTCAATGAAGATCTTCTTGCTCCTCGCTGTCATCATCGCCGTGCTGGCCAAGGCCATTTCTCCTGCGATTCACTATAATATACCCCAGCACAAACGCCACCGAACACGATGTCTTTGAATCAACCGGATACCACTCGATGGGCACCGCCGCCTTCGTCTATACCACGCAGATCTGCGGCAGTGTTCCTCTGTTCCGCCTGTACAACGTAGCCGGGACAGACCACTTTTACACCAGTGAGGATGGATTCTTCTTCTTTGTGCTGCCCAGCTTAATGTTGGTGCCACAACCTCCGATTCAGAACGGGCCGCGTTCTTGGCGAGCGGGTTAATTGACCAAGGCATTGCTGCGTACGTTCCCTTAGGAGGTATCATTCCCGGAGTCCCCTTTTGTTAGACCAAAGGACTCTGGAACCCAGTCTATCAAATGTACACGAAGGATTTTCTAGACTGTACGGGTAGTTCGAGATGGGAACACAGTTTATATGTATCCAGCAGTTACCCGTACTATGAGAATTGAGTTTTTTTGAAGCCGCAAGCCGTTTCTGCCTCAACAAGGACGCAGCAAGTGCCAGAAGGACGCCCTTATGACAAGTGCCGTCTACTTTGCCCCCTGTGACACATATACGATCTAAAGAACTCTCGGAATGCAGAGACAATTGCCACCCTCTGCACTCCACTGGGACATTAAACATTTTATACTGTAACTCATTACTGTACTGGGAAGTCGACAGCTGATAGATGCATTCTCGAATGCAATGCTCGCTTAGCGTGGCCATTGCGATGGTTGCAGTGAGCGAACCTGTGAGCGAGGGTCTTATGGTAACAAGTAACAAAACCAAGTCCACGCTGGGCACCATGATGACAAGGTCAATGGGTACTCAGCCGGCGAATTCACCAAACACCACCACCTCCATAGTGTCCACGGCCGTGATCATGCTAGGGCTCCAACCTGGCCGTTAAACGGGACAGCCGTCAAAAAAAAAAAATGGCCATTACCCATTTCCACTGGTAAGCAAACGGACGGGTACCACCTGTCCTGCCCGTTTCGACGGGTTCCCTCTCAAGTACGGACTTGACTTGAATTTTTTCCCACTCCCTCCAAAAAAAAGAAAATTGTTTAGTTAATGGTCTGACTAGAGAGACTAAACTTGACTGGGGGGGGGGGGTTAATAACCACATGTGCTACAAGAAATTGCAGACTCTATGATGTCCAGATCTGCGTGTTCCCAGCAAACATTCATGAAAGATTGAAATCTCAAGTGACAAACAGAATCCCACGGTTCTATTTGTCTTTAGACTACAGTTGGATCTCTGTGGAGGCAGTTGAGTCCCTGTAAAATTGCACAGATAGTGGCAAGTAGAGGGGCAAAAAATTATGAAGGCCCTTATTGGACAAAAGTCCTTCGACTTTGCTCCGGGCCCTCAATTCATTGACATTTATGAATATATCTATACAATCATCAACATTGGGTGACTTCCCATAAGCATTAAATATTCGTGAGGAATATTTTCGCAATTTCCGCTGTGATGCCGCAACCTGTCAGGACCCCATCAATTGCATCACCCAAAAGCGGCCGCAATTTATTCTTGCATCAGTCAAAATATGTTGAATCTAGACAAGGAGTAGGGACCCCTCATCTAGACTTTCTTTTCCTCAAATATCTCTTTTGGGCCAAAACTGATTGATCGTCACTCATTGTCACTCTGGTCACAAACTCTCTGCCCATAACTGCATACCACTGGTGCAAGTATCGCTGATTTCTCAAGGTTCTGACATTGCACCGAGTACCCTACATTGACTGCAGACAAAAAATCTGCTCTTTTAGACCCATTTTCCACTGTAATTCATATCCCAGTGTAGCCCAGTGTATAAAGTCATTTTTTGAGAAGATCTGTTCCAACGACATTGTCACGCTTCCTCAATATGTCAACACAGTGCTGGGGACATTCTGGGGTGAGCTGTTTGGTTGTTTATGCACCATCAATGTATAAAAATATTATTTTTCTTGCAGGAAATACAGATGGCGTGAATATCCAGCCCACTGATTGTATCACTGGCACCCTCGGTTAAGCTCAAAAAATATTTAAATCTTACGGGAAGTCACCCATTCATCGACATTTCCATACATCTCACCTTGATTTCCCAACATTTATAGAATAGAAATGTCAATTTTTTTTCAACATCTCGAGAAATGTTGAGGCTGGTCAATATCCTTCAACATGTTGAATTCAAGCTTCACTTCTTGATCTCTTGGTGTTCCTCGACATTTCATCTTTCCCATTCACATGTTCCGCCCTATCATGCACTTGGCACCCAGCGATCCCGCCCTGTGCGAACTACGTGTTGCTGAATTTAGGGCCTCAGCATATGGCATTGCCAGGCCCCGCCCTGACCCCTATGCACTGACTCCACATCTCCTGTCCTCAACCTTCTCATCTCACTCCTATGTCTGCCTGGCGCACATTTCGTGGACAATGCTCTCAGTGTGCTGCCTGTGCAGCATGGGTCAGTGTTCAGTGGGATGCCACTACAGGACAAAATGCCTTCCATAATGTGAGTCTCATCCCTTGCATTTCCCCCTCTTCCCCCTCTCATTTGTGTCATGCACACTAATTCCTTTTTTGTAGCTTCCGAGTTCTTCTACCGAGCCCTGCGAGGCATGCCAGCATGCTTATTTCTCCCACAAGCCCCCTGCCATGGACGTTAACAATTGCAATTACTCCTGACACAGAGGGCCTTGCACTGTGACTGGCTGTGGGGGCTTCGCCTCAGAGGCAAGTTGCTATTTCTTTGTTCACACTCATTGAATTCACTCCTTCCACTGTCCTCCAGTCTATGCGCACGTGGGATATGCAAACATCCTGTCTTTGTCCCACTGTGTTAATGTCACATTCACTACTTCTCGAGTATGCTCTCATGTCCTTCTCTCTTGGCATCGCTCACCCGTACCTCTTCAGCTCCCCTTCTCTCCCTGTGCAGCCCAACATTGTGTTACCGCTGGCGCCATGAGCCCCTGTGCATGGGTCTTCTACTCCTGCCATGGACAGCTTTGGTGGTGTCCCTCCACCCTCCCATGGAACAATGGCGGCACAGCACACTTCCAGTACAGCTCACACGCTCGTCTGCGGCCCCCTTTCTCTCAGTAACCACACTGGTGCACAAGGCCAGTATCCCACCACAATGAGCTTTAGCATGCAAGACTTGATGGTCATTCTCTGGCTGATGGTTGTACATCCATATCTCTAGCTTTGTCACCATTGTCCACTTGTCCCTTCCTCAGCTTACTGGTGATTATGACCCTCCCGGATATCCCACACCCAAGATTGCAATCAAGAACCAGCACTTGAAGCGATACACCAACCACTTGGCGAGCTTCCACCTCATATTCAAAATTCAGGTCCCAATGCAGAGACCTATACTTCCTACTGAGTTTTCTTGCAAAGTTTAGGCTGAATTAAACACTCATGACATCAGTTTCTACCCTCCCCCTGCCGACCATGATCCCCATCCTCCTGGCGACCTCCACTCACAGCTGTGGGTCCTCCTTCAGGCATCTATCAGACAAGGAGTCTACATCCTGAAGGCACACCCTACAATCAATGACAACATGTTCGGTCTTCTGGAATTCAAATAGATCAACACCAAGTTTCCGAACCCAATGGTGCCCACTGGCAGCGGAGTTGTGCCCCCATGGATCACCATCAGTGTGTATCTCTACCTCAAGTTCGGTTCAGCGCACTGACCCGGCATGCATAGCCCCTCAGTTTGGACATCTCATCGGCCCCATCGATTCATTCTCTACTCCGGCTTCACCGCTGCATGAAAGTCACCCCTGCATGGGATGGTGCATCCTCGACTCATTACCTTGTGCACATGCCTCGGGCCGGGATGACCCTCTTGATGTGGAGTGCTATGACGGGTATTGTCCGAGCAAAGCGATCAACAGGGTGCGTATCTTATGCCTCAACTGCTGTCACCCACTCATGCACTCCAGATGCTACATGATCTCATGAATCATCAGCCTTCAACGGCTGCTCCCGCTCCACGACCCTCTACTCCACCACCGTGCCCACAGCAGCAATCCCTCATTTGCCAGCACTCCCCTCAATCTCAGATACAGCTACGCTCATACATCTGTTGTCCTCTGGTCAGCTTGCTACAGATTTTGGATCCAGGCCAGCGCGTACGATGTCGAGATGACACACATCAAGCTCCCTCCCCAATCCAGGTCCATGATTGCTGCTCCAGTCCTACTATCATCCGAGCCTAACATAACTTGTAGGCTGATGCAGAGCTTCCCTCCCTACCTAACTCTCCAGTTCAGACTCGTGATTCCTCTCTCTCAACTGCCATCCGACTCTGGCCCCACTTGTAGGCTGACATGGAGCTGCCCTCTCCACCCAGCCCTCCAGCGCAGGTTCGTATTTCTGACATCCCCACTTCCATACAAGTCTAACCCCCTTTTTTGTGACCGATGTGGCACTCCCCTCTTTTCCTCCGCTCAATCGCGGCATCAACTTTCTCGAAGCCTCTGCCATTGTGGAGTGGCAGAAGGCTGTTGACACTGATGCATGGAGCCCCAACACAGTCACCGTCCATGTCCACGGCAGGACCATCCACACTATTGCAGCCTGCATTGTCGACATCCTCATCCACATTGAAAATCAGGACAATCCTTTGGACAATACCTTTCTCATAGAGGATCACAAACTCCAGCACAACAATGTCATTGCGTGCGAAACCACCATTATCACACTCTCGACTGGCATTGGGCCTGAGCATGCAGCTATGCGTGAAGGCTGCACCATCCTCGCCCAACAACACAATTTCTGGCAGCAGGTCCCTGCTTCAGAAATGTTCTGCCCTGTGTTCAGCCCCATTGTCCCTGATCGACACACCACCACCTTCTGCGCCCACGGTACATTCCTCGTGCTCCATTGTTTTCTGCTTCAGCAAGGCCCAATGCCCATCAGTATCTAGGTTCTTCTTACCTTGATACACGGAGACCGTGCTATGCTTATTCCCGAGCACGTTCTCTCCAGGGCACACACAATCCTAGTACCTCGGTACATGTTTGACCGTGATATGCCTGTCCCACTTGCCTCCAAGGCCTCCCACCCGTTGCATGTCTTTATCATATACCATATGGACATTAGTGTTTTCCGGGTCGGGCCGGGCCTGAAAGCCCGGGGCTTGGGCCGGGCTTGGGCAGGCTTGGGCTGGGGAGAACCTCAGGCCCGGGGCTTAGAAGTAAATAATTATATATATATATTAAATAGCAAACAAACTTGAAAAATCTTCAGATGGACAAGGACAAAAAGAAATGTAGACATACGGTTGTATGCTGAGTTTGCGATGGAGAAATCTGACCTCCCATGGTTATTGCAGACTTGTTGTGGTCAATATCGAAAGTAAATTTGATGGCCAAAAAAGAATTCTCACCACCAAGACTTGTGAAGTTGTTCAGTAGCCTGAAGGATGTCTCTGTTCACGGGAAATGAGTAAGTGATTTACAAAATTAAGGTTAATTTTTTGGTTAATTTGTTGGAAAAGCCCGGACCTGACCAAATTTCAGGCCCGACCCTAGGCCCTGGGCCCAGTTGAAAACCGGGTCGGGCCTGAAAGCCCCGGGCTTGGCCCGACCCCGGCAAATCACTAATGGACATGCAGGTGAGACACCGGATAACTCGATTGTCGTGATGATACTTAAATGTTCTTTGTCAGCCTAGCCTGATGGCAGACGTTCGCAGTGCTCAAGAGCATGAGGGCAGCTCGTGGTGAAACACCGTGAGGGTAGAATGCAAGACATGGCATGCGGATCACGGGCTGAATAATGTTTGGTAATTCAACTATCACCGGAATTGGCGAGGCCCGTTCTGCGACAGCCACATAGGCGCGCTTAGGCGACCATGGTCACACCAGTCCAGGCCTTTATTAGCCCTAGTCATCGCTTCATTAGGCGCCGAAGCCTGCCGAGCCCGGATCAACAGGCCTAGCTGTTGAAATCAAGGTAACCGCGGCCTTGACTCGGGAGATAGCAGAAGACCCTCGCAAACGCGCAGGGGATTCATTCAACAACTACAAGGTAATATACATATCTCGTCAGGAATCAATGTAACTAAGTGAGGCGATAATTAGAACAAGTAAAGAGTAAGTAAGGCACAAACGAAGCAGAACATGACAAATGCAGGAACTCAACATAGTAGGAAATTATTGCTTAGCTATTCCAATGAGCGGCATCGGAGATCGCGAGCGACGGACTCGATATTCCAATACTAGCCCATCACAGTTTAGGACCCGGTGCAACGCAGTATGCCTAAATGGTCTGGATTTGCATAGCTGTTCTGAATTTATTTGTTTCTCGCTTTTCCCTTTCCTTCTATCCCTCCGTTTTTTTTTTGCGGAATAGACTTTCATAAATGTCTTCCAGAAGCCCTCAAATTTACCATTCCATACGAGGGGAAGATCCCATTGAAAACAGCGCACCGAATATCGGTTTATAAATAGAATGATCACTTCCCATCAAAAGGACTCGCGACTTTGACAAGCCTCGAAACGTACCTTCCCGCAATCTCGAGTATCCGATAGCTTGCCTGGACATACAGAGGAACCTAAAAGGTGTATCCCGAAAGAAACCGGACCCAAATGGGTACAAGAAAACGAGAAAGACATGAAATCCAGACCAGATGTGCAAATTCGGACCATTGGGCATAATAGTATATCCAGAAACAGCCGGCTAATACTCAGGAACAGTACCTGCCAGTTCCTTGTTGGGACAAGGTTGAAAATATACTCCTCCTCCTCCAATCAGTCATGCTGCCTTGTAGCCTCTTGTAGCTGATTCAGGGTCGTTCATTTTAAGTGACAAATCGAACGGTGTACCTGCCTTAAGCCCTCGTAAGCCTCGGCCGTTGAGGTAGCACAGGTACAAATGTCTTTATTTCCGAAAAGTTTAGAATGTCATATGCATCCCCTGGGACTTTTTCCGGGGTAAAATCCAACCAGTCATCTCTTTCGCCCAAACCGTGCCAAAATTACTGAAAATGACATGTAGTCACAAAACACTCGCGATTAGGCCCGTTGAATAATCCAGGTACAAGTAGTTACTTATAGGATTATGAAGACGACAATAGCTCATGTCTAGATTGACAGAGTGGCCCAAACCGCAAAAGGCGTTAATCCGTGGGAAAGTTTACCCGCGGATTTTGCCGTACGGATAGGGGAGCGCGGATGCGGATGACGGATTGGCTCGGATATCGGTCCGTGCCGGTCCCAGATATTGGTATATAAGGGTCTTCTCTACCCCTCCAAACCTCGCCATTCACAATGAAGATCTCCCATATTGTTTTTTCGGTTCTGTTTCTGGCTTCTCACTTGGTTGCTCGAACTTCTGGATCTCCCGTTGTGAAAACTACCTATGTGGTTGTTGGAGGAGGGACTGCTGGTATGTAGTAGTAACAGTTTTTCGGTTGATTCGACCGTTGATCCTCAGATTCAACTCAGGCCTGGCCGTTGCCACGCGGCGTACGCCCTCTAGTTCTCATCTTCTCGGATCAATGCTGACCGCTACTGCGCCCAGTTTCTGAGAATTCCGCGAACACTGTCATTGTGTTGGAAGCGGGCTCGGAGTGCGTAGCATTACAACTGATCTGTGAACCATTCTTGACTTCTCTTTTTCCAGTGGATTAACAAGTGCGTCCAGAGTAATAACGTCCATTTCGATCTGCGTCTGACATCTGATGCCTAGTCCCAATATCGGCAACCTCAGCTTTTCCTCAATTCAAGCCCTCCCTGGAAGTTCTGTGGACTGGAACTACACATCTCTACCTCTGAGATTCGCGTCGAATCAGATCATCGCTGAGACCAGAGGCAAAGTGTTGGGGTACGTCTACAAGTTCGTCTCGGGCCTTGAAAATAACACATGCTGTCTTAGCGGTTCATCTGCGGTGAACGGCGCTTTGTTCACCCGTCCTAATAAGATTGACCTGGATCTTTGGGAATCGGCCTTCGGTGCAACTGGATGGTAGGTACCATTTTATTTCTCAGTTCTGCGATCACTGACTTGGCACCATGCAGGAACTGGAACACTATCTCTGCTGCGATTAAGACGGTGCGTGTTACCATGTCCTAGCGATATTGCCGGCTGTTTAAACGCCTTCAGGCTGAGCACTTTTCGGCGACCCCAGGTCTCACGAGCACTCTGTCGTTCCATGGAACAAGCGGACCCATCTTCGACTCGCAGCAAACCCCCGTTGATGAGCAAGTGTGGTGATCATCTTTGTTGGCTTGATAACTGACGTGTGTTAGTGTCTGGGAGCAAGGGGTCATTCCCGCAGTTCTCGCCGCCGGCGGGACTGAAAGCATAGACCAGAATGGCGGCGACCCAAGAGGAATTTGGTATACTCCCAAGGCAATGTTCCCGAACTCGACTCGCTCGTACTCCGCCAACTCCTACTGTATGTCTCGAACCTTCTTCATACTCAAGTTTCTCTCATCTTGTGGTTGCGGCAGATCAGCCCAACGCCGGACGCCCGAACCTCCAGGTGATGGTCAACGCGACTGTTTCACGTATCCTGTGGGGAACATCCAAGAACGGGAAGGCGGTTGCCACTGGTGTTGAATACATCAACGCTGCCGGAGAGAAACTCACCGTTGTGCATCCACCTTCTCATCTCATTCGTCATCAGTCTAAGTTAACTCATTCGTTAGTCCGGCGATAGAGTGATTTTGAGCGCAGGAGTCTTCGGAACGCCCCAGGTCCTGGAGCTTAGCGGTGTCGGCAATCCCCAAGTCAATCAATTCTTCTGTCGCTCCCTAATCTTTACTAATTGTTTCGCGAAATATAGATCATCAACCCCCTTGGCATTTCTACGGTTGTAAACCTCCCTGCAGTTGGTGAAAATCTTAGTGAACGTGTGTCTTTATTCCGTCGCCCAAATGTTCAACTCATTGACTTGGCATCAACTGATCCGTAGAACCTACCACGATATATCTCGCAGCTTTTGCCTCAGGTATATTCAACTCGCATCGATTTTTTTAAATCCATAAATGATCATCCCAGGTATCACAGACTCTGGCCTCCAGTTCCCCAACAATTGCCAGTGACCTTTGTCCGTCCTCGAAAGTCGTCCATTCTGACTTATTCATCAGTTGAAACTCCCCGTACACTCCTCAACTCCACTGAGTGGATCACCGCTTACAGGCTCCTCCAGACCGCTCCACCCGGTCTCAGTGACGCTGCTCACAAAGCACTCATCGCCATGTTCTTGAGCAATTCTGTGATCGTCGAATTCATGAGCTTCCCAGCCCCAACCCCGCTGGCCTTATTTTCTTACCGATCTTGCTCCACCCCATGTCTCGCGGGTCCTCTGTGAGTCGTGCAGTCTTTCGATTTAAGTTTTTCTTGTTCATCGGCTTACAGCACATCGTCTCTGCTAATGCAACGGCTGCGCCATCAATCGACCTTGCTCTGTGTGTCCCTTCCCTTCCTCCAGCTAACTCATGCAAATAACTCAAGGCTCGCTCTAGCATCCAATCCCCTTTCGACCTCTATATCCTCACCAAAGCTGCCCAACGGGCGCGCAGATTCGCCACCCAGGCCTCCCTGACCCCTTTCCTGGCAGGCGAACTGTTTCCTGGTGCCGCCATCACAACCGACGCGCAGTTCTCCCAGTTCGTCAAGGATTCTATTGGCGTTGCGTGGCATCCTCTTGGAACTGCAGCCTTCGGCAGTGTTGTGGGCGCGAACTTGAGAGTCAAGGGTGCATCTTTTTCCCTACCTGTAGTCTTGTCCCAACCTAAATGCAACGTAGGAACTACCAACGTCTTCGTCGTCGATGGGTCAATTATCCCTGTACAGCCTGGTTCGCATCCTTCGGTGAGCTTCACCAGTATTGATTCGTCAATATTCAGCTTTTAACCTGATTCGCAGGCCATCATCTATGGCATCGGCGAAAAGGCCGCAGCCATGCTGAAGGCTTCCCCTCTTACTAACGACGTCTGATTATATTAGGGCCAAGATTCCGTATATGGGAATTCTCGGTAAAGTTATTTCGGCCCGTAGGCCGCATGTGGGCTGTATGTGGGCTGTAATATTTTATGGGAATGCTAGGTAGAATTTTTTCAACGCTTCGAAAGCCCGTGTTATGGATGTGAGGAAGATGTCGCGGGGAGACCGACTGTGCTCGCCACGATTGTAAGGTCGTGTGAGTTCCAAGCCTTGGCCCATTCCTGGGAGTCCTTGTTGATTCGGTGCAGGAAAAGGTGCTGGAGGAGCCAGATGTGAGCGGCGAGGGTGACGTTCAGGCCATGATTGACCTCGAGATTGACAAAGAACATCTTCCACTTGTAGCCGACGCCGTGCTTGATGTCGTACTAGAAGCGCTCAATGTGAGTGTTGTTGACGCACCTGTATTGTGGTGGTCAGGCGACTGAATAGAAGAAAGGAAAGGACATGTTTGCGCACCTGCCCCAGATATAAGACCCCCGCATGACACCACGCTCCGTCTCCATCATTATCGCAACGAGGATGTTCTCAGCACCGTGATCACCCTGCATGTGGCTGGGGAGCCCGTGTCTGTCCACCGCCTTGCAAAAGACCTCAAGGACAGTCTGCACCCAGTTGTTGTTACTAACGCGGATGCCGGTGACCAAGTGAGATTTGCCATCAACAAAGCAATGGATCACGATCTTGAAGTGAATAAGGCCTAAGACGAAGTGTGAGAGGCTGCGCAAAAGGGGCTGAGATAATAGATGTATCGTGTTGACCGTCGTGGTGCCACAAAGAGTTCATCTCTGCGGCATTGTAAGGTGTGCGATGGATGATGCGCGTGCTGAAAGACCCGGGCGAGCTGTGTACCTGGAGATATGAAGCCGCTATATGGGCGGGGTGCCCGATACCCATCGGCTTTGAGACAACCTTTGAGCATCCACCAGCCAAAGTTCGGGAAAGTCTTGAGTACGGAGGTCAGGAAAGGGTCGAGTTCGTCATCGGAGATGGTGGAGACAGGAGTCATTGTAGAGGTGTAGGTGCGCGAAGTGGAGCTGTTTGGCTGAGGAGTATCTGTGTAAACAGGCTCACCAGGTTCCACAAGTCCGTAATCAATCGCCCAGCATCGGATCGTCCTTGCCTGGACATGGAAGACATCGGGGAGATGTGTAGGGCTGCGGAGCTCCAAGACCTCGGCGAGGACTGTGAGGTCAATTTCGAACCATGGTCACCCCCCGGTACTTGAGCGAGATGTGATGACAAGGTTGGGAGCACCCGGAGGGTCTGACAACTGGTGGTGAGCTTTGTTCAGGCTGGCGACCATCTCGGTGATGGTGTGGTCCACGGTCGCATACTCTGCTGGGGGGATTATGTCGTGATGCTGCCACGGTGATTCAGCAGATGATACCTGGCTCAATAAAGGGGACTTGCCAGCTGTAAGGCAGCATGAAACTGCAGCGCTTCGTTGACCTGGTAGCTGAGCTAAGTGTCGGCACCACACTGTGTACGTAGCGTGTGGATAACGTTACACTTGAGGATTTGTTATGCCTGCCTCAGGTGCTTGAGTGGCTCAGACATGGAGGGAGGAGGGAGGACGAAGATGCGGAACTGGTGGAACTGGCAGAAGCCTCATGTGAGCGCTGTGGAGGGGCAGAAATCCCGGCTGGTAGGTTCTTGTTTTGGGTCGGTGATCCGGGTAGGGCTCGAGCGAACGATGGGGGGTGAATATAGAATTCGGTCCCGGGCCGTAGAGTAAGAAAACGACGAAAAGATAGAGTAAGAATGTGGGAAAATGCCGTGTAAAGATGGCAGCGTCGTAAAGCGTGTTTCGAAGGGTTTGGGTGGCGATACTGCCCACTGGCGACTTTTCAAGAGGAGGGGTCGAGGTCCCTCGGTGGTACCTCTGGGCGAGAGCCCTACACTGGTCACTCACGTCGTGGTTTGTGGTCAAAACGTGGTGATCTGGCATTATTTACAGTACAAACAAATGTGGTAATGTAAAATAGGGGTATGGTACAGTAAAGTCGAAACCAACGTGTGGCTGGATTTCCACACGTCGGCCATATGACCCCTCCACAGCGCGCTGGTTGAGTTAAAATTGTCACCATGCCATGGATGCAGTGACAACAGTTGCGAGACATCAGCACATGGCAAGGTGATGGTTTTGATCCTGGGATCAGTCAGCTGCAGTAGAATTGGTTATTGGTGGAGCATGAGAATCATAAATAAGTTGGCTGAGATTTCAACATCTCCAGAGATGTTGATTTTTGAGTGAAAGCGAGACTAAGGATTTGGTTCTGGCAAGAAAACTAGGGACATCGACATTTCTATATATTTATCAACATGTCAACTCCCGAAATTTGGGCCTGCCAAAACGTCGACATGTCGAGAAATGTTGACGAATGTATATACAGAGTCAAAACCCAGATGCAAAAAAAAAAGTTGAGCCAGTATTGTACTAGCATGAGAGCAAATTTCGTTATAAGATCGAATCAGGGTAAATTACAGACCTTGAAATTCATGCATAAATATTTTCAAGATTTTTGACACCCTGGTTATGTCACACAGCACCATCACATATTTGTCTAGTTTCAGGGTTTGACCCAGATCCGAAAATTTTGATCAGAAATGTCCTGTCACTTGCTCTCTCTGCATTCTCTTGCCCTCAGAAACCCCCACATGTCCTCAGACACCTCCCACAGGCAACCCTCAGGGCTGTTTTATGGGACAGATCAACAGAGGGACAGATGGACTAAACAACTCAGATCTATCTACAATTGCCAGGCCAGAGAAGACATGTGCTCATTCCTGTCGCCTACCCCCACTGAGAATGGTAAAAGGTGCCTGAATATACCTCAACATACAATACTTGCTCTATAAAACATTATAGTTGTGAATGAGCTACTACTGTCCTCAGATTTTACGATTCTCAGTGAGATTTGGCCATTTTTGGCAATTCTTTGATTTTTTGCTTGTGCCAAACAGGCCCAATGCTGAATTTTTGTGCATCACATTACTCATAGGTCTTGTGTTATATCCGTGTCGGAAAATAGCCGGAAGATGGAGAATAGCCGGAGGACAGAGAAGTCAGAAAGACAGATAAGGCCAGAAGTGATACCACGTAGGTGAGCGGGTACACCAACTAACTTGGCTCAATGGAGGAAGCAGAAGTCAGACCACGGAGCAATGTGGAGGCAAAGCACGTTAATTTTCAACTAAAGATACAGTAGAACATAATACATATTTATACTAAATACGGAGATAAGTCTAATGCAGAAAGAAGTATGTAAAAGACAATAAGTACAGCGAAAGAAAATAAGAACAATAAGAGAGAAGCATAGTTGCATAAGTCATATGTTTGATTTGGGGAACACTCAGAAGACCTTCATTGCGAAAACCCCAAAGGGCATGCGTCAACGGAACAAAGCCGGACGCAACAGTGTTTAGACGGACACGAGCCGGAGTGCGGGTCGCGTCCGGAATAAGAGGACAAGTTGGAGCCGAGGCTCCGGATTAGAATAGACAGAGCCATGCCGGGGAATAGCCGGAAAGTGCACAGTCATAACATCTTGTGCTTATTTCGCAAAAAAGAATCAACCTGAATGCCCTTGAGGTTCCAGCTCAAATGTAATTTTTTCGGATCTAGGCATTTTTCGGATCCAGGTTTTGACACTGTATATGTTGATAAATATCCACGAATTGACCTCTACTTGGTGGGTTTTGTCCAGTACAGACCCTCAAAAAAAATGGTGTCTTGGTATAGTCTGTCAAGGTTTCTTTGATTTTGCCTAGAGCGGTCAGATTATCCAGCCATGTGTATCTGGGAGACCGGCGGCGGGGGTCCGACAGTCCAGCGTACAGATCGAATATGGGGCAAGGACTTATGGTGGCATCCAACAGCTCCACGTGTTGATTGTCCGGGTTCAACATATGGTGTATGCCGTTCACAAGCCGGAACTGGTGACTTGGGTGAACAGCCATGCATGGGACAGGAATGAAGGCACCCATAAAGCAGACCGTCTCCACTGGTTCGAAGGGTACGAAATCGGCACTGCAGCTTTCTAGGAATGGGGTCAAAAGAATGATTGTTGCCTCAACCATGCGGTCGTACAGGGTTTGTTGGAATGCGGACGTCAAGGTGTTGCTTGAACGGATTGCAATTGCCGTTTCTGTGGGTAGTACTGAATGCCCACATGGGTTTGAAAGATCCTCCAGAATGTCAACTGCCAACACTTTGATCATAGCGACCACCGAAACTGCCACAGCAGATTCTGAGGATCTAACTACGCTGACTGCTTTGAGTATACGTTGGTACAGTTCCGCCGGCACCCGGGTCCATTTCCCAGGGAGCAGGCTACGTCACATTCCTTCGCGGGGGAACATCGATGGGGTGGATGGGCCAATTTAATCATTTTAATGGGGAACGCGGACCACAGCCTATCAACAATGATCCACAGGCCTTCCAAGGTATCCAATTTCCGTTCATTTATATAATCAATGAGGGCATGAGGAATTGCAGTCGGATCCTCAGGATGCCAAAATGGACACAAGTGTCTCGATGAGGGTATCACTCCATTCTTGGTTGGTTCAGTCTATCTATGAGGGCGAGTTGAGTATACAACATCCCCTAGTGCTCTCTCCAAGTCGTCCTGGAAAATGGAGAACGGGATTGAATGACCACCGCTTTGACGCCGTTGCTTCTTCGCTGGGGTCCGGGGCTGAGGTAGTTGTTAGGCTCGCTGAATAGTAAATTCTACGAGACGGCACCTCAGAGAGACTTATCCTCTCTGGGTCTGGCATGGTAGTAGAGGTAAGTGAGTTGTGCCGCCCTGAAAATTGACCATCCCTTTAGGTAAGCGCGTCCTCCCGCATTTAGACATACCAGCGCAGCACAAGCACCCACCCGTGCCCACGGGCACCCACGGGCATCCACTACATCGTCCGGGCGACACTCGTCCCTGACAGCAGTGTTTCAAAAAACTGATGAGATAGGTGTTTTTGGCGATTTTACAACTTTCACGGTGCAGATGATACCCTATGAAGACGTAAATTCCGCCACTGCGGCGCGGGCGCCACGCTCGCTGTTCTGATATTTGCAGCGTCAACGTTCTTAGGCGTCAGTCAGTGATGATATACTGCTTCGGGTACAAGTCGAGTTACCGGGAGAATACATAGGGCGGAAGCGATGTTGATGTCGTTCTTACTAAACGCGTTTGGAACTGCATGATTGAAATTGGGCGCAAAAAATAACCACCAGGAGATTTAAGAAATCATGAATTAACCGCAAAGCGACGAGCATTCAACTGTCTTGCTTGCCTGAAAATTTTCAGAACGGAGTGGAACTACACGTGCGAACAGCCGGTGTCCCCAAAACGGAACATCTCATATATGCGACCAAAAGATAGATTGGCGAAAATATGGCAGTTGTAAGTACAGGGCAATCTAGCGCGGCCCCCGTCAGGTCTGGTCATCGCCGATAAATGGCACGTGCCTAAGAAGGGATCATATCAGGATCCTCTGTGCAGAGTAGCAGATCACGACTATAGCCATTCGCAACCACCACGTCAAGGCCCTCCTCCCTCAACTCCTGGAACCGTGCGGGCACGCTGCTAACGTCGATCTTCTCACCGAAATCGAGTATACGCACGGACCGCAATGTAGACGAGGCCGCTCCGTGTCAGCGGGACTCCACCATCGCGAGGACAGCGGTGTAGTCGTCTCTGGCGTCCCAGCCGATGCGCAGAGACGCGAGGTTGGGGCAGCGCACGGGGGCAGGCTCGGCGACCGTCATGCTTGCGACGAAGCGCTGCCGGTCCGCGGTCGTGTGCCAAGCCTGGAAGGACACATGGAGGGCGCGGAGCGTCGGGAGCGTATCGAGGAGGGGGATGAACACGGCGGCTTGGGAGTTCTGTGCGGTCAGGCTGGTCAAGTGGCATCCGGAGCGGCGAAGAAACGCGGGGGCGGAGTACATAAGCCCAAACCCGCCGACGAAGAGGTGGCAGAGATCTGGCGTCTCGAGGAGGTCGAATAGTCGGTCGTCGCCGACGTAGAGGGTGCGGAGCCGAGGAAGGACCGTAGGTCGGACCGGCGCGGGGAGAGGGTCGTAAGATGTCAACCAGAGGTTGAGACCGCAGCTCACAAGGTTGGGCGTAGCGTTTATGACCTTGAGCAGAGTTTCTATCTTCCACGTCGCGCGTAGGTGTGTTATTTGTGACCAGGGGGCGACAACGGGGAGGGATACACAGCGATAACTGTCATCCGTAAGCACAATTTCTCGCAAGCGCGGCGCCACTGCGAATAGATCGCATTTATTAAGACCCGTTGTGACGAATTCCAGCTTCTCCAGACGGTTAATCCTCCCTCGGATCGGGGCCAGGGAACGGAACCATTTATCTTCGACGTTGTCTCCCTCGATTCTCGCAGTGATCCAGCGATCGCTTTCGCGCATCACAGGCTCCAAGAGGGTGTCCAAATGGCTGGCGTCGGCGGTGTATACAGGCCAAAGCAGGGAAACCTCCAGCGCAGCGTCACCGGAGCGCGCGATCTGGCTCTCCAACGCGGCCAAAGGGTAGTACTCCGAGATCAAAGCAGCGTAGGCGGCGCTCTGTGTGTCCGCGACGGTGCCATCGATATTGATGAAGGACCACAACGCCGCATATGCGAGTGCGGATTCGCGCCAGCGCCGGCAGACCAAACCCAGCCGCCAGGGAGCGATCGGCATATTTTTGCCGCCAACACGTCTTGTGTGTGGCAGGGTCAAAAGGAATATGGCGCAGAGAACTTCGGCGGGGACACGTCGAATGGGCGGTACGGCCTCGGACATGCTTTTATCGCTCTGCAAACAAGTCGGACGAGCAGTAATGGAATCCGATTGAAAACTGCTATTATAGAAAAAGGACAACGTCATATACCGCCAGAGAAAACTTCGAATGCCAGCGCTCACCTGACCAAGTACACCGAGTCGCACAAAGTGTCGAAATCCCACCGGCAAGTGCCGGGTTTTGGGCGGCTGCGTCTTTCTCAATATCAAGACTGATGGAAAATTGGGGCTAGGGCAGACAGACGAGGCACACGCCGAGACAGCGCCAACAAGCACAAGGGGATCGACGATCAAACCTTGTCGCATCAAATTGTCAACAAACCACTACATCGCCCCGTTTTCCGACTTCCACCTCATTTCTTCCGCATTGGCCTCGACAACCCCAGGGTGTTTCGGCACTTTTCATACTTCTGGGTAACTTGGGGGTAACTTGGGGCCCCGGGCAATTACAGGGTGTTCTTGACGCGTCGTACTACCTCATCGCGGGCACTGCAGGCACTGCAAGCCGCCATCGAACCTTCAGACGGCTATGGAGGCTCTCTCCCTTGTTCTACGCTGCTCTTTCCTCCGCTACTGTGAACGGAAGCACCAAGCCGCAATGCGCATCTCCTTCGACCTCATAGTGCCGCGCCACACACATCCCGTCGTGCGTTTTCTCGAATCCTCGTAGCATGCGAAAACATAATTCAAATTCGTGAGTATGTAAAACCGTCCATATCGGTATTTCGTGCGACTAACGCGCCTTGTAGGCTATTCTCTTCTCTCTAGATCTTCTCCTCCACGGCGTGCGCTACTATGTAGAGATCTCGGCTTGTACGTCCCTCTCTACCTCCCTCTCCTACGTACAGTCGTCAACTCTTTGACGAACATGTCCGCAGCGCTGGCCCGCGGTGCTGCACTTGACCGCATGTCGACTGAGGCTACAGTATCCATGTGTCCGTCCGTACCTCGCCCTCGCCGGCGCACGCCCCTACTCCGCTCTGTACATACGATGGCGCTGTACCGCCGTAGGACGGTCCGGGAGGAGGAAGGGGAGGGCGCACACGACGCGCTCCTTCCTTCGTTCCCTTACACCCACTCGATTTAGCGGGTGAGAGTGGGCCGACGTCGCGGGATGTGGGCGCGGTGCAGTGTGCGCCGAAGGGTGGGGTGCGAGGTGCGGGATGCGGGATGCGGGATGCGGGAGGGAACGAGAAGTAGAGGGTCATCTGCGAGAGAGATACTTTACTAACAGGAGTAGGCCAAAAGATACGCACGGGTTGATTACTCGGGACGGTGGATGGGCGAGCGATGGTAACGGGGGATGTAGTGGCAGCGCCGGACGACATGATAGATGGGGTTAGAGGGTGGGAGGGTAACGAGGCATTGAAAGTTGAGACGGATGTGGGCAGAGGATGTGGGCATGGAAGCCAAGGGTGTCCGTGGCCGTCGTGCGAAGAGCGCCGGCGATCATTTACACGCCTGCCGTTGCACCCTAGTAACCCAAACCGTTCTGCCCTCATTGCACTACACGAGAAGGGCGTACTCCATTCGCGGGACGACGACAGTTTTGAAGAGATGTCTGGTGTACGAGTGAGGGAGACCGAACGTAAGGGAAGGGATGAAATCGTTGTGCTAGCTCGACGTGGTTCCTGAACGACAGCTTGTTGTAATGACACCGAGAAGCTTCACGGTGGCGGCATCCTATGTTTCCCTGTGGCGTTATTGATTCCGCTGTCATCATAAGGTGACGAGTTGGTGACGAGGACCCCGTCCTTAACATGCCCTCCCCACGGATGAGTACTGGGACAGCAGTTCTCGGTGGATTGGTATACCGAATCTCATGTTGCAATAGAAAGACTGACAATTGCTCTCAGGATCTCGCAATATCCGCGGCCGTCTTTCTCCAAGGCGTCCTATGCGCACAATTTGCTCACTACACGAATGTGAATACACGCGACGGTTTATGGCTGAAGCTCTTCGTGACGGGTCTTGCGCTGCTGACGACGCTGAAAACGGTGAAAGTCCTGTGCGCCTCTCCACTTTCCTGAGGCCCTTGATTTAACATTCACTGTAGAGGGGTTATGTGGATGCAAAATGTCACTCTGTTCGAAGATTCGGGAGCAGTTTTCCGTCTGTGGGCAACGCATTGGGTGCCAAAGCTTTCCCCGATCCTTGAAGCCTTGATCGCGGTTTATGTTCAGGGCTTCTTTTGTCGCCGACTTCGGGTGAGCAATTAATCCGGCCCACCTTCCAGCCTGGTGATGTTTCACGTCCAGACGATATCAGGCAATGTATATATTGTTATTCTTTGCATGATTGCCTTCGCTTTCGCGCTTGTTTCGGGAATCGTTGCGGTATGGTTCATGTGGGCGAGCATCAATTGACGCTGAGAATATGAACAGGTTTTCTTCACATTCACAAAGATGTCTTCGCCACAGTACAGTACTTGGAGTACGTCTCCAAACCGTTCGTACCCTAACGGGTTGCTCATTCAGTTCCAATTTAGTGTCCATCCATTTGGGAGCCGCGTTGTGCGCAGACCTTCTTCTGACCGGGAGTACTGCGTTTTACTTGCTGGTAGGTCTTGACTTTGCGCTAGGTTCTGTCCTTTGACACCAATCTCCAGCGACATTCGAAAACCGTTCTCCCTCGAGGCCCAACCGCACCCATTCTCAACTCGCTACTCCGAGTGACAATCCAAGTAAGTGAAACCTTTTCCATGCCAGAAACATTCTGCTAACCATGGGACCCAAGTCCGCAGCCCCTGCAGCACTTTGCGCCTTCATCAACTTCGTTGCTGTCGTCCTGCTGAACGGGCGGACAGCAATCCCAGTCTCGGCAACGATCGGTGGCGGTTCGAACACAGTGCTTCCACAGCTGTATGCTTGGTCCGCGATGTGGACACTCAACTCTCGCGAAGATATACATCTCGCGGCAGACAATAACCGGTACACTCTGCACCCAGAACTACAGGGCACGTCTGACTCTGAAACACCGGACTATAATGACCACGGATGAACGGATAAGCCTATGATGGGTCTTCGGAGTGAGCAGGACAGATTAACATCCCTCGATGCGGTCCAAAAGCTTCCTCGGAATAGTGAGCTTGTGTGTACTGTCTAAATTAAAGGCATGATTCTCTTGCCTCAATCTGGGTTATAATTAAATCGCTGCATAACGTGTAAAACAATTGCATTCGGGTTTATATTGTACTAAACAAGACGCACCTCCGCTTCGCTCCCGCGATGAGACTTATCGACCAAAGATATTGCGAGTTAAATTTTGATGTTTCCGAGTCTGACATGCAATGGGATGAAAATACATATATTAATGGCCCAGACCTTGATAGCAGTGCCTGCTCTATATTTTATTGAAGGGACTGAACATAAGTATGAAGCGAGGCAAGCGCTTGGAGACTTCATCCGCTGAGGACGTCGGGGACTTGAATCTGGGACATTTGAAACCGTGCCTATCTTTTTGAAATATCCCGGCCGGTGGCGGCGATTGGCGCAGACGTTGAAAGAGTGTTTGAGCGCGCAACGAAGACATAAGAATCGCACCAAAGGCCAAATGTCAATTTTGACCTTGAGGCGTTAATTAAAAATACTCGCGAATCACGTAGTACGACTGTGAACTGAGGCACGAAAAACTCGTGAGAAAGGATTCACAGTGAGTGAAGAGGAAAGCGCACCGTCTAACACATGAGATAACGTATCAGCCACTCCCGGTACCTCCGACATGGACCTGAATCATCATGCGTGGGTTATCGTGGAAAATGAGGGCTTATTTCAGCCACCATTAAAATATGAAAGCCGGAGAGAGTACAGTCCAACATTTTTGCCTTCTAGTTGTCGTAATCATTTGGGATACGCCGTCTGCTTGCTTCTGCTTTTAGCCTACGGCAACGGCACTACATTGGCCCCCGAGCGAGCACTGGCTTCGTGACGGTTGAGTTAATGTACCTCGTCCTCACAACCCAACACAGGTTGTCTCTTGCTACAACGCCGGAACTGCCATAGGATTCTACATCCCTTCTAACCGTCTGCCTAACCCTCGAGTAAGCGGACCACGCTCCGATCACCTCAGTCATCAGATGGGTGCGGTCGGGCCGCGCGGGAGGAAGGTTTTACGGTGTCGCTGAACACGTGGATTACACAACTGAAAATTAGGGAGAGTGAGAACGTACCAGCAAGTAGTAGAATGCTGTGCTTCCGGTCAAATTGAAAGAAGGTCCGGCCACCAGATGGGCGGACACTGAATCAGAATGGCATGACGGACCACCAGATTGCGAGAAGGTCAAAGACATACTCCAAATGGGCTTCGGGTGCGAGAAGCTATTCATTGTTAACAAGATGGCCGCCTGTCCATGTGACTCAGTGTCAACTCAAGCATCCTCTGTGAACAATACCGCAACACCCCCCGAAACAAGCGCGGGCGTAAAGACGATGTATATGTTGCGGGATATTGCTTGTAAAAGGAATGAGTCTATGCTCCTTTGGAAAAATGCAAACACCCACCCAGAGCCGTCGACAAAAGAAATATTGAACAACGATCCCGATCAAGGCATCAAAGATCGGGTTAAACTTGGGCACCCAATTTCTCACCCACAGACTGCAAGCCGCTCCTGTATTTCCGGCCAGAGTGAAATTTTGCAACCAATTACAGCTCTAGGAGAGCCAAAGTGTATGCAAGATTTTGGGAGTTGAGAGGAGAAAACGTACGAGACTTGTAGCGTTTTTCAACATAGTCAACAGCGCGAGACCCGCCACGACGAGTTTCAGCCACACCGAGTCGCGCTTGTTCAGATTCGTATATTGAGAAATTGTGCACAGAAAACGCCTTGAAGAAACAAAGCCGCATATGTTGTGAGATCCTGAGAACGATTGCAGACTTAGCCGAGTGGCTTGGCTGAATGGCTTGCGCCGCTTAGTGGAGTTGAAATGGCTGTGGCGGGCGGGTGTGGCGTGGGTTGCGGCGTGGCGTGGCTTGTCCTCGCTTACACCAAACCTGCCCACGGTAAGTATTTCGCTGATTTCTCCACATTTGTTGCCCATGCTACCTCGCTTCTTGATCAATGTGATGACAACCTTTCCACCAACGCCGTCGTCAACATTGATGAGTTGACTGTGCCGGTCGATGTTTGACCTTCAACTTCGAACATTTACATATCGCTGGTTGGTTTCTCGACTTGTGAGCTCAAAGACTTTCTGATAGGCTTGGCTGAATATCTTGCGCCGCTATTGGAGTTGAGCGGCGTGTGGCTTGCCTTGGCGCGTGTTTCAAGTTGCCTAAAACCAAACGATCCCACCGAGAGCTACCGTCAGTATTTATATGTCATCTCTTCCAGTAAGCTTCCCTGCCTTTCAGTTGTGTCGGCTTCTAATCATCGAGCCTCCGCTAAGCACGTAAGGCTAAATGTTTACAGAAAATTCACATATCTCTGGTTGGATGTGATCCATCTCTCCGTCGAGACTGTCTGTTGTTCACAGGAGAGCGCCAAGTGGTTGGCCTCGAGGTGCGATTTTTGTTCGTTCTCTTGCTCATACCCTCCTAAGCTTTTCTTTGGTGAGTTTGGGTGACAGTGTAAAGCGGGAACGCCGGCTGCTGTGCCGAGAAGTTGGAGATCAGAGGTCTGCGAAGAAATAGTGTGATTGCACTCGAAGGCCAACATTGGTGGAACTGGAAGATCCGAGCTCGTGCTTCCAGTTGAAATTGCACCGAACATTGATCTGAGCAAGAATTATTGAGCTTGAAGGAAGATAACAAGCATTTGATTGAGCTCACATTTTCCAACGAAATATGTACTCATAGATGTCTTTCTGAGTCTCTGTGACAATGGTTTCACCGTGTTCGTTGTCGCAAGCCACATCCCCGCCCAGTTTGATGGCATCAGGCGGAATGGCTTGTGATGGCTTAAGACATGTTCAACCGTGCTCAAAAAAAGGCAGAATCCATTTAAGCCTCCTACCACATGATGTGAACATTATACTTTGACTGTGGGAGGAGTTTTCTGACTTTCCAGATGCATAGCCTCCTCATTTTTGGTTGCAAGCCATGCCCGCCCGGTTTGATGCCATCAGGCAGAATGGCTTGTGCATGCTATTCGGCAGGTGGCGGGCGTGGGGTTGAACTGAAGTGAATTCAGCATCTCAGTATGTCTCTGTGGGGGCAGATATATCACAATAACTCCTCAGATGGTGTTTCAACCTCAGTACAAGAAAAAAATGCTCACGCCGGACACAAGCCATTCCGCCGGCAGAATGGCTTGTGACGGCGTGAGAGATGTTCAACAGCACTTAGAAAGAGCCAGCTGTCTCTGTATTTGTTATCAGGGGATATCAAGGGCTTGTTTCAATATGTACAACATGATTTGGGTCCTGTATTTGCACAGAATCAAATACTTTTGGTCGCAAGCCGTGCACCGCTGTCAAGTACCGGTTCCTGATCGGAATCCGATGGAAGTCCGGGATACGCCTGAGGAATGAAGTGCGTATAAGCAAGACAAAAAGGCTGAGATACAGTGGGAAGGTCGGAGTCCGAACGGAATACCGAACCCGTATACTGGAAGTGGAAGGGGCTTGGCTTCAGCTCGTGCGCTGCGCCTTTCTCTACGCCTAGTGCCCGATTTCGGAAAGAGACTCGGAGGAGGACGGAAGTCCGAGAGGAAGAGTATAGGGCGGAACTAAGTCGATATTCAAACTGAAGTTCAACTACAGACATGGCTCGTATTTATAGGAGAGTAAAGTATTAGCGGGGATATAATGTAAGTACCGGAGTTTCGGAGCTCCGAGTGGGTCCGTGATGGATTGAGTCATGATGAATCAAAGTAAATCAGTATGACTCGGAAATCATCGGAGGTCCGAGACTCCCGTGATGAAATGAGTCAAAACATAGCATAGGCATAGGTATGAGTCAAATGCACTACGAACCAATGGAAACAAGAGTATTGCGGAAAGGCTGTGCGTCGGAGATAGTCGGAGTCCGAAGGAGCCGAAAAAAGGGCTTGAAAGTCACGGTACGTGACAACCGCCCATTTTGATGGCATCAGGCAGAATGGCTTGTGCAAGCCACTTTCTTCACAACAACCAAGAAATTTATT
Source organism: Mycena olivaceomarginata (assembly GCA_029378375.1). Taxonomy (NCBI): domain Eukaryota; kingdom Fungi; phylum Basidiomycota; class Agaricomycetes; order Agaricales; family Mycenaceae; genus Mycena; species Mycena olivaceomarginata. The sequence goes on from JARKIC010000039.1 coordinate 177,657, forward strand.
CTGGTGGGTCCCACATTCAAAGAGACCCTGTTCTATCAGATAACGTTAATTTCAGCCTGTTACATGAAGAATTATGCTTATGTATCAGCTTGTCCGACTGGGGGTCAACAGAAGTCAACCGGCGGCCACTGACACCAAAATAGAAAGCTATGATACTTGTTTACGGTCTGCCAGAGTATAAGATCTGGTTCTGTGGGAAAAAGCCGCCAAATCCGGTCTCGAGTTCGTTGATCACGATATGGTTGAGAAGTCAGGTGAGTTCAACTCTTGTGCATGAATATCTCTGTTCAGTAGACACTGTTTGTGACATTTTGTGTCCGGGTGAGTGATAGGACACGCTATCTATCATTTAGACCCCACAAACCCTCTGCCTTGCGTGCGGTCACCGGTTAATCTTGTGATCGGCCGCGGCGGTGTCGGCTATTGCCGATATTATTGAAAGGACATGACAATTGGTGGCCTGAGGATCCGGAAGAGACATAATATAGTGTATCTACCACCAATAATTAGATGCTAGGTGCTCAAAAGGTTTGTAGGACGCGCAAGCCACATTCATTTTTTGGCTGATGCCAAGCCGGCCGAATGGCTTGCCAAGCCAACAAAATGGCTTGCAAGCCATTCGGCCGGGCGTGGGCGGGTGATGCCACCAAAATCCACGCCCACGCCCAATACAAGCCATTTGGCGCGGGCACACGCCACTTTTCCAAGCCAAAAATGTCACTCTCTTGGGGACATGGCAGACGTGCCGCCCGACACGGAATTGGAAACCCCACAGGGATAGGGGGAACAACTGTGGGATTGCTGTTGCCATTTGGCCCACGATGGTAGCGGCTGTAATCGCGAGTGTCCGCCCCATAAATTTCTCCTCCACGCGAGAACTTGAGCCCTCGTTCACTTAAGAAATGAGCTCAATATTTTAACGATTTTCGGCGAGGTCTGGAAGTATGACTGTCCCGAGCGTGAACCCCATGTGGTGCGGTGTCCTGGCTGATCTCTCCTGACAGACTGCCCACTCGTAACCTCATTTCTACACTGTGCACAGGGTCACAAAAATGACCTTCTGATTTTCATTGTCCGATTTGGGGGTCTGAGCATCGTAGTATTTGATAAGATGAGGTATACGAAGCTTGAAAATTATGTTGATCGCGACTTACAAGTTGAACACAAGCCTGTTTGTCTGATGGCATCAGACAAACGGGCTTGGGCTTGATCTTGGCCGCAACCACGGGCTTGCGCGCATTTCCTGCCCGCCACAATCTGATTGACCTCAATGTGTCTAACAAGTGTTTACATTCAAGATTCATGATATTTTTCTCATTGGTTTGATACTAACCATTGCTACCCGGACGACTCAGTCCAACATGCCTCAAAATTATGGGCTTGCCGAGCCCAGTGCACTCCTAGTTCCACTTATTGTTTAAGAGAAAAAATTGTGAGATAATTCAATTTTTTCTGTCTGTCGGCCACAATGAGAGTTCATTTTTTGTCTTGCAAAGCGGGCTTCGCCCGCACCAAGAGGCTTGGGCTTGGACTTTGGTCAAACCCCCAAGCCCACCGATCGGCTTGACAAGCCCCCACGAACCCTATAAATAATTAGAATGGCTTCATTATGTCTAGTACATGTCTACATCCAGGGATCGGGGCCGCAAGCCGTGTTTGCACAGCCAACGGGCTTGAGTGAGTCTTGCTTCAAGATATTACTGTATCCTCTGCTCCAGCAATATAATCCTCACAAGCCATTCATATTCTTATCCATTGGGGTACCTTGGGGACTGAGGCCGGTCAGGATCGCCCGGGCAGTAATCCAACCAGAATTCCAGCGACCCGGTCGGGCTTGGGCTTGTGTAGATGGCTTGGGCTTGGAATCTGGCTAATGATGATGACTTGCGCTTGTGCAAACCAGCTTTTACTCATCTGTATTCAACAGTATTTGAAGACAATGAAAGTTATTTGAGGCACTGGGCCGTTGCCGAGTCGAAGTTTCAGTTTCTCCTGACAGTCGGGACTCTCTCGTGCTCTTAAGCATAGTATGTGATATCCTCTGTCTTCTACACCCCTCTAAGGTGCCAACATATTTTGGACGGGCATTTTAGCTATACGAACGAGGTCCAGCTGAAGAAGTCTTAAACCCTCATCTTGAATGTTTCACGGAAAATGCGCCTTGAACTATCCCAGAGGAATAACGGTTGGTAATCATCAAACAGGTGCATATGTTTCAGCTCTTCGAACTGTTCACGGCATAACAGAACGATTCCAGTGAACACTGTTCTGCAGACGGTGTCGCGAAGAGCAGCCACGGAATTATATGTTTTCCGTTTCTTCGCATTGGGTCTCACAGTCTTAGCTTTTAACCGGGGCAAGTTATGCTGCCATCTCCAAACCCGGGAACAGGAGGGCACATGTTATGGGGTATACTGGGGAATTCATTAAACCGAAATCACGCAAAGGAAAGTTCAATGAGTACGAGTTTAGATGGTTGAACTGCAACGGCGGCGCGGTGTTCCGCAACTCATTGTCAGATCTGCCGGACCTGATGCTTCTTACTCATTTCGGCGGTTCCAAATTACTCGAAGCATTCCAGGATGCGACATCCACAGCAGAGACGGTTCATACTTTCTCGCAACCAATTGAACTGTTCCCACACAGATTAGTACTATTTGTTTGCCAGGGGAACGACCAAGTGGAAGACGATAATTCGGCAAGACGTGACAAATCTGATCTAAAGAAGTAGCGCAAGAGTGGAGGGAAATACGTGTCGAAGCGAGCGGGACGATAGGGGACGATGAGGCCGATCGAGATGATGGGGAGAGAGCCGATGGGGAGATGCTGAGGGCAATGGCAATCAGTGTGGAGGCCTCGGGCATGAAATATCCATGACTTGATTACAGTGATAATGCTAGGTGTAACCGAGCTCAAGTCAAGCCCAGCCACAAGCCAAGCCGTCCAAGCCCGCACAGCTAAATTCAAACTCCGCTAAGCCGGGCAAGCCGTTTTGGCAAGCCCGTCGGCTAAGTCTGGGTTTCCAGGGGTTATCCCAGGCATAGCTTACATCCCTGGCCGAGGCCCAGGAAGCTCCTATACCCAAAACGGCCTTGCGTCTGCTACCTTTTCAGGCTTGTGTCTGAGTCCCAGTGAAAACGGCAGCAAGCCAGATCGAGCCAGATCGAGCCACATGTACTACCTTTTGGCTGGATCTATCTGGCTCGCAGATTGGCTCAGGGCTCGATGTAGCTCGAAGAATTCATGCAATAATTCGAGCCAAATGTATTCGCGATCGAGCCACAACGAACTGCAACGAACCACCCAATGCTCCTCCACCGCCCGCCGCCACGTCGCCGACCAATCCACCGCCGCACCGCCTACTAATCCGCCGCCAATTCACCACGCTCCCCCGCCCACCCCATAGTAGGCTACCTTTCTTCAAGAAATCTGTTAAATAAATTGCCAATGAGCATAACATTGCATTAGAAAAGAAGATAAAGCTCTTACTCCATGGCCCGCTCCATCTGAACGTCTTTGGGGAGTTCCTGTTCTACGTATGGAATTGCCGAGTATCTGAAACCCGGATATCAGATCTATCAGAACACGGTAGGGTAGTGAAGGATGTACGCACCCGGTTCTGAATGTGAGGGAAGAAGTACGAAAAAAAGGTCCCTCCAAGCGTCGCGATCTCGTTGTTCAAGAAAAACTGGATGAAGCGCAGATTTAGGGCGGCGCTACCAGAACATAAAAGTTGGAGGGTACGTACCAAGAAAAACTGCCTGGGTCAGTATACATTCTGACTCAGGGCGTCAGCGATTCAGCATGAAAAACTAAGACAAAGAACACTGCTGACCACGTCTGAGAAACAGCTGAGGCTGCGGCGGCTGCTTGAGCTTTCGAAGCTTTTTTTGCTGTATTAAGTTCTGTGCTGCGAGACTGCCATTTCTAGGCAATTGTCAGGTTCGACTGAAGTGAAGAGGAAATGGATATTACTGCGCGGGTCTCCGGGGACAATTCTGCCCAGATTTTTTCGAACTCCTTAGGCGTCACGGGCGAATGATCCTTGAGGTAGTCGGCATAGAATAGGTTGCTTCAGAGAGTGAATTCAATCGTATCTCTGGCTTGAATATGTACGAGACACTCACGCGGGCGTGCTTGATGTGCCAAGTCTTTTTTTTGGCTTGCTTCGCGGTCTTGGTCGACGTCGCAGCTGTCACAGACAGGATTAGCGAGCCAGTGGCCTGAAAAAAATCTACAAACCGGCAGCAGCTTCGCTTCGTGCTGTGGGACCAGAGGCAGGCCCAAATTGTGCGTCACTGTATGCATGTCAGTAACCAAATGGAGGGAAGAATCGAAGACATAAACTTACAGCGGATTCACAAATTTGATTGGCTTGAAGAGAAGGACAATTAGATCCAGAACGCTGAGCCAGAGTTAGAAAGGAACGTACCTTTGCCGCAGCACCGTCCGTGTTTGCAGAGGTATGAACGGAAGAGCCTCCAGTATTTGCGTTGATGTTTGCGGGAGGGGCGGGAATGAGGGTGTTCCCATCTACCGGAGCGGGAGCAGTGATGGCGGCGTTATTGTCTATATTTGCGGGATGGGGAGTGCCGTGGGCGTTCGCGTTCGCGGAATTGGGGGCAGGAAGAACACCGGCGTCATTTGGAATCGTGGGAGTAGACGGGCTACATTCCAAACTCGGTGGTACCGGGTGATCGTGCGAAGGAAACGTGGTTTGACCAGAGCTGGGCTCGGAAGGACTCGGAGGGGAAGAAGAGGCGGGATTGGGCATAAATGCCGCTACCTGCGTCAAATTGGAGGTTGCATCCGTTTTCTGTTTCTTCTGTTGGGTCGAGGGAGTGAAGATCTTCTTCCTCTTCTTGAGAGCGATGGCTGATGGCGCAGGAGAGACTGACGTAGAAGCTGCGGAGGCGGAGGCGGAGGCGGAAGCGGAAGCGGAAGCAGAAGCGGAGGTGGAGGCAAAGCGGAGGTGGCATTCTCGTTATCGCTGACATCGAGCTCGAGGTCGTCCTCGTTCGAGCCATCGCCGTTCGAGTCATTGTCGTTGTCGTCAGAGTCTGCGGCTTTTCGTTTCCATTTTTTCGCACCCCTGCCCTTCTTCTTGACATTCTTCGTATGCCAGCTAGAATAGGCCGTCGTGGCCAGAAGATTTACCTTCCAGTGGTCCCTACAGAGTCGAAGTAGCGGATATGCGGCATACATTTCCGCACGATGATAGTTGACGACGACGAGGGGAGCCTCACCCCATGTTTCTGGAAGTTCGCCGGGGCTGATCTTCTTAATTTGATGCCAGATCGTGCTCTGGGTTTTGCGTATTGCAGATGCTTCGCGTCCCGAGACCACACACCCGTCAGACTTTTCCAAGTATTGGTGCATGACGTTGATGTCCTTCGCGGCACGGGAGCCTCCGCGCTTTCCAGGGACCGAGTTCATTGTTGTGACCTTGTTCTTGGGCTTGGAGCTTTTGTAGTCTCCGCGAGTCCAGAAGCGGACATGAGGGTAGTCTTTGGGTTCTTCAAGCACCAACGCGCCGGGCGCAACGGGAAAGAGGGATGAAGAGGACGTAGAAGACGGAAGCGAAGCGTGTAGAATGGCCGGGGACACAGGCTGCGACGAAGAGCTCTGTTGGCTAAAGGATATTCTGTAAAGAAACACTTGCATAGTGCTGGTGATTGAATATGCAGAGAACGCACTGTAGAAGACGATGCTGCTCAAAAAGCTTATTATGGGCATCGAGTAGATTGGCATATGCCTGATTGTTAGCGGCAACAAGGTCGAAATGGGATGCGGATGCAATCTGTAGCATTCTGATTAGCTGGGGACGAGTTGACAGTACATTCACCACGCACTACTTGTAACGGTGAAGTGGCCCCTTGCCACGAATTCGAACCCGAACCTGCAAGCGAAGGATGGATCCGGTTGGAGGACGTTTGGAGTCCACTGGAACTGCCCTCCATAGTGTAGAGGCGGGAGGAAGCGTCGAAGGAGGAATCGACGGCCGACCAATTCCACGAATCATTATAATCGGACACAAAGGGCTGAATGGGCTGGTTCTGGTGACTATATGCCATCGTTGAAACAAGAGAAGGCTTTCTGGAGGCCCACAGGCAGAAAAGACTTCTATCGAGTCGAGGAGGAAGAGGGAAGGATGAGCTGTACACGTTCACGTGCTTGTGACAAGTCGCGTCAAAGGCTCTTCGAATGTGGCGACCTGGCGAAATAAAATTGAGGGTATTTCCAAAAAATTGAAGCAGTTACTCTTTGTGCACACATGATACCAGAAAGAAAATTTCCGGAGCATAGTAATAAGAACCAGTACCAAAATCATGTCCGTTGATTTTTAAATCAATCAATTTATTCATCCTCGATATCCTCTTCGGCCCCACCCATGAGAGAAATATCGAATCCCAGTTTCTCACCAACAAAATATGCTCCTTCGTCTCCAATCGGAATCATCGCAACCCCCGCCTGTATTTGAGTGATATCAATCAGCTCCAGGGCTTCTTCACCGAAGTAATCACATTGTGCCACAGTACCAAAGGACTCTTGCAACAAATCGGCATCTGGGTCTGAATAAACCGAAACCAGGGCGAGAGATTTGGTCTTGCCTGTCCTATTAATTTTAGCTTGGAAGATGAATTGTACTTCAGCATAATGTATGTCGTCGTCGTCCTCAGCACGATACTAGATCAAGAGCGTAAGAAAATGAGCAGAGAAGAAGAGGTCTAGAAACTTACCTTGACATTTCGAGCAAGTCTTGGACTCGTTAGCTGGGACTCCTTCAACACGGAACGAACAATCTGTCCATTTGGCAACCGCAGACGACCCCATCTCGCAACACGCGGTTTCCAACCCTCTTGTGCCGTTTCACCCTCTTCTTCCTCAAAGTATTCCCGGATTTTTGTGCCGTATATCCCTTCGATGGTCTGGCAGTACTCGTCACGCGGTCTGAGAAGGACCAAGCCATTTTCCAGGTCGAGGGAACCGTGAGGGAGGGCCTTCTCCGGTGCGAGAGCGGGGATCATGGTAGTGAGTGCATTTACTCGACATCGTCTCATCCCACGCTGAGAAAGATTTGCGTATGGGTTGGAATGCTGCTTGATTTCCTCGCCCAGATTTCCGATCGTTCTTTCCAATGTCCACTGGCTGCGATAACCTCCGGGACCGATGCGGATTGTCTCAGGGACAATGTGGGGCGGCGCATGAATACTTTGGCGACAAAAGTGGAGGCGTGACGCTTTGCGCTGATAGTAGAGCACCTCGAACTCCTCGGCAAATTCACAGAATAATCTGTGGGCAAGAATAAGTTGCTCGCGAGGGATTTTACGCTGCCATACAATCCGCAACCCTGCAACAAACTTGCAAAAGTGCGTCCAGTATTTCTCAGGGAGGATGTCGCGAAGGAGGGCGGGGCAAAGGACATAGAGATACGTCAGGAACTCCTGGGCTTTGTATCCACTGTTCATCTTCTCCGCTGGATTCCGCGGCGGTCTATCAAAACAGCCTGGAAGGTATTTTGTGGCTCGGGCGACATCTTCGCCGTGAGTTTTCCAAACATCGCCAACAAGAACAACCCAATCCCAGCTGTCTTTGTCGTCGTTGGGATCGCATGGTAGTGTACCACGCCACAGGGAAATCAGAAGATCTGGGATATTGAGGGAAAACAGGTGCATGAAATCGGAGGAAAAGCATCGTGGGACTGGGAATATTCGATCTGGAGGTAGGCCACTGAAAATACTCGGTCCGACGATACCTGAGAACCGTTTGATTAAGAATAAAGATAGGAAGACAAAGAATTGAATACCTGTTTCGAGTCGGTTCTCTTGATAATCCGTAATGGTCGGGGAAGAGAGTACCTTATGAAGGCACGACTCGTATTCCTCGACATTGACGGTGAGAAGGTGCCGACAACTAACATCATCGTGATTGGAGCCAGGGATGTCGTAGTTGGTTGACTTGAGCAGAGCGGGGTAATAATGAGTACCTTTTCTCCGGCCTTTGACGGAGCAGAATTGGCGGCAGCCGTATGCCCCCATATGCCCTGTCATTCCATCCAAATCCGCCATTGCCGGCCCATCCGCTGTCTCGAGCAATGAGAAGAGAAAGGAACAATGGATTTTCCTCTCGATGGCGTCCCAAATGAGAAGCCCTTCCCGCATCAATGCTGCCAGATGGTATAGACCGGGGAAAAGGAATGAATTCGTCTTGATTATTGGCTTTGGTCCGGGGATAAAAGAGCCGGGATAGACACGTATTTTCTTGTAGCGTATATCGGGGCAAAGATCGGCAACGATCCAGATATAGATCCAGCAATCGGAACCCTTCATCGCATAAAGCTGGGCCCCGTCGATTGAGAAAATGAGGACCATATCTTTCTCCTTGATTTTACCATCCTTCACAGCACGAATGTAGTCTTCGCCCGAGAAGAGGTCATCATATTGCTTTAGGACACCGTCATTCGCCTCCAACTCGCGCAGTATTTCTGCGGTCTTTTCTGACCTGTAACGCATTGCTTTTGTGCCCTTCTCGCTTCGCCACAGCGCCTGCAGCTGGGGACCAAGGGGAATGGTGTGATAGGTCTTTCGTGAAATTTTGGTGACACCACCGCTATCAGCGAGCCGTTGCGGATCCCAACGTGATTCACCGCATTCCGAGCATGCATCCGCATCTACCCTCGGGCCAGTGAATGCAACGCAGGAATTGACACACATATCATTAACGATGGAGATAACACCAGTGAGTTCGGTGATTTTCTGTTTGACGAGGTGATGGGAGAGCATGGCACAATCGGAAAGCGGCGCATTATGTTGGCGCGAACATCGGTATAAGCCTTATCCGAGGCATTTGTGAGAGAAAGAAAGTTTTCGATGGAGAGGAGGAGGTCAGGATCGGCGTCGACGTCAAGAACTTCTTCGATGGGATTTCTTAAGCGGTGAAGTGTGTCCGCATCGAGAGCGCTATCATCGAGAGACGCGTTCTTCAAAAGGTCAATGTATGCTTGATCTATTTTCAAATTATCGAGAACAAATTTGGGAGGGCCACGCGGAAGCGGGAGGAGCGGGGGCAGAGGAGCCGGAGGAGCCTGCTCTGCAGGTCGTGGCGGAGATGGTTCTCGCGGTGAATTTCCACTTATGAGAAAATCGGGATCTGGGGAATTTTGGTTATCGTGATTGGATGTGTTCTGGGGACAGGTAGGGTATAAGGGAAAAAAGAAAACAATCAGACAGTGTGCTGGTGGGAAGAAAAAATGAAGCTTTACCTCCGCTGGTCTGTGAGATTTTTTCTTTCGTTTTTGGGACGAGCCGGCGCCGGCATCATTTTGGGGTGCAGGTCTTTTTCCTGTCACAGACACGGTGCCTTCGAAGGCTCCCAACGGGACAAATTGGCGGGTTAGACGGTCGGGAGCATGTCTATCAAAAGTCCGTTTGGAAACGGGTTTCCCGCCTTTGCAGTACGCAGTCACTGCAGTTGCACCAGTGTGAAAGTGTGTCGCCATCGGCAGGTTCTGTCATTGATATATTTTGATACAGATCGCTTGTGGCTGTCGAAGCGACGTCGAAAGACAACAAGAGTATGAGACAATGACGGAAGCGAAAGGTGTCGTCAAGCAGTGCAAAAAAGTGCTCTTGTTTTTGATCTGGCTCGATTTGGCTTGACAGGCTCGTTCTGGCTCGTTCTGGCTTGCTGTCGTTTTCACTGGGAGATCTGAGGACTCAGCCGGTGACAGATTCTGTTTCAAGGGGATCAGTGCGAGTTGCGTAAAACTGAGTGGTTGCTGGCATATCATGCTCTTGGCGTGGAAGGCGTCAAAGGACCCTAACCTAACATGCGCGGAAATGAGGTAATTTCCGGCGAAGCAGATACCGAAGATATTTACCCCAGGAACCAGATGGCGTCGCACTCGGAGAGCATCATTCCGGTGTCGGTGAATCCAGCGGTGCAATAACGAACGTTCTGAGTTTGGCGAAAGAAACCGACCTGGAATTGAATCAATTCGGATACGTTTCGGTTCTTCAACTTGCAGGACCTGGCTAATCGGCGGCAGAGTTCTATATCGTGTCATACGAGGCCAATTCACATTAAAGAATAGCCCCCGGGACAGGAAATAAAAAAATAGGATGAGAAAAGAGTGGATGACTGCCAGGTCAACTTGAGTCGAATTTCAATGCCAGCGAAAGATATATGCTAGTTAATCGTTGGAGCTTTTGCCAGTATAACACTGCAAGTAAAATATTCAGAGCACTTGAAAGACAACAGCCGGGCCAAGCAACCTAATCATCGCCAGGACGCGGTGCCTCAGGCAAGACCGAACCAGATGTTCAAGTCTTCTCGCGCCTGTTGGACAATACTTCACGCCGGCGCTCCACACACGCATAGCAGTAGCCCTCTGCACCTCAATCTGCCTCGATGAGTACTTGGAGCCCACACAGAGGATCCCAGATATAGTCATCCGCGATCCCCGACTCGTGTATGAGTTTCTGATGCGCCTTGATGGACCGCAGCGGGTGGGCGCGGTGCATGACGGCGCAGGGGCAGTGACTCCAGCGACACCCTGCTCGCACCGCCGCAGACGCGCATACCATCAATTCGGGTGAGTACGGCGACGTGGTCTGCATCCAGAGTGCTTTGAGCTGCTTGCGAGCGCGAATCAGTGCGCGTAAGTCAGCGGCTGAGACGTTCTTGCGCTCGTTCTATCCGTACCCCAGGGCGCGCGAGAAGGACGGTCTCTGTCGCGTCCAAAGCTGCACTTGTTAAAGTCAAGGATGAGTTCAAGTCTTGACTTGAATTGTAAATGACAAATACCGCTTGGTGTTCCCTCTACCTCCCGTTACGCGAACTTCGAGTCCAACTCTGTCACTTTCTGCGCCACCATCGCAAACATAGCTTCAATTCTTTGTTTTGCTTTTCTTTTCTTCAAACGTTGCCTCTGGGCTGCGTCCCCATTCGCATTGGCATTGATATCATCTGGCATTCCAGCCAGATGAGTGAATCAATACCTCCACGCTTTGGTGTCAAGAAACCCCTGTATCCTTACGAAACGTGCGAATCGATACAACCTCTCGTTCCAACTTTTTTACCCGCCGCTTCCTTGCGAATCGATCCTCGATCGAATATAGTATCGCCACGCAGCCACTCTGCACCTTCGCAATTCAAGCTATGGACAGAATGATGCTCATGTTCTATCACAGCGCTCATGCTCTACTCATGATCCGCAAAGTTTCAAGCATCTGCATCCACACGCGCGCTCATTCAAAACTCACAGATTCATCTCGGCAACACAGAGACCGACACCCAGATACGAGCCGCCGCCGCCAAGGTGACATGTTGCTTTTCTTCCTCGATTCATTGGTCGGATAGTGGCTTCTACTCGACGTTAGCTTTAGCGCTGCGCAATCAAATACCAAGGTACGTCGTCAAAAGTTCTGACTCCTCTCCCTTCTTAAAACGATTCAACATCTATTCAGCTTCCACATACTTACTGCCATCGCATCACCAAAATTACGCATGTGTACACTATGTTCACTATCGAATAGAACTATGTGCAGGAGTGCTCGAAAGTTGGATGCTGTATTTAAAGTGTTGAATTTTTAAATCCATTGTTCAAGTTTGTGTCTTTGCAAGTTGCAACGGAGAATTACAGGCATGTTGTGGGTTCCATATTACCTTATATTTCTTTGCAGTGTATTACTCCGACCATGGATTACGATCTCCGCGTGTTTTCTCTCCGTATGATTTCCGCATATTATCTTTCAGACCTTCTTTTTGAAGCTCTTCACACCATTTGCTAACAGGACGCAGACCGAGGGGCCAAGCGATTCCTGAATCACGTCGTTACAATCCGTGTCAGAATCTAAAACAAATTAGACTGAAGAAATCTTCGAGGGCAACAATGGTACGACTCACAGTACAAGTAGTCCTCCACCGCGCCGTCGGTGTAGAATTGCACTGAACTTGCGTACCCCGCAGCGGAGGCGCCTCCGGGATTGACGATGGCGAAGAAGGTGCCTGTGTTGACGTTCAGTTGTCCGTATGGGACCTATCTACGTATTTCAATGGGGAACCCACTATGGCAGACGCCGGTGGACATTCCGATGGTGCTCGAGTGCGAGCTGATGCAGTCGTCCGTGAAATAGAGGACGGCTTGGGCCTTCCCCCACACTGTGGTGACCGTTGTTGCGGCAATGAGAGCAGCGCTGAAGAGAGATTGAGCGTTGAACATGCTGGGGACCGATGGAAAGCCAGGGCACGAGAGTTCGCCCTTATAAATAAATCGAGGCCAAGGCCATTCTTCATCCGTGAAACCCGGCGCGCGAGACAGAGATAGAAGTCACATCGTGACGGTCTTCAATTCTTCGCCGATCGGCCGAGCGGATTGGGTTCGTAGCACATATGTCCCCGCTCTTCGGGTGAGTGAGGTTCTTGGCATATTTGCTACGCGTTCCAGGCTGACTCCAGGCTCGGCAGATCACTGTCATCCGCTTGGTAGTGGCCCCAGCTCGGATTCCTTCAGAGACACGGCGCGGAGCAGCCAGGAAGTGTCAGCCAATATATTCATCATGAAGGCCTGCATTTAGTTTGGGGTGCAGCCGTCCGACTGTATTGTGTCGAGCCAGCCGTGAAGTAGGCGTCCGAAACCTTTGGAATGGGTCGTCTCTCGTCAATTGATCCCGTATTATTTTCCACTCGACCTTTGTACTGGCATGATTCCTTTGACAAGGAACATCTGCAATCCAGTACTTCTTCGCCCTCATTTCTGGTTACATTTTATGGCTCATTTTGGGGTCAGATACACATATAATTAACACGGAGTAGTCGGGGAAAAGCCGAGGAGCATGGTGATTCCTAATGGGACTGGGTAGAATTGGTCAAATTTGCATCCACTTCAATCATACTGAACGGAGGAGGTGACCAAACCGCGCGAATAAAAAATAAACCAACCTCTTTAAATGTCGGGAACATAGGAGCACCTAGGCATTCAGAACGAGGACAGAGGCCCGTGCATCAGCTGAAAGCGTGCTCGCAGACGCGTTTGATGCACGGGATCGTGTTTTAAACTCCGCTCTCGTAACGCTCTCGCCCTCTCCTCGCCAATCTCTTGAACCGTATTCTTGAAATCGACACTCGCCCTTTCCGCCGTCTGGGTGCATCGTCTCCGCACCGTCTTGGGCCATGGGACTCTGCACCGTGAGCTACTCGTCAGGGCAAATGCTGCGCCGTTGACGATCATGCCACACTTGAAGGAAGTCCCTTCAAGGAACATGTAACTAGAGGTAACTTGGGGTAATTACGGGGTGTTCTTGACGCCAATCTAACATATGAATCGCGTCGTACTGCCCGCCAGCCATGAGATGGAGGCTCTCTCCCTAGTTCTACGCTGCTCTTTCCAGGACCAGGCCGCAGCTGCGTCGACATCTGCCGGCAGCCCGCGTCTGTCTTGCGATTCGTGAGTATGTAAAACCGTCCATCTCGGTATGTCGTGCGACTAACGCGCATTGTAGGCTATTCTCTTCTCTCTGGATCTTCGGTGTTCGCCTCCACGGCGTGTGCTACTATTTAGAGATCTCGGCTTGTACGTTCCTCTCTACGTCCCTCTCCTACTTACAGTCGCCAACTCTTTGACGAACATGTCCGCAGCGCTGGCCCGCGGTGCTGTACTTGCCCGCATGTCGACTGCGGCTATAGTATCAATGTGTCCGTCCGTACCTCGCCCTTGCCGGCGCGCGCTCCGCCTCCGCTCTGTACATACGATAACGCTGTACCGCCGTAAGACGCAGGACGGTCCGGGAGGAGGAAGGGGAGGCCACACATGGCGTGCTCCTTCCTTCGTTCCCTTACACGCGCTCGATTTAGCGGGTGAGGGTGGGCCGACGTCGCGGGATGTGGGCGTGGTGCAGGGTTTGCGAAGGGCGGGGTGCGAGGTGCGGGATGCGGGATGCGGGAGGAACCCTAGAGCCAGCCGACGCGTCCAGCGCTCATCACCACGCGCCGCGCCATGCACCGCGGATGGGCGAGAACGGCGCCAGCGTTCTAAGGATGGGGATATGGGGAGCGGGGAGGGAGGGAGGGGGCGCGGCTTTCTTCGCCCTATCCCGGCACGCACGCGTGCGGCACGACGACGTGGTCGTCGGACGCGGGGCGAGAGGGAGGAGGGAGGAGGGAGGAAGGAGCGGCGTGCCCCGCGCCGGCTGAGTAAGGAGCAGGAGGGCGTGATGGGCGGGTGTTACGGTGCAGCGTGTGGAGTATTCCAATTTCCAATTTCGCGGGCCGGCGTGCGCCAGGAATCCTCTCCTTGGACCTCATGTCTTCGCGGCTACAGCTACGCGCTTCCTGTCGTGCGTTTCCTCGAATCCTTGCCCACAAACCCGCCTCGTTAACCCACTCACCGGACACGCTTGACGGCGCCCAGCACCAAGCCGCAGCCGCGTCTCTTATGATTGGCGAGTACAATCCACCGTTCATCCTGATATTTTCCGCGTTTACTAACGAACACACGGTCTAGGCAATCCTCCCTCAAGATATCCCAAAGTGCTGTACCACTGAGGCAACCCGAGGCGCGCGCAGAGGGGGAGCACCTCCCATCCTGTACGTCTACCTCTTTCTCCCACTTTCAGTCGCTAACTCCTCGATATGTACAGCGAGCTACTAGTTGCGCGTTTGTTCGCGTGTCCGCCTTTTACATGTGACCCTTCCGCATTCAAGCTGCACGCCGAGGCGAAGATCGTCGTGCTCGACCGCGCTCTTCCCGCCGACTAAGAACGCGCGCACACACTGCTCGTCGCCGAGCACGAGTAGTTCCACCTGCAGACGCAGCCACCGACGCGGACGGAGGGGCGTATGATGTCGGCGTTGTTGGAGGCTATGTGCGAAGCATGGAACGAGGGAAGGAGGGAGGTCTCGGATGTGGGGACGCGAGAGGGCGTTGCCAAAGCCACCACCACCACACCCATCCTCTGCTGCACGGCACTTTCTCTTCGCTGCGAGGGCCCACGCCTGCACCCGGGAAGCCCTACGGCGCTCAGTATTTTTCGGACTCATCGCTGCCTGATCAAGCCATGTCCAAACCATCGTCAACGACTCCAAGGCAAGGCGCTATACCACCATACTCTCTCATCTATCCGTCTTATTTTCCCTCCCCACCTCGTGTCACTTGTACGCGCCCCGCAGGCTCGCCGCCCTCTCCATCGTCGTCTCCATCGGCTTCATGCGCTTCTGGCACGCGCGCGTCGTCGACTCCTCCGCCCGGCTATCCCTCCATAAACGCGCGGGGAAAGCGACGTTCCCGCCGCGGCCGCCGCTGTATGACGCATATTTAGATTCGGATGCGGGTGGGGAAGTGTCGACGATTCGACGCTGTTCCTACACCCGTCCTCTGGCCTCTGGCTGAGCGTGGTGCATTCGCACACAATCCCACCCTCCAGAGCTAGTCGGCGCGGCATCGGACCGACCAGCACCGCTGGACGTGGACGGCGACGGTCGTTCTGAGGATGGGAGTCACGACGGCGCCAGTTGAATATTTCATTGCTTTGATCATACATTTCGCTCGGTTGAGCCTCGATAGCGTACATTTTGCTATCAGCAATCCCAATATTCGAAACACTCCGATCCTCCTTTGAAACACCTTTTCAACATTGCACAGGCAACAGCCATTCCACATCAGACCAACTCTTGCTCGAGGAATATGAAATTTACTATGGGTTTATAGGAGAGAAAGACGGATTAGGACGTGCCCCTGTCAGTGAGTAAAGTTTCGAGTACCTCGGGGGAGATCTGGAAGCAGATGATAAGCAATACCGTATATGAAACAGAGCTGCTCACATCCTTCACGATATTGCACAAGGCTGCCATACTTGCTTGAGCAGCTGTATTGATTACGTGCATTTACTTCCGGGATCCCGTCTGTGTAAAGTATCTGGCCAATCGAGTGATAGAATGAATCCTAATCATCGTCAAGGCTATCAATAGTGAGCAGGCATTCACAGGAATAGAGACACACAAATGGCTTTCCCATCATGCCGATTACTTTGATGGGCACATTGTACAAGCCCGCCCGTCTTCTGGCTGAACGAGGACCATAGGTTTATCCGCCGTGGATCCAACACAATCGTCTCGAAACAAAGAGACAAAAGAGCCATCATCCATCGGCGTCTCACATGAGATGTCTGCGAAGAGCTGTGCTGTGTAGGCATATATGGGTTTCTTCTCAGCTCTGCAATGCACCGCTTGATCGTTGCAGGCGTGTGAGGTGGAGAGATATCAATCTTCTTGATACGTCCAAGGGCTGGTTCACCTGGATCAAATGAAACCGTCAACGTGTCCTCGCCAAACTCGGTGAACAAGTGATAATATACTGCCAGATTCAGGTGCGTCAGCAAATAACTCTTGTCGATCCTGATGAAAACTCACGGTACTCAGGATTATGCCCACAATTCTCCCCTACTTCCAATGCACGCACAGCGACCTTTTCTGCCGCGGTAAGCTCCTCGGCGAATACCACAGCAAACGCCGTCTCCGGAGTGGACCCAGGTGTGCTGCCAGCGCCGAGGATCGCCACTTTCGCCGTGTTCTGCATAGGCGCTTGAGCGGCAGGATTGAGATACAAGACGGTCCTCAGCCCGGCGGGATCACTGAAATTCTCGGTCTTTACAAAGCATCGCTTGAGTAAAGTGACGTTGTGCGGAGGGGGAACCGATCTCGCTGTGATACGGCCCACGAATGGATTGCTTGAATCGAAGGCCGATTTCCGATGGGATCGCGCCATCAGGGGCATATATGCGGTAGTATACTATGCACACAGCTCAGTGCGGGGGGCATCATCCACGAATCACAAAACACCCACAGTAGCGAGGGGCGGGTCCTGAGGTAGTAGCGCCATCCTCCTTCTTGGCATCGGTCGGAGTCTGCGAGTCGTAAACGGGCGGAGGATCAGAGTCTGGGATGCCCATGGTCATGGGGAAAGCCAAGTGCGGTGGGCGCGGGCGAGTTTTATTTAGTCCTAGCTACCTCACTGTTGTCGAATCGGATGTTTCGGCCCGCAACGTACCAAAAATATACAGAATCCGGACAATGGTGCGTGCGGAATACATGAAATTGTCCCTTCTCGGACACGCACTATCACTCGGCGTCACCAGATGAACCCTCGTTTGCGCGGCAATCATCTTGCAGCTTGGTACTGGATTTCAACCCAGGAATTGGTTTTATACATTTACTTATACAAGAGAGACAGCCGCCGCTTCGCTAAGAAAACAAAAATCCAACCTGGCTGTGAGAGAACCAGTTCTATAGTTACAGCAATAAAGGAAGCCTGATGGCAGTCGGTAATTAAATAACGTTCCGTCTTGAGGGGCGTCCGAAATCCTGCATTCAGTAGGGACACTCAATTCTTAAGAGTGGCTGGCGAGGAGCTGATCCCAGCGAGCTTTGGGTGGAATTTTGATTGACGCAGAGACCCGTCTCGTCTCGAAGGGAAGCGCAAGTGGCTGCGTACGCCCGGAGGACTGGAACCAAGCTCGAATCCAGGGAGATGGTTGGGAGCAAGTCGGGAGACGGCCGGAGACGTCGACGAGTTGATCCGAGCTTGTGTATATTTGGCAACGGACTCGATCGTTCTGCACTGAACGATCATGCACTTGAAGAAACATCCTGGTTTGCGCTACATCAACGCCAAGTTGGCCATTGTCAATCATCTGTGACAACGCAAATGTTGTTTCGGCACTTTGCACACTTCTGGGTAAACTTGGGGCAATTACACGGTGTTCTTGACGCGTCGTACTACCTCATCGTGGGCACTGCAAGCACTGCAAGCCGCTATCGAACCTTCAGATGGCTACATATGGTGCATACAGGCGTCGTCTATTACTGTTACTAAGTAACTCCCTGGCTACTAGATGCAGACGCAGGTGTCTTTGCCCGCCGGTCATGAGATGGAGGCTCTCTCCCGGGCCCTTGTTCTACGCTGCTATTTCCTCCGCTACTGTGAATGGAAGCACCAAGCCGCAATGCGCATCTCCTTCGACCTCATAGTGCCGCGTCGTGCGCTATTATGCAGAGATCTCGGCTTGTACGTCCCTCTCTACCTCCCTCTCCTACTTACAGTCGCCAAACTCTTTGACGAACATGTCCGCAGCTGGCCCGCGGTGCTGTACTTGTATGTCGACTGCGGCTATAGTATCCATGCGTCCGTCCGTACCTCGCCCTCGCCGGCGCGCGCTCCTACTCCGCTCTGTACACACGATGGCGATGTCCCGCCGTAGGACGCAGGACGGTCCGGGAGGAGGAAGGGGAGGGCACACACGGCGCGCTCCTTCCTTCGTTCCCTTACACGCGCTCGATTTAGCGGGTGAGGGTGGGCCGACGTCGCGGGATGTGGGCGTGGTGCAGGATGTGCGAAGGGTGGGGTGCGAGGTGCGGGATGCGGGATGCGGGAGGGAACGAGTGTGGGCCGTGTGCGGGTGCCCCCGTTGCTTGCTTGCTTTCGCCTTGCCGGTGTGGCGTGAGTGAGGTGCGGGGCGCGCTCATGGGATCTGGGGCGTGGGGTGTGTGGACCTCGCGCGGGCGACAATGCACGGGGCGCTCGCTCGTACATGCATGTGTCACCGCGCCTGCGCCTGCCGCTGATGCCCGCCGCGTCCCATCCCATCCCATCCACGGTCCCGCGCGCGCCCACCTCGAGCACGCAGGCACGAGTAGTTCCACACGCAGACGCAGACGTGGGCGGCGGGCTTCGTCGGCGTCGGAGTTTTCGGATGATACTTGCGAGACATGGAACAGGGGAAGGAAGGACCGCGAGGCGAGGCGCCGTGCGGTCTTGGATGCGGGGACGCGAGAGGGCGTTGCCGCAGCCACCACCACCACACCCGTCCCGTCCTCTGCTGCACAGCACTCTTCCTCTTTGCTGCGAGGACTGGCTCACGCCTGCACTCGGCGCTCGGTGTTCTTCGGACCCGTCGCTGCCTGATCAAGCCATGTCCAGCGGCAGCCGAATCACTCCAAGGCGAGGCGCTATACCGCACTCCTTCGTCCATTCACCCCTCTTATTCCCCTCCCCACCTCGTGTCACTTATACGTACACACACCCGTCGTCGCCGCCCTGTCCATCGGCCTCATGCTCTTCTGGCGCTCGCGCGCGCGTCGTCGACTCCGCCGCTCGGCTATGTATTCCTCCGTCTACACGCGGGGAAAGGAAGCAACCTCCCGCTGCACGACGCGGATGCGGATGCGGGTGGGGAAGTGTCGGCGATTCGACGCTGTTTCCTGCCTCCACCCTCGGACCTGCCTCCTGGCGAGCGTACAATCGCGGGTAGAGCTATCCGACGCGTCCAGCGCTCGTCACCACGCGCCGCGCTGCGCACCGCGGATGGGCGAGGACGGCGCCGGCGTTCTGAGGATGGGGAGATGGGAAGCGGGGAGGGAGGGAGCGGCGCGGCTTCTTCGCTCCACCCCGGCATGCGCGCGCGCGCTTGAAGGTCGGACGCGGGGCTTGAAGAGGAGGGGAGGGAGCGCCGTGTCGAAAGGATGGGAGGACGTGATGGGTTTTACGGTACCGGGTGTACGAAGGACGCGACGCGACGCACCGCGGATGCATTCCAATTTGCGATCTCGCGGCGTGGTCCCCAGCCGCTTCCCTCCTGCCGTCCCTTCATCCATCGCTGAGTCTCGTTGTTTGTTTCACCCGCCTGCCCTGCAAAACAGTCACCGCGCGGCCTTTTCTCCACCCTCCACTGCGGGAGCTGGTGTGATGCGCACGTCACACGCGGGCTCGATGCGAGGGAGGGCCGTGAGGAGGGAGGGAGGGCGGATCAGCGCAAAGGAGCTGGGCAGGCATACGCGTCCCGCCCCGCACGTCTCGTCGTGCGTTTCCTCATGCGACGAGATTAAGATTGCACAAGATCCCCTCGAACGTGCCTCGTTGCCAGCACCCGCCTGGGGGCACACCGGGCGCGCTCGACGACACCTAGGACCAAGCTGCAGCCGCGTCGACATCTTCCAGCAGTCGCGTCTGCCGTAGCGCGCGTACCTCATTCGTGAGCACATCCGTCTGCTCTATTCTTGATATTCCGTGCGGCTAATGCGCATTGTAGGCTGGGCTAGGCTATCTCCTCTCCGGGTCTTCTTTGCCTGTCTTTCCGTCCACCTCCTTCTGAAAGCGACTAGTCTCATTTCTTCAAGGCCCGCGTTGTACTATACTGGACCACATGTCGGCCTCAGCCACAGCAGACATGCGCTCCACCCCCACCGTAGTGCATATCCTGCCCGACCTCGTCGACGCACGCTCCTACTTCACCCTGTACGATGACGCAGTACCGCTGTGGGACGTGGGACGTTCCAGGGGAGGAACGGCACGGCGCCCTCCTTCGTTCACTCCTTCGTATTCCCCCGCGCTCGATTCGGCGGGTGAGGGTGTCTCGACGTCGCGGACGCGGGGTGCGGGATGTATTGTGGGGTGCGCAACATGGGGTGCGGCTGCGAAGACGTGTGGACCGCGCGCGCCGATGGGGCACGGTCGTCGCCTCGCTCGCTTTCACTTTGCCGGAGTGGCGCTCATGGGTGCGGGGTGCGGTGCGGGACGGGGAGAGGAAGGAAGGAATGTGGGCAGCGGAGAGGGAAGCGCTGCATTTCACGGGGCACTCGTACGCGCTCGATTCGCGAGCGAGCACGTTGTCGGCGCTGGCGCCGCAGCTTTTGGATTTGGACGAGCCGCGGAACGAGGGATGGAAGACCCGCTCAGCGAGGCGGAGGGGGGCCTTGGATGTGGGGCGCGAGAGGGCGTGTCGCGCGTTCACGGCTTCTTCCTGTTCCTGCATCCGCCCTCGGGCTGAGCTTGCCACAATCCCAGCTGGAGCAATGAGTGGGGGAAGCATGTGGAGGTGGATGTGCACGGACGAGCGGGCGAAGGGCAAGGATGTGAGCGGGAGGGCTTGAAACCATAGCAATGAGGGACGTGGGCTACGAGATGGCAGCGGAGAAGACCTGGCGATGCGCATCGCGTGTTTTACGATGTAGCAGGCTCTGGACACGGCGCAGAGCTGTAGCTCCCAAAGTCCTGGTACGTGTCTCCGTCCTCCTTGCCTCCGCATATCACTGACTTTCCTCTTCCTCCGCCGCCGACAGTCACCAACTAGGTCCTCGGCTGCCTCCGCCTCAAAAGCCCGACCACGAACCACATCTGGTCTACTGCGAGTAGACTGCTTTCCCTCCCAAGTATTCTCGTTAGCTGGACGAATTGCAGGGAGTAAATGCAAAGGTATGGGATTAAAGGCTAGCGTGGTTATCCAGACGTACGTCACGTATTGTACCGTACAGTAATTTAAAATTAAATTTACTTGGCTATCGCACCATCACTGCGTCAGGTGAATAAATACTCACTCCGCCAAATTGATTGTTTCGGTAAGGCCGAAAATGTCCCTGATTTCCTCTGTTCCAGCCGCAGTATAACCGCTACTTAGACTGGGGGTTATGGTTGCAATTTTGTGCCAACTGAAACCGGAAGTATGAGGTGCTCTCCTGATAACATCCAATTCAGAGCGCTCATACTGCCGGATCACCCGAGCCGGACCGCCGACTGATACGCTCCCTGACGGAAATGCCGGGTTTGATATTCATCTCAGTGATCCAAAAACTAACCCTGAAATGGTTAGTGGCATTAACCGTTCTAGAACTTCTTTTAACGATTACCTCGGCGTGTCATTGTACATGTTTGCGCACATCCCCATCTCGCTTGTCCCCTTCTTTCTGCCTCTCTGATTGACCTCATGTCTCGACGCCAAAGTTACTCTACGCATTTTAATTTTACACCTAAAAACTCCATTTAGCTCAACAGCTGACCAATGCACAGTCGTTCTTAACAGAATGCTGTTAATCGAGCTGCTGTTGACTGCGACGCAGCCCAACGATTGTTATCAAGCCGGGAGGCCACGTAGTCCTCCCCGCCGCAGAATTCTCAGGAGATAGAAAAGCAGCGCTTTCTGGGGATCAGACCAGCATCTTTCCGCCATTTCTCTCCCGCACCTCGATTCACACTGTCCTCGGACCACTAGAACTGCAAACAATCTTTCTGGCATCAATTGCTGCCATAATCTCTCTGCGCTTCTGTTCCGTAGTTCCTTTCTCCCTGCATATTGTATATTTTGTCTGTCTTTTGGTTTGGACGGAGCACAACATTGCAACCCCTGAGCTGTTGAATTGGCTGAAAGGGATGAACATGTGTTGTGGATCCTAGCTGACAAAATCGCGATCTTCTGTCTGCCGGTCTTAGTCCCAATTTGAACTGCCAGTGCGTTCAACAGTTTTTACCTGCTGTTGGAAATATCGCCCATTTTTGCTTGATTCAGCGTCGCATACAACAGTCACAGCACATTCGCGTCAATTTGTTTGCCCTTTATCCTTGGATCCCTTCGAGTATCTGGCAAACCACTTTGGTTGGCTTTGATCAAGTTTTGAAACCTCTTTGTGGATACCTCACCAGGTCCATTGTTATTCTGTTTTCGCTCTCTCGTTTGGCGATTCCAGGCTCTGGCCGTTTGTAATTACGCTACGCAGTTGGGCGCTGTTGGCCCTTCATTTTCGGTGTTCTTTCCCTCTCAATAATCTTTTTCTTTTTTTTGACATTGCCTCTTCATCGCGTCGGCTTCCGGAGCGAAGCGGAGGCACGTCTTGTATTTTGTTACTTAAACCTCAGATCTCAGGAGCATTTCCGGTGACTCTGAAACAACACAATTTCCAGAGTGCCTGGAGAAGACTCGCCGAGCCGAAGATGTGCGACCCAGGTCCTGCAAGTGCTTGAATCGGTCAACTAGATTGTTGTATATTTTTCTCTTGCATCAGTCCGTTTCGGGATCACGTGGATTGATTTGAGGCGCGTAAACGGGAAATGGGCGTTATAGCGACTTTAACTGTGCTCTCTGCCTGGGCATATGTTTTTGGCTGCACAAGGCTGCCGCCGTTCATGTCAGATTTACTTGGCCGCTTATATCCGCGATTTGGTTTTAACCGCTTTCTAAAGCGCAACCGCGTTCTATGGCCATAAGGGTTAATTTCTCCAAGACAAAGATAGTCTCTCGTAGACAGACGCTACAAACGGTTGAACCTCGTACCTCGGTAGTTTGTAAGACAAAGACGGAGACTTCGGTGAAATGGCCGCCGGATCTTCGCCACTAGCCTAACGGACTGATGACTCCGTCCGTTCTTATACAAAGATAGTTTCGCCATGAGAAATAGATTCGATATCCTTTAACCTTCTAGGGTAAAAGGTACACAGTAAGAGATAGATTCATTATACATAATCCATTCGTCCCTTCATCCATGCATTATGCGCGACCCTCAGCATGACCAGCAGCCCGGATTAGGTCCACGGCCTGCTGTGATCTCGGCTGAATCGAGCACTTGAACGGTAGTGGGGCGCTACATGTCCGATCAGTGGCGAATAACGACAGCCCAGAACCTGTTGTGCCACCTACTTGATGAACCCAGAATCAAACTCGTACGACGGCTCGATCTCTCGTCCGTTTTCGTCCAACGCCTTGGCGATGTCGAAGGTTGCGAGCACGGAGGCGACGGTGATCCAGAGCGATGCGTTTGCCATGTGTCGCCCGGGGCAGAGTCTGCGCCGGAAATGCTCAACGAGGGGAACATTAGTGGCGGTCAGAGTAGACGATTCTGGGCGATTCTCGCCTCGATTCTGACAACGATTCTGACGTCGATTCTGGAATTCTTTTTCCCATCAACATCGTGTGAGAATCGCTCAGAATCGGCTTTTAATTAAATTACAGCCAGAATCGTGTCCAGAATCGTTGTAGAAGCGCCTCGGGAGGCGCTTCTACAGCGATTCTGGAGGGCGATTCTGCATCATGACGATTCTCCCACGATAAAAGAATTCCAGAATCGTGTCCAGAATCGTTGTCAGAATCGCCCATTTAAATTCTACTCTGACCGCCACTATTGAATAGTGCTCGGGCAGCTCACCGCCGTCCGTAACCGAATGCGGGTTCCGGACTTGGCACCTCTGGGTTTGGCGTCCCATCCTCTCGCAGGAAGCGCTCCGGTTTGAACGCATATGGGTCGGGATACACGGTCTGTGAACTCGGGTAAATTTGGCGCTTATTGGTGGTTAGTATTATGGGCCGACGAACCTCATCATGGAGAATCGCCCTGCTGTGATTCAGACAACTGGAACCATGCACACAAAAGAAACCCACCAGGTGTTTCCGATGACTATCGAGTTCGCGGGAATCCGGTATCCTAGGTACTCATCTTCCACTGCCACATAATGCGGGATGGCTGTGACTCGTTCAAGAATGAGGTATCCGGCTCGCAGTGAACTTCGGACACGCACCCATCGGTCCAACGTTCTTCCATCGGAGAGTCTCCTTGACAATAGCATCCAGGTAGGGCATTGCATCCCGGTCCGCGAAGTCAGGTAAACACTTTCCCAGAGTGACCGAGTCTATTTCTGCTTGCGCTCGGCGCTGAGCCGCAGGGTTGGCAAGCATCCCGAGAACAAAGCTTCCGAGAGCTGATACAGTGGTGTCTGCACCGCCAACGTACATCGTGCCAGCGGTGGCCCTGACTGTGTTCTCAGTGTAATATTTATTTTTATCCTCCAAGTATTTGAGCGCATTGAGGCTGTCGGCCGTAAAGGAGGGTCGTGCGATGCCACGCTCCTGGATTACGGTAATTCATGCGAATTATGAGCAGACAGAAGGTATTTTCCGTAAAACACACCATCTGCCGTTTGGTCTCCTCAAGTGGCATAGCTGCTAGTCGTTGCGAAAGCTTCTTCCACTCTTTGGCGTCCCGTTTGAACTTGGCACCGGGGAACCACGATGGTACATATTTCAAGATGGGAAGCGCGTCCTGGATGTGGACGTTTAGCGACAATCGAGCTTCACAACAACTTACCACGAGGTATCGGCCAGGAACTCCTGCATAAGACAAGGTCTCAACCGCTTCATAGGCCAACGAGACGTACGGGTCCTCGGACGGGAGCACATCGATTCCATAGGCGATTGACATGATGATCTCGCTCGCCCATCTGTGCACTGATAATCAGTGATCCTCTAGGCGAAATAGAGCGACAGCTTCGTACTGGCGGAAATGCCCCATGAAGTCGTCTGGAGCGCGCAAAAAGCGACGGAGAAGCTCATGGGTCGCGGTTAGCTGCTGGGGCTGATATTGAAGAGATGCTTTGGCCGTGAATCCCTGATTGAACAACCGTCGGTGGGCTCGCCTGGGAATTGTTTATGAAGCCTTTCAAGATTCCGAGTCGATTATGTGTGCTTACCATTCGTTCCCGTACTTCATCATTGCTGGAACACTTCAGTTCGGTGTCGGGAGTGAGTGAGAATACCGACGCTTACCAACGTTAAAGTCCCAGCCCATCAACTCGAACACCATCGGAAGCCGCGGCCTGGCGAACTTTATTGCGGATCATCTCAAAGAAATAGCAGTTACCTGTCTGAATACATTGACGAGCGTTTCTCAAGTAGAGCCTCCGCTATCTTGGCCGAGGACAAGACGATCAGCGAAGTACCTGCCAGATCCAAGTGGAGAATATCGGTGTCTAGAATATAACGTCGGAAGAGAGACCTCTGTGAGTGTCGGACTTACTGTACTCCTTGCTCCACGCCATATACGTCTCCCATGGGTGGGTAGGCGGAATATCGAACACATTCCCCACAAGCGGAAGTTTCTTCGGGCCCGGGGGTAGCGGTAATCCAGATCGATTTCTTCGCGAGTAGAGGCCGTAGGCCACTCCTAAGCAGGCGATACCGATGGTGATGTAGTCCAGTGAGGACATCCTTGGGCAAGTGAGGTGAGCGCGCGAACTGACCCACCGACTCGGACTTTTTTATAGCAAAGGAAAGAACTAATCTCCGCGGTCGCATCAGCATTGGTCAGGTATCCTGGTCCATTCTTGGAGTCCTTTCCGCAAGCTGCCGAGATTTCGACGGTGTCTATGCCACAAGCCGCCGAGAATTTGACAGTATAAATATTCAGGACGCCGCTATCAGCCAGCTAATCCGATTGAGGGAACTTTCGTGAGAATAGTACAGCGGAGTCATGTTTTCTGCGCTTCAGTTACGAGATCGCCGGAGGGTGTTGTGCTCTCAATGGCGTAGAACAGGTAACAGGTAACGGAAACAAGACGAATCTCCGCTTCGCTCCGATATCATGATACGAGATCTCATTCATCATAGTCAATAATAATCATTATGTGGTATTCACAACTTCACGGAATGGCACCACCGCAAAAGTTGTCTGTGACGCGAAGGAAACTGAATTCGAGCGGTAAGACAGGAATATGACGGTCAATTTTGGGTTCCAATAGCTCTAGCAGTCGCGCTGTCAGGAAAAGAATTGTGTTATGCCTCAGGCCTGACCTCCTTTATTGTATGACTTTGTCAATTGAATTACGGGGAAGAGTTAACCAAAGATGCAAGGTATTTGGCAATATTCATGAGTGCGAGCGAGCCGGATCTAGACTGTTGGAGGACAACATCTGTTGCGAGAAAGCTGATTGAATGCACCCAAACCAGATGTCCACAATACACTACCAGATTCCCGGCAATTCTATGCGAAATGGAAGAAAGGAGCCGTGCTGTCGATCAAGCAGTCGTGGCGCGAAGAAATCGGATATGAAAGTGGCAGCAGGTAATTGATTGGAGGACTAAAGAATCATTCCATAGGTTCTGAGAGAACAAAAGGTCACGAAACAACCAGAAACTTGATGTGCGAGCGGTAAAAAGATGTTGATTAAAGCCGCATCAGCCACCGCAGACGAGCTCAGCATGTTCAGGCGAATGGCATGCCAAGCGAAGTGATAGTATCGACACTATAATCCCAACAGAGAAAATTCACCTGAGATTGTTAGTTGAGGACAGCGCCGGCAAGAAAGTGTTCCAGAAATATCAAAGCAGCTTTATTCGATATTAGATCCCCAGAAAAAGGCAGAAGCGGCGAGAAATCATTGTGACTTGATGCTAGGAAGCATGGTTGCGATTCTAGTGTTTGAGGAAAGGAAGGATATTGAGGGGTGAGGGAGTGGGGATTGTTCGAAGGGAAGGGGATGTATTCATATATGTTTTCGGGAAGACTACGTGGCCTCCCGGCCTGATTACAATCTTTGAGCTGCGCAGCAACAGCAAGCGATGATTGTGCATCTTGTCAAAGAAACTGCGGGTCGGTCAGCTGTTGTGCCACATGGGGTTTCCAAGTGGATTGAAACTGCGCAGAGGAATCTCGACGCCAAGATACGAGGACGACAAGAGAGGCGGAAGGAAGGGGATAAGCCAGATGGGGATGTGAGCAAACATGTACATCGACACGCCGAGGTAATCGTTAAAGAACGGTTAATCTGATGTGATCCGGCAGAGACCACTTTGAAGCAAGGCTGTTGAGCCATAGGTAGCCATGTAGTGAAAAACCGTCCTGATCAAGTCAAATCCTCGGAGAGAGCTCGGTATCTGTTGGTTCCTTTCCGAAGACGGCATCCAAGACTTTGAGCATGTGAAATTCTTGGCATTTCCCGGCAAAGGCCACTTTGCGCCACGGAGCCCCATGCGCAGGAGGACAGAGCAAATCCGTTCAATGGTTGCTTGGCCGGCAGAGTGGTCCAATCGAAAGTGGAATCTACATGATCATGAAGAGGAGCGTGCCACCGGATCATTTTCTGATGGATCAACTTTGAACCGCTTTGGAACCGGTTGAGGTTGAGCGCGGAGGAAGCTCGGTAGCCTGACCATGCGACTCACCGGAGCTCCGTAGAAGCCGTTTGAGCTCATGAAGTTGAAAACGTACGCGAGGAGCAATTACTTGACTTGTGAGGGCGCTGAGACACAGCTGAACAAAACTTGACGTGAACCTTCAGAACGAGGTTGCGAGTGGGAAGTCAGTGCAAGAGACTAGCGTGAACCGTGAGTTAGACTCAGCACGAGTCTGCATATCAACATCTGCAATGGTAGATGGAGTGTCGTATATAGGTAGAAGAAACTCGAACTTGAGATATATACTCAAGATACATATATCCAAGAAAAACTGAAAAACCAAAATACGCAAGCAGCAGGATTTAGAAGTCGTACTTGAACTTGAGCCCCTCTTCGACCAGTTCGATAAGCCTTCCCATCACCTTGCGATGAACCGCGGGCGTCGATGCGTGCGCCTCTGTGCGGCGGGTCGATATCCATCCCCCCGTGAATGGCGTCTTCCGCCAGCGCGACTCTAGCATCCGCAACATCACCGACTCGGAGAAATGCTGCTCTCGGTCACAGAGCGCAAGCCGTTCGAGGTTCGGCAGCACTAGATTGCGCTGCTTGTTGTATGTGAGGAAAGCCAGGAAGTCGTCGGTGGTATGGATACTCATGCGGAGCTCGAGGGAGATGAGGGACGGCATCTCGCGCAAGAACGCGGAGAAGCGCGGGATAGCGATGTGGAAGAACACGAGGGTGAGCTCGCGGAGCGGGAAGGACGCGTGTTGGCGTAAGCAGTAGAGGATCTCCTGGCATCCTTTGCGCATCTCAAGCGAGAATAGATGAGGGAGGATGAGCCGGTCAAATATAGACACACCGTCCATGTCGAGCCCCACCCAGCTGATTTCAGCGAGCTGCGGCAGGCGCACGCGGGAGATAGCTGGCATGGAGAAACCTATTGAGCCGTCGGTTGCGAAACCCAGGTACTCGGCGCGAGTGAACTGCGGGAGCAAGTACGCGATGTCCAAGACGCTAAGTGCTACGAACTCGAGGTTGATGTTCGTTAAATTTCCCCAGGTTAGCGGGAGCATGTGGGAATCGAGGTTGGTGTACCCACAGGTGTGGATCTTGATGCTCCGGAGTCGCGGCAAGTCTTCGAAGCAGGTGATGGGAGCAAGGAAATTCTGCCAGAGAACGCCACCGTCACCCTCCGAATCCCGAGTCGTCGCAAAACCATTCATGTCGCGAAACACCATAAGAGGAATCGTATATGGTATTCGACGTCGCAATGACGATCATGCTCAACTTCTCGAGCATTGGGAATGTCCCAGCAGGCG
Source organism: Mycena olivaceomarginata (assembly GCA_029378375.1). Lineage (NCBI taxonomy): Eukaryota > Fungi > Basidiomycota > Agaricomycetes > Agaricales > Mycenaceae > Mycena > Mycena olivaceomarginata. The sequence goes on from JARKIC010000039.1 coordinate 206,677, forward strand.
CTTGAAGGAAGCGATGAAAGTGGGAAGCGGGAAGGTTAAGAGAGAGCTCGCGGATGTGGGAGGCATGCGCAAACAAAAGATCAACGATGGGATTCTGAGCACGGGGATAGCAGCTGCGAATGGTGATCGAAAGCGCTTCGAGGGTAACTCCGCGTCGCCCATTCGTCGAAAAGCTTCTGAAGACGGCAGTAGTGCCGCTTGGAATGGAAGTTTAACGGTATATGCGTCCAGAGTTCGCAGGTGCCGTGTGCAATGTCGCGCCAGCGGCTGCAGACCTGCGACACTGCAAGGAGGTGGGCCAACGACGGTACGAACTCGTGAAGAGCATCATCGCGAAAATGTATGAAGATCTTGGCGAGAAGCTCGAATGGAACGAACGGGAACGGCCCGCGAGACGGAACCGAAATTTTATCGCGTAATTCGTGGGGAGTAGCGGGGAGGGCGTCACAGAATCGTCGAGCAGCCGAAACGATGTCCCCATCCTTCTTAGCTTTGAAGAACGTTTTCGCTCCCAAGAGAAATGTTTTCGGTTTGAATTGGTGAGGCGCAGTTGGCAAGAGCTCCTTTGTGTCGAGACAATCATGAATCCAACGGATAGACACGATGATGGGCGTGAATCCATTGGGATCGCAATCGCGTGCGGTGGACTCGACAACGAGGTGGGTAACCTCGCTAGTGAGTCCCGGAAGGCACTGGCCGCCGTATTTCGTCACGGACTTGCGAACGAAATCTGCGCGAACGTCCGGTAGCTGATATCAAGTTAGATGCGAAGTGAAAGCAGTCGACCCTGACGCACCCCGACCGTCGAAACGACGGTGGACGAAAAAAAAGAGCTTGGGATCGGCAGAGTGGTATTGCGATCTGACGGATAATGAGCACAGATCCTGCAAGCCTGGGCATCGCTTACGGTCTTTTTACACCGCATTGTAGAGAGCTGTATACCCACTCGGCCTAGATGAAGATGGATTCAGACTTTTCGCAGGCTGTGGAAAGCGAACATACGGCGACGATAGCGGCGGTCGATTCCAGATGCTGAAATTTGCTGTAATTCTGAGGGTCGACAATGATTCGAGTGGCATCCTTTGGTGCATTCGCTTCTTTGGCACCATTCTGCGCCAACAGCTGACGAATCAGGTGCGGTTCGTCCGAACCGGGGCTAATGTGGACCAGGGTGGTAGACCACTCCGTCGAAAATCGAGGCGGTTTCAGGAGCCATGCTCGGGCAGCTGCGGGGAGACGGTCGGGGAGGGAATGAAAGATAAAAATTTTACGTGTGCGGAAGATAGAAGGCTTCGGGGTGGTTTCCAAGCACGTGAAGTTGTCGAAGTCGAGATTTCGTCAGTTGCAGCCTAATATTTATGTAAAAGACCAATTCCGCTGCTTTGAGCCAAGCGCATGCATCGTCCATGAGTCTTGGATTGTTCCCGCCGACATTGAAGAGCATGGAGAGAAAGAGATTCCAGTCTCGGAGGGTGAAACCGGGGAAAGGCTTTCAAGACTAGAGAAAGTTTCAAACTTGGCGAGCGCCAGGATACTCAAGGGGTTCCGTTTTCTCGCTCGAAAGAGTCCTCAAATAGAGAGAAAGACAGAATAGAAAGATCCGCCAAGTCAGTTCGCAGGGAATCCCAGTTAATCGCTCATCCAAGAGCTAACTACTGTACTTACAGGTGGGAGCAGGCACCGATCGATCGATGACGTGGATTACGTAACATGGTCTTGGCCCGGCAATACTTCCGACCAAGAACGTGGCGATGCTGGAGAATCAACGTTAATCAACACTCTCACGGATTTGATCCACGAAATTACTTGTTTGTAGCTCAAATCTTGACAAAGAGACAACACTACAATCCGTACAGGCTACAGAGAGCTCAGGAATTCATGCACATGGGTAAAACCCTCGGGACATTTATCCAGTGGAACAATGAATCTGATAAGCTGTCGCGTTTTAATGATGATGTTCCAGCCTTAGCTGTCGGCTGGGTCTTCTGGGGCTACGCAGTAAACAATTTACTAAACATGTGACTCGCCTGACTGGGGCTGCGCGTCGATTTGTGGCCAAGCTTAAGGGAAACGAGGACATTCCAAGAACGAAACGATCGATCGTCTCCGAGCACCGAGAAACCGTCTCCGAGGACCAAGAAGCCGAAATGCCGGCCGACGCAGGAAGCGAGGCGCAGGCAGAGTTCGCGATAGCATCAGTTTACCCAGGACATGGCGAAGACAGACCGTTGCGGCTCCGGAGGAAATTCACAAACAAAAGGATTCAACCACTGACTCCACGTTACTTCCTCCCAACTTGGTTCAAGGCGTGCAAACAAGCGATACTGTTATATTCCTTTACATTTGATTCCCATTTAATACTTCGAACATTCTGGGAGCACAATCAGTCCGACGGTAAGATATTCAGGTTAAGGGCTCACCTTAGGCAAACCGAGGCACAACCTCCTTCTGTATAAATTCCTCCACTGTCCCGAATTTGACGCCGAGAGCCACGAGATCCGGGTTTGGGATAGGTGTATCATTGTACATCCCGATTTTCGCTTGGTAGAGAAACTGGGTCGACGAATTAGCGGGAGTAAAAGAAGAGAACAGGTTGAAATTCGAACGAAGAATGGCAAACATACCATCTCGTCAAACTCCACCAGTCCAGCCGTTTCGAGCGCTACGAATTTCACTTCTTTCTTGATCGCTGCGAGGGTGTCAGCCACCTGATGCAACGATAGAATAAGCAACGTCATGGAAGAGAACTACGCACCTTTGGCAATGGCCTCGGCAAACTGAGGGTATGTGGGACGGAAGCTAACGACGGGGTAGGATTTGCCCAGCACACCCTTGCTTGCGTCGGTGTAGTTGGTCAGTAGCGCCACGGCGGCTTGTCCGAGGTCGTGCGCGACCCAGGTCATGGACTGCGTGTCCTCGGGGGCATACTTAGCAATCGGGATGGTGTAGCCTGTGTCGCTCTTTTGGAGAGCGCCAATTCTGCCGCGAAGGTCAGCAAGTACGAAGCCGAAAATCTGTACGAAAAACGCACTTGTACAGGTTTTCGGCGAACCAGCCAGTAAGCAGCACCGCGAAAGGGACACCTGACGCTCGGAGGTAATCCTCAATTACGGCTTTGTCTGCAGGTCTGGTTAGTGTCCATTCAATGAATTGAATGAGTAAGAAGACAAACTATCTACATGGTAGATGTGCTTGTAGAGCCCGTTGGACTCCTTTGTCGCGTTCGGAAGGGAGCTGGCAAGAGATGAAAACTGGAAAATTTTCCATGGATCGCAAAACCAGACCTCCAAATGAAAAACTTCACTCCAACTTCCTTCGCCGCATCGACGAGATTCTTTCCCTGTGTGATTTCCCCTGCACCCTTGGGGTCTGCGGGGAAGACTTCAGGGTCCCAGAAGTTCGTGTTCTGATCGTAACGTGAGTTAATGAAACGCCATAACGATCCTCCATGGTGTAGATGCGCACCCCGAAAACCACCTCGCTTCCACGGATCGCGGTCTTGAGAGATTCCTTATCCCAAAGATTCCCTACGACGACCTCGATGCCTTTCGCGATGAGGGCTTTGCTCCCCGCGGAGTCAAGGCTTCGCGAAACAGCGCGCGGTGTGTACTTCCCGTTGGCAAGTACCGCGTCAAGGACAGCGGCTCCTACGTGAAGCTTGCGTGAACAATGCTATACGAGCAGAGCATAATCTCCACCCACCTTGGGTCCCATTCGCACCGAAAATTGTGATGATGGGCATGTTTAATACGGTAGTTGTGTGGTTTTTAAGTCAGGAGAGGTTTCTGGATATTCGCTGGGAGAGAAGCAGCCTGTGTTTTATACCTGCGTTCGCTCGCTCGGCGCGGTTATTATCAGTCATCAGTCAGTCGTCTTCCTGATTGGCAGAGGTGGAGAGATGAGTAAGGCAGCATAAGAGGTCCAGCTGGAACGGAACACCGCGAGTGCCGATATGGAAACCCGTCAACAGAAGAAGAAGAAGCAGAGAAAACGGCGAAAAGGAGATCTGACAAATTTTTTTCACGATCGCTGATCGCCGGCGGTGTTCCGCGATTGTTTGAGTGATTGCGTGACCTAGCGCTGTGTAAGAAAGTCAATGTTAAATAACACTCCCTTTCTAACACTGTTATTAACAGGTAAATTACGTTTCTCACATTTGAAGTCCTTGGAGGCATAGTATTTTTGTGTGAGAAAGGGGGTCGCCTGAGGCCCCAAATCGGCCTCCGACACCGATTCCGGGGGCTCTAAAGCGCTGCTGAAAGAACAGTGAGGGCTGAGAACAATCCAGCCTAGTCGGATTTTTTGGGCCAAAATCTGGCAAAAAAAATCCAAAAACACGCGTTTTGGGCGCACTTACGTCATGTTAGAAACCTTGTTATTAGTAACATGCCCATGTTAAATAACATCGAGGGGATTTCTATCTGACATTACTCATACTGCCAATTTTGATTCTTACAGCACGAATTGCGTCTTTCGTTCACAACGGTATTCGTTAGCATGGTCACGAGAGAGGCGGCGATGCGCGAAGTGACTAGTGACATTGCGCGTCGACTCCGCAACAAAGATCCAAATTCAACAGATGTGATTCATGTTGAAAAAACGATCAATTTTTCCTCTTGTGTATGGTACCGATGGTGACGGTGATAGTGGCCTCGTCGTTGTACTTGCGGATCATCACGGTGCTGCAGCAGATGTCGAGGTCTCTCCAGTAGTCTCTCATAGACAGACACTATAACAAACTTGTGCTCGTGAACTCGCATGTTATATCTCTCCAGCTGCCATGGAAAGTGTGGCCGTCCATGCCCATGGCGGCGACGCTGCCGGTCTGCGAGAGTGAAGTGCAAGCAAGCTACGCATACCAGTGTCAGATAACTAAAACACTCACGGGATCCTCGACGAGGAACTGCGGGTGCGCCGTTAGTCAGGCTAATTGTGTGTGGAGAGAGCGGGCCACAAACCTCAGCGTGGCACTCCTGCACGGTCTGGTGGTAGAACTTGATGTTGACAAACGGGGCAGCACCAGGGCCCTGGTCGACCTTCACAACCTTGTAGTCGACGTTCTTGTGCGAGGTGTCGAAGGTGTCCAGGTCGTTGTAGTAGAGGGTGCCCTCAGGGTCTGAAGGCAACTCAATAATGCGGAAGGAAATCTCGCAAGGGAATCTCGACCATGCCCTATGACTGTCGGAGAACTCATTGCCGAGGTCGAGGACCTCGATGCAGAGGGCCTTGTTGTAGGGTTTCGAAAACAAAAGCGCCGAGGCGGCGACGTTGTACATGTAGTTGTTCTGGTGGAGAATTTGGTGACCATAGTTGCACTGAATGGGTTCAAGAGATGTGAGGTACTCTGAGATGTGAGTGAGTTCTGCTCATATCTTTCGAGTTTATATACACAAACCTGGCGCCACATATCCGTTCGTCGATTCAACACGCTATACAATGCAGACAGGCGGCTCGGCGCCGAATGGTGGAGGAGGTAACGCTAACTGATGGAGATTGCTGCAAAACGATATCTTATCTTGACGTCCCATGGGCATCAATAATCACTGCATTCAGGCTCTTCCTCGGCCCATGCTGCGTCCGAGGCGCCTCGGCTCAGCTCGGTGGACCCAAGTTCGGCAGAGTCTGCCGCGCTGCGCCTACCTAGTTAGAAATTCGTAATTCTTCGCAATACCTCACAGTTGCTTCGAAAATTGTGTGATATGATTCTGGAACACTGTACTTTGTTGTCGGCCACAAATCGGCTCTTGTGGCGGCAAACAATTGCCGAGATCTAGGCGCTAAGGGCGCTACCGGAATGATCTGTACAGCTCTCACCTACGCCTTCTCCCGTCAATATCAACTTACGGTACCACAGAGGTTCGCCGAGGCACTCGGGATGTACAGGGTACATTTTTACAGCACAGACAAGCTTCAGAAACATTGTGCTGACATTTCACAAATATACAGGTGCAGGTAGGGTATGATCGGCAGGGTCTGCCGACCCCGCCCGCGACGCCTCGGCTAAGCGCGACTTATGGCGGTGCCGCTCGGCAAGCTGCGCCGATCAATGGCCTGAATGCAGTGATTAATATGTCCTGATGTTCACCAACACCCACCAGCGGGCCGCCAATGAACTTTCCAGTTCCGGGCATATTACTCCGGGAATCCGGGATTATCGCCTAAATCCAATACAGTCGCGGGACCGCCCGCGCCACTTAAGGATAGATAAGAATCCGCGAGACATCTGGACTCATCTACATACTTCCACCTCCACCCCATGAAAATCTTTCTTTCTCCATTGATATTGATCACTGGCACGGTGTTTACGGTATCTCTCGCAGCCGCTGCTGTCGCTGCTGTCGAGACAACTGAACCTGAACCCTGCACCGTCCGTGCGTGGGTGCGTGCAGAAGATCTCTCGCCAGCCCACATCTCTCGCGGTATGTTGTGGTCCATAGTGTATGCTAAATGATCTCTAATCATTTAATATGTAGGTGAGCTTCGCATCAAGGTTCCGCGCCCAGAATGCGCGAACCAGATATCATCTGTGGCGCTCCGCCTGCAGCTTGACGAATTTGGGGAATACAAATTCCTGAAAAAGGGTGCCGTCCTGCCAGAGATACAGCTCGCGAACCAGAGCCTGGCGATAGGGAATGCAGATTGGCTCGGGAGCGATGCCATGTATGACCATCGGGCATACGACGATGGTTTAAGCGATCCTCATTTGTGGGATATCAAAGCGGAGACGCGAAGGGCGTGGACGACCGAGGCAATTCTCCTCGAGAATAACCCTGGTTCGTAACATCACGCCGATTACACCATCCTCGCTAATGCGGTATCGCAGACCTGTCTCAACCCACCGTGAAGCCCTTCACTGTTGTTGTTCCGGCTGTCAATTATCCACCAGTCCTCGTTGGGCGCGAGTTGGTGCGGCTGAGACCCGTTTCGCGGCACTCTTCCAGCGACCTTGGGTATCGCTACATCGCAGTAGGTCTTTGCTTGCCCACTTAAAAGAGACCAAATTGTTTGACTGACGCAAACGGCCAGGCTGTGACGTTCGTTGATGGACGTACCGAGGATGTGCTCGCGGGTCATACAGCATTTATCCCCTCGTTGCAGGCCAGCTCTCCGCAGACCCCTTTCACGTGGAACGGGACATTCGTGGATGACGATTACAATTCCAAATGCAGGGACGACTCTCCCCAGTCGAAAAAACGCGCGGAAGACTTCGAGAAATGCCTGCCTGAGGCGCAGCGCTCCTCGTTCGTTGCAGAGATAACTCTCGAGGAAGGGAATGTCGTACAGAGGGGTATGCATCTTCTAGCGCGCCTCCCAACTAGCCTCATCATACATTTCAGGTAAGGCACTGAGAGGGCGAGTCACAGTGCACAGGGTCAAAGAAGGATTGACCACCATGTCCCGCATTTCCGTCGGTATATGGACCATAACCAACGATCACTGGGCGCACGCACATGCCGCTTCCGGCGGCGACGCGCAGTTCTTCAACGCCACCTCCGGGCATTGCAATGACGATCGAGCCTATTCCCAGATGCTGAACGCCGAGTCCAAAGCGTCAATCTCGTCAATCGTTCTTGAAAAGGATTACGGTGACTGTGTGGTGTGCACATCACCTTGGTCCCCAGCTAGGCCCATTAGTCTGGCGCACCCACACTTCGACTTTGAGTTCAAAATTCCACAAGACACCCCGGTGGACTTTACATCGTATTATAGCACTGGCGAAAGTGTCCTCCACTTCAGCCTCGATGTGCTTTACTCCTCAAGCATTGCCAAGTGCATTTCGCCACATTCCCGCAAACCCACAGGAGACGAAGAGGTGTCGGCAGACGATGCCGCGAGGGCGGAGGACGGCCTGTGGGACACACACACTCTCATCGGAGAACCTGCCATCCCGACTTCCGAGTGGGAACGCCAGATGACACTACACGCGACAGTACCGATTACTGTCGTAGACCGCGCTGTGCCTGCACACTCCTTTGTGCACTACCTCACGCCGGATGTACCGACGCCCGTCCTCCGTAGCGGGATGCAGCTCGACATGCCCCCCTCGTTCCCGGTTACGGCACCGGTAATCATAGTCGAGGACCTCGCCAGTACCTCTTCCCGGCTGTTGCAGCACGCGTCGACCAACTCACGTGGCAACATAATTAACTTGACCAGGATATTCGAAAACTATCCCGCCAAAGACTATCGCGGGGGACCTTTTACCGGTGTCCTTTGGAGGAAAAAGATGATTGCAGAGGAAAGCGGGATCTTCCCACAAGGAGCTGGGGTTGAGGGAGAGGGAAGAGACGGTCAGAAACCTTTTTCTCTTGCGCCGTGAGCTTGAGTAGATGGTTTGTGTATTGACAGCAAAGTGCTCTAAAAGTTTTCATTTGCGTACGTTTATGAAGATTTTTGAACTCGGATTTCCGAGTCGCTAGTGATTCTTTGGAATCATAAGCTCCGCCATACGCGCCTGCAAATTCAACAGACCCAAGTCGGGGTTGGCCCCGGTTACAGAACCGATGATATCATATTTGACAAGAGATAAATCATGGATTCAAAAGAGACTCCAGACAGCGTAAATCCAAATTGAACATTGTCATTCTAGAAAAACCACTAAGAAGGGATGTGTCTGTGACTCGAAAATTGGAATAAAGAAAAAAGACAACCGTCAACAAAAGTTCAATTCGGATGCGGGAAGTCGAACCCCGGATTACCAGTTTCATGCGCCGTTCGAGGTAGGAAGCCTGGCTGGTTTCCACACACCACATCCGATTCTCTGACTTGCCCAGCGGATTGGAAAGGTTCTGAAAACAGGATGAGTGGGCGAGCTGCGTCCCATACCGCGTGGACCTGAGTAAGATACATGTATCCCGTTCGGTTCAAAGTTCAATCAACAACACTCCCGGACATACCGTATCTAAATTGAGATGAGGGAATTTTGAATTGACAAAAATGAGGAGTATCACAGAAGAGGTGCAGAACGGACGTGGAGAGTCGAACCCCGGGCTGCCAGTTAAGTAAATTGCATTCCCGGTGTTGTCCAGAAAAGCTGACGCTGTGCCGCACACTACCTCCGTTTATTTGACTTGATTCATGGTTTCGTGAGGTAAGTGATATGGGAAATAGATGTGAGTTGACGGGGTGACCCCACACCGAAGGAACCCGCCGACACAAATCAAAAATATGCCTTGAAAATTGCACGAAGAACAAGGCCCGTCAGGTTCCTGCAAAGTCTAGCGACGGTCGCTCGGCCAATCCTAAGTACGTCGTTTGGCTGCCTGGAGCCATCAAATAGACACGGCTACCGATATTTGGCTGTTGGCTGACTATGAAGCGTTCAACATACCGCCGGTTCCAGTGCATTTCTGCCAGGTCAGAGTCGGGTGGTTCTCTGCAAGGTTGGTTCCAACCAATTGACTGAGAGCGACCGAAGGGCAGCGAGGACGAGCAAACCAGATCGCGACATGATTGTAAGACTCAAGAGCACAAGGGAGTTGAGGACTGTTTGAAACCGCGCATAGGTGGCCCACTTTACACTGTAGGATTCCCCCCTCACATTACTGACCACTGACCTCGCGAGGCAACGATGGAGTAGAGAAAGAAAAATAGTTGCCTCTCGCGAACCACGGTATTGGTAGGATATTTGTCGGGCTATGATGGCCTTGTGTACGCGCTTTCCGTCGATGCGGTTTATTTTTATTTTCATGTGTGCTCATCTCATACTTACCAGACTTTCAACCTCAACAATCAGGAATTCGTGAGTTTTTGGACTATGCATATCAAGTAGGTGTTCCAATTGCTAATATATCTTATTTCTCTAGACGTAAGCCTTTTGAGTGACCTGACGAAGAGTTGATTCTAAATTATGTGCAAATTTGACGTTGATGTATCACAAGTTCGTCTATCGTCTTCCTCTGGTATACAAAGCGGCGAAAAGGAGACACACCAAATAAAGCAAAATTTCAATGCCCATGGAAACTCAAATAGATTTCCGACGAATCTATTTGCATATCAGTGCCACTGAGATCGCGAAACTAAGGCACATAGATTCTCAAAGAGAAATAGTAAGAATCTGCATGAGCATCAGCTGTATTGAAACAAAGGACTCCAGCGGCATTGAAATGCTCTTTGAAAGTCATAAAATCAGCACGCATTTCAGCCGCGCTGAAATCCTGAGGGATTTTTGCCATTGGAGGAAGCCAGCCAATGGCAAAAATGGCTCAGGATTTCAGCGCTGCTGAAATGCGCACTGATTTTAGAAGATTCAAAGACCCTTTCAGTGCAATCAAAATGCTTTGTTTCTTTATAGCTGATTCTGGTATTGAATTTTCCGCTTTCTATTTGAGTTTCCATGCAGCTTGGTTTCACAATCTCAGTAGGACTGATTTTCACATAGATTCTTAGGAAATCTATTTGAGTTTCCATGGGCATTGAAATTTTGCTTTATTTGGTGTGAGATCTGTCAAATTCCCACTACCTTTAGGTATGGGTCTTATGGCGCCCAATCAATCGACTTTTGGCAGACAGTCTCATTTTTCGTCAGCATTTTTTGCGTAAGCTCTTATTCTCTGCTTACCATTGGTCCGTTTTGACAGGTCTATCAGGTTTGAGTCAGTAATGGTGTGTCGTCGGGGAAACCATCCGACGATGTGACGTGGCTTTATCCGACCCTGAGATGCGACGTGGCATCCCTGCTTCTTTCTCTGTTTCCACCACCATGGCTACTTTCCGCAATTTGCCTCTGTCCACTATCACTGCGTTCCCACCCCCTGTAGACACACGTGCTTCGAGCTTATCTGATATGTAAACACATATCAGATAAGCTCGAAGCACGTGTGTCTATATGTGTCTACTGGGGGTGGGAACACAGTGTATGTTTGACCAGCATGCAGATAAATCTAAGCTCTCTCTTGACTGGGTCTTGAACTCTGGGGTCCCAGCTTCGCACTCCGTCGCTTCTGGTATATTGACTCTGCCTTCTGGCCACAGTGCCTTCTCGGCACACATGGACATTGCTGTTACCTCGTCCCTATCCTTTGACATTGTCCTTGGCTGCAATTCATGAAGCTGTTCCTGACACATGCTTCCAACTTCTTCCGGGATTCTTGATCTTTGGCGGCCTCCACTTGGCTCTCCCTCAAAACGCGGTTCTGATATTCCTGATCCTTCTTCCTCTTCCTCGTTCGATGCCTCCCCTGTTTTCCCTGCTGCTGTAAGGGAGTCACCTTGTGGTAACCTGGTTTTCTACTTGCGCAGCCTGTCAGTTTTTAACTCATCCTTGATGCAGTGGCTACGATTCAAGTTGCGTGCTGCGATTAGAAGTTCTTTGGCAATGTTTCATTTGGCTGATTCAGGCCAGAGCTCTTGTGTATCTGTTGCTGACTTCTTCAATTCCTTTGAAAGTCATTGCAAGTCTGTATTGATTGCCATTGCCATGTTGCATCGTATCCAGCTTCCTTCCAAACCCATGGTTCACTATACAAGATGAAATCACGGCTCATATAATTTCAGGTCGCTGTGCACAGTTTTCTCAGTCAGACTCGCCAAATCCTCTTCCTCCTGAAGTCTCGCTCCCAGACTGTGCAGATGTATGTGAGGAATGGCATGCAAATTCAATTGATCCCGACCTTCAAGTTCATGTTCTGACTGCCCTCAGTGGTAGCAAACTTACTTTGAATCCTTTGCGGCGCCTCAAACGACACAAACAACCCGTACACTCTCTCTGACTCTAAACTGCTTTCTGTCACTCCTTTATTTCTCATGGCCTCCACTGTTGCCGTGCGCCGTAACGCGAGCACTTGGAAGAAGCCTTCAATTTACTAAAATGTTGTTGAGACTTTGCAGCGTGAAAACTCTGGCAGTCTCGAGCTCGCCACGTATGACTTCGGTGAAACCTTTCACCGCAAATTTGATGTGTCGAACACGTTCGGGAAGTACTACTTGGCCAAGGGCCCAGATCCCGACTCGCAGCCCCATCTTTTCAGTGCCAATATCGTCGCAGAGGTCGGTTCGGAGGCTGAGGGGACATGGCTTTCTGCTTGCAACAACACATTGCCGGCAAGTAAATTGGTGGGTGAATTGAATTTAGTCCCTTCATCACTCCCTAACTGATCGTTCCCAGCCCCTTCATAATGAATCGCAACTACAGTGCATGATCATCGCTGCCCGATGCCCCACGGGCGCACCTCCTGAGCTCCAAGTCCTCTTTCGTGATTTTCTGGGCACAGCTGATGCGTTCCGTGGGGCGGACATTGCAGACAAGGAGAAGAGAAAGGATGTGGTATGCTGTTTCCACTGACAATTTTCTTGGTCTCACAGCGTCTTCAGATTTTCGGCACCATCACGGAGTGGCTTAGTCGCAGTGACGGCAACCCATCGCTTCCAAATGATATTTTACTTGCACAACACTAATTCTAACAAAATTTCAAGGTTCCTAAAGCCAACGATCCAGTTGAAAAACCTCCTCCTCCTACTCGCCAGCGAAACATCAAATCCACGGCTGCAGCACCTGCCACCCTGACGTGAGCATGGACGGAACAGACGGTCCATTGTTTCCCTTTCCCGACGTTGATGGTAAGTGCCACAATTTCCCACAATAAAATCACTCAAATTTAACCTACCATTCAGACAGAAAGGTCGGCGATATGTATCCGCCGGACCTGCTGTCTGACCATCGTGGTGAATGTTATGCTCACACCAAGCTGATGATGCCTGAGTGCAACATTCGCAATCCAGATGATAAGCTCATCGCGCCACACGAGATTTATAGCCAGCTAACAGATGGCACTCTTTTCAACGCAATTATCAACTTTGAGACCTTTGTTTATAGAGACCAGTACCCAACCAAGGCACACTTTTCACTTCCCTATCTAGCGATATTTCACTGACTTCACCTCACTATAGACGTACCAGATCTTTGTCGAGCGCCTCTCCATCATGGTTAAAGGTTACGGACCTACGTGGTCACCTCCGATCCTCAGCATGCCAGCTCCAGTCACACCGAAACGTACTAGGTGCGAGCCAGATGCTGCAGTGGAGGACAACCTTCAACAACCTCAAATCGGTTTCCCCTACCAAAAAGACTCGCCGTAATTGATTTGGTTTCTGCGTACACTTTTTGCTTTACAAATCGCAAAACTTTAACTGTCAGATTCGTTTAAAATTTACAATATTTTCCATTCTTTAATTTAATAACATCGCGTGTTCTGTCTGCAAGTTGTACTTGATGTTGAAATATTCCCCTCATCCAGAGTGTCTCAAGGTAGTGGGCCATGCCGCTCGTCGGCCCTACCTTCCTTATTTTTATCAGTCATAAGTCAGTCATCTTCCTGATTGGCGGAGGTGGAGAGATGAGTAAGGCAGCATAAGAGGTCCAGCTGGAACGGAACACCGCGAGCGCCGATGTGGAACCCCGTCAACAGGAGAAGAAGAAGCAGACAAAGCGGCGGAAAGGAGATCTGACAAATTTTTTCACGATCGCCGATCGCCGGCGGTGTTCCGCGCGTGTTTGTGAGTGAAAAGCTCGTTAAGTTAACATGGTCACGAGAGACTCAGAGAGGCGGCGATGCGCGAAGTGACTAGTAAAGGCTGACATAGCGCGTCGAACAACAAAGATCCAAATTCAACAGATGTGATTCATGTTGAAAAAACGATCAATTTCCCCTCCACAATTTTGAATTTGGTCTGCAGTCTCTTTTCCTTCAGGGAAACGTTCACGCATCTCCTGCCCAGCAACCGTGAGTCCTTGGCGAAAACCACACTCGGAGTAACCCCCGCTGAACCACGCGCAGCAAACGCCTCGACCTTCCAGTCGACCAGGCCGCACTCGGCAAAATCATTGCAGAGCTTTCTGCGAAACTGGACGTATACGAGGTTCTTCTCGGGAAACACGAATGCAGTGCTTGGCGGACGATGTGAGCGTCTTATCTTGCCTGCCTACCACGTTTGATTCAATTCGACGAGCATTGATTCCCCTCCCGGCGCACGGGAACTCGCACTCGCGGATCTGTTCCATGCGCCCATGCTCATGTAGATGTCATGACGAGCGCGTCGTCGTCGCCATGTCGCGCGGCGGGTCCTAGCTTTCTCCCTTGCGATGGCGTAATCCAAGAAAGAACGTGTTTTCGTTCGGAAAGTTGGTGGCGCGCCCCACCGTCCACGTAGATTGAGCTGAATGCGCGGGGGATGAAGAGCACAGAGTGATCTGAAATTAATCGGAAAGGCAAGGAATGAAGGAGAGAACGTACCGTCGCATGGACGGTCGGGCGTATGTAGTTGAGAAGACAGACCTTGAAGATTTGGTGAACCATTACAACCTTTCGGTGTTCGATTCGATAATCATGACTCCAACTAATGGTTGGGCTCAGGGAATTATTCGTGGGGCCTAAAATGATTCAGACAGGCGGACGGCGACACTTTATAACGAGGGTAAGGTAAAGGTAAAGGTAACAAAGGAAATAATATTAATATCGCCTGTGTATTCTGAACCCCGAGCAGCAAGAACGAAGGCGTCGGTCTTGACCAGATCTGCGCGATGCACTTGCCAGTCTGCCATAACCGGCTCGATAAATAAACAATAAATAGACCCATAGCGTCGGTATAAGCAGACGACTGCAGCGCATGTTATCATGACGTTAATAATTCGATACGTATCTTCAACAGGTCGGCCAACCAAAGAACGCGCCCAGCCGGGCCCCTCCCCTTCCCCGTCTCTCATGCAGTATGCTCGCGTCCCTGATCGCCATCCTCATCGGCCCGAACTAGTCCTCCATTCCGCCATACGGATTCGGCAACGGCGAGATCGGGGACACCGCAGTCCTCGTGCTCATCGTGCTCGGCGTCCGCAAGAGGTGGCCCTGCTGCTGTTGCTGCGGCTGTTGTTGGTCAAACGGATTCGGCAACGGCGTCGGCGTAATGGGCATCTCCGTCGGACTCATGAGGGTTGCCGGGTTAGGCTGCGCGGGGAGGGGCGATACGGCGTAGTGCGGCAGGTACAGCGCCGGGAGCGGCTGGGGTTGGGGTTGCAGTCCCGGGTAGATGCCCCCGACCTCGACGGACGGGGCCGCCGACTGCAAGTTGTTGTTGTTGCCATAGCGCGGCTGGCCCTGCACCCGCGCGCGCGCAGGCTGCACGATCTGCGGCGCCGCCACGACCCCGCGCACAGCGAGTCCCATGACCGCGGGCGTCTCCCGCTCCCACTCCTCCCGATACGCCGGCGCCGGTGCGGGGTCCCGGTCGTAGGCGTAAAACGCGGGTTGCTGCTGGGGCGGGAGCGGGAGCGGCTGTGTGTAGTACATCCCATGCGACCCACTCGCCTCACTCGATACACTGTCCTTCCGCGGCGCGTTGCCGTTTGAAGCACCTCTCGGATCGATGCCGCGCCACTCCTCAGCAGCTCGGGTGCGCTGCACTGTCTCACGGAACGACGCGTCCATCTCGCGATCGAGCTGCTGCTGCCGCGCCCTCCGCCGGCGGCGGCTGCTTCGTCTGACCAGGCAGGTGATGAAGCTTGCGAGCAGGAGGAGGAGGACAGCGCCGCCGGCGAATACACCGATTACGACTGGTTTGTTGTGGAAGAAGCTATATATTATGCGTAGACCGCGGTTAGCGTTGCAGGCACCGGGGGAAAGGGCAGGCGACGCACGATGCGCCGACGGTCGCTGCCTCGGCCGTCCCACTCGACGTGCTGAACGCGGTCGTTGATTGGGTACTCGTCGGCGTCTTGGACGCGCTGTTGAAGCTCGGGGGCGTAATGGATGCCGACGTGGAAGATGATGATGTTGCCGCCACAGACGAGGATGATGATGCCGGGGCAGATGGTGATAATGTTCCAAAGAGATCTGAGACAGTTGTTGGACTTTCAAGCCCGCATGAGAGACGAACAAAGACGAGCGTGAAACGCAATGCTACCCACCTCGCTAGCCCGATTCCCGTGAAAAGAGCCATAATCCCGCAAGAAAAAACGTGGACCTGCCCGTGAGCGTAAGAAAAGAAAAGGCGCTAGGGAAGGGCTTGAGATGCGTGCATGAAAAGCCGAAATGAATGGGGACGACGCACTGTGTGAGTCTCTGCACGAAAGTGAAAGTACAGGAAACTGAAAAAGAACGCGCACAGCGCGGAGAATTGGAGCGGAAGAAGAGCCGCTCAGAGCTGGCTGTGTCAATCACGCATGGTGGGCTGGCATCAGATCTCTTTCGGCTAGCTGTGGGCGGTCGCGGGTCGCGGCGTGCAAAGATGCGGGTTATTTATAACCGAGGTTCGATAGATCTCTTGTCTTTGGAAAGACAGGAAAAGATAAGAAGATGCGCGCGAGTCATAAGGTCCGTGAAGTAACTCTAGTCTGAATGATCGAACTCGAATGCAGAGGGCCACAGTCTACCTTGGACAACCGAGGGTCAAGAGCGGGACCCACGACGGGAGGGTATCCAACGTTTCGGCCAAAGTCGAAACACCGGGTGTCGTAGATGGAGGCAAGCGGAGGGATGTTTTGATTGACAGCAGTGCCACCTCATCGCCATTTGCATGCCGGGCGGTGCCGTTGACTTCGGTTCCGAAACTGATCGACAACGATGATGAGGAACGCGTCGCGACGCGTCCACATATACAAACAACACTGCCCTTATGCTGTTACAATTGAATTTCTATCCTCCCTCTCCACTCGAGAAATATGAGGGTTAGGATAGGTTAATTCCACAGCTCAGAGCTCGAACGCTTCTGCTTGTCAACCCATCGTCAGATTGTTCCTCCTTGCGATCCGTCATCATACGGCGAGCCCATATCATACTAACTCTGATCGAGACTTTGTGTATCATATTCTCCAAGCCACAGCTGCAGACACCCCCGGCCTGGCCTATCATTTTTGGACCTTCGAAGAGAAAACCTTCTCCGCAATGTGGGGTATTGAATTATTCTTCATCTGTCAGATGAGAACTAGGATGACATGCCGCAGACCTATGAAACATAAATGCTGGCCATGAAATCGTAAATTGATGTGAAGTTGAGTCCATCTATATCCTCAGTATCAACCGAGCGGGATGGACCATTTTCATGGACGTGGACCTAAGTAAGTTAAACATTTCAACTGGAGGCTAAACGTCGGAACTTTAGGGAACGTTCCGGACATGGGACACCAGTAGCCTGGTGTACGTTGGCCGGCAAGTATCCTGTTCATTCGATTCGGAAGATTCCAGACAACGGTATTGCAGCAGACAGGGCAACTGTGGGACTGTCACTGGCTGAGGATAATTCTGGAGCTTTCACCTACTGCGCGAAACCGAGGGCCTCGTCGCGCGCGCGGTGGAGGTCAAGATCCCGTTTATGAATCCTATCACGTACTTCTACTAATCCTATAGGCTCGTTGAGCCTCCCTCTGTTCTTTGTCGATCCTTGACTTGACCATTATTTCAGCGGCGACAGCGCATTCGGACACAACTTGAAAGACGGTGTGTGCAACAAACTCCAGGGCGTCGTGAGTAACCCCGGCGCGCAGATATTTAGGCCAAGAGACTTTGGGCTCGGAGTCGGGGTCAAGCGCCTGCGGGAGCTTGTGGTGTAGAAGTAAAACCCCAAAATACAATTCTGGTTCGAAATTTCTTGTCTATAGTGTTGACGCTGTTTCGATGTCTCACGAATGAATACTTGAACCGATAGTAATTGATGCCACCAAGGAAACAACAGTTTGCGGGAGAGGAAAACTTTCAACCAGCTGCCAAAATCATGAACTCCCTCGAGGTTTTAGGAAGGTCAACAGGCAGATTCTCAACTTCGGACACCTAGCACTCCACAAGCTGCTCTCTATGCGGCCTAAAGCGCATCTTCCGGGCACTTCTTGAATAGCATAATCGAGAAGCCGAAATCAAAATAAAATTGGGGCGGTGAATAGGACTAAAGGATGATGTTCAATCCGGCTGAACGAAAATATTTGAACCCTGAACCACGACTGTCACGGAATCGGGTTCACGCTCAAGAGGAGTTTTGAACTGGATTCCGTCAACACAAATGTCGAGCAACGAGTCACTCACTCGAGGTCGTCAGCCTGCTGGCAAATTGAGGTGGTATATCAAGAGAACAGGTCCTGACTCCTGTGCCTCCCCACGGATTTGGTGCACTCGCCGTGTTCTATCTTTCTCCACTCGGTTTAATCATTTCCAGTTAGACCTGTCGATCCTGGCAGTTATTGCATGAGTATGGAGTAATTAAACATCCCAGGGGCCGCCACTGTTCCTGAGTGGACACCGCTTACTCCAACACAGCCTCTATCAACGAGTATATAAGATTTAGAGTCTAGACTGCTTGCTCCCCTATCTCGAAATGCCCCGCCGGCGTACTATGGCGGAAATAGGTCTTAACAACATCCTTGCACATTTGACTCCTACGGTAACACTGCTCAAGGAGCTCAATGATGCGTTTGGCCCTCCATTTGTCCAGCCCATTGCAAAAACCATTGAAAACTTGATCAACATGGTTCAGGTGAAAATTTCTGAACATGAACAAACAAATAACTCACCAGATATTGAAGAACATCAAAAGAAATAAAAAGGAATGTGCTGAGCTGATGGAGAACGTCCACGAGGTTTTGTATACAATTATCAACCTCTATCTTAAGTCAGAAACAGTTGGATCACTACCTCCTGCAATGGTAGATAACATTGGGAAGTTTATGGAGCAAGTTGTGTCCCCTCAAAAGAGAGCTGTTGATAAACTTCCTATACAGGACCCTGCACAAAATATATACATCTGTTGAAGCCCAACAAGATGGGAACAAGATCAAGTGGCGCCTGTTCCGTAACCATGAAATGCAGAGCCTACGCAAAGATTGCCATGCCGGATTGGAACAAGCAGTGGAATTTTTCGGAGTATGGCCTATAAGGATTTCCTTGCTGGGGATTGACTAAATGGTTCTAGATCATCAAAACACCCGCAATATTCAATGGCACAGGTGAAATGAAGAAGACAGCCAACATTATGCATGAAGAATTACTTGAATTGATTCAGACACTTTCTGATGCTAGTACAAGCTCAGAGGGATCATCTGTGTGTTCATAGTTGACATTTTCCGCCTTGAATTGACTCAGAGCCAGGTTTATCTGGGTGCCGGTGAATGCAAAAATAGGTAAAATATCTGTTATATGACTTCCCTCTTTCTAATGCCTTCTTGAAGCACAAATTCGTTTTCAATGTTGCCTTCCAAGCCCAAGATCTTTCATGGTCGTGAATCAGAGTTGGCCAGCATTATAAATATGCTTCACCAACAGTCACCCAGAATATCCATTCTTGGAGGAGGTGGAATGGGCAAGACAAGCCTTGCAAAGGCAGTCCTCCACCATCAAGATACTGGTGCAAAGTTTGAACACAGATTCTTTGTCAGTGTAGAATCTGCCACTACCGGTGCTGAGCTTGTTGCACTCATTGGCTTACATGTTGGATTGGATCCCGGCAAAGATCTTACCGAAAATATTGTCGATTATTTTTACAGAAAGCTGGGCTCACTGCTGATCTTGGACAACCTGGAGACAGCGTGGGAGCCGATCCAGTCCCGAGGTGGTGTTGAAGAGTTTCTTTCTCTGCTCACAGAGGTTGAACACCTAGCATTGATAGTAAGCCCTGCAGTGTGCTCAGTTTGTTTCACTAACATCTAACAGATCACAATGCGGGGAGCTGAAAGGCCAGCCAAAGTTCACTGGACACAGCCCTTTCTATTGCCACTGCAACTACTCTCAGATGATGCTGCACAACAAACTTTCATGGAAATCACGGACAATGTCTATAAAAAAGAAGACATAAACCAACTTCTCCAACTCACAGATAATATGCCTCTTGCAGTAGATCTCATTGCCCATTTGTCTGATTACGAGGGTCTGGCAACTGTTCTGACTCGGTGGGAAACAGAAAAGACAGCCCTGCTTTCTGTAGGCTATGACCGAAAGTCCAACTTGGATGCATCCATTAGTCTCTCCCTTTCAAGTCCCCGCCTCACCCCTGATAGCAAGAAACTGTTGAGTCTCCTCTCAATCCTCCCGGATGGGCTGTCCGAGACCGAAATGGTCCACAGCAACCTTGGAATTCCCAACATTCTTAGCTGCAAAGCTGCTTTACTGGCCACCTCCCTGGCATATCAAGATGACAACAAGCGCCTTCGGTTACTAGTGCCCTTGAGAGAACATATCCAGCAGATTTGGGTACCCTCCGAGTCCCTTGTACAACCTCTTTGCAGGTACTTCTATGCACTTTTGAAACTATTCAAAAAATTTAATGGAAGGCAGCTGCAACCTGTAGTCAATCAAATCACTTTGAATCTAGGAAATCTGCAGGAAGTTTTGAAACGGAGCTTGCATGACAATGCTTCAAATCTCACAGATACAATGTATTGTATCCTTTTCTTAAATGGATTCAACAGACTTACCCGTCAGGGTTATCCAATGTTGATGGACTGCATTCAGCCAATTCTGTTCCGAAGGCGTGACCTGCAGCTGGAGATAAATTTCATTATTGAAGTTTTGTCAGACGGAGATTCGTCGGACCGATATTACCCGTCTGTTGATCGAGAACAAATGATAACCCAAGCAATACCTCTTGTTGAACATGTCAACAACCCGCTTATCGGAGGTGAGTTCTGTCTTGTTGCAAATGATTTCTTGTCTCAGACAATTTATGGTTCCTAGCCAAATTCTATACAGCAGCTGGAGATCATCTTTTGGACCTTGAAATGAATTTATCTAAACCTACACTTTTTTTTCACAAAGCCCTGGAATTGTCTAAGTTGTGTGGGGACATTAATCAACAGTGCAATGTTTTGATGAGCATTGCTTGGCTCAAGTGCAGGACTGGTGATTGTTATGCCGCCCAGGTGCATGCTACTGAGGCACAGAGACTCTCAAAGTTGTCAGCAAATTCACACACAGAAGCAAACTGTCTTGGGATTGCAGCTATGTGTTCCACACAATGCGGAGAATTCAGACAGAGCATGAGCCAGCTCCGAAGAAGTTCAGAGATTCTGAGTATTTGTGGCATGTCTGGAGGACGTGTTGATTACTGGATTACTCGGGCTCAAGCAGAGAACCATTTTCTGAAATCAGAATATGCTCAAGCCAGAAGCATTTACAGCCACATGGCCAAAAAGCATCCCCCCCACTGTGATAGTTACCCCTATGCAGTAGCAATTAGGGATGTTTCCCGGATTGACATAAAGATTGGTAGGAATACAGAAGATGTGCAGCAAAATTTGAAGAAGGCAAAGGATATCTTCAGGAATTCTTCGGATCCAGTGGATATTGTCTTATGTAGCATGCTTGAAGCAGAAGTAGAACTCAGAGAAGGGAAATTTGACTTGGCAAGGACCAAACTTCAGGAATGCCTTCATTCTGCCCTTAGAGAGCAAAACCGGATTGAATCATGCTGCTTAGAACACCTTGCCAATACCAGGACTTGGCCAGCCTCTGAGTGGCAATCCAGATGGCCAGTGATATACTGTGCATTTGCTAACAAATCCAAAGCAAGATTGGAGCTTGCCAAGGCACTCCTCTTTTTAGGAGACATGTTCATGGCCAATGACAAAGAAACAGCAGCCAATCTCTACTTGGTGGCACTTGAGGGATTCACCTACATGGATGTACATCACAGCCGGGCACAATGCATGATACATCTTGGAGATCTTGCAGAGGGACAAGGACACACCTCAAAGGCAATTGGGTTCTGGGAGGCAGCCCCGACCACTGTTTGAGCAGGCACTGCAGGCCAAGGATGTTGCCCAAATTGATGCCAGGCTGGAACTTGTAAACTCACATGTACTGGTCCATTTGGTGAATGAATGAAACTTCAAGAGTTAAAAGATAGAAAGAGGTGTAATCTGTGAGATCTCCAAAGACGAAACCCATTCAGTTGGAATGTGAATGTATTCCTCTATGCCTGCTTGCTATTTTCCCCCAATATTATCTCACATGTATGTATCTCTGAGTCTGCATGTATGGTTTGTTTGAATTTCATTTATTGTGACTGTATGTCTCGCAATGTTGGATAATAGACAGGTTGTGCAAAGCCGCATGTGGCTTTTGCACATTGTGCAAAGCCGCATGATAAACCAAGGGTTTTATGAGTGTATCTATATTCATTTTGATGAAATGCTAGTAAATTAGGTGCTATACCATACATTGAACCACTCACCAACCATGATGTGCATCATTTTGATGTCATTATTTGGCTTCTCTACGGCTGCTGTGCGGCTATGGCTGTAACACTGCCAAAAAAAAGGCTATTTCCCACACTTGCTCCACCCAACTGATGCCGGATAAATACCAACAGCTTCCAAAGCACTCTACGGCATTTACGCAAGGATCAAATACATCATTGATAGGGAAACAAAAGCTGCATGGTGCTGCATGCGGCTTTGCACAATGCACAAAAGCTGCATGCGGCTTTGCACAATGCACAAAAGCTGCATGCGGCCCATGCAGCTTCTGCAAAACCTCTCTAATGATTGGGCTTCATTGTGCTCATTTCACTGTTCTTTGAGAGCTCAACACTCAGTGTGGGAATTTTCACTACAGCAATCATCTGTGAGGTTATGCCCATTATGAATTTAATGCTCAACCTACTCACAACAACCTCCCTACCTTGCACTGGCACAACTCTGCTCATAACAGCCCATGCCAATGCCGTTTTTATTTATTTATTTCTTTTGCTACCAAACTCCGAGTCCTTCTTCCTGTTTCTTCTCTGTTTCATTGTGCAGGGACTGGTTGATGCATGTGACTGCACTCGGCACTCACTGTTCTTCAGACGTGATCTGTCACTGGATCACTCGGGGGTTCAGCACTGCTTGAGCCATGTCCGGCGGCAGCCAAACCATGTTCAGCGTCTCAAAGGTGCTCTACTGTGCGTCCTGCTACCACACTGTTTCATTCATCCATCCATCCCTTTTACTGCGCAATTTCGTTCAATTCGGCGGTCACGTGTCACGCACCCCCTGTGCCGCGATGAATTTTGGTTTCGGTCACAGGTCACGGCACCCAGTGCCGAATGTAAAATGTGTGACATCAGGGCCAAATCTCCCTCAGAGGTGCAAAAAAGGCAGAATTTTCGAAAATTTCTGTCTTGAATGCCGAATTTTTGGAGGTGTCACGCCAAACTTCGTTGGTTGCCGAAGTGCCGAATCGGTATTTTGGGTCACGGGTCACAATCCGTGCCGAATTGAACGAAATTGCGCAGTATCTTCCCTCCCCACCTCCGTGCAACTCACAGTCATCACTGTGACACAGGTTACATTGTTATTGCCACCCTCTCCATCGTCGTCTTCATCGGCCTCATGCTCTTCTGGCGCTCACGTGTCGTCGAGCGCTGTATGCGCCTCCTCCGCCCAGCCACCCCTCTATCAACATGCACCGAAATCAAGCTCCCGCCCCGGTCGCGGCTATATGATGCGTATTTAGATTGGGTGCAGGTGCGGGTGGGGAGGTGTGGCACTTGGTCATGGTGTGTGCAGGCCGCTGCTAGCCATCCTCGTCCCGGAACTGATTAACTCTGATTCATGGATTCATTCGGTCGATCCTCCGCAGCCCCTATCCGCCCGCCAACACCAACCGCTCGTCGTGCCTCCCCAGCCCATGCCCAAACATGACCCCGACTCTGGATTCGGCACTGCTCTGCTACCACCCGTGGTGGCCCTGCTGACACTTGTGGTGCTCATTGCTATGCCCGTTCCCGTGTCGCACTCTCCATCTTCGATGCCGAATGACGATGGTGCTGGATGATGGAGATGAAGGCCTCCCTCTGCCCTATGTCGAGGTCGGGGTGACGGAGCACGTCCAGGTGCACTGATTGACGATGATACGAAAACAATGCACACTTGGATTATTGCGATGATGATGAATGGATGTACGATATTGTCTTCATTCACTCATTCATGCATTCAACTCCCTCCCATTTCATCAGTTCAATTGTATTCATTCATTCAACTTGAGTTCCGTGCGGGGATGGTATGCTGACGCTGAATGGTCAATTTGCAGGACACAGCCTGGGCGGCGCGACCGTGTCCCTCGCCGCGTTCTCAATCAAGGCTGCGCCGCCTTATGCAATGGTGAAGCTGTACACCTTTGGTCGGTTGCGTTTCACTCACCCCATTCCATTCCGTGTTCGATCCTTTACATGAATTCTGACTCGATCCCTTCAGCTTAGATCAACTCGACTTAACTGCCCTCAGCCTTGCAATGCAACACAGGCCGGCCGTGCGCCAGGGATGCCAAGTTTGCACGCTACGTCGAGCAGATGGTGGGTGGGCAGAATATCCACTGGGGTGTGTTTTCTTCTCCTTCTATTTCGTCCCCTCCTTGCTGATTTTTTTTTTTGTGCATGTGTTGCCCACAGCGATTCACACACTTGACGGTGTGCCCACGATGGTCCCACACATCTTTGGCTACAAGTATTTGTGTGTCTACGTCGCCTCCCCCTTGTCTCATTCTCTAACACTCCATTTGTCCCTTTGCCCACCTCAGTTACCGTACAAGTATGGAGTAATTAAACATCCCAGTGGCCGCCAGTATCAACGAGTATACATGATTTATAGTCTAGACTGCTTGCTCCCCTATCTCAAAACGCCCCGCCAGCCTATTATGCAAAGACTAGTTGCG
Organism: Mycena olivaceomarginata; assembly: GCA_029378375.1. NCBI lineage: Eukaryota > Fungi > Basidiomycota > Agaricomycetes > Agaricales > Mycenaceae > Mycena > Mycena olivaceomarginata. The sequence goes on from JARKIC010000039.1 coordinate 231,282, forward strand.
AGTTGCGTATTTTCTGCCTCTGCCCCTTTACCCAAACGGGAATTTGATTTGCGGCATCTTTCGGGAAAGTGTTTTTTGCCGTGATGTGCTGCGCAAGCTGCCGCCACGGCGCCGTTTGGATAGCGGATTCAGACAAGTCCACAAAATGGAGAAAAAAGACTTGAATTATATTTCTAGGGATATACAATGCTACCTATATTGAGGCAGAAGATAGGCTACAAAAGTGAGTGGTAATGTATTGACTAGAAGGGTTAGGCTGAGATTTGGGTGGCAGCGCAGGTGCCGTGCAACGTGGTTAGGTTGGGTGGAGATGCGGATCAGGCTGTGCCTACTGTGTCAACACCGTAAACAGCTGCTTCTCCAAGAAAAACGATGACGCAGAGCTGTTCTTGTTGTTCAGCACTGCAAGTGTCAACACCGGCTGCAACACCAGTGAGCTCGCCCCGACCCGCGCCCTTGGCCGCGATCATGAATGCGTGCCACACGTCGTTCAGCGCACCCACGGGCATCGTCGTGAGCTGTGCGTACAGCGCCTGCTCCGCAGCGTGGGAGTGCTGCCGCAGACTCGCCAGCAGCTCGATTGAGTCGCCCATTGGCGCCACTGTCGACACTGTTGGCGTGTTCGTGGGATCCGACGAGGCGCGCGAACGGGGGCGGGGACGCGGGGGGGTGGGGACAGGAAGAGCTCCTGCGCCATGCACTGGATCTGCGGCGTCGTGGGCGCGCTAGGCGGGAGGCCCACGACGAGGTGGGGGTGGCGCTGGGGCGTTGTCGGCGTTGTCGCATCGCTCTCGTCGCCGCCGTCGTCCTTTGTCGGGGGTCGCGAGTGGAGGTAGGGGAAGAGAGCCAGGATGCCAAACAACCAAACATTGTTTGGGCTTCGGCTTGACCTCGTTGCCGAGATTCGATGTGCCGTCGGCAGAGAGCATTAGGGGGCGGTGCTCATCCCAAAAAGGAAGTGGAGCAGAGGTGGAAAGTATTGAGTGCTAGTTGCGGTGCTTATTCTCTATGCACGTGCAAGCCTAAAGCGTGTTCTGGGCACTTGTTGAATAGCCTGTAATGGAAAAGCTGAAATGATAGCGATAAAAACAGAATCAATGATAATGATTTGCAGAAATGAGGCCCAATGAGGTTGGTCAACAAAGATAAGAGACAACTCTTCGGGGAGGACAACCATCCTGGTCTAATGATTGCAACCAATGTATCAATTCAATGTATCTGCTTTGGGGAAGAAATGGTTAAAGTCATCCGCTCAGCTCAACTAGCACATAGCTGCTAGGATGGATATAAAAGTGGAGCACCGTAAATTGCTGTGAATCACTCCCAAGATGTCTCCCCATCATAACACCATTGAACCCCGCTTGAATGCCGTCACAGCTTGGTTGACTCCAGCAATAGCACTCTTGAATGATTTGCATGATGGTTTTGACACACCATTCCTACAAACCATGTCCGGCACATCTCTGTCTTTGATCAATGTCGTGCAGGTAAGGAGTCCAATTCAGAGAATATACTAATTTGACCTGGATGACAGAATGTGAGGAGGAACCAAGATGACTGTATTGAGCTTATTGAAAGAATCCCTAAAATCCTCTATGGAATTGTGGACCTCCATTTAACGTCCAAATCCAAGGGAGTCTTATCACCAGCAGCTTTGAACAATGTCGGAAATTTCAACAGGTGTTTTAATTGGTCTCGGTTCTTGTTTGCCACAACTGAGCCAGGACCTCCAGCACACTCTGTAAGATACTTGTATTTGCTGAGGCACAGCAAAATGGAAACAAAATCAAACATTTTATTTGGCAAGCTGAGCTGGCTAGGTTACTGAAGGACTGCCAAGCTGGATTACAGCATGCTGTTGATGCCTTTAGAGTGAGGATTTTGTAGTTTGCATGAGATTGATTTGAATGCCTTCCAGATTGAGTCTGGGATTATCAATTTCAATAGCATCAATGAAATGAAAAGACAATCGGAAATCATGCAAACTGAGATCATGGAGTTGATCTCTACATTTTCTGAGCACACAATTTCTGATAGCTCCTCCTCGGTATGTACAAACAGTTTATCCTTGAACCACCAATTAATTTGATTTAGATATACCAGAGGGCCAATGAATCACAAGTCAGGTATATTTGTATCTTCATAGCTTCACAGCAAATCTTATTATACGTTTCAGCTCAAATTCACTCTCTATGTTGCCTTCAAGGCCAAAGATTTTCCATGGCCGTGAATTAGAGTTGCAGGAGATTGTAACAAATCTTACACTGGGGTCAGCCAGGATTGCAATATTGGGCCCAGGTGGAATTGGAAAAACAAGCCTGGCCTGGGCTGCTCTCCATCACCCAGAAGTCACAGCTAAATATGCACACCAAATCTTTGTTGCTGCAGATTTGGTCACCGACAAAGTTGGATTGGTCACACTCATTGCATCCCACATAGGACTGCATCCAACACCTTACCTCACAAAACAAATTGTCCAGTATTTTTCTGAGTGTTCATCCGTGTTATTGGTTTTGGACAATCTGGAGACAGCATGGGAGCCAATGAGTTCCCGTGGTGAGGTTGAAGGCTTTCTATCACTTCTCACAGATGTTGGACACCTTGCATTGGTTGTGAGTATCTCATCACTTGTTTTCATCTCACTGACTTATAAATGCATTAGATCACAATGCGTGGGGCACAACAACCTGCCCAAGTTCGCTGGATCCATCCATTCCTGTTGCCCTTGAAACCAATATCTGACCATGCTGCCTGGGAAACTTTCATGGATATCACAGATGATTCTCACAATAGTGAGGATGTCACTCAACTTCTTTCCCTTACAAACAACATACCTCTGACTGTGGATCTCATGGCTCATCTGGTGGATTATGAAGGCTGCAGTGCCATTCTAACCCGCTGGGAGACAGAAAAAACATCTATTCTCTCGAGTGGCCATGGCAAAAGTTCCAATTTAGATGCCTCTATCAGTGTTTCACTCTTGAGCCCTCATATGACAGCCTCCCCTGATGCAAGAGAATTACTGGCTTTGCTTGCAATCCTGCCTGATGGGCTCTCAGATGTTGATATAATCCGAAGCTAAATACCTGCTAAAGACATTTTGGCCTGCAAATCTGTATTGCTTAGTACCTCTCTGGCATATACTGATGATGCTCGACTGAAAGTACTGGTGCCAATTCGTGAATATATGCAGCAGCACTACTCTGCATCTCAACCTTTTATCCGATCGGTTAGAACACGATTTGAAGACCTTTTGAGCATTATGCGCAAGTATCATGGTCACCAATTAGGTGCTACCATTCATAAACAGATTGCTTCAAATCTGGCAAACATGCAGAGCATATTCACATTGGAACTCTACTCAAATAATCCAAGGCTAGAGGACATTGTCTGGTCAATTGTAACCCTATGTGATTTCCGAAGAGGCATGGGGTATGGTCCAAGCCCATGGATAGTAGACTATATTGCAAAAAACTATGCCCACCCCAGCAACCCAAGGCTGGAAGTACATATGATTGCAATGTTGCTCGGGATACTGCAAGAGCATGTTCTTCCAAATGCTGAACATTTGCTGAGCCAAGCCGAGAAGAAGTTGGATTCTTTTGATGACCCAGTGGTGAAATGTGTGCTCCAAAACCCATGTTACACTACATTTGCTGACTGGAACATCCATAGGCAGATTTTATGGCCGTGCTGGAGAGTATTTCTTCTGTCAGTACAACATTCCGCGAGCTAGGCAATTTTTATGCACTGCACTTGAGTTGGCAGTGGCCTCCAAAAAGATCTATCTGGAGTGGTATGTAGTACCACCGCATATCCCTTTGTGAATTGGAGGCCGGAAATAACCTGGCAGCACAAAGCAATGCACAAAGATGCCAGAAGCTGGCGAGGTTAGAGGGTAACATGATCCATGAATCATTTGCACTTGAAGTGGAAGCCGTGGTGTACCGGAGAATTGGGGCACACAAGAAGACCATTGCACTTTGCACTCAGGCAAGGGAGCTTCTCTGCCAATGTGGGATGAAGGGATCTGAGGCAGATTACAACCTCCTGTGTATCATGGGCGTGACTTATTATCTGAAATCCGAATATAGTGAGGCTCAGGAGATCCATATGCAGATCAAGAATGCAACATCTGATCAGGAGCATTCGCTCGAACACGCTCTTGCAGTTATCAATCTAGCAGGGATCACAATTATAACCGGTGAAAACCTAGATTATATTGCACAGGCTTTGAAGGACCAAAAGAAGATATTTGCTACTGGACACGATTATGTTGGAATGGCAGGTTGTGACCTGTTCATGGCTGACTTTCACCTTTGTTATGGTCATACTGCAGCCGCGAAAACTCTGTTGCTCCAGTATACACACTCTGTGGACAAAGATTTCACAAGTTATAACCTGGAGCGACTTGCCAATTTGAAAAACTGGGGAATCACAGCCATTGGCTGGGTTTTTCGGTGGACAACTGTTTTCCTTGCATATGCATTCAAGTTTCAAGACAATTTGGCAGTTCACAAGGGCTTGAGCAGTATGGGACAAATACTCTTGGCCAGGGGGGACCTCAGCAAAGCACAGAGTTTGTTTACTGTAGCATTGGAAGGATTTATGTGGATGAATGTGCACCGTAGCAGAGCAGAGTGCATGTTGCATCTTGGTGAGATCTCACAGTGGAAAGGAGACCTTGAGGAAGCCATTTCAAGTTTCAAGGCAGCCCGGCCACTCTTTCAATGCTCCTCTCAGGTCAAAGATGTAGAACACATTGACTCATTGGTCAGAAGCCTTGAGGAAGAAATGGAACGAGGACATGATACCAAACTCACATACCTTTCAACACTCAATGTTCCGACACAGAATATTGTTCGGCCACCGGCTGAGATGGAGGATGGATCCGCTAATCCTGTTGTAGTCTGATCAGTCTCAAATATATAGTAGCTTTGGAATGAACAAGCCTTCTGATCATGATTTGCAGAATTTGATTCATCAAGCCATAAATCCTATGTAACTGTGGGATAACTAAGTCTTCGAATTTACAGAACTCGATTCATGAAGCTCTCAAAGGCACTAAAGAGTTGAGTTGAGTAACTCTTCAAATCCTGCCTGCTTTTTGGAGTTTGATTCTATATTTTGGCAGTCCATAGCGGGGCCGATCCTCGGTAAGCTGGGATTGGGATCGACCCACAGGCTTGTTCGAATGTCAACTGTATCGAACGAGCATATTTCGAATTCAATGACACTTGATGTGACACTTTGTAGAATCCACTCAATAGCCTTGCCTTCATCAACACCGTCTTTGCATGAGACCTCCGTTCAACTCATCACTCACCTGACAGTCACTGACCTCTGTCTCAATAAATTAGCTCAGTCCCCAAGGTGCGTGTTCTTTCTCTGTGCTTATCTGTCACCCGATCCCGATCGACTCCTTAACAATTTCCCTGATTGAGTCCCGATCAACTCTTAACATTTTCCCATGACCTTGATCGGCACACTGACTTTTTTGGGCAACCTCTTGCTTTTCAGCTTTGGCATGTATCCCTTAATTCAAGTTTCACTCAGCTAACAGCCCCACCCGTCATCACGGTGATCAACTTTTCCCCTGGTCTCAAATTGACTGTCAAGATGGCACACTGGATTTCTTGGGCAGGCTCTGTAGCATTCGCTTCCTGTTTCACCCAATCACCAGCCCGAAGATATTTATGATTTTTTTTCCCGGATCAACTTCATTGCCTGTCATCACGGCCACGATCGCAGGTTCAACCGGCGCCTCAACTTTTTCCCTGATCTCAAGCTCACTCTTAACATGGCCCACTGGATTTCTTGGGTAAGCTGTCTCTCTTTACACCGGGGGCAGCCAACGACGCATGTGGTTTGCATATGGAACAAAGGCTACAAAGCCACCTTTACTAGACTAAGGGCGGCTTTGTTGCATGCTTTGTTCTCTGGTACAGGGGAATAAAGCATGCAACAAAGCCCCCCTTCGCTTGTTAAAGGCACCTTTGTGGGCTTTGTTCCAACTGTGAGCCACATGCGTGTAACACACTTGGTGTTTACATGTCTCGCTGGTTGCCCCCAGTGTTAGTCTTGGCATGTAGCACTCAACTTAATTTTCACCCAATTATCAGCCCAAAGACTTGTCCAAGTATATAAATGATTGGGAAGCAATTTGACAACATTCGGGAAACATCGCCCTCGCACCTGCGTTGCTGAAAATATAGGGGTTGTCACGCCCCGCATCCATCGCGCGGTATTCCTCCAGCAACTGCCGCCATTCGCGAACCGTGGGAACTTTGTTTTCAGCAGCCTAGTCCAAAAGCAGATAATCTAATCACAGGCGCGTGATACGGCGATCGCCGGGCGCGCTTACCACGCAGTCTTTTACAGCTTTCTGTCCTCCCGCCACCACCGTCCTCTGCTGTACAGCGTACTTCTTCGCTGCGAGGACTGGCTGAGCGCCCGCCCGCACTCGGGAACCACCTCGGCACTGGCTGTTCTTCGGACGCGATTTGGATCGCCCGAAAGTCACCACTGCTTGAATCATGTCCAGCGGCAACCAAACCATGTTCAACGACTCGAAAGCACTATACCGTGCGTACCAATATACTTCCACCTCCATATCTCGTTCGTCTAACTTATACTTACCGCTCCCCGCAGGCTACGTCGTCATCGCCGCGCTCTCCATCGTCGTCTTCATCGGCCTCATGCTCTTCTGGCGCTCGCGCGTCGTCGAGGCCCGCATGCGTGGCCCAGCCATTCCTCTATCCACACGCGCCGACCCAGAACGCAAACTCCCGCCCCGGCCGCGGCTGTATGGCGCGTATTTAGATTGGGATTGGGGTGCGCGTGCGCGTGCCGGCGGGGAGGTGTGGCACGAGGTCATGGTGCGTGCGACCTCTTCATCCATGCGCTGAAATCTGATTCGTGCGGGTGCGATACAGCCTCTATCTGCGCACCAACACCAACACGAACCATTCGTCGGGCCTCCCACGCCCAAACATGGCCCCGACCCCGACTTCGGCGCCCATCTACTCTCATCCGCCGCGGCCCCGCTGACGCTCGCGGTGCTTATCGCCATGCCCGTGCCCGTTCCTACACCCATTACCACTCAATCGCGGGAGGACGACGGGGAAGAAGATGACCGTCTCCCGCCGTATGTCGAGTTCGGAATGGCGGAGCACGTACAGGTGCACTGAGGCTTCTAGGCTGGTGATAATACGAACAGAATATCTCGCTTATGGTGAATGGATGTACGATATTACCTGCACGTCTCCCGATCTGGATCGCGAGCTTAACTCCACAGCGCGATGCGTCTGCGGCAGGTCTCGTTTCGAGGTTCTGCGCCGACTGACTGACACCGGTACTCCCCAGATATGTGATATCGTTAACTCAACTCGTCGAAACGGAAGGTCGATTCGAGCATTTCATTCCGACCGGCGGACCAACAAATCAAGTAACGTCAAGCCGGTTTTCCACCCCAAAATCACAACACTTATAATCACGGCGCTGGTCGGACCCCGACGCTTTCACTCTTCTTTTCGGGTCGACAGAGGAGTGCCAACCGCGAATTGTCTTGCTTTCGCTCACCGATTTTCGAAATTCCTCCCCGGATACCCTGTGCGATGTCAACCAAATCCGTTTTTGTCAGTGGAGGCGTCTTGTGTCTTGACTCCGGCAGATCGGCGGCACTTCGGTCCCGGGCTGGCGAACCCCGAAGTTCCTGTTGCAGAGGCAACCTTCGTGGCCTCGGGGAAGCGGGGAATTCGAACCAGGGGTGACTGACTCGCGTTAGCTTCTAATGTTTGAATATACAGGAAACAGGAATTCCGCTGGTCTTCTACTGTCACCTCCACTGAATTATTTGCAAACCTTCTGGATACCGACACCGAATCCCGCGCGCTGGGTCTGGGTCGCGCCATACCTATCTTAGGCCAGTTTCCTTAAAGTAGACCACGTTCGCCCGCATGCAGTCAGCCTTTTCCCTTGTTTTGCCTCCCTCCAACTTGTCGATACGATGATGAATGCGCTCTTCTTGCCCTGCCTCGTCCTGTTCCTGTTCCCGTCAGCCTCGCTCGCGTCGCCTGTCGTTGTCTCAGAATCCGCGTCCGCCGCCGTCGCCACCCCTGCGTCGGCCTCGCCTGCCGTCTTCAACTCCGCTTCCGCTGCTGTTCCCAACTCCGAATCGTCTTCTTTCTGTCGGCCTCCTGCGCCTCCTAATCCCTATCTCCGCCCCCAACCCCATCTTGCTTGCGCTCTACGACGACTTCGTGCTGTACACCAAGTACTCTTCCACCGCGTACCAGCCGTTCTGCGCGCGGCCTGTGCGCCGGGTGCTCATTCGTGCTGTGCGTGTTGTGTGCTCACTTCTTCCATCTCTTTTCTCTGTCCGACTATATTCGCATCATGAGTCTGCTGTCCTATCCGTGTTGCGATTCGGAGTATTGTCTTAACCGTGATGCGTAGTTCGAAATCGGCCACACGCAGGGCTTCATCGCACGGGACCCCGCGCGGCTCGAGATCGTCGTCGTCTTCCGCGGAACGTTCAGCCTCAAGGTCGCGGTCACGGGTGCGTGGTTCACGTTCTGGTTTCAGTTCTTCCCCTTCACCTTCTCTCCCCCATCCCCACCCCGCTCCTTCCCCGTATCGCTCAATCCGGCACTTGCCCATGAACTGAACAAATGAACGACCGACGCGAAGTTCCTCCTCGTCCCGTTCGAGTCGCCGGGGATCGTTGAGCTCGTGTACGTCCACAGTGGCTTCCTCGGCGCGTACCAGAACGTCAGCGACCAGGTCGTGGACATCGTCAGCAAGGAGCTTAAAGAGTATCCGACGTTCCGCGTCGTTGTTACTGGTAGGTGATATTCATCTCATCCTCGTTCATCCCATCATCGTTTGCACAGGGAGCACGGGACCTGCGTACCTGAAATTCAGGTGCCTCCGAGGCACCCAGCTCGCACCTAAATTTCTAGTGTGCTGGTGCCTCCCCTTGACCACATGGCCTGTCAACCTCTCCTGCTGATCGGGCGGATATATTATAGACGATCTTTTTGATCACCGGGGGAAGCGATAATCAAAGATTTATCCTCCTCGGCGACGTTCTTCGTGTCTTGTGAAATAATCAGGACTTGGGAGAACTTGACTCTTCCTTGTCCCAGAGACCGGCTACTAGCCTGAAAAGACAGTTGCCATGTCGCCCATCACATGTATGACCATTCCGTCGTACCAACTTGATGAACCAAATTCAAAGACTCACGCGAAAGAGGCACAGCATGCCCCCCAACAAAACACCCCCAGACTGCTTGGAATAGCAGATATGACCTGGGAAACAATCACAGTCGATTTCCATGTACATGAATGCCCCTCAGCGCAACCGAATACTGGCAATTTCGCGACCCCCTCCCCCGCCCGTTCGCGCTGCTCGCGCCGCAGAAGACGGTGACAAAGTGTGAGGGTAACGAAGACAAGAAGTGCAGTGTGCAGTTTCGTAAGTGGTGTTTCTCGGTCTCTTGTCGTTCCTTTGCTCGTTCCCGCTCCCGTTCTCGTGCTGGTTCCCGTTCTTGTCCTTCTGGATCGGGTGGTGATTACTTCATTCCATTTCGTTCGGTCCTTCCTTCTTTTTTTTTTTTCGGTTGAGCTTTCTTTTTACGTTCGGATCTTTCGTCGATGTTTCAACTTACTGATTCCATTCCTTTCACAGTCTCGGGCGGTATCAACACGTTCCATACGTTTATTTCGGGGAGGGTTCGTTTCTAACTTTCTCCTCCTACTCCTCTCCGTTTTCCCTCCCATAATCCTTTCTGACGAACGACTCGAACGCTTGACAGTGATGGCCGTGAACCCGCTGCTCTGCATCTGATCTGAATCCGAATGAACAAACCCGCCCTTGCAAATTGCGTCTGCTTCCTGAATCATCTGTAGAAGGGAGAATGTGTAGAACAGGAGAATGTCGTTGCAGTTGTTTGCTTTTTTTGGTACCAAGTGGCGAATACGTATACTTTGTCTGCATTATTAGTGTGCATAGATGCATGTTTTTGAACTTGGCTGCATACTTGTCTGTACAGTTGGAGAGACGTACCTGAATGTTACATGCCGTAGGTTCCGGAATTCCGGCATATCTTATTGTGCAGCGGCCATCGGCTGGCTTTGAACGGTACGATCTGCCGCTCGCTTCGGCGGCCATGCCGAAAATGCCGCAGGGCAATTTTACTTGTAGTTTTGCTCAGAGCAATTTTCTTGCTCAACTCCAACATTTCAAATCATCATTGAAGTATCCACTATGACAAAACATGACTGGTTCTTTCATACATCGCTACAAGTGGGAGATTCACTCGGGACTGAGTCGAATGTTGACCCGGCCTCTCCAGCCCAGGACACATTGGTGGAGATCGAGGTGTCCGCGTCCTTGAGGCCGAGTCCTTCGATCGAATACTTGAAAGCTGATAGTATCTTGTGAGCACTTGTACCCGAGCCGCAGAGGAGAGCACTTACGGATGAACTAGAGATGCGTAACATGAAAAATAATTTGGCGGCACCCGCCGTTAACCCTTGGCTATACAGCTTAGAACGTTCGCTGTCTCGTCAGGTCCCGGATATTGGAACCGCAGGAACTGGAGTCGATCGATTAGTCCAAAAAGAAATAACCAGCTTACGCGCGTTCCGTACACTTGTTGAATAGCCAATACTCGAAAAAGTGAAATGATACTGGGAGAAATGAAGCCCAATAGGGCTACATAGGTGGTCAGTGAAAATAACAGACGCCTCTTCGGTCATGGCCTGAGGACAATATCCTAGTCTAATGACTGCAACTAATGTATCAATTCAATTTATCTGCTTCGGGAAAGAAACAGTTAAAGTTGTCCGCCTCAGCTCAACTAGCACATAGCTGCTAGGGTGGATATAAAAGTGTAGCACCGTAAATTGCTGTGGATCACTCCCAAGATGTCTCCCCCTCATAGCGCCATTGAACCCCGCTTGAATGCCGTCACAGCTTGGTTGACTCCAGCCATAGCACTCCTGAATGATTTGAATGATGGTTTTGACACACCATTCCTACAGGCCATTTCCAGCACATCTCTGTCTTTGATCAATGCGGTGCAGGTAAGGAGTCCAATTCAAAGAATATACCAATTTGACATAGATGAAAGAATGTGAAGAGGAACCAAGATGACTGTATTGAGCTTATCGAAAAAATCCCCAAAATCCTCTATGGAATTGTGGGCCTGCATTTAACCTCCGAAGTGAAGGGAGTCTTATCACCAGCAGCGTTGGACAATGTCGGAAATTTTAACAGGTGTTTTAACTGGTCTCAGTTCTTGTTTGCCACAACTGAGCCGGGACCTCCAGCACGCTTCGCAAGATACTTGTATTTGCCGAGGCACAGCAAGACAGAAACAAAATCAAACATTTTTTCCGTCAAGCTGAGCTGGCTAGATTGCTGAAGGACTGCCAAGCTGGAATACAGCATGCTATTGATGCCTTTAGAGTGAGGATTTTGTAGTTTGCATGAGATTGATTTGAATGCCTTCCAGATTGAGTCTGGGATTATCAATTTCAATAGCATCAATGAGATGAAAAGACAATCGGAAATCATGCAAACTGAGATCATGGAGTTGATCTCTACATTTTCTGAGCACACAATTTCTGATAGCTCCTCCTCGGTATGTACAAACAGTTTATCAGTTTATCCTTGAACCACCAATTAATTTGATTTAGATATACCAGAGGGCCAATGAATCACAAGTCAGGTATATTTGTATCTTCATAGTTTCACAGCAAATCTTATTATGTGTTTTAGCTCAAATTCACTCTCTATCTTGCCTTCAAGGCCAAAGATTTTCTATGGCCGTGAATTAGAGTTGCAGGAGATTGTAACAAATCTTACACTGGGATCGGCCAGGATTGCAATATTGGGCCCAGGTGGAATGGGAAAAACAAGCCTGGCCCGGGCTGCTCTCCATCACCCCGAAGTCACAGCTAAATATGCACACCGAATTTTTGTTGCTGCAGATTCGGTCACCAACAAAGTTGGATTGGTTACACTCATTGCATCCCACATAGGATTGCAGCCAGTACCTTACCTCACAAAACAAGTTGTTCAGTATTTTTCTGAGTGTCCATCTGTGCTATTGGTTTTGGACAATCTGGAGACTGCATGGGAGCCAATGAATTCCCGTGGCGAGGTTGAAGGTTTTTTATCACTTCTCACCGATGTTGGACACCTTGCATTGGTTGTGAGTAGCTCATTGCTTTTTTCATGCTATCAGCTCATAAATGCATTAGATCACAATGCGTGGGGCACAGCGACCTGCCCAAGTTCGCTGGACCCATCCATTCCTGTTGCCCTTGAAACCAATATCAGACCATGCTGCCTGGCAAACGTTCATGGATATCACCGATGATTCTCATAACAGCGAGGATGTTACTCAGCTCCTTTCCCTTACAAATAACATACCTCTAGCTGTGGATCTCATGGCTCATCTGGTGGATTATGAAGGCTGCCATGTCGTTCTAACCCGCTGGGAGACAGAAAAAACATCTATCCTCTCGAGTGGACATAGCAAAAGCTCCAATTTGGATGCCTCCATCAGTATTTCACTCTCGAGCCCTCGTATGAAAGCCTCCCCTGGTGCAAGAGAATTACTGGCTTTGCTTGCAATCCTGCCTGATGGTCTGTCAGATGTTGATATCATCCACAGCCAAATACCTGGTAAAGGCATTCTGGCCTGCAAATCTGTCTTGCTTAGTACCTCTCTGGCATATACTCATGATGCTCGCCTGAAGGTACTGGTGCCAATTCGAGAATATATGCAGCAGCACTGCCCTGCATCTCAACCTCTCATCCAGTCAATTAGAGCACATTTTGAAGACCTTCTGAGCATTTACCGCAAGTATAATGGTCACCAATTAGAGGCTACAGTTCATAAGCAGATTCATTCAAATCTTGGAAACATGCAGAGTATATTCGCATTGGAACTCTACTCAAATAATCCACAGCTAGAGGACATTGTGTCATCGATTGTAACCCTAAATGATTTCCGAATAATCATGGGGTATAGGCCAAGCCCATGCATGGACTATATTGCAGAAAACTATTCCCAGCCCAGCAACCCAAGGCTGGAAGTACACATGATCACATTGTTGTTCAAAGTGCACCAGCAGCTGCACAGTATTCCAAATGCTGAACACTTGCTGAGGAAGGCCGAGAAGAATCTTGATTCTTTTGATGACCCAATGCTGAAATGTGAGCTCCAAAACCCATCCTACAGCACATTTGCTGACTGGAACATGCATAGGCAGATTTTTTAGTCGTGTTGGATACTATTTCCGTCATAATGGCAACATTCTGCGAACTAGGCGATTTCTACGCACTGCACTTGAGTTGGCAGTTACCTCCAAGGATATCTGTCAGGAGTGTAATGTAGTACACACAATAGCCCTTTGTGAATTGGATGCTGGAAATCACCTTGCAGCACAAATCAATGCACGCAGATCACAGAAGCTGGCGAGGTTAGGGGGTAATATGCTCCTTGAATCATTGGGGCTTCGGGCAGAAGCCCTGGTGTACCTGGACATTGGGGCATACCAGAATACCATTGCACTTTTTCATCAGGCAAGAGAGCTTCTCCGCCGGTGTGGGCGGAAGGGATCTGAGACAGATTACAATTTCCTGTTTACCATTGCCGATACCTATTATCTCAAATCAGAATATAATGAAGCTCAGGAGATCTATATGCAGATCAAGAATGCAACATCTGATCAGGAGCATTTGATCCTACATGCTATTGCGGTTCTCAATCTAGCAGAGATCACAATTATAACCGGTAAAAACCTAGATCATGTTGCTCAGACTTTGAACGATAAAAAGAAGATACTTGCTACCATGCACCATTCTGTTGGAATGGCAAGTTGTGACATAGTCATGGCGGAGTTACACCTTCACAAAGATCATAATACCCTGGCTGCACAAGCTCTGTTGCTCCAGTATACACAATCTGTGGACAGAGAGATCACAAGTTATAGCCTGGAGCGACTTGCCAATTTGAAACACTGGGGAATCACAGCCATTGGCTGGGTTTCTCGGTGGACAACTGTTTTCCTTGCACACACATTCAAGTATCATAACAACCTGACAGTTCACAAAGCATTGAGCAGTATGGGGCACATACTCTGGGCCATGGGGGACCTCAGCACAGCAGAGAGTTTGTTCACTGTAGCATTGGAAGGATTTACGTGGATGGATGTGCACCGAAGCAGAGCGGAGTGTATGTTGCATCTTGGTGAGATCTCACAGCAGAAAGGTGACTTTGAGGAAGCCATTTCAAGTTTCAAGGCAGCCCGGCCACTCTTTGAACGCTCGTCCCAGGTCAAAGATGTAGAACACGTTGACTCCTTGGTCAGAAGTCTTGAGGAAGAAATAGAACGAGGGCACAGTACCAAGGTTGCATACCTTTCAACACTCGATGTTCCGACATAGGATGTTGTTCAGCCAGAGGCTGAGATGGAGAATGGATCTGCTAATTCTGTTTGTAATTTGATCAGTTTCAAATGTATAATGAACAAGCCTTCTGATTCACCGAATTTGATTGATCAAGCCTGTTTCTAACCAAGAAGACTTCAATGCAAACTGGAGAAGGATGCAATAGGTGACCCTGTGATATATACACGTCTGTACACACACAAAAAACGATAAAATAGGCGGTTCAAAGTATCTTTGCCAGACGTTTCAATGGCCGTCGTTGAACGGACTGTGAGAAGGAAGACAAAATGCCGACGGGACGGGCATGGCACCCGTTCGACAGGTGCCGTTAAACCGTCGCGGCACGTCTCTCGATCTCGATCGCGAGCTCACCTCCACAGCGCGATGCATCTGCGGCTGATCTCGTTTCGAGGTTCTGCACTGACCGACCGACACCGGTACTCCCCCAGATATGTGATATAGTCAACTCAACTCGTCGAAACAGAAGGTCGATTCGAGCATTTGGCGGACCAACAAATCAAGTAACGTCAAGCCAGTTTTCCGCCCCAAAAATTACAACACGTTATAATCACGGCGCTGGTCGGACCCCGACGCTTTCACTCTTCTTTTCAGGTCGACCGAAGAGTGCCAACCGCGAATTGTCTTGCTTTCACTGCCGATTTTCGAAATTCCTGTCCGGATACCCTGTGCGATGTCAACCAAATCCGTTTCTGTCAGCGGAGGCGTCTTGTGTCTTGACTCCGGCAGATCGGCGGCACTTCGGTCCCGGGCTGGCGAACCCCGAAGTTCCTGTTGCAGAGGCAACCCTCGTGGCCTCGGGGAAGCAGGGAATTCGAACCAGACGTGACTGACTGACACGCAACGCGCGACGTGTTAAACCTGAATTAATTGGATCCGGAAATCGAGTATCTCGACGGGTCTACGCTTCTTTAACGTTTAAACGTCAGCGTGTCAGCTTCTAATGGGGACCAGCATCGGCCGATCGGAAAGCGGCAGCTTTGTCGTTGTTTGACTCGCTGGAGCGGTCGGTTCCCTTTTTGAATAGGCTAAGGCTTTTTATCCGCTCCTTTAATCCCTTAGCACCGGAGAGAAAGTCATCATGAAATTAGCTATGGAGTACCGCAGTCAGGCCAGATTTTTTATTTTGGACTGATAGACAAAATGAGACAGAACTTGCCGGAAGTTCGCATACTTCCGAAGCTCAAAGGCCGAAACAAAAAAATCCGGCCTGAGAGCGAGGAGTCAGACGATCCATAGGGATTTGAAGAAGCCTTAGGCGTTTTGCGTGAGCGTATCAGACGCGTACAGTCACTTCGGTGACATGTGTGACATTCAATATTCAGGACGCGTTTACCTTCCAGCCCGGCTACTCTGAGCTTTCTGTCTGCCTTCTAGCTACTGCTTTCGTCCACCACACTTTCATGCATTGTTATACTGGCCTGATCTTCGCTTTCCCATGCCTCGGCCAACCGCAAAGCAGATATCTGTCACTAAGGCCCGAAAACATCTTGCATCCAGGAACGACTTCGAAAACACTCCTCCGAATGATCCTATTCATGACCCGGACCCTCCCCTACCACCCTCGCGTCCGAAAAAGAAGACTCTAGCTGCGCAAATCACCGAGAAGGATCAGCGGATCACGGAGCAGAACGACTTCATTTCCGAGCTCAATGGACAACGTTCTGACCTCCGGAATGCCCTCGACGCCCTGCGACTCGAACACGACACCCTGCTAGAGAAACATAAGACTGAGAAGGCAATGAACAAGCTAAAACGAAAGGCTCAGGCCTGCCAAAGCGACTCACTCTACGATGAGCTCAAACGACGGCGTAAACACATCAGACGACTGGAACGCGAACGGGACGCGACAAAGGACAATAATATCACTGGGATTTCGGCCCTGAGCTCTACCCTAGACGATAAAACCGCGCGCATCGCGAAACTCGAGCTGGATCTGGCTTCGGCTCTCACCCAAATACATTCCCGCGACATTCTCATCCATTCGGAAGAGTCAGCCATCCGCGCGAGGCAGTCGACCTTGAAAAATACTCGAAAACGGCTATATGCGGCGCAGAAACAAACTGAACGTGCTCAGAAATCACTTCAAGATGTGCGACGTGCCTATCGAAAGATCCGGGCCTGGAATCCGATGGAGAACGGTCAATACCATGCAGCCTCGCGGCAGCTTGCGCGCGATCTCACGTACGCCGGATGTGCCGCGGGAAAGATTGCGTATGCCGTGAAGAGTTGTGCGGATGCATTCGGGGTGGAGATACGCCGGCAGCGCTTCATGGACGCGCGAACTGTAGGGCCCGCAATTGACGAAGGAGGCAAATACGGTGAACTACAGCTGGCCCGAGAAATTCAAGGTTCAAAGGGTAGTTGTCGTATCCAAACGACTTGACTTTGCTCTAATATTCACTAGGTTTTATTGAAAACTCGGACGGCACGACTCACAAAGGAGTGACGGTTGAATCCCGCTCCATCACACTCTTGGTCCCTTCTTACGAACCCAATGTCGACGATACCGACGAATCAACGTGGACCCATCGCACACGACTCTTAGGTGTGGAGCCGGCACTCGACCATACGGCACAGCGCCAATTCTACGGTACGCTCGAGATAGCCGAACGGATCGCGGATACGTACAATCGGAGTCCACTTGCAGTCCAGGACAAGCGGGTGATGGACAAGAACGAGTATTGGAGGAAAAAGCTGGGTGAAGGCAAAGACCACGCAGCAGACGGCAAAAAGGGGTTCCGACTCTCTGAGCAGCACAAACATGACATCATCATTCGAGACCTCGGTGCTGCAGCAATGGACGACATCGACCTGGACACTACCTCCATTCTCCTTACCATGCTCAAAATTACGAACGACGATTTGATGGCCGAGGGTAAACTCTCTGAAGCGGATTTGGAAGCACTGTAATGTTCGGTTTCATACGGACTTGAATATTTATTGATAATGCGATCAGATCAACGGAGGCACGTTCCACACTAGTTGAAGAAGTCCTTGAACGACGACTTGGAGAGCAAGAATTCGACAAACTCACTCCCCGAGAGCAGTGCAACAAATGCACACACGTCTTTGGTGGCTGTTGCTGCCACAAAGATCTCAATGTCGTCAAATACGGTTATCGTGCTATTCAACGCATGTATTCTACTCACGATCTTCCGCCGCCAGTCCTGCTCGCAAACAAGGCCAACGCGGCGACAATCATTCTCAGCACCGAAGATCCCGATAACCCCGCAGCACTGCAGGCAATTGAAGCGAGTAGTGCTGGCGCTATCAAGCTGCTTCAGTTAATCGGGGCTCTCTTACGCCACAAGGATGGAGAACGCGGGTACCAGGACAAGTGCCGGATCTTCATGCTGGAGCGCAAGCTGGAACTATATGACCTCGATGAGCCCGGCACTTTTCCTGATGTGTCCAACACTCGGTACGGCTGCTATACTTATGCTGCAGCGGAAGTAGTCTGTTTCCATGGATTGATCCAGGAACTCGTCACGGAAATTGTCCTCGGAAAAGCGAAGTCCGGTACCTTCAACCACGTGGAGAAGAATATTCTCAAGGGCCTCAATTGTGCAGTCACGATGACCGAGCTCGTCGCGTTAGCGCTCTACGGTGCTTCGGTGTCTTGGCCTTACATGGCGATGGTTCACGGAACGAAGGAGAGGCCGATAAATCTGCTTTCATTGACAGAACTTCACAGAAAACTTCCTGTATTCTGCACGAACATCGCGAGTAATCCCCACATCCTCCTTGACGGGACAACACCTCTCGAGCAGCTCACGATTGACGGTCTGCCATTCCACGACGAATTCTTGCTTACCGCAATCACCCAGATCCGCAGCGAGCTTCCGAACCTCCTCCTCACGATCACCAGCATGTTCTCCGGCTGCGAGACTGGATGGATTCAGTTCACGCCCGAATTCCACATCGACGGTACCTTTGATCGCCTGACTCCCGAGCAACGCGCAATCGTCTTCATCCCTTCGACAAACGACTGTAGCGAGGGCATGCTCGGGACATACTGTGTTCACATGCGGCACCATCCCAACAGCACCGCCCACTCCTTCTCTAACCAAACTCGGTCCGAGCGCAACAACACAAAAGCATTTATCAAGAAGTGCTGTGATGCAGCGGTCCAAAAGTACGTGATGAGGGAAGTGCGGAAAGATGGTACCATCGGACGTCGGGCGAAGTTCAGGCATGCATGGGCAGTGCTCCAGCGAGAGAAGGCGGAGAAGGCCACGAAGCGACGGGAAAAGACCGCATCGCGGAAGCGATCCGCAGCTGCTCGAGTGGCGTCTACCACTCTCGAGTTTGACGTCGCGAAGATCAATACAATGTCATCGGCGCACTTGAAAGACCAGCTGCACGTCTACAAGGACGTCTTGAAGGACGAAGAACTGGTGGGCAAGCTGTGGAAGAACATGGCAACCGTAGCCGTGCGAAGAGAACTAGTTTTGGAAGCTCGAGGACGGGAACTTGCCAAGCGGTATGTGATTAGAATCAAATCAATCACCGCTTACATTCTCTTGTCAGAGCTACGGCCTCCTCCGAACCTTCTGATGAAAGTCAGTCCACCACTGAAGATATAGTCGTCGAGGAGCATGGGTTTTCCGAAGAAGATGACCTTGATTGGGAAGATGTGGATGGCTAATTTATTTATTTCCATTGTAATTGCATTTTTTACTGTGGGGCTGGACATATATGAACAAAATAAGCATTTCGTACCGCAAAACCGAGTCAATAGAATGCTTGTGGAAGTCGGAACACGAAGGAACATGGAAACAGTTATTTCCAGCGGTGCATAAACAACGTCAAAGCTGCCGGTTTCCGATCGGCCGATGCTGGTCCCCACTCATATAACTCCGAGTCCGCACTCCATCAGGCGACATTTGGAGCAAGCTGCGTGTCGTGGACTGGTTATACGTCCATCTTCCGTTCACTTTAATTTTCTTGGCTCATTCACATTCAGTGGGAATTTCCTCCTAATCACCGGTACGATATTGAGCAATATCGGTCTCACCTGGGCCAGTGTGCAATATGCATAGACTGACTTTCAAGTTCTCGTGCCTCTCGTTATCGATATCGCTCTCATGATTGCTTTTGTTGTCTATGAGAAGTACATTCCTTCTGTGCCCACAATGCACTGGGACGTGGTCACCAATTGTACTGCTCTTGCGTCCTTCATCACCACATTCATCAACGGAGTAACCAGCATATCCATCATCTGTACACCCATTCAATTCGCTTTTCATTACCCTCCTAACTAACCATTTATCCAGAGTTCCTGCCCCTCTTCTTCCAAGCCATGTTCCTCGCGTCGCCGCTGGACTCTGCAATTTACGCGATACCCTCCTGCCTTCTCATCTCACCATTCAGCTTCATGCATGGGACCGTCATCTTGAAAATAAAGCGCTACCTTCTGGGCAACTACGTCGGGTGGATAATGATCATCGTCGGATTCGGTGTGGTGAGCATGCTTGGAGCGGACTCTTCTCTCGCTCTGCGAGTCACCTCCCAAATCATCGTCGCAGCTGGAACCAGTGTCGTCGTAAGTCTAACCCTTCCCATCACACTGGACTGCGCTAACTCACCTCTGCTCAGATCTCCGCCCTCCCATTCGCTCTCATGGCACCCATTCCCGTCTTGCGCCTGGGATCCGCGCTGGCCTTCCAATCCTTCCTCCGCACCGTCTCTCAGACCTGGGGTATCACCATATGTGCCGCCATTCTGCAAAACACCGTCAAGCACCGCTTCCCCACGCGCTTCCTCAAGGAGCTCCCCACCGGCTCCCCACCGGCTCCAACTTTGCATTCTCTGCGCTCTCACGCATCGCCGTGCTGCCCGAGCCGATGCAGCACGAGGTCAAGGTCTCATTCGGGCAGGGCATCAGCACGATCTACCGGGTCACGATTGGCGTGTCGGGGCTCAGGCTGCTGTGCGTGCTGTTCATGAAGGAGGTCCCGATGCGCGGGAATGTGGATGCGAAGTTTGGGCTGAAGGAGAAGGGTGATAAGGGAGGCAAGGGCGATGTTGAGAAGGGAAGCATTGAGAAGGCGGAGACAGAGACGGAGACAGACGAGAAGGCCGAGGTTGAAACTGAGGAGGTTGCGGAGGTGGAGCGGCTCGAAAAGGTGTAACCCAGTCATGGGACACCAGCGGTTCTTTGTATTTCTGGGTTTTTGGCATTTCACTCTTGGGTTTAGCTCATAGCATACATCAATTGTATTTTTATTCTCATATCATAGTCTTCCAACAATAGCGTAGGTTTTTGTCATATGTTTGTTCTCGAGACCCTTGGTCCTTCAATTTGTTTGATTCTGGACCGACTAAGAACTTGGTTCGAACAGAACTAGAATTATTGGGCAAGGAACCAAGCTCAACAAGCCGCCATCATGGCTGATATTTAACCAATGGTAAGGGTGAACGTTGGTTTCGTGCAAAGTGGGTGTAGTTACATTCCTGACGAATGAGCAGGACACTTTGGAACATGGACAACAAAACACCGAAGTAGGAAGAAGGTCAAGAAAAGAAGTTGTTACAAAAGCTTACATGAGTGTCAGAGCGTGACATCCGCAAAAACGGGTCTATGATCGCTCGCTAGAACCCCATCGTCCGTCCGAGAGCTCTCTACCCTATATCCATCTGCTGTCCTGTATGATATATCAGATATTGTCCCTAGTACAGCAACATAAAGATGAGACACACCACCCTCCATTGGTGCCCCCAAATACGAAATCAATGCGCTGCCAGCTACTCGTAATACTCGGGGCTGTGAATCCGGTGAAGGTCGCGAAGGTGCTTCTGACGACGCGGCACGGCACCTCCGCTCTGAGATCAAGCATCGAGAATGCGGGGCTTTGTGGGGCGACGGCGTACTTGGCTGCAAAGGTGGTGTTAATGGCCACAGGTGGTGTAACGCTGGTGAAGATGTTGTAGGCGCCGGAGTCTGCACCGGTGGGTGGACTAAGCATGAAGAATGAATGAGAAGAGGAGGAGAGAAGGAATAAACGAAACATGTCCCACCTATTGAAGCCCCCGGTTACGAGCACGGGATTGTCGGTGGTGACCGCCCCGAAGTGCGCACGATAAAGGACGACGGACGCAGCGAGTCGGCATTGCGCATCCGACTGGTCGTCCATGTGCGTATTTAGAAAAGTAAAATTGGTGCAATTGCCCGTCTTGAGCTGCAAGTGTGCAACAGTACAGATGCGGAACGAGCCCGCACCAGACTGCCATATCCAAAGATAAATAAATGAAGAGCGTGATTTTGGAACCAGGAGTTACGCACCATGTTTTAATCACGCATCGGCTGCGATGTTTTACTCAGTTCTGAGTAGTCCTACTCGCCGGGTCTGGGAACTAAGCTGGAATCATACGCGCCCGAGCATTCTCGCTTTTGGCTTTTCACTGGGGACAAATTTGTGATGACTGCGTTGTTTTAACTGTAGTAGCTCAATTCGAATTTGGTTGTTCATAATCGTGTGAACGCTCGTCATTCCTATAGCACGTTTTAATAACATGTAGGAGAAAAGCGAGATTTCGTTTACTGAGTTTGATCATCAAAGGTGCTCTTGTTGACATAAGGCTGTGGCTGTGACAGTCTTCCGTGCGCAAGACTGCGGAAGTTACCGAGATCATTGATGGGCGGCCATATAGCCGGACCGTTGTTCAGATTTGCGTCCGCCCCCGGTTAATTACACGCTGTTTGGGCAACTTGATCCATCGGTGGAACTACTTCGAGTCAAACGGATTCAGCCTGTGTTAACATCATTGTCAACTCTCTATTGCCAAGCCCACAACAATCATTTCCCTTCCTTCAAAACCTTGTAGGCTAACACCAGTTCTTTCTCGGATCAAGCCACCATACCTCATATACCTGTCAGCCCGACAATTTTTTGTTTTCACTATCATGATTTGTATTTTATTCAAGTTTGAGTAATTCAAGTCTGATTCAAGTCTGACTTTGGAAGATGATCTCATGGCACAGTTCTTGGTTGGATGTGCTGTCAGGCAAGTCGATAACATACGGTGGATTTTAATATTAGTATTAAACACCTATTTGGCCCGTGAGTTGAAAGCCATCAAATATGGTGTCAGAGTAAGAGATGTTGAATCTGTTATCAATACATGGATAAAAAATGGATTCACTAGGCTCGTAACCAGGCCGCCTAAGGAAAGCAACCACTGGTGAGCACATTGATGTAGTGCTCGCCACATATATTGCTATTTTGTAGGCAGGCTGGAAGGGAGAAGATTAAAGAGTAGTCCAACTGTCGTGCAATGATAATAATGGGGGTGGAAAGCCAGCAGTGATGAGAAAACAGCTAGCATTGCTTTTTGAACAGTTATTGTGCGCTCAATCGGCAAGCACAAGTTGAGCAACGGTGCTGCGTACCCGTTCTTGAAATAACCAAGTGCCCGGAATTCCAAGAAATAAAGGTCAGCTGGGGGAACAGATCAGGTATTTTCGGGTGCATGTACATTTTGATACAGGACATCTCTTTAATATACAAAGTATCTAGGCGGAATCTGTTTAACTCCAAGGTCTTCATGGAAGGAACCCACCAATGACCTTGAGATGCCCGAAATTTGTTTATAGTTCTTCAAGGCTTACACAGCGTATGCTAGTGCTCAAACAACAGGACAAAGGCTGTGGCTGTGGCTATCCTACATGCGTAGGACTTCGGATATTACCGATATCATTGATAGCCGGTCATATAGCCGGTCTGTCTGTTACACGGATGTGTTGCTTTCCTACTGGTGTACATGTTCACCATCTGTTCAAACCTCTCACTGAGGCGGGCCCTGCCCCTCCTTCATAGGGTGATGACTTCAATATAAATCTTAAATTCAGGGTCCCAGATCCGGGTGGATGGCTGATGCACACAGACCTGGATCTTTCGGTCCATTCAAAGCAATTGATAGATGATGAGATATAAATTCTAGGTGATGTCTGCAGTCCCTCGTACGTGGGCAGTGCACTGCCACTATTAGCGCGTAATTGAAGGCCAGATGAAAGGCGTAAGTAACTTATATTGCTCAAGCTCGATACTGTATTGAGTCTGCTAACGAGAATCTCATTTTGAGCTACACATAAGTGGAAAGTGGTTTCATTGGTCATTCAAGGTACCAATCAATATTGTAAAGCAACTCGGTGTAATTTTTTGCCCAATGATCAGCAAACTACTGCGGTGTATTCGGATATATACATTTTTACAAGTACTTTTCGTCGGAATAGATTTGCGCCTGCAATACAGCTCTCTGCAGTATCAAAATTACGATTCAACGTCATGGAAATGAGCACTGAACACGTCTGCTGGTCCACACCCGATAATGATTCAACACCCGATTTTTGGGGGCAGCACTGAGTTGGCTCGCCAGATATGGACAATTTCGAACATCATGGCTGAGATCAAACCAACGCGGAAATAAGCCGAGAATGATATAAATAAAAAAGAAAGTACGAGTCATGCCGTGCGAAGCATTGGCCTCCCCCCAAGTGAACAAATTTCAATCTGACACTGGTTGGGAGATTCAAATTTTTCAGCACAATTTACGGTGAAAAATGTCGTTTGTTTTTCAGACATTTTTCACAGAAAAAATGGTGAAATTTTCAAAGCTTTTTCACTACTTTTCCACTTTGAGGTGAAAAACTTGAAAGAAAGTTGAAAAGGGGTGAAAAAGGTTTGAAAATTTCACCATTTTTTCAGTGAAAAATGTCTGAAAAACAATCAACATTTTTCACTGTAAATTTTGCTGAAAATTTTGAATCTCCCAACCAGTGTGACTGCCGATCTCGGCCATCAATAACCACTGTTTGCATCAATGATCAATTTCTCTCTTTTTTCACTCATCCGTTATTCTCGGCCTCTTTGTGCACTATCCTCATGATCACTCAATTTCCTATGACCAACATTCATTCAGATTGCGAATCTCGGCTCTCTCATTTGCTGTTATTCGTTCTGTGATAGTCACCCCAGTGTCTCGTGATGATGAACTGATTATGTTTCTAGTCAACCAAGACGTCTATCAACGTGATCATCCAGATGCAATCTGTTCTTATCTGAACGAGCTGCAGGCATTTGCTCAGCAAAACCATTACAGCAATTGGCAGTACCTAAGGCGCGGATTGAAAAAGTTCTGTTTTGGGATCACTGGGGTTGCTGAACTCCGCGAAATTCACGCAGCTTGATCACCCCTTTTCATAGTATTTTTCCCCGCAAAATTGGTTGAATTTCCCGTACTTTCCATTAAATTCATCCAACAAAAATAGCATGAACTTCACGTGGAAAATGAAAGCTTTCACTATAAAAAAGTACCATCTTTCATAGTGAATTGTGCATCATAAGAGCAGTGTCTTGGTCTACTCTTGCACTCAGCATTGACCTTAAATTGAAGACGAAAGATAGTGAAATGTGATATTATTTTTCATGAAGAGACTGCACAAGCAACTAGTGCTACTGGTGGTACCTATGGCTCCTTTCGCCCTGCTTTTGCGCACTATCCATTCGCATTCAACTGACATCCTCCTCTCCGTCTTCGTGTCCATCGTCGCATGGTGCTCCGGGATCGGGGGCTGGTCGTTGTTGGTGTCGTCCGAATCGCTGAACCAGCAGCAGTCAAGAGGCACGAGTGCATCAGGGAAAACCTCCCCCAATATTTTGTGATATTTTCACCGAAGATATCTTGTGGTCACCAAAATTTCGATATTTTGTGAGAATTTCGTGAACTTTGATAAGAATCCTTCAAAAGGTATGCACATCTTGTGAAGGCTTCCACATAATTTTGCACAAGGTACAACCAAGTTCTCATGAAATATTCCGTTGCTCACAACTTGCTCACCAGATACCCTGCCTTATATGTAGGATTCAACCTTCGAAGTCCAAGGCTGATGTCCGTGTCGCCGACATGAGGGAGAAAATACATTAAACTACTTTGGCACAACCCACTCTGCAATCTCCCGTGAAGAAATCTCGAAGTTCGGATTTCAAGCAGCAGTGAGCAAAATCAGCAAAGAGGCAACGTGAAACAGTGCCCACCCTAAAGTATACGGCACCAGTACGGCACTTGGCTGGGCTTCGGCGGTTTGTTTTCGCCGTGTACGGCAACAACGTGAGCGCGAAACATGGTTAGTTTCGATACTGTCACAATGATCAAACACCTCTCTTCCTTTTCCCCCACCTTCCTCCTGCGAACCTGCCTCATTCTCGTCACAATCTGCCCACTGTTGCGCATCCACACACTCAAGAAAGTCGCAAGATCATTCGCTCATGCTCCTGGTGCTCCGGACTACCAGTTTCACGTGGCCAGACGATGTCGGTGAGCGGTACGGCCCTTCGTTTATCATTTACCATTGTCTTAATACTCATCTCTGTGCAGCAGACTCCACACTCAGCTACGGTGGCGATGATCCAGATTCAAAATTCCAGTGTCTTCTGGGACATGTGAAGCATTTACACGTGGCAATTCGGTACGTCTCAGTGGGTGTGTCATCTTGTTCATCTGTGTTTTACCTCAACTCGTCTCCGTGTAGCCCTGAGTCGAAACACGGCTACCAGCATTCCAGGTATGTTTTCTTCTTAGTACAATTACTCTTCCACGCCGCAACTATGCATGTACTGTCCAATCTTGCTGTACCATCCTGTGACAGTTCGACTGACTTGTATGGCAGATGACTTGGCTTGGCAGGATCTCTAACGCCGCCTCGGCAATCGGCATAGAGTCCAACTCGACACGCCTCTCCTCGGTACTCCTCTACTCGGTATGTCTACCGTGCCACACCCGAACCTCATGCCGTGTTGATGCCGTGTTATTATGCAGTCACCCATGCCCGGAGGGATCGGATCGACAGATTTCAATCAACAGCGCAGCAAGTGGCGATGCGGTATGTCTTGTCTTCGGTGGAACTCACGGGTGTGGAGTGTTTTAGCAACGGATTGCAGCTATCATAGCTGTGTGATATTCGAGCCAGTAGTTATTATTAATAGCCGTGTACACTAGCTACACTTTGAATGCAATACAACTTGTTTTGCTCTACCTCCCTTGCATCGAAGTCAGATTCTCCGAGAAATAAGTGGCATAATGTGCGGAAACTCTGAGTAATTTGTGCTCAAAAGTTGCAGAAATTTCACAATTTTCGTCGCCGGGAAGATATTTTCGGTAAATTTTGAAACTGTTGAAACTATTGATATTTTCGAACATTTTATGCGAAAATACTGGAAAATATCTTGGGGGGGTTTCCCTGATGTGCAGGGACGGAATGGAGAGGTGGTCCAGGCCACTCACTGGAGCGAGGAGAGATGGGGGCACGGTGCAGGCTTTGTAGCGATGCATCTCAGGGAGATGCTACCTCAATCTGACCATAAAAATCATGAGGACTATAATGGACGTACCGTATTTTACGCCGTCAATAGCTTCTCCAACTGTCGCAACTTCCAATTTCCGTCTCGATTGAGCCGAGCAGAGGTTGCGGTGTGGTGGCAGTAGGTCTTAGTACAGAGCTCTTAGGACAGTGATGAAATTGGGACAAAATAGAGTGCGCACCTGGGTATTATCATAGCTGCTGAGTGCTCCCTAATCTGTTCCTGCACAGGTTCGACGTCAGAGATACGCGATATTTCCAGGACTCAAATCTTTTGGCAACTGGGCTTGGCCACAAGAATCGTTTTCCTAGTTGGAGTTCTGGTGGACTTGGGGCATGTGTGAGTGGGAGCAAGGAAAAGCGATAGCAACGTACCTTTATATTGCAGTTCGGCAAATATTTTGGAGCTTGTGGGAACGGTCCCACGACAGCCTCACCAGCTGTGGAGGATCAGACAGCGGCAGACAGCGGTCGAGAGACATGAGCGGGGTCTGAGCATCAGTGTCGATTATGTAGCGCAGCAGGGGTGGCGATGACGAGTGAGAGGCTTTGAAGGTGGGCGGAAGAAGAGAAAGGAAGAAAACGGGCAAAGTCCGACTCGCAACATTGATGTGACATCATTTTATGGCGTGCACGATCCAACGTAAATTATACCAAGTCCGAGTCCAGTACTCCTGCACGTAGGTCGTTCTCACCCAGTCGCACATGATAAATGAGGAGACGTATCTCTCCTCTAGTGATATGTTCTCCTGAACTTGAGATAATTTTCTGCTGGTTCCATTCATCACGAAACATGCCGAATTTCAAGTGACCTCTACCAAGGTACATGAATTGGTACATGAATCCTGAAATCAGGGAAAGCAGTTTCATGCACATAGATGGTGAATCATTGAATCCACTATCTGGGTACATGAATTTCGCAGTGTTTGACAACCCCAGTGGGATGTTTTGGAAGAATTCCCGATATCTCAACGAGTTCTGCACCGATTCACATGAAACCTAGATAGAAATACTCAGCTAATTCATGCCGAATAAGTGATAAAAAGGAATTTCCAAAAATGATGCATATTCAGTGACATTGGTTTAATGGGCCATTTTGTGGATGAATGCAGTTTACAAGCATCTAGGGACATCCAAATGATGTTGACCTTTGTCAGGTAAGGCTCTGATACATCCTGCAAGTTGCAATGGATTCAGATTTGCAAACACCTCAGCAATGGATTCAAATTTCACAATATTCCTGATTGCAGTGTATTGCTCATTGCCTGATGTGTTTACAAGCACGATAGATTGAACTTTTGAGGATTACGACTCGATTACAAGTTTCAGGATGTATCAAAGCTTCACCTGACGAAAATCTACATCATTTGGATGTGTCTAGATCCTTGTAAACTGCATTCATCCATAAAATGGCCCATTAAACCAATGTCGCTGAATATACATCATTTTGGAAATTTTCTCTATCACTAATTCGGCATGAATTAGCTGAGTATTTCTATCTAGGTTTCATGTGAATCGGTGCAGAACTCGTTGAGATATCGGGAATTCTTCCAAAACATC
Source organism: Mycena olivaceomarginata (assembly GCA_029378375.1). Classification (NCBI taxonomy): domain Eukaryota; kingdom Fungi; phylum Basidiomycota; class Agaricomycetes; order Agaricales; family Mycenaceae; genus Mycena; species Mycena olivaceomarginata. The sequence goes on from JARKIC010000039.1 coordinate 259,691, forward strand.
CCAAAACAGAACTTTTTCAATCCGCACCTTAGGTACTGCCAATTGCTGTAAAACATTTTTCTCCCCATTCTGAAGTACGTTGAAATGGTGCACTTGATATACGACTAGAAATAGCTTAGATTCGGGCTTGCACAAAACAACCACAAAACCACCACTACAACAATCTATTCTTCCAAAGATGTAAGTGCTTCTCTTTGTGAGTTCGGGTCCAGGCCGTAGTATGCGACCAGCGGGTTTGGAACAAACACAATTCGACTGCTAGACTTCAACAAAGTCACCCAACAACATGCTAGCACTACGCAGCTGCTAACAACAATACCGCTAGCACCTGGGATGGGCAGGGGTTTATTGGTTGGATACAAGGTGGCTGGATCACTAGATCGAGGGCACCAGGGCAGAGTATGTAGGTTTGTGAAAATCCTCGCAATGGGGTACCCAAAGACTATTGAGGCTAACAACAAGGGGACTTCAATCCTCAAGCAACAAGGCAGTCCTTAAGCCGCTGACCTATTCCTTAACCAAGAACAGGAATGTTTCCACTTTGTATTGGCAATAGACACTATAAGTGTCCAGCTAGCGACCCAACACACTACAACAGTGCTTCCGTCAATATCGGGGTGAAGGCGAAGTAACTGACAAGTTACAGTCGGTCTAGAGGTGGGGGCACCTAGTCCGTCTTCTTCTTAGTGGGCTCGAGTCAACACACAATCACCTAGCAGGCGATCCAACACACTACGAATATATCGGGGTGAAGGCAAAGCTGCTAGCGCAACTGCTAGCTGGTTCTCGAAGAGAACACCCTTGGTTTTATACATGAAGACTCCTCGAGTCAACAACAGGAACCTCAACTTGAGATCTCGATGTGTCCAGAGTCAACAGTATTGATTCCAATAAAGCTACTACTTGTGAAGTGTGTGTACAATGTCCACTAGCAACCTGAGACCACCTGCACCAACTTCGTACAAAGTCAGGGTGTAATAATCTGAGGTTCTAGCCTGCTCTGTGCTCCCTTTATACTACTGAGGTCCATGGTACATGTGATAAACAGAATGAATAATATAAATGAGTGAAAATGATGTGATAGATACAACAGCCAATGAAACGACTGCTGTTTGGTTTTATGATTGGTCTATGCCAAGCAGAACAGCCACACTGATCCGCTAGCGTCCATTTATGGGTATCGTGAGTGATCCCTCAGCTTGCCATCAGCTGCTGGAATCGCTATCCTGACGAAGCGGAATTGAATCCGCCGCCTGGAGTCATCTAGCACTGGTCAGAGCACCAGCTAGCAGTCTGTTTATCCGGTACTGCATATGTGGTGACCCGCGCATCCGCACCAATAGCCTGCTAGCTATTCCTCTACGGTCTACTTGTCTCTGTTTGTGACTCACAACCGTGTTGCGACCGTCACATGCTCGCATCTGTGTTTCAGGTCTAGGGTCGATCACTAGTGGGCCACCGCATACTAGCGCCCTTGCTAGAAGGCTGCTAGCACATAGTTTACTACCCTTCAGATCCCAGACTCGCCGCTCGCACCTCCAGCTAGCATGCTCACAATACCACTCTCCTGTGTCTCGCTTCCTAGGTGCTAGTACCTTGACTGTGTAGGCTTATGGTTATTTCCCCATGGTTTGTGCCTGCAGACTGTACTAGCACGTCACCCTAGTCGTATCTGATGCTACAACTGGCAGCTTGGGCTCACTCCAGTTCTCCTTTATATCACCTAGCCAGAGTCCTGAGTGCTAGTAATAACACTTCAGAAGTGCTAGCGCTTTCCCATTGTATAAATACTGGTCCTAGGAAATCCAAAATAGCACTAGATGCCACGCGCTCTTGTTATGGTGTTTCAACGTATCACGAAAAATTATGTACCTTAACCGCGGAAACTTCTGAACGACCGGGCTACTCGCTTTGAGCTTGGAGCCGCATGAGGACACTCTAGTGCAGATTTCAATTCTTCGGGAGAATTGTCTGGTTAGTGCCATACTCATTTCGACACCTGGCTTTCATCGACACAATAGTCAGCTTCATGAAGTAGTGAGTCATCAACTCCCCTCCTGCTCTTAGCCATGGCTTGGATCCTTACCAATGTAGTTATCAGCTACCCTTGATCTGCCGAGGAAGAAGAGAAGACTAATCAAGTTTGGCTCTATTTCATGCTTAATCATAATAAGATATAGGATCAATCACCATTTTATGGTCCCAACCAGCTGGAGGGCTTCAAATCCTCTTCCCGGATAAAGAATGACGGTGGATTCAGCATATTGACAATGCATTGGCAATGATTCCCCAACAATTTATCATATTATACCAGAGAGGACCGTAGGAGAATCTTTGACTATTCACAATGTGTTTCAATTTTGCACATGAAGGCGGGTACTCTCAAAATGTGTTCCGGGTGCTTATATTGCATGTTGCATCAGGTGGCCCATGAGTCGGGGGCTTTGTACCGTGCATCTGAATAGATAGTGGTTGACTTTCCATAAGGCATTTTTTATTCTTGAGCTTAACAGAGGGGTCCCAAACGTGCCGGCATACAGTTTAATCGGAGTAGTTTATTGCTTACCGGTTCCCATAAGGCCTAGAAATTACTTCACGAACAAAGTACTGCGCTTGAATTGATAGTACGTGCGACATAACAGCGCGCGTCTTGTGTCTCTTCCCACCACACACTCACATGGATAATAACGCATTCTTTCTTCATCAACGACTCAAAGAGATGGAGGAGGACGCGATGGATGGTCAACAGAGACTTGCCGGCATTGCAACTTGATTACAACAGCCATCATAGTACTCGGAGCTATCGAGGCTCGACAACTACTTACGCGCAGAGCGATGTAAACCAGGCCGCCTGTACCTCTGCTGAGATGTAGATGCTGGCGGCTGTTGAGACGCGTCGCCGGTGTTGGAGCGTGTTTGACTAAAGCCTGTGGTTGCAGGATGCACGGCCCGGAGTGGCCGCTGACAAGTGGCGGCATCAAAAAGTTCAAGACATGTTATTTAGTGAAAGAAAAGTCTGAAGAGGGGATAGCGAACCCCCCTCCAGATTCAAGTCTGGAAGAGGGTCGAAAATATTCTAACAAAAATCCGGGCCCGATGGGGTCCTGGTAAGTGTCATGTCATTGCGGTGATCCTGCAGTTTTAGACCGCAAATGATTCGAAAATACAGAAAATGCCTTATGGAAAGTCAACCAGTGGATGACTTTCCATAAGCATTATCTTATTTTTGAGCTTGTTTGAGGGGTGCCAACGCTGCCGGCACTCATGTTTACTTCGAGTAATCTAATTGTTGATGGTTCCCATAAGCAAATAGAATATCATTTGCCTAATTATTGGATTCAAGTACATGAGGAACATTGTAGAGCATTGAATACTCAGTGCATTGAGATGGGTGATGTCCAGACCTCCAGGAAGTATCTGACGATGTACGTGGATGTATGATCAACACGGGTATGCGCCTGCTCGGTGCGGGTAAGCAGGTGCTTGGCTCCACTGGCGGAACACGACTTTGAGCATGCTGCACTCACCAGCTGCACCCACGTCTACCGCAGAGGCGTACGCTGTACAACTCATCCTGCACGTACACATCCGTGACATTGAGACACCAAAAGATCGATGCATGCGCATACATTTCGTGGGCGTCGTGCAAGGCGAGGAGGGCGACAAGAGGGCGGCAGAGAGGCAAGAAAGAAACTTGGGCAGCGGCATGCGCGCAGTCGGGGGCGGATACGAGGCGAGGTTGAGTGAGCCACTTGAAGTCACATCGTGACACGCAGCCCAAAGAGGCGACGTGAGAAGATGAGTGCCGTCGGATTCGTCCGAATCCGTCTATTTGACGCAAATTCAGCCAGAGAATAATCTGAAGAGGGGGTAGGGACCCCTCTGTCGCAAATTTATTTATTTTGTTATCGGGCCTGACAGCCTTATAAGTGCCCGATGACATACCATCGGGCACGGTCAGTGCATGGTCAGAACCGGAAAGGTACATCAGCTAAGATCAGGCCTGGTTGGGCTTCCATCAGGTGCGGTCAGACAGTTATCGGGGCATATAACGGTGTATGGAAAGGGGTAATTCAATTCAATGGCATACATGAGTTGTGGAGTTAAGAGATCGAAGGAACATGTCTCCATTTACGACATCAACGAAGAAATGCAATCGAGAGTGAGGGTGGGATGGTGGGCTTGGGAGAACGGGCACAAGAAGTGCACTGCGGATTATATAGTCCATGAGAAGGAATGAAAAGTTCTTCTCCTCGTCATACACGGCACATCCATCCCATACCGTACGTGGGCGCCAACTGCTTCTCTTCATGGTCTGAACAATCGCGATATCCGTGATTCGGTGAACGATGTGCTCCGAACTAAACCCAAACAACACACTTATCACCCAAACACAACCCAAGTCTTTCCGGAATAAGCGGTGAGGCCTACGGAAATAAGACTAGGATCGGAAATAGGCCGATCAGCGAGCGCAAGAGCCAAGATTCAGACGAGTGGTAGTCCCTTTACAGGTCCTAACAAGGTTGAAGGGAAGGTATGTGTTTCCCTTAGGAAGATGAACCTTCACTACAAGATATCACCAGGAATTGACCTGAGCGATAATCGAGCGGTGGAAATAAGATGTTTTAAAAGCTTCGCAGCTTATGAGACAGCAAGTGTTGAGAGTGGTGGTGGTGGTGGTGGTGGTGGTGGTGTCGTCCAACGACGTGCAAGAGACCTCAGATAGGTCGACGATATAACAATTCCAAACGATATCAAGCCCAAAGCTTATTTCCCAAGTGCCAATGATGATAGCTGATTCCAAAACACAATTCGATTCCCAGATGATAGATAGCCTCAATCACATCCAAGACGTTTCCAATACCCTATTCCTTATTCCAACTTAAGGTTTCCCGATGTTAAAGTCCAACGACAATACACACTGAGCCAACCCCAGAAATAGCCCAATTGCAAGCGTTCAGCCTACTAATACACGGGTGATTCTGTACCCTACTCGAGATAATGTCCTGACTACTTATACAAACCCCAAAATCATATGCAAGTCCAAGAACGAAATAGAAATTAGTAAAATGGCCCGAGTTCCCCTTCCTCAGCCGTTTATCCGTCGGAAGGGCTCCCGCGAGCGTATTGCCATTGGTTGGTGAACAGGACGATCGTGATGTCCGCTCGAGCGGCGTTGGTCAGCCTAGGGGCTTGAAACCCTCAGTCTCTTTGCTGACTGATACCGAGTCGTTCGTCCTATTTCCCGCCGTTCCTGGTCCTCTCCCGCCTTCGCTGACCATCGGGTAATATTCCCCTGGTCTCCAGCTCCTCGTAGATACCCCTAGTGAGACTCGTCCCAGAAAGGGTTCTTATTTCCCCAACTCCGTCTGCTCGGAATAAGAACAATCCCATCAGATCTCCTTAGCCGACCTTTGCTAGTCCCGGAACTTCACCGGAACGTATATCCCCGGGCCCTGATGTCTGTCACATGGAAGTCGCACGGCCTATTGGTGCAGAAATAAGACTATTCCCGCATGCCCTTGTTATCAGTATGTCCAGCCTATTCCATCGTGTGGGAATAAGACCAGAAATAGTCTCTAAAGAGGTTTGTGGGCTACACATTCCTCTACAGTTTTCGAGGCGAGCACTGTCAGTCCGCAGGGTAGTTCCCTACCCCTTGTACCCGTTACTCTGTGATCACAACCCATCTGGCTATACCGAGACCGTATACCAGTCCTTAGAAATAAGCCTATACTGTAATCCGACTATTCCTGAAACGCGCAAAATGTGCGGTGTTTAGGTATAGACGGATTCCAGACAGTTCATCGGCCAGACGGTAATTTGCAGCAGATGAGGGAGCACAGACGTGCGCAAGCAAGGCCAGGCTTGTCCTGGTTAGAAAGAACACAATCATACCGAGGGCCGCTTTTGTACCAATTGTTGTTGCAGCGCAAGATGTCTTCGCATTCCATCCAGTCGTCCTTGGACTGGAATGTGATGTAGACACATCGAAAAGTTTCAACCTAAGCAATAACTCAATGGAACATCAGTTCAAACGAAAGTTGAACTCACCTCAATCCGATCCTCTGCAGTCAAATATTCCGCCGGGAACTGGCCAGGTAGGAAATCACGCAGCCGTGGATCGAATGAGTGATACACCGGATCGTCACCCGCATGGAGATCCTGGTAGCTGCGACTGTCCCCGCTTTGCAGAACTGAGCCAAAAATCCATTGGTTATCCGAACTTGCCGGTGGTAGCTTGGATTTCGGAATGCAGCGGCCCGATTGATGTTTAAATTGAGCAGTCTCGCTCTGCTGATTTGTAGCTTTGTTGTCATCCACATCTTCGCCGCTCAAATGCCGGAAGAAATCGTCCACGATCAAATGGGTGCATGCGATGGCTTCTTGGTCTTCATCTTCATTCGCAATCTGTTCTGATATTAAATTAACTGTTATACACGAAAAAAATGTTGCACCTGTCCCTCTGCCTCGCGAAAGTTTGTTTTATTGTAATGCTGAGCAATCTCTTGGTGGAACCCTTCACCAGTCCGTGCCGTCGCATTTCATAATACTCCCTTGCTCCGAATGTCTTGAACAGCATGGACGATGAAGTGCTGCTTTGGGAAGGGAAAGTTTTTGTTATAGTCTTTAGAGACTCTCTGTGTTGTATGGCTCAGATGTGCACGACTAGTTAATATATATACTACGCACCTCACACCAATCCTCATAAGTTCCGATTAACGTCTGGAATACCTCGATACGGCTATCTGTCATTCCATGAAGTCCGCCCATCATCCGAAATTGGAGCAACGTCCGGGTACAGTGAATGAGTGAGCATTTATAAGGGAGGAGCCGCACAAGAACGAAGACAATGCACTGTCTCCAATTAGTATAGGAATTTCGGATCAGAAGAGACACACCTTGAGTATATCAAAATGTGTTTGGCCATCCGTAAAGTCTTTGGTGGCTAAATCATCGATATGTTTCAAGTTCCGCCAGTGCGGAAATTTACTCATTCTATGAGCTGCTTAGGTTGAAGAGAGAGATGCAGAAAAGGGGCACTCACATGTCTGTCATTTCTGTTAGAAGACGCAGTTCTCCGAGCAGGTCCAGGATCAACGACCACAGATAATATCCCCATTTCCCGGACTCGTCGAAGTGGAGCAAGTCGTAACTGACTGCTTGGTACGGATCTGAAAAGCGAAAGTTCTACATGAAATGCTGCACAAGAGCTGAGTGCATCGGCGGAGCAATACAAAGATGAAGCTTACAACAACATCATGCAAACTGTGTTCCATCAGAATTTTCTCCTTCTGCGTCGCGTTTGGTGCATTTTGAGCAGGACAGGCAATGGCCCGCATGTTTGATGAGGTGTGGGCCTCGAGTGTTCGCTGTGGGGGATGAGGTGTTTCTTGCGGGGCAAGGCGGCGTGGGCACGGGAGTTTTGCGTGACCGGCTCTGCAGCAGGTGAGGTTCCAGGCTGCTTCAAGGTCGGGAGATTCGGTGAGGAAACCTGGATACAAGCCCCAGGTGATTTCATCTCCGCATGTACCCACCTCGCCTCTCCAAGACCGCAGATACAGTGAAGAATGAAGTCGATGTTACAGCAGCTCTTGAAATGTGTTTGAATCTTAAATTCTTGTGAGATACGGATGCGCAGGCACGCTGATATAGCCGCACACATAGCGTGAGATGCGCATTCGCATCCACCGTACGCACCCGGCTTCATACAGGGCCGATGCGGTGAGCGGCGAGGGCTTTGGTTTGTAGACCATGAATTGTCTGGGCGAGTGCGCAATTCGTCGATAGTGGTACTCCTGGGAGGTATGAATACACGCACTTGGAGTTCCTCCTTCATTCGCGTCGAAAAAAGGGATTTGTCCGCGGTCAGATTGGGACATGGGGTTGGTGGTATGAGTTAGAGCTCGTCGAGGCGATTCCGACGAGATACAAATCTTGTGATTTGAGGCCTTGGTTGTCGAGATATGGGCCACAGAAGTTTCTGAGTAAAGTGGTCAGAAGTGACACCAGGTCACGTGGGGCCGTCGCCGCTTACTATTATTGGACTTGGGGGGAGGGCCGATGCTGCACACGGCATGACTCGTACTTCAGGATTTATACTCTGTATTCTTCTTACTAACTTGCACCGCAATACCCCCGATCAAATAATGCACGGTTTCCCAGTGCTTTCCTGAGCACAGAGCTGCAAGAAGCGAAAATAAATTATGCAATACGTGTCTGATATTTATATATACACAGTATACACAGTATATCTCGAATGTGTTAATAGAAGTGACCTGGTGGCAATTGTGCCACCGTTAAAGCCGACCATCAAAAGCTCGGGATTTTCCGAAGTCTTGCGTACGTGTAGTGTGCACCGCCACGACCCAGAGTTGAACACTTTGAAATGTATCGTGAAATTCTGTATCCAAGAACTGACTCAAATGTTGTACTAAATGTGTGGAGTGGAAGCTCTGAAACACTCAAATACTTTACTGGAGATGTTGTTGAATGGTGGGTAATACGAGCTCGAATACAAAAATATGCAATACTCACCCTAGAAATAGGGCAGCATCGTGAGCAAGCAATATTGGAAGGATCAATATGTGTCGGATGTTTATGTATAAATGAGACAACTTGAACAGAGTACTAGATGCCGTCAACCAGGTGTGATCCAGTGGAGATTAAGAATCAAAGATGGAGTACATATATCGGCTGGCCCGCGACTTACTGCATGAACTATGATATCATCATTTAGGCGATCACAGTCGAAAGTACAAACCTCGATCAAAAGGAATAAAATAAACACATTAGAATATTGTTTGAACAATGTAACCTTTCGTTTCAAGTGATGTCCGGTTCAAAACAATGGCAAAAGAATACCAATAACATATAATTCCGCCGTTGAAGCAGACCATCTGATGTGTTTGGGATATTCCGAAGTCTTGCGCATACCTCGCATGCACCGCCACCACGTGGAGTTGCATTTTCATCTATGCCTTAATCGTTCGGATATCTGGATTTGCCACCGAGCATGACGGCACCTTCGAAAGGTACACAAGCATGTAGTGATTAAGGTGCACCACAGAATGCTGAAACGTTGAACCTGGACAGACACAGGTAGATTGAGGTACGTTACTCAATATCGGCTACAACTTTGTTGTTGTCGGACTTCGTGTGAATATTGAAATATCCCAACAGGCCCAAGACGGACGAGGCGCACACCATCAGCATAAGGCCCTCGTAGATTACCGGTTTTGGGCGGATTTCCTCGTCGCTGTTAGAAGCCGATTAATAATGCGTATTTACTTAACAGCAATACAACTCAAAAAACAGTTCCAAATTATTAAGAAAGCTCTGCACCTCTCAAATATAAAAACATAATATGAAAGCCGTGACTGAATAGTAGATTCCAGGAGCTCGAATATTAATTTTAAAAAAAGCATCACAAACCCTACAGAGGAGACATGATGCTCAACACAAAGCTATATAAAGCAATACGACATGGATTGGTGTGCGTACAATATTTGCGGCTACTAAAAGGAGTGACACGGCAAAGGGTGGGAATCGAAGAAAGCAAAATTATAAATAGACTAGCCGGATTCGAACCGACATCATCTTGGGGGATGATGTAATCGCTAAATCTATTAGATTAGGCTCTTAAAAAGACTACAAAAATCTAATGGACACCGCCACTATTTCATTACATCCTCAGGACGCACTGATAAACGTACCACCAACTCAAAAATCTGGTCCTGATTGATGAAAAGAATGAGTACATAAAGTACTCGTAATTTGGGCTCAACAATAAAAATCCACGGGCTCAATGACAGTTGAGGGGAATAAGTATTAGCTATATCAGAGGTCTCAGGTGAGTTAGAACAGCTTAGCAACCCCAGGAAGAGCAAGTTGACTTGGAGCATGTATGGAATTTCACCTCTGTTGCAGTCAACGGTTGCGTAGTGCAGTAGTAAAGTACGCTTGCTTTAATAGTTCTGAAAAGGTCACACGTTCGAATACTACCATGCATTCAATAGTTCTAAAAAGAAAAAAGAGCACAACCAATAAAATTATTTTACCTTTTTCCTCCTCATCTGTCAGACACGATATGGCCCTATAACCCCCTCAGGCTGACGGGACTCATCGCGCCCCGATCGTTCCCCGACCGCGACCTGACCGGTGCCCGATCACAACCTGATCCCACTGCCGTCAGCGGCTGATGCTAAGAGTCATCAGTCTCGGTCAGGCTGATGGCCTGATCGGCTGTTATCTCACATTATCGGGCCCTATAACAAGAAAAAGAAATTTGCGACATCCTACAGATTATAATAAATTAAGCTCTGTAAGAGGGTACACGAAATTCTAACAGAGATCTGGGCCCGATGGGGTCTCGACAGGTGTCATGTTAGTGCGGTGATTCGGCGGATTTTGAGCTCAAAATATTCGAAAAACATTTTTTAATGGTTATGGAAAGTCATCCAGTGATACACATACTTGGATACGGGTATTAATAACGACAAGATTATGATTAGTATTCACAGTCTTTTCTCAAAGAAATCCTCCTCGATCATCTGCTTTTCAGCCCTGCGCCTTGTCCACCCTTCGAAAGCAGTTGAAGGTGAATTTAAAGTGACGTTCTGCTCGAAATTTGGCAGGGCTTCCGGCTGACGGCTGGGACGGAGATCGTAGTTGTCCAGTACTTCAGGAACCCCATGGCCAGAATGATCCTGTTTCAACACATACTCATTCTGAGCTGGTTTGAAGATGGGGCTGCTGTCTTCGGTTGGAGGAGGAGGGGACTGGAAGGATGAGAGTTCGACATGAACTATTACTCTGTTGTCATTTGAGGATGCGATGCTCGTGGGGTCTGTTACACTCGTGGTCGGTTCCGGAGAACCCAAGATAGCTCGCACGAGTGTGGTAACCCCACGTATGAGAGCCTAATGAGGATAACGGTGAGGAAAGAACGCTTTGTGAAAATGGGGACCCACCGGATCTGAAGCAGCTAAAAGACCATACACAATGGCACGTCCACCATATAGAAAATCGCCTGAGTTGAATTCGAAGTAAGCATGCAAATGTTAAGGTGTTATTATTATGAAGCGCCTTACTGAGGAGTAAAACGTTATAGTCCTTCAATTTGATGCCAATAAAGACCACGATGAAATGAGAACGGCGAAGCTCACCGTGGTGTTGTTAATTCCGTTTGCAATGGTCGAATGAAGGACCGTAGCGATGCTCAGGAGATTCACCACACAAGAGAATACCGGATACAGTACTGTAAACGATGGGCGGTGAATCCGGGCCTAATTCGGAATTCGGGGCAAGTACGCACCCACACGGAGGATCACAGACTTGTACTTCGTTGCTTTGATTATTTGTGGGGCGTTGGAACTCGCGCACGAAGCAGTTGCCAAAGTGAATACTTTTCGAAGACGCAGCTTTTTATGTTTGAGTAGTGAAGATGGGTATCTGAACGATGGAATGGCTTACATCGTGTCTGAACAAGAAAATGAGCACTATCATTGAACAAATGAACTCTCCGAGGACGGTAAGGAACGTCCATGCAGTTTGGGTTGCGACCTTCAGAAGGGAATTTGAAACCGCTACTGACAAGTGATAACTTGAACCCACCTGCCAAGCTATACGTTGTGACCTATCCTCATTGGTGTACCAGCAATCTTTCTCTAAAGGATCCCAGCCATACTGATGTGCAGCGTAAGGTGGTATAACCACCGCGAAGGAAAGCAGAGTGGCTCCAATTAAATAATACTTCTCCAACCGTTGTCCGTTCTTTCCGTGGACGACTACAAGCCTGCAAATGTGACACATCATTGGTTCATAGTAGGAATTCTCCACTGCAAGCAAATACTCACTGCAGGTTCAACGCAATGCTAAATAGCAGGAATCCCGAGAACTGGAGAGTCAACTACAAAAGGAGTTTAGGTTAGCACAATTAATTTTTTTTTTTTGTGGGTTCTCACCTGTAGAATGAAGATCGAGAATCCACAAAGGAAACCAGGCCCCGTGCGGGTACCACCTACTGCACCAGCCGTTCCAAATACCATACTTTGGGAGTGTCAGTGATAGGCATCTGGGGATTATCGAAGACGGCCGAGCTTACTTCGCAAACACAACGTAGATCACGACTCGAAAGCTCACGCGGTCAAGATGAGCGCGAGATTTCGGGTAAGACCAAACTGCCGCAATGATCACGAGCACTAGGAAGCAGAAGCCTGCGCCGACAGCTGAGGTTACAGCCCATAAGTTATTGCTACAGTCGACGTATAATGATCAGCCCTTGGAACCGAGGACTTGAAGCGGCACAACATACGAGACCACAATCATATGCGAAGTGGGTTCAAACGCCATTTCTGCTTGAAATTGCTTCGCTGATGGTCGATTCGGCTCTTTATCCTTAAGACCATATAGGCTCCGTCATAATAATCATAATATTAGCCGCTATGCGATGCAGCCATTGGAGCCACCCAATGGCTGATTCGTGTTGCATCATCTGGCGGCTCCGCCCGCTGAATAGAGATCTACTGCGTTCCGCGGGTCCGCGACAAAGGTTTACGGAATTTGACCGCCCTGTGCTTTGCACACAAAAATATCATCGTTGAATTGTGGGTATCAATTGACATAAAGTTTATCGGGACTGTTCCATCCGCTTTCTTGGAGAGATTGGGAATTAATAGAGACATTTGCACCCAAATAAAGTGGGGTTTCACAAGCTAAATGGGTATCACTGCATTCCGTGCGTCCCGCTTGCGGAATTTGACAGTCCTGTGTCGCGGTATGGCAGAGACCATACAGCCTACGAGCTGTGCCACGAACCTGCCGCAATACCTCGACACAGCGCGGATCGACCTTTGCCGCGAGCCCCACGGAATGCAGTATATATTTTTGCTACCGTGGACTCTCGTCCACATTCTCATGTGCCAACTTACAACAAACTCTGTACACAAAAATATCATTGTTGAATTGTGGGTCAATTGCCTCCAAGTTGATCGGGACGAAATCATGGCAAGGAACTTAAGGTGTGCTGGAAACTTAGAATGTCAATAGGGTGTTTCACACATCCCAAGTTGAGCCCCGATTCGCGCCGCAACTTGGACGAAGTTGGAGCTTGAAATTGGGCCGATTTCGAAGTTGGATGTCAAATCGTGCCTAACCCCACCATTTGACCGACTTGACCCCAGCTTGGCACCCGATTTCATGCCCCAACTTCGCTTAACGCACCTTGGATACGCGAGAATGCCAACATGATGACAACTCAAGTTGGTCTCGGGCTGATGGATGTTCACACATCAGTCCCCAACTTGAGTCCCGACTTCGACCCTAACTTGGTCAAGTTGGGACAAAGTTGGGGGTCGAAATCAGGGTCAGCTGAAATCGGAATGCGTGAAACACCCTAATGAGCCCCAAAAGATATTATTAAAGAGTTTGCGGTAAGCCGGTATGATCTCATACTGATCCAGTCACAAGAGAGCCACTACACGCAGAATATGGTGTGGCCATGGAGCCAAATGGCTCCGCATGCCTGATGAGCCACCGGCGGCTCACCGCAAACTCCATCGAGAATCATTACTATCGTACACGGAGCAATCGGAGCCAGGTGGCTCCACACCATATTCTGCGTGTACTTACTGGCTCTCCGGTGGCTTCTGAGTGGATCAGGTATTTTATACTCATCTATACTCGATTGGAAGAGCAGCCGGGTGACTCCCGGTGACTCTAATACACTGTCCTGTCCGCTTCATCGGAGAGAGTGGGAATTTCCTGGAATACTTAGAAGCATTTGCACCACATGTCTTGGCAAAAGAAAGTGGGGTTCGATGAACCACAATCGCGCTCATCGATACAAGCTAACGCTTGCTACAATGTTATCCTGGTCAGTAAAATCTGAGAATCGGACTCCAATATGCACTCCCACTGTGCCTTGTCATAAAGCTCAGTGTGTCCCTCTTTATAAAATTAGAGTGTTTGCGACCGATGGACCCACCATGCCAAATTTATTCCCAATGGCCCCAACAGCCATCCGCGACGGGCGGAGCCACCCCAAGGGTATCTCATCGTGCACAAGTTTCTAAATTCTCACCCTGGACTCCGATCATCCACCACTCCACACATGCATCAAGACCTAAAGGGGAGGGCTCAGTATAAAGGAAACCAATCATCCATTCTCGTCGAGCCCCCGAATCATTACCATCATCTTAGAGCACACGGAGCAATGGAATCTCCTCCAGTGGATTTAGAGAAGATGGATACTCCTTTCGAGGAGTCCAGCAGTACCCGCGACTCGGAGCTCTCGACGACTCAAGAGGGCGTAACAGCGGCCTATGAGGCAAAGAGTACACTCAGTAAGGACTCGCTTTGCTTTAGTTATTTTCGCCTATGATCTCAAACTATTTAGTCAATGAACACATGCAGAATGAGTACGTATTTCGAGATAGAAATCATATCCTTCTGAGTTCTTCGCAACAGGATTGGATTTGGTCGGTACCAGCTCCAATTATTCTTCTTAACTGGCTTGGGTTGGGCTGCAGATAGTGAGTCCACTGCCGTGGTCTGCCAGACTGCATTCCTGTATTTGTGATTCGTTCTACAGACATCTGGCTCCAAGGAGTCGCCATTATCCTCCCTCAAATCAAGAACGAGCTCAACCCCACTCGCGTAGAGTTTGCAACGATGTCTCTATTCATCGGCCTCATAGTTGGTGCTTCGACATGGGGGATACTTGCAGATTTAATCGGACGTCGCCTGTCATTCAACATCACACTCTTCATCGCCGCTGTTTTTGGTATCGCTGCGGGAGGTGCAAACAATTTCACGACACTATGCGCGCTCATCTCGTGCTTGGGATTTGGTGTAGGTGGAAAGTGCGTCGAGATAAATTCCTCTACCCACGCGTTGAATTGACGATATTGCCTTTCTCATAGCTTGCCAGTCGATGGTTCGTATTGTTAAATCCTGTCGCAATCTCAGCTAACCTTTTTTTACGCGACTAGGTGCAATCTTCCTCGAAGTCCTACCCAAAAATCAACAGGTCAGTCGATTTATCCGGCTTTGGATGCGCGCCATATCTATAATCATTACCAGTGGTGGTTGACCTTGTTATCCGTGTGGTGGGCTCTCGGCCAGCTCTTCGCATCTCTCGTTGCATGGCCGTTGATTAGCAACTTCTCATGCGAAGACCCCACTCATTGCCTGAAGGCGGAGAACAAAGGTTGGAGATATACCTTGTACATCCTTCAGGTTCTTCGCGGCAATTGACTGATGCATTTGGACCATAGTTATGTTCTGTAAGGCTCCCCTTCTCCTACGGTTTACTGTCTCGATTGCTGAGCCGTCCACTCCTGTTTAGCGGTGGTGTTACCGCAGTGATGTGGATACTCCGGTATTTCGTGTTCGACTTGCAAGAGTCCTGCAAGTATCTGGTCTCCAAAGGTCGGGACAAAGAGGCTATCGAGGTCGGCGGTTCTATATCTACATGGACTTTTTGCAAAGCTGTTAAATACGAACTCTCAGATCCTTGAGCATATTTCTCGCAAAAATGGGAAAACTATAACTCTGACCCTCGAATCCCTGAGAGCGGTTGCTAAAGATAAAGCTGGCCAGACTGGAACGATCACCCATTTATCGACCTACCAGGTCGTCAGAAATGCTTTCTCTTCCTTCAGTTTGTTCGTACTAATTTTGTTTTCTAATCAAGCGGCTAACCGCGCCTATAGGTCGCATGTCACCCCTCTGTTCTCCACACGGCGGCTAGCAATCAACACTACTCTTACTATCGTACTTTGGGGGTTTGTATAATACAACTCTACTGATGAATTTCTGGGCTAATCATATGCTTTGTCGTAGTCTCATCGGTCTCGCCTATCCGCTTTTCAATGGATTCATTACCCTGTACCTAAGCACTCAAGTTAAAAACCAAACATCCAGCACATATCGAACATACCGAGATTACTCTATCATATCGGTTTTGGGCGTCCCGGGCTCGATCATCGCTTGCCTAGTTGTCGATTATACGAGAAAGAATCCGAACAAGTTCGCCATGGGAGGAAGGAAAGTCACGATGGCACTTTCTACGGCGTTGACTGGGATCTTCTTGTTCTTGTTCACGACGAGCAAAACGGAGAATGCGGTATTGGGATATTCCCTCGCTTCGGGACTCACGCAGTAAGTCCATTTCTCCCTTCCCTCGTTTCTCCGGTGGGTTCATCAACTATGAATGTACAGGAATGCGGTAGGCTTTTAGAATCGAATGCCAGTCACTGAGCAAATCTGATATACAAGTTACATCGACCAGATGTACGGCGTCCTCTACGCGTATACTCCTGAAGTCTTCCCTGCCCCTCATCGTGGGACCGGTGACGCCCTTTGTTCAGCCTTCAACCGCATCTGTGGTGTTCTGGCTCCTATAATTAAGATTGTAACCACGAACCCAGATGGAACTGCGATTGGTGGTACTGCGAATGGGTAAGTCTTGCATGGTGGCTGTACAAGTTCCCGGGTCCTACCTTGGTTAAAGACCAACCTTCGTGTCTGCAACGCTCTTCATGGTCGCGTCAGTTCTTATGCTGCTCCTCCCAATTGAGGTTGGTTTTTTTCTCTGTCGCATTTTTTCACTCGTTTGACATGCTTCCCCCGCTGCAGACTGCCGAAAGGCCGCATTGTAAATACATGACGACTTTGAATAATTTACATGACAACGAAAGGCAGGAGATTGAATTGTAATAGCCTATACACTGGTTTCATACCCGATAATGGTACTTCATGCTTCTGATGTCAGAACATCAAACACGCTTGGTCTTTGCATGTTAAAGTATCTGTTGATCACGGTATGCAACCGCCGCACCGATTACGGGAAATCTATTCATTGTTCTCTGTTTTACTCCATCTTCCAGGGCCTTTGCACATGGAATAGTAAATACGGTGCCGTATTCCAGGATTAGATACCGAGTACAGTACACCAGCTACTAAGACACAGTGCCCGAGGTAAAATAGGTGGGTTATGCGCAGGTATTTTGGCGGATGATGTATAGTGTAGTCGTGAGATGGGATGATTTGCAATGGAGGTTTAGCTACGGGTATGTGACTCCATCGTTCAAATGAACACTCAATTCCTGGTACCGACTAGAGTTTAAACAGTAGTCCTCAATTTGACTCCAGCCATGGTGCTCGAAATAATGACTCGTCGTCTTGACTCTTGATTCTTTTGCACAGGGGTAGGAGAAGCCCAAATGTCCTCCTTAAAAATGGAACGCGGAAGGTCCAACAAGATAAATCCTATTGCATGGACTCCCGGCAAGAAGGGAGATTTTTAGAAACCTATCAATTCGGCCGTAGTTTTCTGCGAGCTCCACGCGTTTTGCGATGGTGTGTTCAATACAGCCGGCAGCGTCATACCTCGGTTCAACTTCCTGGCTAACTCAGGCACTGGTTTCGGCAAAATCTCCTCGAACGGGAGGGTTTCCGTGGGTGTGGACCCGGGTTTCAATAGATCGCAGTTCGGTGCGCGATTTCATCACGAACTCCACGGCTGATGAAACTGGGGGTTAGTTAACTCATGCACGGGTGTCGGCAAAATCTCCTTGAACGGGAGGGTTTCCGTAAGTGTGAGCCCGGGTTTCAATAGAATTGTCCGTGATCGCAGTTTCGGTGCGCGATTCCGTCACGAGCTCCGCGGCTGATGCAACTGGGGGTTGAAATTTACAAAAGATTTCAATCCAGCGGCGGGATCTCATGATGGAATCGCGCACCGAAGCTGCGATATCTACCAGGCTTGATTGCTGTCACTAAAAATCGGCCCGGCCCAGATTGAGACTAAATTTCCGTGCATTGTTGAACGGTTGTTCTCGAGACTCTCTTTTTCTACGGGCTCAAGAGGAGTGGCCGTCAATCTCCATGAATTCAAGTCGCGATCCCTGGTTTGTCAACCATGCGAGACCACGCGCAGTGGATTCGAATGGGTTTAGAATGGGTTTAACAGTTTAACAGTGTGATATTCGTCTACGTATGAAATACTTAGGTACAGGTACCTCGACGAACCAATAAGCCAAATTGATTGTCGATCACACACATTGGCGCTGACCGATTTGTTGCTACGCCTCCCCCTCCGGAAAGCTTCTAAAATCGTCCGGCTTGACGTCCAGTATAAAAATGATCCTGAAATTTGCAGCTCCTACAGTTTTCATCCTCCCTCACTTACAGTTACTCCTCTTCCATTTTCTCTGTCACCATCATGGTTCGCCTTCTCTCCGTTGTCGCTGCTGCCTCCCTCGCCGCTATCGCTAGCGCAGACCATCTCGTTACGGTTAAGAACACCTGCGCCTCCAAGAGGATCACGCCCATCTTCCATGCCGGGACTGTGACGAAGACCATGTCCGCCATCGGGAACGGTGGCGTTACGTCGATTGTGGTTCCAGAAGCTGTACGGGCTTCCTATGTTCTCTCAACCTGAAAGCAGTTCTTGACTCGTGCTTCACAGCAACTGTCGTGGCGTATCTTTGGCCAGACGGGGACTTGCGGGTGAGTCTTGCCTTCTCAGCTCTATGAATACCTCTCTGATTGTTTGAATGATCAGCCTTCCCGATGGCAAGTATATGGTCGTGCAACAAGATGGTATACCTCTCACATTAGCTCGTTCATAGGCGGTGGATGCACCCTTCTCGAGTGCAGGTGCGTTTTTCCACCTCTCGGTTTGTTTTGAATCCGCGTCTAACAGAACGATGTAGCTTCGAGTTCGTGGCTCTGATTCGAACATGATAAATTCTTTCTAACATCCCCCAAGCAACCCGTCGTTCAGACAATGCAATCTCTCGCGGGTGGACGGTTTCAACGTACGTCCTTCATTCAGTATGCGTCACTCTGTACTCCGTACCAACCTCCACTCTCCAGGTCGGCATGACATTCTCTTTTTCCGACGGCAGCTGCGCGGGCAACAATTGCCTCACAGTACGCCACCATTTTCTTAAAACCCCTCTAACCTCTAACGACAACTTTCAGAGCACCTGCGACGTTAACCATGCGTTTTCGAATCCGAATAATGGTGGTCGTGCGTTGTCCCCTGGTGTTTCCTTCGCGAGCCCAACCATTGACCGTACCTATACAGCCTCCATCCGCCAATGCAACACACCCAACGTTGGAATGACGTTCGTGCCTCTTTCTCCATTCTATTCGCCTGAGAAGCTGAAACGCCGGATGCAGGGTTACCTTCTCATGCTGATTGTGTCGATTTAATTGCGCGCGAGCATCATGGCTGTCGTAAATTACAAGGAGTGGGCTCTAATGTATAGCCCGAGTTGTTGTCGTTATTGTTTTCGTTTGAGTTTAAATTAATGATACAAAGCCCTTCGTGGTTTTCCGCCAGTGAAAGAGTCGGAAGGAAACAACCCCAGGCGTTGCGGAACGTTTTGTCCGACAGGCGGCCAGATCGTCCGAGACACGACTGCGGAAACATAGACACACAGGAACACCTCTTCTGCAACGCGGTGACTTATGTGCGAGTTGCCCTAGTCTTTCAACAGGAATTAAATAAATGCAGCTTTTAGAGCTTTCGCGAGCGACCGATGGCCAGGGTTCAACACTGAAGGATTCAGTCGCGAACAGTGTGTAAACCATAATCGTCAGATACGTGTGTAAGGGCAGAGTCCAGGAGGTTAGATATGCGGTCAAATATACTGAAAGGCGAAAAGTAAGCGAAAATCCGATGAAAGAAATGCCGAACGCACCCGAAAATCGCGAATTGCTCCGAGTTTAAAGTAATAGTCGCGGACAAAGGCAAATTGAATCGAAGGGAATGCCCCTGGTAAGAGTCCTCGTGAACGACTCTGTCGCCTGTGATGCACACTTTTTCTAGGTCGCAGTTGGATTTCGCGATGAATGATGTGCGGAAGTCGATTGGGTCGGGGTGAAGAAGCATTTCCGTGAATTGGAGACTGAAAGAGCAGAAACACGGAAGACGTCGAGGTGTTCCGGTACTGGGACTGACTCGTCAATATCCAGGATATCCCAGCACAACGATTTCACGGAGGGAAGCCTGATCTTGGGCGGATGCGGATGTTCTCGCTCCCTATGGCCCAGAGGTGAGGAGATCAGTGAACACCAGGAGACATCACGGAAGGTTCAAACTCCAGCAGAAAAAGGCTCAAATCCCACGAAGTTAGCTCCAAGGTAGTTGGGCTAATGTAACAGACAAGTTATTTTGTCGTACTTAAGTTTACTTGCAAGTTACTTTTGCTTACTTTACTTTACTTACCTGTGATAAGTAAAGTAAAGTAACTTTGGTAACCATCCTTCAATACCCGCCTGCTTTTTGGAGTTTGATTCTATATTTCGGCGGTCCATAGTGGGGCCGACCCTTGGTGAGCTGGGAATGAATGAACCCAAAGACTTGTTCGAATGTCAACTGTATCCAAGTATGCACTCACGGCACCTTTCTCCTTCAAAAATTCCAGTGTCCAATCGCGTTCAACAACTGCTGGCATGCCACTCAGGAACTACGAATCGGATTCACAGCTGACAGATTGAAGCTGAGGCAACAGCAGTCGACAGTGTAAGATACCTTCCGCGAAATAAATCTATACTGTGGATAAACGAGCGAAAGAAAACAAAATGCACGGGTGATGAATGATTGGGAAGCAATCTATACACTCACTGCCTGAGTCGTGCCGGGCGATATTACTACTATCTCGGGAACTTGCGTTGCTGAACATATAGTTGTTGAACATATAGTTGTCGTCACACCCCGTGTCCATCGCGCGGCACCTGCGGTAACTACCGCTAGTCTGCCATTCGGGAACGGGAACTTGGTTTTCAACCGCCAAAAGCAGATAATCTAATCGGACCCGTGATTCATCGGCGATCCCCGGAGCAGCCCGCAGTCTTTTATGAATTACAGCTTTCTGTCCTCCCACCACCACCCCAGCGCTCACTGTCCTTCGGAAGCGATTTGGATCACTCGGAAATCATCGCCGCTTGAGCCATGTTCAGCGGCAGCCAAACCATCGTCAACGATTCGAAGGCGCTATACCGTGCGTCATAATACCGCACTCCTTCATCCATCCTTCCCTTCCTCCTTCGCATTCCACCCGTGTAACTTGGATCCACCACCGTGACGCAGGCTACGTCGTCACCGCCGCGCTCTCCATCATCGTCTTCATCGGCCTCATGCTTTTCTGGCGCTCACGCGTCGTCGAGACCCGCATGCGCCTTCCCTCTATCCACACGCGCCGACCCGGAACGCTAGCTCCCACCCCGGCCGCGGCTGTATGACGCGTCTTTAGAGTGGGGTGAGAGCATGCGATGGGATCGTGGATTTTACTGGAGCGATGTCGGCGTGCTTGAGAGTCGGTGGGGCGCGTCAACGAGGCAGTGTGAACATGTTGAATGGAAGTTGAACGACGGCATAGCCACCGCTCGGATAGATGGCCGATTTAGCACATTTCCGGGATCAGCGCGGGAGCGTGCGTATCACTGCAGCGTGGCACGACCTTATCGTGCGTGCGGTCTCTTTGGTCCTGGGCTTTAACTCTGACTCGTGCGGATGCTGCGATACAGCCTCTGTCCACGCACGAACACCAACCGCTCTCCGCGCCTCTCCCACCCACACCTTAACACGTGTGCCGACCGACCGAACCGACACGCTGATTGTCCGGTTTCGAGGTTTTCTTGACGAACATGTGATGCGGGTGCGGACACGTCCCGCACGAACTTTCGGTTTCAAGTACTTGCTCATTTGCTTATCCTCCGTCCTCTGAACATCTCGCACAAGATTAACTACCTTTGTGGCGGATCTTAGGCCTTTCGGGCTAGAACTTGAGAAGCGCTCCCAGTCAACTTAATCACCTCAAGTCGCCGAAAGGGAAGTTCGATTCGATTGGAGCCTTTGAATTTCGGCCCAACTCAACTGACATCTGGCACGTCAGCTTTTCCGCCCCGAGAATTACAACACATCAACCAAGACGCTGGTCGGACCCCGACGCTTTCCGGGAAGCTCACACAAAACACTCGCTGAGTCTCGGTGTTAAGAAGTACATATGTATGTGCAACTCAATCAATCAGCCTCCAAGTCCGGATTGACACCCTTCTTTTCGGGTTGACCACGCGGAACGTTAAACGCGTTGACAATGGCATCGGATGATGGACTGGTCGATTTTCGGAATTCCTCTCAAGATATGGCATGCACAGCGTTCCTATTCAAAGCCAGCTGATGGTCCCCGCACAGGAACATATGCCGGAATCCCGGAACCAACGGCATGTAATTTTATAGGTCAGGCGCGTCTCTCCAGCTGTCCAGACAAGTAGGCAGTCAAGGTCAAAAACATATATTCATTCATACCATTACGCAGACAAAGTATTCCCGACCACAAAAGAAACAGTCTGGTACCGAAAAAGTACTTGAAAAAAAACAACTTCAACGACATTCTCTCATTCTATGCGACTCAGAAAACAGATGTAATTTGCAAAGGCAGTCAAATTCAGCTGCAGAGCAGCGGATTCACGGCCATCACTGTTTCAAAGGTTCGTTTGTCAGAGTGCCACCATGGGAGGGGAAGTGAAGAGCAGGAGGAACGCACCCTGCCCGAAATAAAACGTGTGGAACGGGTTGATGCCACCAGAGGCTGCGAAGGGGAGGGAGTCAGCAGGTTGAACAAAAGCTTAAGAACACTCCAACCGAAGAACAAGGAAAGTAAGAAAGAAAAACACATCCAATCGAACGAAGAACCGAACGGAATAAGAAAGGAAAAAACAACACGTACGGAACTGAACACTACACTTCTTGTCTTCGTTACCCTCACACTTTGTCACCGTCTCGTGCGGCGCCACCAGCGCGAACGGGCCCGGGAGGGGATCGCGGAATTGCCAGTATTCAGTTGCGCTGTAAGTTGGTTGGTTTTTGAGGTGATCGAATAGAAATAAGAATTTGAGCAGATTAATTGGATTGGAGGGTAAAGCAAGGTGAGATGAGAGGACGCACAAATGCTCGTAGCCAAAAATACGCGGGACCATCGTGGGCACGCCGTCGAGTGTGTGGACCGCTGTGGGCATCGTAGGATGAACAAATCAATAAATCACCAACGAGGTGAAGGAAGGAGAAGGGAAGGAAACTGAAAGGGGAAGGCAAGGGGACGACGCACCCCGGTGGATATTCTCCGCGCCCACCATGCGCTCGACGTAGCGCGCGAACTTGGCGTTGCCTGCGCGTGGCTGGCCTGTGCAGGTGAGGTGGAATCAGTATAAACAGGACTCGAACACATTAGAATCTAAGGCTGCAGAATCGACTCGATAGAATCGAAAACTGCAGAACGAACTCAGTAGAATCGGCAAGGAGCAGCATGCGGAGTCGATGCGAACAGCAGGTATGCGATTCGAAAATTCAGAACTGGAAAGAAGATGGACGCACCGAACGTGTACAGCTTCACCACCGCGTCAGGCAGCGCGGCCTTGATCGAGGGCGCGGCGAGAGACGCGATCGCGCCGCCGAGGCTGTGTCCTACAGCGAACAAATCACGTTCATACTCGTCAGAAATCATCCAGCCGTCCAAGGCTAAATACGGTACAGAAGATATGAATACTACGCACCAGTAACGACAATCCGGAACGTCGGATACTCTTTAATCTCCTTGCTGACGATGCCCACGACCTGGTCGCTGACGTTCTGGTACGCGCCGAGGAAGCCACGGTGGACGTGCACGAGCTCGACGATGCCCGGTGACTCGAACGGGACGAGGAGGAACTTTGCGTCTGGAGTTCATTCAGTTCAGTTCGTGAGTAAGTGGGATGGGGAGCCGGGGCAAGGCGGGGAAGGAGTAGAATAAGAGTACGGTGAGAAGGGAGGAGACGCAATGGAACCTGAACCGACGCACCCGTGACCGCATCCTTGAGGTTGAACATCCCGCGGAAGACGACGACGATCTCGAGCCGCGCGGGGTCCCGCGCGATGAAGCCCTGCGTGTGGCCGATTTCGAACTGCGTATCACGATTAGCACAATACTCCGAATCGCAACACGAACAGAGAAAAGAGTTGGAAAAAGTGAGCACACAACACGCACAGCACGAACGAGCACCCGCCCCACGGGCCGCGCGCAGAACGGCTGGTACGCGGCGGAGGAGTACTTGGTGTATAGCACGAAGTCGTCGTAGAGCGCGGGTGAGATGGGGTTGGGGGCGGTGATCGGGATGGGGAGAGGGAGGGGGAGGAGGTCGACAGAAGAAGACGATTCGGAGTTAGGGACAGCAGCGGGAGCGGAGTTGAGGACGGCAGGCGAGGCTGACGCAGGGTTGGCGACGACGGCGGACGAGGATTCGGAGACAACAACAGGCGACGCGAGCGAAGCTGATAGGAACAGGGCAAGGACGAGGCAGGGCAGGAAGAGCGAATTCATCATCGTATCGACAAGTTGGAGGGAGGCAAGACCAGGGAAAAGGCCGACTGGATGCGGGCGAACGTGGTCGGCTTTTAAGGAAACTGGGCTGAGATCAGTATGGCGCGGCCCAGACCCAGCGCGCGGGATTCGGTGTCGGTATCCAGAAGGTTTGCGAATAATTCAAGGGAGGTGACAGTAGAAGACCAGCGGAATTCCTCTTTCCTGTATATTCAAACATTAGAAGCTGACGCGCTGACGTTTAAACGTTAAAGAAGCGTAGACCAGTCGAGATACTGGATTTCCTGATCCAAGTAATTCAGGTTTAACACGTCGCGCGTCGCGTGTCAGTCAGTCACGCCTGGTTCGAATTCTCTGCTTCCCCGAGGCCACGAGGGTTGCCTCTGCAACAGGAACTTCAGGGTTCGCCAGTCCGGGCCCGAAGTGCCGCCGCTGGAGCGCAAAATGCGAGACAGTTTCCGCTGAAAAAAACAGATGTCAGTCTTTCGCTGAATCAACTCGCCGTACAGGGACTATACCATATCTTGAGAGGAATTCCGAGAATCGACTGGCCCATCATCCGATGCCATTGTCAACGCGTTTAACGTTCCGCTTGGTCAATCCGAAAAGGTGTCAATCCGGACTTGGAGGCTGATTGATTGAGTTGCACATACATATGTAATTCTTAACACATTGACTCAGCGAGCGTCTTGTGTGAGCTTTTCGGAAAGCGTTGATGATTGATGTGTTATAATTCTTGGGGCGGAAAAGCTGACGTGCCAGATGTCAGTTGAGTTGGGCCGAAATTCAAAGGCTCGAATCGAATCGAACTTCCCTTTCGGTGAGTTGAGGTGATTAGGTTGACTCGGAGCGCTTCTCAAGTTCTCGCCTGAAAGGCCTAAGATCCGCCACAGGGGTAGGTAATCTTGTGCGAGATGTTCAGAGGACGGAGGATAAGCAAGTGAGCAAGTATTTGAAAGTGAACGTTCGTGCGAGACGTGTCCGTATCCGCAGCCCGTGTTCGTCAAGAAAACCTCGAAAACCGGACAATCAGCGTGTCGGTCGGTCGGTCAGCGTAGAACTCGGAGCGAAGCGCTGTGCAGTTGAGCTCGGGACAATATCGTACATCCATTCACCATAATCGAGATATTCTTTTCGTATTATCGTCAACCCAAAGCCTCGATGCACCTGTACGTTCTCTGTCACTCCAAACTTGACATAGGGAGGAGGGCGGCCCTCGACGTCCTCCGGCGTAGCAGCACGCGATTGCGGGTGCGGTTTAGGAACGGGCACGGGCTTAGAGATACGCGTCATACAGCCGCGGTCTTGGCGGGAACTTGGTTTCCGGGTCGGCGGATGTTGATAGAGGGATGGCGGGGCGGAGGAGGCGCATGCGGGCCTCGACGACGCGCGAGCGCCAGAAAAGCATGAGGCCGATGAATACGGCGATGGAGAGCGCGGCGATGACGAAGTAGCCTGCGGGGAGCGGTAAGTATAAGTTAGACGAACGAGATATGGTGTAAGTATATTGGTACGCACGGTATAGTGTTTTCGAGTCATTGAATATGGTTTGGTTGCCGCTGGACATGATTCAAGCAGCGATGACTTCTGCCGGAGCGAAGCGAAGGCATGTCTTGTGGGAGTTAATCAAATTAAGTAACACCGCCAAATCCTGATTTCGTATATGAACCCTGTAACGTCGATACCAATTCTCCGGTCAATCCACCACTCACAACACTCACTTTGGTCGATTCTCTGATCTCCCGTGTGCCGTATCTTGTGAAGCTCACGCATCCGTCACGGGGGACAGAGGGCCGGCGGGATGAGTACGGCTGCTGTACCGTGGAAGAGGGAATCGAGCAGGTGGCACTCGGTGTCTTCGTCTGAAGAGGGCTTGTAGTCGTGGTCGGGCGCGAGGAGAAGGGGCGAAAGGGCGACGCCGAAGGCGGTGAGAGGGCGGGAGCGGGGGTGGGAGACGCTTGGGACTAGGACTGGGACTCGCGTCGATGGAGAGGGTTGAACGGACACAGAGAAGGGCAGGAACGCGGCCGCTCCGAGGCGGAGGAAACTTGGGATGCGGAACTCTTCGGGCGGAGTGTCGATTTGGAGGAGGCATGGTGGGAGCGGCACACCAAAGGCGGTGAGGGGGCGGCGGTAGGCGGGGATCGGGGTAAATATCACAGGGCTGAGGGGTGATACGGGCAGGAGATGATTCGGAATCGCACAACGCCCGGCTGCGTACGGCTGTTTATTGGATGGGACCCAGACAATTTGATCGTAGGTCTCTTGTGGCGCCTGTACATGTGCAGACTGCACCGTCCGGCCGACGGGAAGTTGCAGCATCCGGCCGAGGGGAAAGTGATTCACCGGAAACTGAGCTAGATACGGCTTCCAGACTGCGGTGAAGGTCTACGGTGCCGTTGGGTTTACTGCTGCGAGAGCCCGGGGTGGTGCTGGCACGACCGGTACTACCACCGTGGGCACGACCGGTATTACCACTGTGGGCACCCCAGCTCGGAAGTCGGGGGGCAGTACAAAGTCCGCCGCGCGGTTCTCGAACAGCATGGCGGGGAGCGCAACGCCGAATGACGCTGAACGGCAGCGGGTACGGGTAGGTACGGGTACGATTCGCCATACGAAGGTGCCCGTTGCGACGCGCAACGTCGGGTGATACGGCCGGTGAGATCGCCACATCTCGAAGGTACACGGGCGATGGAGAATCGTCGTCAAAGTGCTTAGATTCCTCCTCGGTCGAGTTGGCACGGGTGCGGATAAAGGTAGGCATCCCTGTGAGTAGGAAGTCGGGGATGTGGAAATCCTCCGGCGTACTCTTGCGCAAAATCGGGGGGAGAGGGACGCCGAAGGCGTGCATGTATCTGGGAGGGGGGTAAGGGGTGGCTGCGAGGCTGTTATTGTTGCTAGCTGTACGCCGTTTCTTCGCGGGCCGAGACAGTCTCGGCCCGAGACTCAGAGGCGGATTGTTGGACTGGAAAAAAGCGTGAGTGCGAGAGGTCGGCAGCAAGGTATGAAACGTAGGTACCATCCGTAAGAAGGTTCTTCGACGTGTGCGAGCGCCGGCTGGTGTACGATAGTTAGAAGACTGACGTGCCATCTAGGGCACTGAACGGACCAGTGCTAATTTAGTTCGAGGGTGAAATCGAATTTTTCTCGCAGGGTTCAGCCAAGGGATCTTTTTTCTCCTCTTCTTGAAAATCCCGCTCGGCTTTCCCCTCCGCTTGAACCTCCCGTTCCACTGAACATGATGCGAAGGGATGAGAATCATTGCTGAACGATTAAATTGACTTGCCGATTAGTTCGTTTGGAGGTTCTGATATGGATACATGCTTCGCCGACGCCGCGAAGGTGGAGGGAGACACATCCAGATAATCAGGCAGTTTCTTGGATATTTTGAGTCAACGTCATTCAGCGTTAACAAGAGGGTGAGTCACACTAGATTTGCCTATTTCCTCTTCGAAATCAACATCCATGGCCAGTTCTCTGCCCGCATACGCGCCATCCACTTCGAAAGCAAGAGAGGGCGACTCAGACTCGAGGAGGTCCCACCGTGCGGAGAAAGCTCAGCTGAGCATCTTCGCCAATGGTAAGTCCCTCCAAGAAATCGCTGTCCATTCGGTCACCGTAAGAGTCAACTGTGGACCGTAAAATTCAGAGACGATGGTGGCGTGCGGTTGGATACAAGACAGCACGTGCTATTGACGTGATACGATTGCGGCATCGCCTGACTCAGCGGCTCATCTTCTCCTCTTTCCCGACCCTCTTTTCCTTGGATTTCCACGTATTTAGTGCTCAGGAGCGAAGAGCTCAATGAATTCACCGTTTTCTGCTCAATCAACTGGTACTCCAAGGGAAACTTCGGCCGAGTCTGGAGCCTGGGGCCCCGAGCTCTGCGCAACCAGCAACGGCGCGCCAAAAAAACTCGGTGCACGGCCGAGCGGGCAACCCGAAGCTTTGGCTATTGCGTTATCCTCAAAGCGAGCCACATGTGGCCACCATCAATATCATCAATTTCAATTCCTTCGATTTCCTCAAAGCGTCGAAGCGAGCACAACAATGGCGCCTGGTCGGCAGCTGGTTGGTTTAAATACCTACGGAGGCTTGCTAGAATGCCACCGCTTATTTAAGACTCCCGTCTGGCTATCTCCTTGTCCTCGTTTTTTTTTTCCAAACAACCAACCACATCCGTTGCACGTACGTTGTCCATCTGCATCTGTCGATCATCCTTACTGAAGCCTTCACTCAGAATATGACTGAATATGACTACTCACCTGAGGCTGTTCAACAGTACTTGAACTCTCAGACGCGTATCCAGCAGTGGACGGCCGTCACCGCGCGTTCCAATCCCGTCGACCCAAGTACCCCGCCCACTCCCGCCCTCCGGCCCTCCGCCGGCCTCCCTCCTATTCAAAACTCCAGCACCCAGACTGCATGGTCGCACAAAAAACAAGACGCAATGCGCAAGATGCACGCATACGCATCTGCCGCGCCACCCAATCTCACTGTGCAGACGCCCGCGGCCGCGGGGAACCAGGTGTACGCCTACGCACAGCAGACGACGCCGTACGGGTCTCAGCTCAGCATCACCCAGCAGACCTCGGACGGGCGGTACGTCCAGCAGCAGTCCTACCGCGAGACCACACGTCCCCTCCACCCCACCCCAGCCCCCGCGGCGCAGATGCTCGAGGTGCCACCGGTCAACTACGCGCCACTCGCGCAGAACCCACACCCCGTGCCTGAGCACTTCTACCACAGCCTCCCGCGCGCGGCGGGGGCGCCCACCCGCACCCAACGCGCGCGCTCGAAGTCGTCGCACGGCGCGCACCCCGCACCCCCACCGAGCGGTGGCATGTGTATCTCCACCCTGCCCGTGCCACCCATGCCCGGCTCCGAGCGCCCCCGCGTACACTCGAGCGTCCGCCCGCCCGGTGCGGCGGCGCCCTTCAACCCTGCGAACCCTATCTACGTCAACGGCCTGTACGGCGGCCCCTCCACCGCCGCGGTCTCCTCCCTGCACCTACCCACGGCGTACCTCGCGCCCCAGCACGCGTCGCAGCGCCCCTCCCTCGCCACGGCCAAGTCGAAGTCGAAGTCGTCCGCGACGCTCAACACGCGCTACCGGGACGGGGTGCAGGCGCGCCACCCGCGCCTCGAGGAGGTCCCCGCGATGCCCGCACCACACCAGGCGCAGGCGGGCTTCTACGCCGCTCCTCGCGCATCGAAGTCGTCGGCAACGCTCTACGCCGAGCCCCGCTCTAGTTCCAAGTCCAAATCCTCCAAATCGTCGAAACGCGAGCGGCGCCCGCCGATGCCCGAGTTTGGCTTCGCCGGGGAGAGGATGGCGAGTCCGCACCCTGCTGCCGTGAGTCTTCTTCTCTTCTCTTCTTTCTTCCGCCTTCCGCCTTCCGCCTGTCTTTCTTTCTTTGTTTCAAAGTGACTGACCGATTCGTGTTCGCTGCTTCAGTCCCAGATGCTCGTGCATTCCCTCGTCCCGGTCGCGACGTACAAGGACTCCGGTTACCCCGCGCAGGAGCGTGTGAAGCAGCCCTCGCTTTTCAAGCGCATGTTCCTCGGGAAGCGGACCACTTAGCCTAGGCGCGCACCCCCTCGTCCCATCCCCCATCCTCCCCGCTCGCATAGATTCTATTCTTCCACTCTCTTGCATCCTTCTCCTACTTCTCCCACGCGCTCTCCCAACCGTCACCACTCTCCTTCACCCATCTCGCCGCCCCAGCGGCCCAACACTCTCATTTCATTTCTCTTTTTTCCTCTCGACGCATTGTACCTCACCCTCATTGTTCTGGCCCTGACCTGTATCTCATCTGTGTTGCGTAGATATCATGTAACCTTCGATGTGAAGCCTTCATCAATATATTCCTTGTCCCCATCCCTTCCCTGATCACAACTTCAAGCAATGAGAGTGGGATTCCGGAAACGTCGCCCGCCTTCCATTAGTGTCGCTCGTCAATAGACAGGTTGTGCACAAGCCGCACACGGCTTTTGGGCATTGTGCAAAGCCGCGGAGATTTTCCGAGTTCATCTAAGAAGGGTCGAACATTCAGTGAACCTGCTGAGTAGAGGGAAGTATTTTAGACTATGGGATGGCTGTTCCATTTGTCATTCAGCTTGTAGGTGCTGTGGAATCAACGCGGAAACTCAAGGACAAATCATTATATTCACTGGATTTGATTGGATAGCCGCATGGACAGAACGTTCAAATGATATTCATATGAGTCATTTCCGGTGGGCTTATGGGTTCGGGATATTGAAATCCTCCCCGCGGCTTTGCACAATGCCAAAAAGCCGCATGAAGCCGCATGCGGCTTGTGCGGCTTTTGCACAACCTGTCTAATAGTATAGAAATGTACTCGACCAGCACTCGATGTACTTTCCAAGAGCAGCAAGGTCATTTTGACTAAATCTTGACAACAACACCAGCGCTCGGTAATTGCCGTGCGCGTCCCGATGATGGCGGCCCGACGCACAGCCACTGATGCACTCTTGTCTTCTACCCTGATGTACCTGCTGACTCGGTCTCAGATCTCAGCCTTGTCTCAGCCCTCTTGTTCTGAAGTATTCTGTTCATCCCCAGGGTCTGAATCCCGCAGTGACATGCGGCAAAACACAAGCCACACAAGCGCGGGTCGTCCCTGGAATGCCAAAAAAAATGCGAGACATAAGTATTACGAAATGAATATCCATGTGACCCGTTGCACAGTATACGCAGTACATAGTTCCTTTCGGATAGTAACCGCAACTTGCGGACCCGCAACTTCGCCTAGAGCCTCGGACCCGACTGTGGCAGTCATACACAAAAATATCCAATCGCCATTTCATGGCTATTTTCTTCAAGACAAGTCCGCTATCCTCGCAGTCGACAAGCTAGGTGGACGCCTATCTGCTATCATTCCTTCCTCCTGCAGGCTTCGAGAATTGAAAATTGTCCTACGGCGCAGTATGCCCGCAGTGATACTTCGTGGTAACCGACTCTATGCCGTCATGTATCGTAGCAAGTCCCCTGACTCAGCTGCGGGTCCAAGTACCCGAAAAATTATTTAACCCTGAACCTGCGACACGATCTCACAACCGAACGCAGCAACTGTCTCACCTTTTCCGTACTCCCTACAATGCCCCTCTCTGTATCTGACGCCAGCTCTGTCCTGCCACCCTATACACCTTCCAGTGCGGTACCGGCATACTCACCTGAACCCAGCGTCGATGAGTGTATCATCCAAGACAGGCCGCGCACAAAACCCCACTCCTTCACGGGAAACTACACCAAAAATTTTGGCTGCGGCACTTTAGTCCTCACGGCCCAGGATGAACATGCAGATGCACCAACATACGGCAGGTCGGCTCTCATTGATGGTTTCGTCAGTCTTGAAGACCGCGACTTCGTTTCCGACGTTACCCTGAAGGCGCGCGCAGACCGTTCTTCGTTACTGCCAGTGGCGCTGACGAATCGTCTTAATAGCTCAAGGCCAATATCGAGCTTAGAGCAGGCTCAGTGACCGATACGACTATCCTCGATGAAAAATACCCTCTGTGGTCGTCGAATTCCTCCGAAAACCAGTGCCCCGCCAAAATCCCCTTCTCGACCATCCTCCCAACGTATTTCGAGCACAAAAATGCGAGATACCCGCTACCGGCTTCGTATTTTGTCTCATATGCGTCCTCCGACGGGATCTATGCTAAAGTATCCTACACGCTCTCCATCACCATCACCCGTGCCCGCCGCCGCAAACTCAGCTTTAGGGCATCTAAAACTACGTACGCCACCTCTGCTCCTACATAGTCGCAAATCGACAGATACTGACCATTTCTGCAGTGTAGTCGTGTCGTTTATGTACCGCCCCCGTACGCGTCCCGCACGCCCTATCCCGCCCCCAGAGTCCCACTTTCTCGCCGATGTCAAGGCCATGCCGGAAGAATGGCACCAACTGACCGTCGCCGTCAGCCCGCGCCCAAAGGTCCAGCTCCCACCCGTGGATTTGCACGTACGTTTCTTTCTATCCATTCCCACTTTCCTATCGCCTTTATCGACCTCAGCCCCCTGCAGCTTTTCACCCCCGCCTTAGACGTGTTCGCAGTCGGCGAGCGCATCGCCGTGCACGTCCAGCTCACCGGCGTTGTGTCTTCCCTGCGCGAGTTTCTCCCCGATCATGATTCAGTAGTTGTGCATGCTACACGGACACCGCGCTCACTCATCGAGGCGCGCCTCGTGCGCCAGACGCGCTTGCACATCCACGGCAGCGTCGAGGTCGTCCGCGTCACCGCCGGGCACGCGGTCCTCCGCCCCCTCCCGCCCAGTGCCCACGCGGATTCGAGTGACGATGGGACTCAGGCGAGCCTCAACTGGGCCGGCGAGCTGCGCGTCGACGCAGATGTGGCCACGGCCGGCTCGTTCGACGCCGCGGTGCTCCAGGTGCAGGACTTCATCGTGGTCGATGTCCTCGAGGCCGCAGGGCCCAAGTCGCAGTTTGCGCACACGCGCCACTCTCGCCCGGTTCGCCTAGTGACGGACCCGTGCCTGGATCCGTGGTCGGATACGTAGCCTCTCGAGGCGAACCAGGACGTGCATTGAAATTTTCGAACCAACACTCCTACGTTCATTCATATGATATAATATGTTTGATTGTGCGACGAAACGGGAACGCAAGGTATGCGTCCTTGTCCTCGGTTGCCTCTCTACGCGTACTGATTTTGGCTTTTTGTGCGAAAGCCCAATGTATCGTGGCTCGGAAACAACGGACAGGCCCGCGGATGACAGCCACTTCGCATCGCAATCCCACTTTGCCGATTCATCGCTGATACATACCTTTTTCTCATCTACGCAGTACACGATAGTACATCAGTAAAATATGATATTATCTTCACCGTCCTTGCTCCCTCTGAGCTGCGTGCAAGTCACACCGCAATTGGGCCTGCCTCCGGCTGATTTAAACTGGGTCCACAGGCAATTCAAGTTCGCCCTCGACTTCGGAGAGATTCGGCACCATGGCGTCATATTTGCACTCGTAAAGATCGAGCAGGAGATGTGTCACCATTGCCACAGACGTGCTACAATTGGATGGTGGGTCCTGTGCAGCGTAGAAGGGCATCAATTGCCATCGTACCATGTTGCAAAAGTAGCCAGAGACCCGGGGAGCAGCCGCTGAGACTAGTCAGTGCGCAGATATGATTACAAACATTTGTCGTGGCGTACTCCGTTGATCTGCCGTCGTCAGTTATTCGGGGAGCACCAACCACAACTTAGAAATGCAACTCACGAAAAAGGTGGTGATATTCGTAAGATTCGCGAAAGCCATCGCGCTGCGGAGTCATAGTCTGAGGTGCTATCTCGGAAGGAAACACAGAGCGCTCACGCGAAATATATAGCACCTTGGGGGGTTTGGGGCACTCGGTCATTTAATTCGCCAATAAAACGGATAAACGCACCGTCTCGCACCATCAACCGGTGGATGGGCATCGCCTGATCAGGACCGACGGCTCGACGAGTCAAATACGCGTTGTAGACCGTGAGGCCAAAAATACTGGTTAGGGTTCAGGTCGCGTCAGGGTGGTCCGGGAGAGCAAACAGATGGGAGACATACATAGAGTCGAATGCGAACAAACACTCCCACGCAATGGCTAGATCTGAAAAACATGACTTTTTGAACCGAAGATCAAGCGAGGGTTTACAAACGATATGAGCTGTGGGGATTGTCAGCCGAGACGGCGACGGGTGAGGTTAGTCTGTGCCTACGCGGATCGAACGATGTAAAAATGGCATCCCGAAAGTACGGTTAGGGGATGTCCATGCTGGCCGACCCCTACGCCCCACTGAAGAACGATAAATCTTGCGAGATCGAGAGACTGGTTGCACACATACCACAGTAAGACCCGTTAGACATGCCGCGATTCCAATCAGCCACCACAAAACGCGCGCACTGCGCCCATAGAGAGCGTAGACTCGAATAATCATGACCACTGAATGCGAGTGAGAATTAGCTGCTGGGCCGTAGAAGAGCGGACCTGAGACTGCAAGCTCAGTGGCTAGCATGAAAACTTGATGCACGACGGCGGAGTTGAAGCATCTGAGAGCAACATTCAACGGACAACGTTAACGATTAACTTGTTTACCCACACCTGTAGACGATAAGTAGGACTTCGTTGAAGTTTAGAAGACTCACTTTGGGAGAAGGAAGGCTTACGAACGAGAAAACACCGATAGGAAGGTTGATCATCAGTGCACCATAGCGGAGGGCCAAGAACCAGTAAGCACTTGGTGCTCTAGGGCGTCTCCAGACGAGGTCAATTTCCTTGCCTTTCAAAAGCAAATGTGAATCGAGAGATGCTTGAAAGGGCAGAAGTACCGAGAGTTATGATCTAGCAAGAGCGTCAAAAATGCTTTTCCAAAACACCACCTAGCTGACCTGGTCATAAATGAGAAAGCCTGAGACAAAATGTTAGACGTTACTCTACCACCGCGCTGTGGAAGGCACAGCTTACAGACGGGAAACAGATGACAATAATTCTGGAGGTATCTGCCGAATATACTGTCAGGCGGTGTATAAGATCGCAAACCCAGTGATCCTCACATCGTTTGGGGGTCAGAGTCGCCGCTCGTAGCGCTGAAATTGCTCATATCGCGAATAGAGGATAGGTATGAAGGTGAGAAGCGAAGGACATGTCAACTTACCACTACGATTACCGCCCGAACTGTAGGGCGAACACCTTGGTGAGCTGAAAATCAGTTATCGTAACTGGTGCACGTTTCTAGTTCCATCCGAAGCAGAAGCACCATTCCATGTGCAAGGGATGCCAGAGATTCCGGCATCCGCCCAGCTTCCGCGGCCGGTGACTGGTCGGCGGTTGTGTGTGCGAATCGAAGATGATATTTAGCAATAAGCCGCAGAACGATAAGCCCTCAGAAGATCAGAATTGGGGCAGTAAGAGAGATCTGTAAAGGCTAACTAATGACGCCGACAAGCCTGAGATGTAAGCATGCGGCACCGTATGATAGACCGGTTACTGGCCAACGAGCGGAGTTAGAAGAGATAAATCCGGAATGAGTGGGGACTTGCTGGATGAGGAGTAGAAGGTGGATTGAATTGCATGCACAGTCCAGGTAGCACCGCGAAACACGAGGGCGACTGTCACGGAACGAATGGAGAGAGCCGAGATTGACGATCCTATATCGGTAGGAAATTCGATAAATGAGGTGATCATGAGGATAGCGCACGAAGAGGCCTAGAATAGCGGATGAAAGAAAAAGGGAATTCGATCATTGATCATCATTGATGCAAAGATTGATTGTTGATGGGCAGCCAGGTTTTTTGATAAGTCGTTCACCAGTGTTCTGATTTAATTCTCCAGAGGTAATTCCTCATAAGCGGCCGTAACGACTGGAGATACTGAGTCGAGGGAACAAGTACGGGAGTCACGGTAATCACGACGAGCATTACGAAATGGCACTACTTAGAAGGGAAGAAATGCCATTCGGAAACGAGCTCCGAGAGAGTGGTCCCTTGGAGTGGTCGGAGACTGAGGACTTTGTGAAGCGAGGAATCTCAGAGCATATTTGAGAAGCTCAGGAGAAGGGGACTGAGGAGAAAATGTGGATGTCAGCTCTGATCATGAGCCAAAAAGGAAATCTCTGCAGTCTTCCTCCGCAGAAATGAAAATGCCGGTCCATCCTACTATACGCTTGTGTCATGTGCCAACACGCCTGCTCTCCAAAGATGCTACGCCGAATATTTGGACATTCCCTGGACAGAGTGAATACTAGGAGCCCCAGTTTCTGACGTTATGAATGATTAGTACGATTGCGATCGTTGCGGACAGTGTGTTGAATTTTCTGTGGCGGCTCAGCGATCAGCATTCATATCCGAAGTACTTTTCAAATGGTGTAGCACTATACTATACTCGTATCCTTGGATGTCGGGAGGAGGGAACATTCGACGCCGAGCCGCCTGTCTGCATTGTTTAGTGTGTTGAATCGACGAACGGATATGTGGCGCCAGGCTTGTGTAGATAAACTCGAAAAGATATGAGCAGAACAGTCACTCACATCTCAGAGTACCTCGCATCTCTTGAACTCATTCAGTGCAACTATGGCCACATTCTCCACCCTCCAAAACAACTACAAGTACAACGTCGCCGCCTCGACGCTTTTGTTTTCGAACCTCCACAACAAGGCCATCCGCGTCGAGGTCCCCGACCTCGGCAAGGAGTTCTCCGACAGTAATTACACAGGGCGTGGTCGGAATTCCCTTGCGAGATTTCCTTCTGCATTATTGACTTGCCTTCAGACCCTGAGGGCACCCTCTACTACAACGACCTGGACAGCTTCGACACCTCGCGCAAGAACGTCAACTACACGGTTCTGAAGGTCGACCAGGGCGCTCGTACTGCCCCGCTTATCAAAATCTCCATACAAAATTAGCCTGACTGACGGCGCACCCGCAGTTCCTCGCCGAGGATCCCGTGAGTGTTTTAGTTATCTGACACTGGTATGCGTAGCTTACTTACACTTCACTCTCGCAGACCGGCAGCGTCGCCGCCATGGGCATGGACGGCTACACTTTCCATGGCAGCTGGAGAGACCTCGACATCTGCTGCGGCACCGCGATGATCCGCAAGTACGACGACGAGACCACTATCACCGTAACCGTCGGCACCATCCACAAGACCGCCACCATCAAGGACACCGCCGGGTACCTCCAGGGCAAATCCGTCGGTGAGTGTCGACTCCTCGGCGTTGAAAAACACTGAAATGATCAACGCCGCAACATGAAGACGTGAAGGGCAACCTTTATTTCAAGGACATTGCCAAGCTCGGGGATGGTATTTACGCAAGCTGGAACGACGATCGTGTCGTTTTCTACTACAACGATTGGGTCGGGACCGATTTTACAGCCTACGTGCGTATTCTTCTGCCCGTGATCCAAGCTGAGTTGACTTACTTGATTTCATGTTGCACCTGATTATCTAGTTCATTCGTAAGTCTTATTTGCCTGGGCTCAGATATAGGTGCTCACTGATCACATACAATCAGCCTTCAAGTACTCGACTAATGATCTCGGCTTTAAGGACGCGGATACCTCGATTTTCAATGGTGTGTTCTGGGCTTGAGGAGCGAGGCCAACATTCGAATCAGCCCCGGATAAAATTATTCTGCGGCATGTTCGGCATGCCAACCGAGTTGATCGGCACATCGCACCATTCAAAGCCAGCTGATGGCCGTCGTACAAGAACATATGCAGAATCCCATGGTATGTAACACTCAGGCGCGTCTTTCCAACTGCACAGACAAGCATGCAGCCAAGTTCGGGAGTATGGGTCTGTTCATACTCATTATGCAAACAAATATACGTTTTCGCCACTTTGTACCAAAAAACAGAAAACAACTGCAACGACATTCTCTCATTCTACAGACGATTCAGAAAGCAGATGTGATTGGCAAGGGCGGGTTCGGATTCAGAAGGCAAGGGCGGGTCAGATGCAGAGCAGTGGGTTCACGGCGATCACTGTCGAGCGTTCGTTCGTCAGAGTGGGAATGGGTGGGAAAATGAGGAGAAGGAACGCACCCTGCCCGAAATAAAACGTGTGGCACGGGTTGATGCCGGCCGAGGCTGCGAGAGGGAGTGAGTCAATGAGGCGAAGATCACTTCGACAAAACATCAAGACAAAAAATCCAATCTCAACCTCTACGAGAGAACCGAATAACATAGACCGAAGAATCGAGGAACCAAGAAAGATTGAACCACCCCCGAATCCACAGCCAAACTCGCACGAAAGCGCCCAAATAGTAAGAAAGAGGAGGGAAACCACTTACGAAACTGCATACTACACTTCTTGTCTTCGTTACCCTCGCATTTTGTCACCGTCTCGTGCGGCGCCACCAGTGCGAACGGGCCCGGGAGGGGATCGCGGAATTGCCAGTATTCGGTGGCGCTGTTGTGTTGAATTTTCAATTCATGAGGGAGAAGAGCGCATTCATCATCGTACCGACAAGTTGGAGGGAGGCAAGACCAGGGAAAAGGCCGACCGGATGCGGGCGAACGTGGTCGACTTTTGATGAAACTGGCCTAAGATAAGTATGGGGCGGCCCAGACCCAGCGCGCGGGATTCGGTGTCGGTATCCAGAAGGTTGGCGAATAATTCAGGGGAGGCGGGAGTAGAAGACCAGCGGAGCCGAGTTTGAATTTTCCTCTTTCCTATATATTCAAACATTAGAAGCTGGCGCGCAGACGGTTAAACGTTACAGAAGCGTCGACCAGTCGAGATACTCGATTTCCTGATCCCAGTAATTCAGGTCGAACACATCGCGCGCCGCACGTAAGCCAGTCACGCCTGGTTCGAATTCTTTGCTTCCCCGAGGCCACGAAGTTTGCCTTTGCAACAGGAACTTCGATCAGCCAGACGCGTTGCGCTGTGGAGGTGAGCTCGAGATCGAGATCGAGAGACGTGCAGGTAATATTTCACCATGATCGGGATATTATTTTCTGATCGCCAACCCAGAAGCCTCAGTGCACCTGTATGTGCTCCGCCACCCCGAACTCGACATACGGCTGGGGACGGTCGTCTTCTTCTTCCCCGTCGTCCTCCCGCGATTGAGTGGTAAGGGGCGTAGGAACGGGCACGGGCATAGCAATAAGCACCGCGAGCGTCAAGGGGGGCCGCGTCGGATGGGAGCAGAGCGGCACCGAAGTCGGGGCCGGGGTCGTGTTTGGGTGTGGGCGGGGGAGGTGCGACGAGTGATTCGTGTTGGTATTGGTGCGCAGATAGAGGCTGCGCATCCACACGAGTCAGAGTTTTCAGAGCCTGGACGAGGGTCGCTGGACGCACCATGACCTCGTGCCACACCTTTCCGCCCGCACCCGCGCCCGCACCCACACCCCAATCCAAATACGCGTCATACAGCCGCGGCCGCGGCGGGAGCTTGCGTTCCGGGTCGGCGCGTGTGGATAGAAGGATGGCCGGGCAGAAGAGGCGCATGCGAGCCTCGACGACGCGCGAGCGCCAGAAGAGCGTGAGGCCGATGAAGACGACGATGGAGAGGGCGGCGATGATGACGTAGCCTGTGTCACGGTGGTGAGTATAAGTTACGGGGAGATATGGAAGGGATGAGGGAGTGTCGTGAGACGCACGTTAGAGCGCCTTCGAATCGTTGAAGATGGTTTGGCCCTTGCTCGACATGGCTCAAGCAGAGACGATTTCCGAGAGACTAGTCACTCGTATGCTCGCTTCGACGCTTTGAGGAAATCGAAGAAATTGAAATTGATGATATTGATAGTGGCCATACATGTGGCTTGCTTTGAGAGCTTCGGTCGGGTGTCTGGCATTTGCCCGCTCGGCCGTCCAACGAGATTTTTTTGGCGCGCCGTTGCCGGTTGCGCAGAGTCCCAGGCTCCAGACTCGGTGGAAGTTTCCCTTGGAGTACCAGTCGATTGAGCAGAAAACGGTGAATTCATTGAGAGCTCTTCGTTCCTGAGCACTAGATACGTGGAAATCCTAGGAAAAGAGCGTTGGGAAAGAGGAGAAGATGAGCCGCTGAGTCAGCCGATGCCGCAATCGCAGCACGTGCTGTCTTGGGTCCTATCGCGCGCCACCATCGTCTCTGAATTTTACGGTCCACAATTGACTCCTACGGTGACCCAATGGACAGTGATTGCTTGGAGGGACTTACAATTGGCGAAGATGCTCCGCTGAGCTTTCTCCGCACGGCTGCCTGGGATCTCCTCGAGTCTGAGTCGCCCTCTCTTGCTTTCGAAGCGGATGGCGCGTATGCGGGCAGAGAACTAGCCATGGATGTTGACTTCGAAGAGGAGATAGGCAAATCTAGTGTGATTCACCCTCCTGCTAACGCTGAATGACGTTTGACTCAAAATATCCAAGAAACTGCCTGATTATCTTGATGTGTCTCCACCTTGGCTCGCGGCGTCGGCGAAGCATGTATCCGTATCAGAACCTCCAAACGAACTAATTGGCAAGTCAATTCAATTCTTCAACAATGATTCTTATTTCTTCGCATCGCGTTCAGTGGAACGGGATGTTCAAACGGAGGAAAAAGAGGAGCGGGATTTTCAAGAAGAGGGGGAAGACGAGCCGATGGCTGAACCTTGCGAGAACATTTCGATTTCACCCTCGAACGAAATTAGCACTGGTCCGTTCAGTGCCCTAGATGGCACGTCAGTCTTCTAACTATCGTCCGCCAGCCGGCGCTCGCAAACGTCGAAGAACCGAACTCGATGCCCTTCTTACGGATGGTACCTACGTTTCATATCTTGCTGCCGACCTCTCGCACTCACGCATTTTTCCAGTCCAACAATCCGCCTCTGAGTCTCGGCCCGCGAAGAAACGGCGTACAGCTCGCAACAATGACAGCCTCGCAGCCACCCCTTACCCCCCTCCCAGATACATGCACGCCTTCGGCGTCCCTCTCCCCCCGATTTTGCGCAAGAATACGCCGGAGGATTTCCACATCCCCGATTTCCTACTCACAGGGATGCCTACCTTTAATCGCACCCGTGCCAACTCGACCGAGGAGGAATCTGAGCACTTTGACGACGATTCTCCATCGCCCGTGGACCTTCGAGATGTTGCGATCCCACCGGCCGTATCACCCGATGTTGCGCGTCGCAACGGGCACCTTCGTATGGCGAATCGTACCCGTACCCACTCCCGTTCAGCGGCATTCGGCGTTGCGCTCCCCGCCATGCTGTTCGAGAACCGCGCGGTGGACTTTGTGCTGCCTCCCGACTTCCCCGTTGGGGTGGTGCCCACAGTGGTAGTACCGGTCGTGCCAGCACCACCCCGGGCTCCCGCAGCAGTAAACCCAGCGGCACCGCAGACCTTCACCGCCGTCTGGAAGCCGTATCTACCGCAGTTTCCGGTGAATCACTTTCCCCTCGGCCGGATGGTGCAACTCCCCGTCGGCCGGACGGAGTCTGCACATGTACAGGCACCACAAAAAACCTACGATCAAATTTTCTGGGTCCCGTCCAACAAACAGCCGTACGCAGCCGGGCGTTGTGCGATTCCGGATTATCTCCTGCCCGTATCACCCCTCAGCCCTCTGATATTTACCCCGATTCCCGCCTACCGCCGCCCCCTCACCGCGTTCGGTGTGCCGCTGCCACCATGCCTCCTCCAAATCGACGCCCCGCCCGAGGAGTTCCGAGTCCCAAGCTTCCTCCGACTCGGTGCAGCTGCATCCCTGCCCCCTTCTGTGTCCGTTCAGCCCTCTCCATCGGCGCGAGTCCCAACCTCAGTCCCGGTCTCGGTCCCAGGCGTCTCCCGTCCCCGGTCTCGCCCCCTCACCGCCTTCGGTGTCGCCCTTCCGCCCCTTCTCCTCGAGCCCGAACCCGATATGCCCGAAGACACCGACGAAGACGCAGACTTCCACCTGCTCGACTCGCTCTTCCGCGGTACAGCGGCCGTCCTCGTCCCGCCGGCCCTCTGTCCCCCGGTCCACATGCGCACGCACGCGTTCGGCGCGCGCCTTCCCGAGGCGCTGCTGCGGTTCCAGGAGACACCGACCGAGTTTACGGTGCCGCCGGAACTGCTTGGGGACGTGTGCTGCGCTTGAATTACGATTCTTGAGTAGGTGTATGGAGGTGCGCGTCGTGCGCGTCGGAGATGTCGGTAAGCAAGTATATTTCTTTTCTGTGAATTCATTGTACATTGTTACCGCGAACGCTGTGGTTCCGGACACTACGCACGCCTACGATCCTAACGTCGGGACAGCCTGGAAATATTCCTCGATAGCCAATTGCAAACCTCTAATGCCACGGCCAGCAGACGGGGTTATTGCTTTCTTGAGGCAGTCTCTCGGGCCTGCCCCGCAAATGTTTGAGATTCACGACGTACATTTACAACTTACCACTGCTACCGACATTACGTGCAACGTTTGCTCCACTATAATAGGGGAGAGGGAAGTGACCATCACCGAAGCAGCGATCGAATGTTTGTCCACGGAATCTTTAAGAAAATCAGCTCAAGTTTTGAGTTTGTGGGCAAAACGCGATCCTCACTGCACTGATCGTATGGGTCGGGCTCTGGGATCTTCGCGCTTCAACGCCGGCGAGGTACTTGCAGTAGAAGCATTCTGAAGGGTCGGTCTGAGAGATGCGTGAAGCTCGGAGTAATTCTGATCATTGAGCGGAATTTCCTAGACTAGTTTCTTCAATGTTCAACAGTTGGCTTGCAGCATATAGCGACATAACTGGACTATATTTTCGGATTGTTCAAGGCCCTCGAACTGCTACTACGTCACGATAGCTCTGAACGGCCTGTGCGATCAGCGTCAGCTTGAAACATTTGTGCTCTGACATGATTTATTGCTCCGAACAGTCTCCCTTGGATAGATGCCCCGTCCCTGCAGATCTGCTCAGCCGTTCACTTCCATCATTGTTCGCTTTTTGCTATCACCTATTTTCGGGGCAAGCAGCCTTAAAAGGGTACGGCGTCCTTTGAGAACGTCAGTCGGGATCCCCAAGTTGGTTGCCTAGTGAACCCGATTGATATAGTGCATTATCAGGCTTGGGGAGCTGGGATGGCCCAGTCGGATCCAATTCGATGGGTATTTCTGAAAGTTCATCTTGAGCAGTGTGATCTCGTATGTACATCCGTACGGGAGCCTACCAGATCTGCAGAGTAGTTGCGCTGAAAATATAATTTTGGACACATAGGATCTCCTCTCGCCGGTCTCCGCGCTACTGTGACAGATATAATATATTTCAGAGTTGCTGCCTTGTCTACAA
The DNA here is from genome assembly GCA_029378375.1 of Mycena olivaceomarginata. NCBI lineage: Eukaryota > Fungi > Basidiomycota > Agaricomycetes > Agaricales > Mycenaceae > Mycena > Mycena olivaceomarginata. The sequence goes on from JARKIC010000039.1 coordinate 302,808, forward strand.
TCGCAGTCGAAACATAAGTACACCCCTCGCTATAATCTGGCAGTCCCATCGATTCACCACAATCACTACTTCCCGAAAAACAAGAGAATCGATTTTTGCTTCATCAGAGTTCTGACCGCGACTGGCAATTTGTTTGGCTGAGCTTCGGTATACGCGTCGCGATGAACGCATCACGGAATCGCGGAAAGTATCACGTGGCTATACGTCATCTCCGCTCCTTCGAAATCCTCCATCGAAGACAGTTTACAGCTTTTGCCAGGCCAAGAGACAGCCATTTTCTATGAGCCTCGTTCTACAACCGGACATTCCTCGGCCCCGTCTATTAGCCAAGAGGATTCATCAGCTTTGTCCCCCAAGGGATCAAGCGCCCCCCAAAGTTCTGAACTTTGCCACTGGTACAGCCTTGATCTACAGCTTTTGCGGCTCCAAAATGGTCTTTGGAAACAGCTGCTGCCTCAATCTTGCCGTCTCCATTTCTCGGTGCCGTCTATTGGCCAAGAGATGTCTATCCGGTGCTGTTTTGGAATCTTGAAGCTTCGTGGTCGGTTTTCAGCAAAATTAACCTCGCCTTAGGACACTTGGCGGGAAAACCTTCGGGATGGGGTATATGTCCGATCCTTGGCTCCGGGACATCTTGGGAAATCCCTTGGAAACCTAGCTTTGGTTCCCGCGCCAGCCGACGGGATGCTGCTGTCCTTCGGGCCCGCCCCGCAAATGTTTACGGTGCCGACGTATATTTACAAGCCACCACTACCTATATATACATTAAGATGTTTGCTCGATTATAATAAGAGAGAACCAACGTCGGAGACCCGTTGACAAATCATTACAACTAAGTACCACGCTCGAAGCGACTCCGGAGCGGCAGTTCAAGTTCTGAGCTTGTGGCCGAAAATGCGATTTTTACTGTACTGTTCGTATGAGTCGGGCTCGGGGATCTTCATGCCAACGTGCTTGAACCAGCGAGGGTACTGGCAGTCGCAGTAGCAGCGCTTCGAAACGTCTATGAGAGATGCGCGAAGCCCTGAGTAAATTGAATGATTGAGCAAGATTGTCTTCCTAGACTAGCTTCTTCAAGGCTCAGCAGTTGGTTGGTAGCCTAACTGGCCTAGTTTCGAATTGTTCAAGGCCCACGAGCTGCTACTTCACGATAGCTCTCAACGGCCTGTGCGATCGGCGTCAACTTGATCCATTTTGTGCCCTGATTTCCTGAACACATCTCTGGCATGATGTGTTGCTCCGAACAGTTTCTCTTGGATAGATGCGCCGTCCCTGCAGATCTTCTCAGCTCGTTCACCTCCGATCCATCATTGTTCGCTTTTTGCTATCACCTATTTTCGGGGCAACCTTAAAAGGCTACGGCGTCTCATTGAGAACGTCAGTCGGGATCCCCAAGTTGGTTACCTAGTGGACTCGATTGATATAGCGCGCCATCAGGCTGGGAGAGGTAGAGTTGGGAAGGTCCGGTCAGATCCACTCCGATGCGTATTGTTGGAGGTTCATATTAAATTTAATCTATACTGAGAGCCAAAGTAGTTGCGCTGGAGATAGAATTTTGTACACCCACGGTCTCCGCTCGCCGGTATCCGCACTACTGCGACAGATGTAATATATTTCGGAGTTGCTGCCTTGTCTGCAGATACAGGACAGCTTGCGATAATATGACGGTCCCGCCCATTCTCCACAATAACTGAGTACTTCCTGCCCAGGATAGACTGTCCTAATTTTTCTTCTTCACAGTTTTAACAGCCTAATTTTCATCATAGTTCTGACCGCGACCGGCAACTTATTTGGCTGAGTTTCGATTTGCGCGTCACGGCAAAATTATCACGGGATCGCGGAAAAGCATCACGAGACTCGCCACATCGCCTCTCCGGCATTCAAAAGAACCAAAACCTTCTATGTACAGCTTTTGCCAGGCCAAGAGGCTCTCCTTGGACCTCATCTTACAACCGGCCATTCTTCGGCTCCGCTTATTAGCCAAGAGGATTCATTGGTTTTGTAGGGCCCCGGTGTCAAGCACCCCGTAAGTTTTGAGCTTTAGCCTTGGTCTACAGCTATTACCGCGCCAAGAAGATGCCCTTTGGAAACAACTGCTGCCTCGATCTTGCCGTCTCCACTCCTCGGTCCCGTCTACCGGCCAAGAGATGTCTATCTGGTGCTGTTGTGGAATCTCGAAGCTTCTTGGTCGATTTTCAGCAAAATTAAATTCATCTTAGGACACTTGGCGGGAAAACCTTCGGGGTGGGGTACATGTCCGATCCTTGGCTCCCAAACCATCCAGTGCTTATATACCAGGCGCCGGCGGCATGAGCAACCTTGTGCCGCTGAGAACTAGCCAAGACGTTGTTGATCATGACCTACTGGCGGCCAAGCAAAATCTTTCACTATAAATCGTGACCACCCCTCGCTCACCGTTATGGCCTCCGATGTGTCCACAGTCTCCAACGAGACATCCATTCTGGCCTCTCTGGACAATCTACTTCCTACGACCGCAGTTCGTGCGTTAGTAGCTTGCATCTTCACTCTTGCGCTGGCCGTATACTTGCTTCGCGGCGCGAGTCTATCAAGAGCGACAGACAACCTGCATGGCGCCATGTGTAACACGGAGTGGATATATTACAGATCAGCAGAGGCGGGTTTACTTGGCCAATGCGATACAGGCCTCCACGAAGAATTGTCGCAGTAAGTTCAGACTTGGACTGAGCACGATGACCATATCCCAGAACTGACTGTGACTTAGATTGCAAACGAAGGCGTCAGAGCTTCGAGAACAAAGTCTACGCGCCTCCGTATCTTCCTGGAGTGCAATGCAAGCCTTTTGCCGTGGACTCTCATTCAAGATCATGCGCTGCGCGAGGGATTCCAAGGGCTTGAAGACCCGGATTGAGGTCCGTCATTTCTACTCTTTCATTTCAAGGCATCAAACATGTCATCCAGATCGCACTAGAAGCTGGGTTGCGCAATAAAAATAGAGATGGACAAGCCCATTTTCTTTGGACGATAGGGAATCCGCACATACCTGGACTGCATTGTAATTGCCAACTGACTTCCTTCTAAAATGGACTGTTCCTCAATGTACATGTACAGACTCATCTGCTGCAACCCCGCCGCCGTATTCTCTCGACCATGTCCGATTTAGGCAATCCCGCACTCATTAAACGAACGAGCTCCCCGCCCTATCAAATCCCGCCGCGGTCGGTGATCTGATGGTCGTGCCGTGGACTTCTTTTTATCCCTGGGTCAATTGAAAACTTTCGCGATGTATCCCAAGGGATTTGCAGTGCACAGCGGTTGTGCAGCAAGTGAAGCCCTGCAGTATTTCGCTCTGGATTGTTGCTCGTGCTCTCTCAACCGTTGGCTTGGAAGTTCACCTGGCGATTACTGGCGCTCGAGGGTCTGCCGCACCTGAGAGGCTGAGCCCAAAATCAATATTCGTGACGCCGTGGCTGTAAAAAATGATGGCAGGATGCAGTGCCGGTGCCGGGCTCGGAGTCAACAACCACAGGCGAGGCAAAAAAAATCCAGTTCTTTCGCTTTCTGATACAAATTTAGGTGACTCATATGTCGGCCAGTAGACCCAATAATGTGTCAGCGAAAAAAAGCCGTGCGGTTCGTGCAGATTGCTGTGTGCATCAACAGCACCAGTGGCAGCTTACCCGTTTTCGTCGTTCGTCGTTCGGTTTATTTATTTCCATGTCAACTCTGCGGCATTCAAACTCAGTTTGTAGGAGGGGACGTAGCTCTCCATGTGCGGCTCACTTTGACCCGATTAGGGTGATCGTTTCGGTTGCTGATTTGTCCGTTGTGGGTGCGGCGTTGGGGCGGTGCATATCTTACACGGGTTTGATCCAGTAGCCTGGTCGCTTCTCCAGCGGCACGACGAAGTCGGCCTTGAATAGGCGCCCGCCAATGGACGGAGACGTTCCCCTGAACACGGTCGGATTGACTCTCACGTTTATTATTACCGTGACATCGGCAATCCCTTGTTTCAATTGTCGTTGTTCCTTTTCAGCCAGGTAACGCACTCGCTAAAATCGCTTTCGAGAGCAAGCGAGGTTGGGGCAGTCGAGTCGGTGCTGGGCGGCCGAATCAATGGGATCCTCGGTGTTTGTGTTTTGGCGCGATTGATGGTGTGGGTCCAGCACTGTTCGCGGAACTCACTGGTGCGAAACACAGCTGCTGCAAACCTGATTCACGCTTACACGGCCGGTTCGTAGAATCGATAAATACCCTTCTCTGATCGGTAGTATGCTTGCTTTGACCTCCCTCCCCCGCTCTACCTGCAGTTCCGCTCTCCGCATGGTGTCAACTTCCGACTTCCAAAGATACACCACCGACTTTAGGCACGATCCATTTGAGATGCCGCCGTTGATCTTCCCGCCGTCTCCGCCTGGGCGGAGTCGTGCCGTCGATGCGTCGAGTCCTCGTCTGCCCTCTCACACCAGAGCGTTCAGCTATTCACCACAACCCTCATTTGCGGACCGCGACTACCCTCCAAGTTTCGTGTCTTGCCATAGTCATTCAGATGTACGCGATGTCTGTTGTTCCCTTCATCGATACTGACTTTCTTTGCAGTTGGGATGTTTCCTCAACTCCCGCTTCGACGATGATGCTGCGAATCGTTATCTGCCACATGCTGCCATTGAGGAATTCCTGGACGAATCACTCATGGCGGCGCACTATCTGGATTTACCGACTCACTGCTCTAGCACCGACCAAGATTTATACAGTCAATCTTATCAGCACAGCGATTCATCGGCGTCCAGTCCAGAGGCCGCAGAGACCTCGTCGAGCACGAGTCCACGGGCAGAGCTATTGAGCACCCATTCATCTCCTGGATATCTCATGAGAGATGTACGTGCAACCCCAATTTATCGAGCTGAGCTGACTCCAAGTTAATAGCTTCCGGACGAAATGAAGACACCTCGTCGTCACTCTGGATTCGGGCGCACTCCCCAACCCCAGCGTTATGATGCTACCTACGACCACCACGGTTACATCGAGAACAATTATCGGGATGATTTGGTCCTTCCCAGACCGGCGTCCTTCCACGAGCCGCCAATGCACCACCGATCCGCAAATAATTGGGGCTACCCTCCGTCTACGCTCCCGTCCATGTTTCACCGGGATAGTCGGTACGCCATGACCAGAACTCCCTCCCCGTCCAACCCACATCCTGTCCACCAATTTCCCGTTGCTGAGGACCTTCGTCGCTGGCCGCAGATGTTCAAAGTCAACCAAGTCAAGAAAACAGGCGCGAAGAAACAGATGATGGCGTGTCTGTTCTGTCGCGCGCGCAAAATCGGATGTTCCCGCCCCTCCCGAGGACGCCCCAGACCAGACGTGCAAGTACGTGTTCCCAACACACTTTGTAGACCATTAATTCACAACTTGGCATAGCCAGTGTGCTCGTCGCAAGAGGAAATGTCAATACCCCACCGAAAGCCGGCGGGGACAACACACTCGCAATCGGCAAAGCTCCAAGAAGTTTCTTGGTCTGGAAGAGCCGCGAGTTGCTCCGGTTACCCCACCCAAGCTCCACGGGACGGGATAATTTTTGCATCGTCTAGATCCTCCTCCGTTGTATGTTTGGGCTCCGTGCCAACCGGATACCACTATTGTACCTCCTCCGTTGTATTATTTTCCAAATGGGACATTTTAGCCATTCTGCCCACTTGTGGCCGAGCACGAATCCACCATACCTTTTTGTTGTTTTGTTCCCGGAATGGTAAAGCCGCAATTGCAGCCAACCTATAAGCATTCGCCTCTGGGCTGTGTATGGCATGAGCTATCGTAAGTATACGATACAATGGCGGGTTTCCCTGCACGTCAAATTAATGCATTATGTTAGGCGGCGAGGCAACAACAACAACAAAAATGGCCCGTCGAGGGTTGGCCGAGGGCCGATTTGCGCGCTCATCTGATCAGCACTCAGCAAGTAGATCTTCAAGTTCGGGGGGAAAATAGGCCTCCGTTGGCTCACACCGGTATTTCTGAAGGAGACCTTCAATGGGCAGTTCCGCCACGATGAACAGGAAGGCGGGAAGTAACGTACCTGGGGGATAGATTAATTCCATGATGACTCTCATCCATCCGTATTCGGCGGCACTCCTTGTCTCAGAACGCGTTCTGAGCTCATGTGGTCGCTATGTTGAGCCGTATAGCCACGAAGCGGATCCAGCATCTATCATAGCTGGCACCTGCCAAGGGTGCTATTAGGGACCTGAAAAATAATAGAAGACCTTCGTTCGGGATGGTCGGTACAAGAAGTTGTTTTGGAGTGCGGACCTAATCTAGCCCCGGCAGACATACCTTGATCGCAGACAATCCACCGACGACTGCATTAGGACGGAGGTAAAATGCGTCCGGGGAAGGATGTGATGCATATGTTGTCATCAGAGAAGACATGGCGATGATAGTCTTGAGAACGGTTTGGTTTCAAGACCGTGATCAAGAAGTCAGATGCCGTCAGCGACCCGCCTCTCCAATACTGATGCGAATTGCGGGACGCGGAGGGAAAAGCCACCAAACGAACGGAGGAGTCGATTGGCGAAGTTGCCTGATCCTGATATCATTCAATGTTAGCGGCCCTTTATTTTAACAAACAGCCTAATTTCTCCAAACTATCGTCATTTGAGATCGGCTGGCTTCTAGCGTATTGGAAGTGAGTATTTCATAACCCACCCAATAATAACAGTGATGAAATCTTCGAAAGATGTTGCGTGGAATGCGGCATTCGAAAAAGGGAATGATCCTAAGTCAATTGATTCTATTCCCACTCAAGGTCAGCGGTCGTGTGCCCACTTTACGAGGGATTCCCTTACCTGCCTGCCGCGGGGAGCACCAGACCCTGTGCACCGTCCATCGTTTCATGATCAATCCCACACAAGTCGAAGTATTGTTAAAGAGTTCTTTGATCGTGTTGTCCTAGCAAGAACTCGAGCAACTGATTTTTAATCGCCACGCAGAACAATCATATCTGCGAGTGTGAGCGTTACATTTCCAAAAGTTGGGCCGTTATAGTTGATGCCGTGCTTCAAGAACGAGGGATGGAGTCATGCAGCCTGTCCGGTGCAAGGGATGGAGCATTGAGAGGGCACGCACTCATCCCAGACGGAGGAGCTTGGAATTGATACATGCATACGAGCTGACTCACTGAGGGATCAGGGTCTAACCAACGACAGATGGGAAAACATCGGTTCGGGGGTGTCGGAAAACCGAAACCCATATCGCATCCGGGTCCTGCCACAGCCATTCTTCAACTCCGTTCCGGACATCATTCCTGGTAGATGGAAGAAGTTTCATCAGGGCCAAGCTCTGCCGATCCTTCCGCCCCAAAAGATTATTTCGAAGAATTAAGCAGTAGTGGTGTATTTAAACTCCGACGCAACTCGGCATCACGGCAAGTTGAAGTTTGAAGTTCAGTCAATCGGCGATCACTTCGCACAAAAAATAACGACCTAACGTCTTTGACCGAGCAAATATTCGTTCTTGAGCGGGAAGAAACTACGCGGTACCACGTAAATTAAGCTCTCACTCTATAGCAGAACTCGAACGCGCTCTTCCTTTTTTTTCGCGATCTGGAGGCTTGTATTTGTCACAGATAAGTGCGGTTAAATTACTCAGGAGAATCGGGAAACAGCCAGCCACGCGGAATACAGAGGTACATAGATATATAGCGAGGCTCCTTGTCACAGTTGACAAATTTAAAGTCGTCGTCTGGGATGAGCGCTGGCCGCTGAGTGGCGGCATCAAAGGCCGCCTTTACAAGCTCCTTTGGGCGTATGATAACAAACAAAGCACCCAAAAGCCCCTCCGACCTGCCAGTGGATTCGATGAACTGATGGCGCTAAGGCGGATCGTGGGAATTGAGCGACTCCTCCTTGTCGCCACACACACCAAATATAAACCTCCGCTCTGAGCTACCACTGGAGAGGGCATCATATGTCATTGACTGTGTAAAGCCGTGAAAAGACAACTATTCAATTCTAGCAATGAGAATTGGCTGGTTTGATATCACGTGGAGTCAATTTTGTTGACCTCTCTTGGACCTCTCTATGATATATCGGCCCTTTGTGTTATCTTTCTCTGGTGAAATATCTGATACGATACTTCAATCGAAGACGAATCCGTGTGACTCACCGATGTGGTTAAATCTAGCCGCACGGTCTAGCGTTTTCAGTGGTACGCATTACGATCATCCTAGATCGACCCTGATTTCTGTCGCAGGACGAAAAAAAAAATGTGCTGCAACTCGTGTGGAACGTATGGTTCTGCCCATGGTTTCCGTTCTATGGGCCATTTCCCGCTGCGTGCCAGAAAGTCACGTTAAGTCCTGCACCGCGAGGGTGGACGACTCGGAGTTACACCTTCCAGGTAGCAGTGGAGATGACGGCCATATCACCCTCCGACATCGGGAAACGGGTACTCGATCCGCCGATCCAGGAGACGCTGGCGCATCGTGGATAGCACCCTGACCTTCAGCATCCTTCAGCCGATGTAGCCAGGCCTAGACATCGTGCTTAGTTGGTTCTCTTTCCTGTTAGATTTCTGGTTCAAAGGACTTCGATCCTTATATTCACACAGTATTCGGTTCAATATAGATAAGATTTACACAATGCCCGTGAGGGCTTTGGGGTACAAGCTCGTAAGGTTTCCCTTTCGTTCCTACAATACTTATACTATCTATGATGGTCCGTGCGCGTGTATGAGTCATTCTCCCTGACTCGTACCGAGTCACTTCCATCCCCGAGTTCCCGGAGTCTCGGCATGACTCGGCCATGTGCCCGAGTGCCTAATACTCCAACATTTCCGGTACCAAACAAGTTCAGAAAAGCAATGTGGCTGTGCAAATTATGTAACAAGCGCTTACTGTACTATTTCGTTCAATTCGTATGTCACGCGTCACACCCGATTTCTGGGGACCCCGGCAATAATTTTCTTTCGATTTTAGCGGAATTTGGAGATTTGTCGGAAAAACTTTTGATCACGTGCATTTATGAATTGAACGAAATGGTACAGTACCTCAATCGGGACTCAGCGCTTAACAACAGACTAGAGACGCTGCAGTGACTTTAATGCACCTTCTCCGCTTCGTCTCGCACCGCTGCTCGTCTCCACCGCCGCCGATCCCCGATCCAAGTTCGTCCCGTTCTGGCAGGATAAGACAGTCGCCGCGATGATAGGCGATGATGGATGATCATGGATCTCATTTGGATCTCATTCACCTGCAAACAGTCTGGACGCCGAGGCAGAGGCGGCACCCACAGCGAACTCGGAAATGACTCACACCGCCGTCCATTTTGTGGGGCTGGCAGTTTTTTTCAGGGTTGTTGAGTGCATATCGTTGATCAGCCTTGCCCCATCTTTTTTCTGCTCCTATTCCGCTTCTAGCACCGTTCTAACGACACATTTCGTTACCAGGTACACAGCGCCTGCTACGATCGATCTTCGTCCACCTCAGGCTAGGGTCCGCTGACATGACAATTTAACTGTCGGCTGACCAACAAATAACTGTCAGTCAGGGCCTGACAATGAATTATTTAATTTTTCTGCTAAATTTCGCATGACAATTCTGACAATTCCAACCAACTTTCTGAGCGTACAGATTGAGCGAGGTGCACATCAGGCGCTTGACATGCACAGCTGCCTTTCTAATTTTTCTTTCATACCTCGCAGAATGACCACTCTGACGGAAGAGCAGCTTCTTCAGCTCAAAAAGGCTTCTGAAACCTTTCTGTCGGACAAAGACTATGGTCAAGCACAAGTGGAACCTACACCGGAATTGATCTTCGGCGACTAAGCACTCGAGACGTCTCGCCAGTCCCACTACATGCAAATCAACCAAAAACAGGAGGGTCTATTGAATATGATAATGGTCAGCTAATGGTATAGATATCATGCTCTGGTCAGTCTACTTTGCCGTATTACGGGTACTAGTAGACTCAGCATGGTTCAATTCAGGGTGCAGAAGGTCCACGCTGCTCTCCACATCATCCAACCGTCGTGTTCCGCCGGCTGGACCAGGCTGTGATCGACAAGGCAAAGATGAAGAAGATCCTGACGCATCCGAATCCAATCCCGAATCAACGGAAATGGACGAAGAAGACAAGGAGCTTGAAAACTTGTCCAACCCTCCCAGGGCCAAGCTGGCATGCATGGAATGTGGGCGCGAGAAAAACCAGAAGAAGATGTTCAGATCCGATAGCGTACTTGTGGTTGACGAGGATTGTGATGTTGATGGCACCCGGATTGAAGGGCTTGTTGTTTGTCACAGATGACAAGGTGGGGACTAAGGGGAGTGGAAGCGTGCAGCTTCAGTCTGTAGCAGCATCGTAGGGAGTCAACTGGGACTGGTAGCTCGTTGAATAGCTTGTATATGCACAATTTCCTAAACGGGTAATTGTTAACTGTTATCTGTCAGTTCTGACAGTCAGCCTGACATTCTGACTGACAGTCAATTATTTTCCTCAAAGTGGAACTGTCAGCGGACCCTACCTCAGGCATTCCTGCTACGTGCCGTCTCTTGTTTTCCGGCCTCGCGCGCCGTCGGCCGCCGCAGATGCCTCCGCACACTGGCCACACATGGCATACACATCGCTTCGGGCGGTCATCTCTCGACCAATGATCTATCATCTACTACACCTCCCTGTCGTCCTCCCCAGCGCCTCCCTGCTTCAGTACGGTCCGGCTCGATCCTTCACGGGCCTGGATACCAGGGCATCGTCCTCCCCCGTACTCTAACATCATCCAAATGGGGATATGTGGCTTTGAGCGGAACGCACTTGTGATGACTGCGCGACAGGGGCGCGCTATCGAGGGACCGGATGCTCCGGGATTCCATCGCACATGCGTTGTTGTGGATGTCCCGGCACTGTTGAGGGATCTTGGGCAGAGGAACGAAGTACACCGCCATTGGGGGGACACATAGCCGCCAGGTGCAGACAATTTGTGGATCACATGTCACCCGCGACTGGTGGCCATGTAGCGGCGGACTGGCGGCTACGTTCAATCGCCAATAGCGGCATCGTGGAGCCATCTCCGCCTGGTAGCCAGCTGTAACAACGGCCTGCCTGACATGTGTACCTACACATGTCTTATTATCATTGAGACCGTTATCGCTTTTTTCCGACTTAATCAGGACAAAAGATATCAATTCTAACACAAGAGGGACAGTCAATATTTCAATTTCAGTCCAGCTAATTACTTCTACTAGCCTAGAATCTAGGCTTCGTCAGCCCCAATCGTCGCTGCCTCTTGACCGGCCGTAGCTGGATCCATTGCGCCAATGTTGATGATGTCGTCGACCTTCTACTGAAAGTCGTCGACGCGCTCTTGGATGTCGGTGTCCTTGTAGGTCTTCTTGCCGTGCTTCTCCTGGCGTCGAACCGCATTGTCGAGCTCGACAAGGCACGGAAAGATGCGCTATCTTGCATGGGTGGCGATCAACTGTCGGCGCGGGGGAGTTGAGGGAGGCGTGGCGCACAGACAATACAGCACGGTCATTGCTTATACCCTAGCAAGCAATCCGTCGCAGGGAAATGGCAAAAGAGGTGGACGAAGGTCTTGACATGCTTGAATCTTGATACACTATTGAGGGATTATAACTTGAGAAGAACCGCGAGGACTTGAATGAGCGGCACGCGGAAATGACGTGAGGACGACTTAGGGTGACTTGAAGGAGTGGTCTCGAGAACGAACAATTTGGAATCTTGGGGATTTGAGGTTTTTCAGCAAGTTACGCGAGTCTTGATGAGAGGCCCGGAGTCTTGACTCTTGAATCTTGGCATGAAACTTCGAGCGGGATGTCGGTTAAGGTCACTTGAGGGCTTGACAACTTCGACGACGCCAGGGCTGGGCAACTCGACAGACTATGGGTACTTGACTATGGCGGCAGGAATGCGTGGCCGCGAGTGGATGGGCTAGAGTTTGGCGGCGGAGGAGACATGATGGCGAAAAGAGAGGAGTGGCGTGGAATCAACTCGCATCAAAGATCAACATGCGCACGGACCACACACGTGCTGATGCCCCTCTTCGCCTCGCATCGAGTCATCGAGTTCTTCTTATTAAAGTTCTTCAGTCCGACTGAAATGCGTTGGAGCTATGGCGACGCTATAGCATTTCAGATTTCAAAAAGTTCCGTAATAACAATGCCGCACGGAGTGAGATTTGGGGAAAAAGCTCCTGCACGCCCAAACTTAAGACTCGGTGCGTGTAGTATTGAAAGAACTCACAGAGTCGGAAATTATCCTTAGTGCGGGTCACTGGTCACCTGTATATCAAGGTGCAAACTAACAGAATTTCAGAACAAGAAAAATGTGCAGTAAGAAACCAAACACCAGCTCGGGCTGAATTCTACAGATCTTTCACTAGCACTGCGACACCTCTGCAAAGTTTCGCCAGCATGGTGTCGCAATTGAAAGGCTAGGTCATGGGTCTGTAAAACCGATGGCAATCCACCATCAACGCGGTGTACCGCTTTTGGTGATGTCAGCGCAAGGGCAAGGGCGGCACAGGAGGCTGAGGGATCTGCCAGTGAGTCGGAGGAATATTTGGAGAGTTCCTCCAACGACGAAGACATATATATCGAGTCAGAATCAGATTCAGAGTAGTACATATGATGGTAGTTGAAATATAATAATTCTCCACTTGAAGTCGGCAGCAGCTGGCCCACATACATGGCACGCACATGTCTCGCCACCGGGTGGTCAGATGCAGAGCCAGCTGCAACGAACAGCTGGCAGCCATATAACAACCAGGTGTGGACATTTGTTGCTTCAGCTGCCTCTGCGGTGAGGGTGCCAGCTGCACTGAACGTGGCCGCACTTTGGTGGTGTACATCGGGACCGGGCGCGCGGCCTGCACGTAGCGCAAAGTCTCAGTATGTCATCATACTGAGCGGGACTAGTCGGCTGGAGTATGTGCGTGTGCTGAGCCCTGGTAGTCTGGTGCTCGTATCGTTCCACGCGCATGCAAGCAGAGGCAGTAAAGGCGCGATGGTCACTGAGCTCCACGGAGGATACGTGACCGTAAATGGGAAGACTATACCACTTGGCGCGAACGACAAGCGGGCAGGGTCCGAGTAGAAGGGGTGAGGGTCATAGTTACAGTGCTACATTTGCCGTTCGGTAGCAGCATGCAGCATTTGACCGCCCATTTAACTGCTACCCTCGCTCTCCCCCTTCGTGTTAGACGCATGGTTTCTCCCGTAACCCCCTGGTCTTCCGCAAGCTCCCTTTGGTCTTCCGCTTGTAGCTTAATATTGTATAGGCCCTTCCCACCATATCTGTGAAAACTCTCTGTGGCTTTGCACTTCACCACGATCATCGTCGGGCGGGACTCGGTGGCCTCGTTGCCGTTATGTCGTGACCGTCTTCGAGTCTGCCTCCTCTGAGATTCCAGGAGTGGGGCTGGTATTCAGGTCAGTCATTCAAGTCCGCCATTTCGCTCTTATCAGCAATCCAGGCCCAAATATGGGTCGCCTACTTATCAGGTGAGGCTTCGGCGACGCACTGCGACGGGCATCAGTGAGACCGGAGGCACACATTGCGACGATGCAAGTGTCTTATTTCCGGCAAATATTTCTGACATTCAAGTAGATGAAGACGAGGAGACACTTGGGTGCACAAAATAGGGTGAAAAGATGGAACGCGATTCTGGACTTGACATTCATGTGGGTTATTTTCATTTTTTCATCTCGAGAGTGTGAATAACACGAAGTCGTCGAGAGCCGTTCTGATCGAAAGGCTTCTGAAACTTGCATGGCCCTACATGACGCTCCACTTGAGGAGCAAGGTTATTTCGCCCAACCCGGATCTTGGGAAAGTTACTCTCGAATCGGGACAAACGCAGCGCCCTCAAAGTCGCATTCAATTTGGCTACGATGCAGAAGAGCAGCTGGAAACCGGTGGCTAATATTTGGAGCGCCTAGCGGTAGAATTTGGCAAAGATTATGGCGTGTTTTGTTCCGAAATGAAACAGACAAGATGCGGGTTGTTCCCTCTCGAGTCCGCTGCGCTTTCAAGTGCTGAGATCGCGTTTTGCAAAGGTCTTACCCAAATATTCCGCTGAGGTACCCGAACAATTCTGAGAGACCGGCATTACTCATATTTGCTTCAAAAACGAATCGTTTCCTAGGCAGCCTTGTGTAGGCTAAGCAACTTGAACACCGTCTGAACAATGTCGAACCTTAGTTCCTTGCGCTAAACGAAACAACCATACTAGATAGCCGCATGCATGATGATCCTCACTTCCATTCAAAATGTCGTAAATACATACGTATCCGAGCGATCGAGTCCCTTAATTCCTCGGCTGGGGCAAGATGGGGGCTGGGAGGGGAGCCCTGTCAACCTGAGCCACCATGGCGAGCATAGGCAGCGTTGTAGATCCGTTGCCCTGCAGGTGAATAAGTAATACTCCGATCGCCGGGAATGAGACTATCGCACCACAATGTTGTGAGGGAATCCAGGTTCGAACGGGACGATACTTTCCAAGTACGCGATCTGAGCTGGCGACAATGAGATTGTTAGTCCTTCGATGTTCTTCACCAGGTGTTCCGGCTTTCGACCTCCAACCATGGGAAACACGTAGGGAGTCTTGTGCAAGAGGTATGCGATAGCGACTTTTGAATGGTGTTCAGCGAAATATCGAGGCAATAGAAAATCCCTCACCGGCCGGAACGTTATCCCCGACCCCAACTTCCCCCGCAACCTTCTCCAACGCATTCGACATCTTTTTTTCGATCTCCGTGCGTTTCCACCCGTTGTTATCGAGCTTGAGATCGCGCCCCTGCTCTCCGCTCTGCTCACGGCGCGCCTCCTCGGCATCGCTGCGCAGCTTGCCGCTCGCCAGGACGTTCCATGCGCAAAGGGCCATGCCGTGTTCGCGGGCCATGGGGATGATCTCCCGCTCGAAGGCGCGGTCCATAACATTCCATGAGCCTTGGTAAACGGCGAAGGGGGTCTTTCCGCTATCGATGGCGTACTGATTCGCTTGTGAGGACGATCCAGGCCGGAGTATCCGAGATGCCCTGCAATATTCCATGTAAGTAAAATTAAAACTCGGCCACCGAGAGGTTGAGGCGCAACGTACGAGATAGAGGACCTTCCCCGCAACGACCAAGTTGTGCAGGTTGTCCATGACCTCCTTGATGGAGGTCTCGAAGTCCCAGACATGGACGTAGAAGATGTCAACATAGGCCACGCGCAGGTTCTTCAGGCTGTTCTCGAGATTGATGCGCATGGACTTGGCGTTGTTGCCATGATAGGTGACTTTGAACTTGATGCTCGGGTCGGCGAGCTTCGCATTGAAGGTGTACTTCTCAAGTATCAGTTTCCAGACACTCAGACGGCGAATGAGGTGACCCTACCTTCGTGGCAATGACCATCTGCTCGCGGTTACCCCGCTGCTCCATCCACTCTCCGATAAACTTCTCGGACGTCTCATTCTGGCTGAATCACACGCAATATTGGTGAGCGAAGTCGGCGAGCCCGACGCTCGGGCAACCCACTAGTTGTTGGCGGTGTCAATGAAGTTCCCACCAGCCTCGTAAAATGCGTCGAGATATTTGAAGCTGGATGTTTTGTCCATGGCGCCCATGCCGAGTGCCTGCCAGGTATCACCGATGCTCATCCCACCCAGAACGAGCGGCGAGACGTGGATGGACGCATGTTTGGAGAGGGGCCGATAACGCCCAAGCGCTGTTGGGGGAGCAGGACCACCACCGCCGAATCCCATGATCTTTTGCGATGAAAGTAGGAAGCAGAAGTAGGAGGGAAGGGGAAGTGCGATTGCTGGTCTGGTCGGTCGGTCTGGCCTTGCCTTATAAACGAAGAGGACGGAATTTTCGCAGTCCAACGGTGTAGATTCAGTGAGCTGCCGGGGATACGTACCATACGCCGTTTCGGTGCCGCCCGGTGCCGCCCGGATTCGTGGTCGTTCGGCACGGCAATGCCAGCATCTGTTGAGCAAGAAGCCATCCTGTTGTTGATATACCGCTGACGGGATCAAACCCCTTCGGACCGTTTATTCGAGCGACGGTATTTAGAGCCTGACGCTGTTCTGGCGTCCATCTCGAACTTCCGAGGACGGGTAGATTGGTTCGCCTGTACAAGCAAAACCGTCGCGCCGCGGATTCACTATCGCCTAAATAATGCGTCGGTTCCCGTAACCAGAAATTGAGTTCAGAATACGCACGGGTGTATAGAAATTGTCACCGTCGAGGCCCAGTATCGTCGTACATTGAGAGCTCTGAGTCCAACGGTGTCTTGCTATACACGAGTGCCGAGCGCAGACCTTCAGTCAGCTTCAATTCAACGACCTGCCGGGGAGACGTACCATACGCCGTCTCGCTGCCGCCAGGATTCGTGGTCGTTCGGCACGGCAATACTGAGAAAGAAGCCATCCTGTTGATATACCGTTGACGGGCATCAAACCACCTCCGTTTATTCGAGCGACGGTACTTGGAGCCTGGCGCTGTTCTGGCGCCTGTACGAACGAAACCTCCACGAGGGAAAGGATTATCATCACTGCTCTGCAGCGCCTAAATAATGTGTTGGTTTGCGTTACCAAAAGGTCAAAACTTGAGAAAACACACCGGTATATTAAAACTTTTACCATCGGCGAAGCACGGTACCGATACATTGAGAGAGCGTGAGATTGCAGCGAGATGGAAAGGATACACAGACCTGCCTCCGATGCGTCCAGAGACTAAGCTCGCCACAGACGGACGGCCCAGATACCAGGGTGAGGCATCTTACGTATCGAGTGATAGTATCCAGTGCATAGTCCAACGGTTGTCTTGAAGCGCCGACCTTCGGTCAGCTTCGATTCAATTAGCTGCCGGGGAGACGTACCATACGCCGTTCAGCTGCCACCAGGATTCGTAGTCGTTCAGCACGGCGATGCCAGCATATGTTGTGAAAGAAGCCGACCTGCTGTTGATATACCCACTGGGGTTGTCAAACGCCGCGAAATTCACGTACCCTGATCATCCTCTTTTATGGTGAATTTCCCCATAAAAGCTCATGATTTTCCCGCACTTTCCATGAAATTCACGCAACAAAAAACACCCTGAACTTCGCGTAGAAAATGAAAGGTTTCACTATAAAGAAGTACCATCTTATACAGTGAATTGTACTTAACAAGAGCATTGTTAAGACATTTTTTCATCGACTATTATATGGTGAATCACACGAAAAGATGGTGAAATGTATTACAATTATTCATGATCAACTACGACAAGTAGCTACTAATCACGCCGCGCCTGCTTCGGCTTCTTCCCGCCCTGCTCACTCGCTTTGCGCTTTCCCCTCGCCTTCTCTGCTTGACATTGCGATCGATGGCCCATTAGCCTTCGAAGCGGCGTGTCTCGGGGAATGCCGCCTCAATTTAAGGAAATTAATAACAAAGCCTCAAAATAGTGTAGTGTACGCACCGCATTGTATGCCATCGACAGGTTCTCCGACCGTTGAGACTTCCACTTTCCATCCCAATTGGGACGGGAGGAGGTCGTAGCATCGCGGACTTGATAAATAGAGCTGAGAACGGGATGGCATCGAAGGACAAAATGCAGCACGCACCCGAAACGAGTTCCACCGTTTCTTATCCTAGCCCAGTTCCCCCCCGTATCTCCCGCATCTGAAATTTTGAAGCATTTTTGGGCGGTCAACAGATTTGTCAGGGATATGTGGCGCCGACGCCGACGTCTGCGCAATTTGGGCTAGCAGAACAAGTCAGACCAACTTATACAATGAAAGGTATTGATACACGTACCTTCGAGCTCCTGAATCCTCTGCTGCAAGGCAGCGAGACTAGCCTGGGAACCGGGGTGCTTCCGGACCCGATGTTCCCGGGAGCATTGCCATTGCGACTTTGAAGTACGGTCGGCGACCAGAACGATTGTTCTTCTTCTCCTTGCTGGGCTGCTGAGTAGACGTGGGGGGACGTGTTTGAGTGGGGAGGAGGACAGCGTACCATTATATTATAGTCGGCAAAGGCGTTGGAGCTTGTGGATATGGCCCCACAATAGCCCCACCACCTCTGGAGCGTTGGACGACGGTGCGCAGCGGCCGAGAGACGTGTCAATGTTCGAGCCAAGTCCTGCTGGCGATTGCATGCGACGAGGATGAGCGCGGAGCGAAGGTCGGGAAGAAGATACAGGGACGAGGAAGCGGACTCCGGAGAAAAGAAAGCGGTCCGATGACGTGACGTTGCTTTACGTTAGTAACGTTACTTACCCACACGGTCACCATCGAAAAGTACCAACTTCAAACGCGGCGCCCTACACATGAACCTCAACCCCACTCACTCAACATCATGATTTTCTGCCCCTGCCTCAAATATGTCTCTTCTGCGACAAGAAGTTTAAGCCTCTTGAAGTCATCGATGTCGACGACAGCTCGCATTCCGGATCACCAAATGGGCCCTCGGCGCTTGCTATGCGAACGTCCCGACACAAGGGGAGCGGGGGACACCGAATAGGCCTAGTGTTCTTTTCAATTTATAGTACTTCTTAAACTTGATATGATTTTCTGGTGTTGCATTCATTGAAAAGATGCTGAATTTCACGTACAATAAGTGACCTCTACAAATGTACGTGAATGGTACATGAATTCTGGAAGTGCGTGAAACCATTTTCACGCACATAGATGACGAATTGTTGAATTCACTATCCGGGTACGTGAATTTCGCGGCGTTTGACATCCCCAGTGTACCGCTGACGGGGATCAAACCACTTCGGACCGTTATTCCAATGAGGGTATTTGGAGCCTGGAGCCGGTCTGGCGCTCGAGCGAACTACTCCGAAGACCGGGTAGATTTGTTCGCCTGTACAACCAAAACCTCTGAGGATTCACTGCCGGCGTCTAAATCATGAATCGGGTCCCTTGACAGAAATTGAGTTCAGAACACGCACGAGTATATCGGAATTTTCACTCGAGGCCCAGTATCGTCAGACATTCAGAGACCCCCCGAGATGTGTCACATCGCAGTGGGATTGCGAAGGGGAATGGATACAGAGACGGTGAACCTGCCTCGAATGCATTCTGAGGCCAAGCTGTCCGGCGCCACGGGCGCGACAACCTAGATGAAGGGAGGCGTCCTATCTATCGAGTGATAGTATCCACCGCTCATTTGAAGTCTCTATGGACGGGTTTGTTGTCCGAACCGATCGAGTGATGAACACTGGAATGGCTGGTGACCCAAGAAAGTTCAATGCCTGAGCCCGGCTTACAGCCAGTGATTCGCCAAATCTCGAACATCAGCGGATTCCGCCGTGGCAAGAAGAAAAAGACGCCCGCAAGGTACCGGTGATCCAATTGCATGGGAAGATACCGAGATGCCGCTGCTGTCCGAGTTTATCCGAGCTCATCCGAGCGGGAAAAGTCTGACCTGTGCTCGCATCAGGCTTGAAGCTTGAAGTTGCGAAAAAAAAAAGGCTCTCTCGATTCGCGTCAGAGTTTAGTCGCTCGGCAGTATCGATGCCGGAGCGCGCGAGGGCGTAACCGACTGTCTCGAACACACAGCCGAAAAAGTAGTCTGGATGGGCAGTAGAGTGAGTACAGCACAAAGCACTTTGTGAGGGAACGCACCGACGACGGGTCTAGACAGCTTGATCTAGATGAGCTGTATGAGCTCGGGGGAGTGCGCTACGGGATCGACGAGCGAGGCGCGTACACTGGGCTCCTGAGGCTTTGACTGCGGAACGAAGTGGCGCTTGAAAGAGTCTTATGAGAGCTGGAACTCGACTCGGACGAGCTCGAGGTGGAGTCTGAAGTAGGAGAGATTATCTCTGAAGTGGGGTGGCTGGGACCGCTGGGTCGGGTGAGTCGGGCGATCGATTGGGCACATGATATACTGCGCGGATGAATGGTGCATCGGTGTCCGAGTCGGTCAACAAAGAGCGCAAAGAAAAAGCGACGGGAACATGACAAAGCAGTGTCTGTATTCCGGTCGGGTCTGTCCGGCTGTGTCAACCCGGCGCAATAATCATCCTTGTGCGCAGCGTTGGCCCATCGGGAGTGTGCTCGAGAGTACACGCTGGTGCGGGAGTGTGCGCGGTGCAAGGTGAGACAGCGGCATCCAAGCGGAATCGCCTGTGGCGGAGCGTTGGCGGAGCGCTTAGAAATCCCAATGGCTCACTATAGCTCGCCAAGATCTGGACAGCCTAGTTCGAAGGAGGAATCCGGTTCAACTTCCAACCCGTGCCACCTACAGTACGGAATCTCCTAGACATGGTTCAATGAAGTCACCTTCAAGATGAAATAACACTAACGAAGTGAGAGTTTAGGTGCGCATGAGACTTTGGATGGCCCTACCCAAGACACGGCCATTCAGAAGTCCGACACGGGGTAGTCCTTGGAAATGTGAGGCCATTGATCGTGAAAAGACGCGACTGATGGGTCGAGCAGACTGAGACAAACAAGAGACGAAAGAGGGGACGATGAACTGATGCCTGGATGATTTGATACCGACACTTCGGTGTCCTCGCGACCCCCAGACTGCAAGGGGAGGCAAGAATCTGCACAGTTATTAGCAAACGTTCATTCCAAGGCGATTCAGCCCAACAGTAATCGAGGACGAGCCATGGATCTTGTTACTCGGCATCGGTTGAACTCTTCCCCGGGTATGGTCATGAGGACCTGTCTGTGTGGTTAGCAGCACCAGCGCAAGGATGATGTGGATCATGCATGTCCTACGACACGTTCCCTGCGAATCAGTTCTAGATCCCTTCCTCCATTGCTCCATGTTCGCGATTCGTCGAACTATCTGGTTTTTCTCATTCGATTGACAGCGTACCGTCCACCACAGGATGCACGAAGACGTCCGATTTGAATATGGTGTATCAATTAATCATGCTTTTCTACTTCCCGACATTCAAAAACGCTTTCTGGAGAATCGTCAGAAAATTCGCGGACGGGCAAGCGGGCAAGCGAAATCTTACTCGTTTCTCTTCGTCGTGGACCCATCCACCGCAACAGCACACATCTTCCATACCCGGCACACGCCCGCAGCAGAATCTCATCCTCGCGCCAAGTTTGATGTACTCTCTGAGCAGCAACCACCACTCCTGCCGCACAATGTTGGCTCGGGCCAGGTCCTTGTCGATGCTAAAATGAATCATTTGCTGGACCACGGCGGTCGGTGCGTACAAGTGGGGGCCATAAGCCACATGAAGCCCCACGCGGACGCAGCCATAGAAATTGTCTCCGAACTCTACCTCGCCGCGCGCGCAGAACTGGGGGGTAGACCGTCTTCGAAGTCATCGCCGACTGCAGCTCCGGGAACGCACGCATCTCGTCGAGTTCGCGGCGGCCAATTTCTTCCACGCGGAACCGTTGGTGCACAGGGAGCATGGTGTCGTCCCGGTAGCACAGAATCAAGCACAGGATTGCCTTTCGTTCCATGTGCGGGTTTTCGGGTAGCCGCATCGCCGCAACGGCGCAGTTCTTGAGCGGGGCCTCGTAGTACTTGATCCAGGCGACCAGATCCGGCAGCGCGGATGGTATACCTGTCTTCTCGGCATAAGCGAGACGCTGGGCCTTGGAGGCTTTGCATTCAGCCTTGTGTGCCGGCCAGTGTGCCTTTTGGCATTCTTTCGACTGCCATAGACCGGGTTAGGCTCTCGCGGCGGATGAGATATTTAGTGGGCCCACACAATACAAGGTGACTTGGCACGATGCGCAAGTAGACAGCTTGGTTTGGTGGCCACGCTGCATGTGGAGGCACTTGGCGCAAAGTTGGTGAGTATGGACGGGAGGGCCATCGTGGAACATCGGAAGGTTATGGGTAGTGGAGGGTAGAGTTTCCTGGATGAACGATGAAGCCATAGAATGATTTGGGAACGAAAACAAGTCGCGAGCGAGTGTGGTGAAAGCAAAAAGGCGCTTTTGATCAACTGAGGCGACTTTTGATGCAGATGCTGATGAGATCAATTTTGCTTCTTCCCACTGCAGACTTCCCCGCTGCGCAATAACGCGTACTGGACGAGTGGCTCGCGCTTCCGCTCCACTCCCCCCTCGCGCCTGCCGTGACGAGCGGCTCCCGCTTCTACCCGCCTTGCATTTCTGCACGAGCGCAGTGACTGCCAAGTCCTGAGTCCACGTCCCGATAAATGACGCGCACCCGCACCCGCACCCGCACCCGCACCCGCGTCACGATATTCGAGTACACCGTCGCACGCTCCCATCTCCGTCCACCATCACATCCCCCGACTTTGATATGGGTGGACTTAGATATGAGCATGGATGCGTGACCAGTCGGTGCACTTTTACTGGTACTGACTTTGCACGCCTCGTGTTCGAGCATCTCGTTCTCGTAAAAGTCGGACTGGTCGGTTTCGCACCCGTTTTTATCACTCTCTTCTCGGATAGTAGAATGCATCATGAGGTAACCACAGCATAAGCAACCGGACCGAAATCCATCCCAGCACTCTTGTTTGAGGCCTCTGAGATGTCGGCCGAGTATGCATGGACACAGTCTCGCAGGTGGGGGTGGTAATTAACGTCTCCAGGTCTCCTTTGCAGCCTTGGTTCCCGCTACGGAGTCGTAGTACGTGAGGACATTTGGAATTAAAGATCGATCAGATGTTTCTTCAAGATTCGCCGGTAGAATATTCAAGACATCGAGTATGGAATTCGAGACATTCTGGAGGGTGCGGGTGAGATAGAAGAGGTTGTTCCTATCGCATCCTGCGGCTAACCCCCAGAATGGCCGGTGGCCAAAAGCAAGGGAATTCCAAATGACATTGAATGTGTGTGTCGTGCACGGCACGGTTGCAGTGCACGCAACAAATGGGACCTCCTGCCAGTGGCCGGTAAAATCTCGAAGCCTGTGGAGCTTCTTGTAGATGGGGCAGAACTCTTCCCCACTAGTGGATGCAGTGCGCCTCATCGACGATCAAAGCCTGAACGCGGCCGCCAAACTTTACATCCGTCCACAATTTCCCAGAGCGGTCAGACAGCGCCGGATGTAGACGAGCTGGGCCGTTTATTGGGTTGTGCTCCAGACGGTAGGGTCAGATATTCGACCTGCAACACATCCCTTTTTTCACGAGTTTGCGGTAAGCCCAAGGCAAGCCTCTCTCCGATAGTCCGGCGCGCCGGACCGGACACAGGCTTGGTTCGACGGACCGAACCTAGGCTTTTGCCCCCGGTGAGCTAAGTTATAACCACACGATCACATTCGGATTACACCCTCGTCCGAACGCTCAGTCAGGCTCTGCCCGGGGAAGAGCAAAGAGTGGTCGCAACATCTTCTGGACAGAGACGAGGATCGTCACAACGTCTACTTCTGCTGCCGAAGAGCATACGATAAACTAGTACTACTGTACACCGCACTCAGTCTGCAAGATCCCCGGCTTTGAATTTCGAGCGACAGGTGAGCGGACACAGCTGGCTCCGAGCTTTCCGAATCTGCCAGGTCATGATCAGTTGGCGCACCGGCTCCACAGTCTAGCGCTTAAGGCCCGCTCAAAATGAGGGCCTCTCCTTCGCTCTTTCCCGCCATCATCTCACTATTCAGAAGGACGCTTCCCAACTCAATATAAGTAGCGCTCCGCACTTAAACACTTAAATACCTCATATATCGAGCAGATCCCTCGAATTAATATGCATTACCTCAATCTGCCTTTTTTTCTCATCCGTTACAGACTCGGTGCTTAAGCTACCTAATTTGGGCCTTATTCTCATGATTATTCAAACGCATGGCGTTGCTACATCGATTATCTCTGCTGCGTCAGGCGAACTAACTGACGCATGTAGACGCGTTTCGATGAGGTTTTTGATGCTGTTAAACATTCAATTCAGTCTTGACATATCACGCTTGCCATACAGATAGAGGCGTCTGTGCCGTCGCCGAAGTTCTCTGGAATCCATTCCACCTATTCCAATGGATACTTCGGCGGCTTCAAGTTACTGGAACGGATCCGTCCCAGAATAAATATTTTCTTTCATTTACGTTGCATTCATTCAATACCCGCTACCTACTTACCTACCTGGCAGTACGTAGTACAAATGCGGTCGATGCGAGGGCGAAGGCTGCGACTGAAACTGTAACTTCATCTGCGGGATGCGCTTATGTAGTGAACACGATATTTTCACGGTTCCGAGTGAACATGCCATTTGCCCACCATCTATCCTTCAATCGTTTTTTAAATGACAGTCAGTAGGATTTCAATGTCACAGCTTACACTTATGCCGGAGCGAAGCGAAGGAATGTCTTGTGTTTAAATATAGAGCCCTATCCGTGAAAGAGAAAACTTTGATGGCAACAGCAGGAATATGGAGCAAAAAAAGCGGAAGGAGAAAGTCACATCGCATTGTATCGCGAAACAATATTGAAAAGAAAAAACGAAACAGAAACAGCAACAATCTGGTCAGCTCGGCGTTTTCGGTCCCCCTCTGTCTTCGCTCTGGGTCATTGGAACTGCGGTCCCTCCGCGTCGCCCCATCTTTTCCGCTGTCACCCGACGCGGTGGGACTCAGGGTGTGGATGCGCTGTTGGACTGGGGCGAGGGGTCGAGGGCGGGGGCGGAAGAGGAAAGAGTTCCGTCGGCATTAGGGGAGGCGGTGGGAGCGGCGACGGCCGGCGTGGGTGGCGCGTATTGGGGGGTGGTTTGATACGTCGGCTGGGGGTGGGGGTTAGTAAGGAAAGGGGGGAGACGGGGAGACGAGGGCGGGAGGAAGGAGGGAGGCCGCGCGGCGCGGAAGGGCACAGCCCAACGGTGAATGGGACAAGGGGCGCAGGTTCTGTTCACACCTTTGCTGAAGCGGGCACGCCCGAAAAGGTGTGAACAAATCACGGGAGACGGGCGGAGCCCAGTGTGAACTCACACGCCCTACGCGAGATTGGGAGGGAACGGAGGACGCGAAGACGCTGTCCGCAGCGTGGCATCACTCGCATCCAAAAAAGGGGTGTCAAAAGAAAAGGCAAGGGAATCTCTCACCTGAGCCAAGTTCTGGGGCGAGGAGCGCAAGCGGAAGATTTGCTCTGGGCGGGGACGCGAGTGACTGCGCTCGAAGAGGCCACATTTGTTGCAGAGCTTCACGCGTGTCAGCGTCAGCGTCGCGTCGCGCAAAGAAAGTGACACGACTCACGACTTTGCCCGGGCTCAAAATGCTCCTCCTCCACGTTTTGTATTTGGTCGCGCGGCAGTTAAAGCAACGTCTCCGCACACGATCGCTCAGCCTGGTCGTCGCGTCGTCCGTGTATACCACCTGCATCACGCCCGAAACTCCACTGCGGCCCCCACCGGGCGGAGGCGCCATCGGCTGGCTGAGAATGGTGGCCGGGACAGGACGAGGGACATATCCGCCGTGGGAGATAGGGACGGGCTGGGGTGCGCGCTGGGCGTGGGGATGGTGCGGGTCGTAGGCGAGGTGGGCTCGGGGGTTGCGGTCGGCGTGATGGTGCTGGGGGCTGCGGTCGGCACGGTAGTGCTGGGCGGGCGGGGGCGGGGCCGCGTACATGTCGCCGGCGCGGTAGCAGCAGGGAGGGTCGTGCGGAACAGGACAGTGGTGCTGCGCCTGGTGCCCGTGGTACTGGGGGTTGCGGTCGGCGTGGTTGCACCGGGCCGGCGGGGGGGGCGGGGGCGCGTATATGTAGCCAGGCTGGTAGCAGCAGGAAGGGCCGTGCGGCGCGCACTGCGCCTGATGCGGGGGAGCGTACCAATACGCGGGCTGGGGCTGGGTGGTGGCAGACATCTGAGTGTAGGGCTCTGTTGGGACAGTGTGCTTTCGAAGTTGTGGGGTACACTTTCGCGTTCTTGTCTTGCTGGTGGGTGCCAGTATTTGCAGTGCTAGGCGCAGCAGTTCAAGTTGTGACCTCCTTTATAGAGGGCGGACTTGCCTTCTTGGGCCAAGATCTGTTGTCGCTTTCACCTCTTTGATAATGAAAATCAGTATAAAGCAACGCCTAGTCTCATTTCTGTGTTCGTGATTCGCACGTTGCAGGGCGTACATACGCGTGTTCAGGAGCGGGATTTACTCACGGAGTTAACGACAGTGTTGAATTGTCGAGATGGGGAGCACTTTGGGAGCACTACAACCACCGAGCGCATTCTTGCCCCATTCCGGGCGGAATCACAGACAGATCAGTCCTGGGAGCATTCTTGCCGCATTCCGGGCGGAATCACAGACATATCAGTCCTGGGAATAAAAAATGCAGGTATCACAGACCATCAGTCCTGGGAACACAACCACACATCCTGGCAGACACGCGACGGACACGCCTTTCTCGTATACTATGACACGGCCATCACCAATTCACCTTTCCTCAAAGGAAATTACGTTGCCGGCGAATTCAACACATGCCCCAGCATGCAAGCTTGAGTCCCACGCATTGACCCGAGAAGAATGTACACGTTCCAGGGCCAATTCCAAGAAATTTGGGGACGCGGGATATCGATTACCGGAATATCGAATACTGGAAGGGCATAGGTGGCAGCAATTGCGCGTGGGTCAACTGTTCGGCTGCAGGTGCGTGACTGCCAACCTGGCGGCGCGTGCCACATCCACTGTTACAAAGTTCGGACTACATACCTACCGCAGCAACGCCGCCGAGGATTGGATGGGCACTCACTCGCAAGTTGTCGGGGAAGTTCAAGAACATGCAATTTCCTTCTCATAATTCGTGAGTGCGCGCAAGGTTTTCGAAACGAGAAGACGGCGTTGGATGCGGGTGGACAAGACAGACGCACTGCTAATACAATCCACTACAAACATTGTCCGTTCTTCTAAGACATCTCTTCTCGGAGTAGGGGCTGCTCGTAATAATACATCGTGGAGAAATCCGAAAGTCGAAAGGGGCTGGTCTTGCGAGGCGCGTCGAATCTCTGGATGTCGTGTCGAGACAAGGCAGCGGGCTATACGACCTGCGCCGCGCCAGTGCGGTGGCCGTGGTGGAAGACATGCCAGTGCCCGTGCAGCAGCGCGGATAGGCGGCTCCTCTCCCGCCTCTTCGAATTCGTCAACGGGCG
The DNA here is from genome assembly GCA_029378375.1 of Mycena olivaceomarginata. Taxonomy (NCBI): domain Eukaryota; kingdom Fungi; phylum Basidiomycota; class Agaricomycetes; order Agaricales; family Mycenaceae; genus Mycena; species Mycena olivaceomarginata. The sequence continues at coordinate 329,785 of JARKIC010000039.1, forward strand.
GGGGTGTCCAGCGACATCGAGTACTTCCACAGTGAAGACGAGTGGAGGCGGGGACGCGGTGCCCGCGCTGCTCTCCGGGGAGGCGGAGGTGTAGGAGGGAGGAAGGAGTTCGGGAACGGGGCCCGCGCTGGAGCGATGGCGTTGCCGCTGGAGGGGCCGGAGGACGGGGGGCTCCAAGGAAGTGGCGCGCGCGGGCGATGTAGACGAGGGCGACGAGGAGCGTGGGGGTGCTGACGGTGGCGACGAAGGGGTGAATCGTTCACGGTATGAGGGCGCAGAGGAAGGCGGAGCCCGGAGCGGGCGAGGGCGTGGTCGACTGTCTCGAAGACGCAGTGCTAGAACCCGACTCGGAGCTTGCGGAAGGGTCTAGAGCCGGAGAGATCATCTGTGGGGTGGGGCGGCTGGGTCGGGGTGATTCAGAGCATGCGCTAGCCGCGTTATATACTGCACCGATGATGAGTACAAAGAAAAAACGGGGGGAGCATGACAAAAGCGGTGTCATCCGGTCGGGTTTTCCCGGCTACATATCTTCGGCACCGTTACTTAATGTGACAACGACTTCGACCTCGAGGGCTGAGAGCCTTCCTCCAGACTTCTTTGCCTGCGGTTGCCCCGGAATTCAATATATTGCCATGCAGCCATCTCAGTCTCGCTTCTATCGCTTCCCACTGCAGCTCATAGGCTAAGAGAGGCTAAGCCTGGCGGAATGAAATTCAGAGATCCAAAGAGAACAGGAGATTGATTTATGAATTTCTAGCTCAGTCAATGGCAATGTTATGCTATGACCGGACGCTATAAATTCATGTCAACTTAACCGAACCTGCTTGAAAATTCTCGTCACCCGCAAGACTGTTGTTCCAGAGTGGGGTGGTGAACGATTAAAGTACTGATTCGTATTGGTACCGGCACCACCGGAGACAAAGAGTCTTCAACCGGAACAATTTTGGTCTAATTCTACCTCTACACCACGGCACAGCCTAGAATCTCCGGGCTAGACCTTGTGTGCAAATGCCAACTTCGATGTCGGCGCGGAAAATAACTACTAAGTAGTAGCTTACATGAATAAATAATGTAGCAGATTGTACGTCTGTAATTAGTAGTCCGTTCAAACCCGGAGTCCAGTTTGCGGGTTTGCTCTACAAGTATCAGACTGCATTTGTCTAACCGTACCGGACAGAAAGATAGTGGTCAGACAGCTGAGTATGTTTTGTTATGCGCCCGCGAGTAACGTCGCATCAAGGCTACCTCGTCATGGGATGTTTTCCATGGAACTGTCGAAGTAGTTGAATGCATGGATGTTCGACATCGGGAATGTGAAAACTTACTCGTATCCTCAGATTCTTCATCGTCGACAGTGAGGCCGTGCTTGTCTAGAGCTCGTCTCATTTGCTTGACGGTGGCCCTCAGACTTTCCTCCTTGTCATCTGAAGCGCTCGAGTTAGCTGGAAATATATTTCGCAACAATGACAATAGACTTTCCGTTTCCGCTACCAGAAAGTGCCCGCCGCGATGAAAGAGGAAAACATGCCAAAGGACAGACACCATTGCAAAGGTCGACACGAAGACACTGGTGATGGCAGCCCCCAGCGGTTTGAGGCGAGGCACAGTACGAATATAAGACATGACGGGAACACGAACAACGTCCTGTTGTTCCGCGGTCCAGAGCGTGGCGAGGTTGAAGCTATCTCGACGCGAGGTATTGGCAAATGCTTCTTCTGGAGCCATGCCTTCGTAAAATATGCCGGGAATGTACACCGTTGAAATACTTCGGTTGTACATATCGGCAGACGTGTAGATCTGGTTGGGCTGCGAGATGCCCAAATCCAGACGGATTGTATGATACATCGCCTGGAAGAGATTGTGAAGAAGTGTGTTGAAACCCGCGAATGCGGTCCCGTTCCATATGAAACCATCTACTGTAAGGAAGTCGGTGTTTTTCGATGGAAATGACGAAGCGCCGAAATTATCGAGAGACATAGTAGTGTCAAGAGCTAAAAGACTAGCCGGAGCCTCGCTACACGGCGGATAGTCAAGGCTGAATATTCCGGTGTTCCATGTCGCGTCGCCATCGCCGTCACAATCACAGCAAGGACGAACGGTAATCTCTAATTCCGTTAGATTACCTGAACCATAGCCAGAAGGTGATCCACGGAGAACCTGTACACCAGGTGGACCACCATCTGTTCCATTCGCGGCGAGTCCCCTGCAAATTGCGTCAGCAGCGTAGCTATCATGATGGTTCACTCAATATGCACAGACCACATATACCAGCTGTAGTGCTGAAGAGGCCAAATGAAAACCGGATGCGGATATAAACAAGAGAGCACACACTAGGTCTCTGTATAACTCTCCCAAGCTCGCGATTCGAATATCGTCTGCATCTGTCGGCGGAACAACCAAATTGACGTCAACTGACAATACGTAGACGGTCGGCGTCCAGCATGTTATTTGAGCCTCGAAACCAATCAAGACCCTGGCTCGAAAAGAAGCAAACTAACACCCACCGACGCCTGAATTTCATCCGGCCCAAGTTTGGCATGTATTGTCATATTAGTCTGAAGTAGGATTCAAGCAGCACATTACGCGTCGAACGGCTGACTTACAATGTCACAGGAATCAGAAAGCGGATTGTTGTAGTACGAAAAAGAGGTCACGGGTTGGGAAGTGTCGAATCCGTTGTAAGCCCCCGCGATAAGGTAGCTGTAGATTGAGCCATTCGGGCGGATGATCTGACCTGGGGTGAGGGTTTGTGGAGAGAACGATCCTGAATAGCTGGATTCCTGGAGGATTGATGGCACGAGACCACTTAACAGGAGCGCTGGAAGCGAAGCATTGGGGGTATAGGTGGCTTCGGAGACAATTGTGTACGCGGAAAAAGGTACTGCAAACAATAATGGACAGTTGCCCAAATTTGCCCAAATATGAAAGCTAAATGCGACACACCGTTTATCAAGGTAAGGATAACTGTCGCCACAAGGAAAACGCTAAAGGCAACAGGCGTAGTCCATCGCCACGCGTAAGCTGTAACGGGTTAACAAGCAGTCAAGACTGCAGAGTTTGTCAAGAAAGGCTCACGCCGTGTGGGGGCATAGCCGAGACGATAGTTGACAATCGAGTCTATAAGATCCTTTATGAGAGGCATGAGGGGAATACAGAAGCCGTCGACCATCGTCAAGCAGATTAAATGGGATTCAGGAGGCCCGACAGGATCCTGACGATCACCCAGATGGACAGATTTAGTCATCACCGAATCTGGAAAAAGGTTGCGAGCGAATACAAGCGGTTGCGATCCGCACAATCAACACAAACATCACTCACAATTATTGTGAGTAATATCGCGAGCGCTCGTAACCGAAAGTCTGCATGTGTGGTGATCGCCGAACTAAGTATTCTTGTGAGGGTTGTGGCGCTTGCAATCGAATATAAGGGCTTTTCTGCAGGCCAAGGAGGACTCCCGGATTCCCAGCAATAATTAATATCCAACTCAAATGTGCAAATAGGGAGAAAGAATGGATTATGTGAGGCATTACACATGTCACTACATATAGCGAGAGAGCGCTCGTGCTCGCGAACAACGCAATATCCCCCACCAGTCGCGGCAGAGCGCGCAAAAAAGGAAACGTGGTATAGAGGAGGGGAGGCGGAGGGTTAAACGCGGGGTGAATTCGCACGTGAAGCTGAGTCCAATCGAGACAGTTATCCTGCACGATCCACAAACGGCCTCTTGCGGCTCACGCGACAGGCTGCCGACTCCATGTTGCGACTTTGACTCGGAGATCACAAACTCGTTGCGACAAGGGCTTGAGGCCACATGAGACCACGACATGAGGCTTTGAGCTTAAAGGTATGAAAAGCTTGAGATCTTGAAGGGCCGGGCATGACTTGACTCCACGGAGGACATGATCATTTGAAGTTTGAAGACCAGCTTGAAAGCACCAGAGCCACACAGATGATTCGACCGCTTGGAGAGAGCTTGACAAAGACAGTGGAAATAACTTCGTGAATTGACGTTGAGGGAGACCAATCAGCTCCAAGAGAAGGGCAACGGACGGACGTGCGATGGACGAAGGTGGGGGGAAAAGACAAGAGGTTGCCAACTTACGTCAATGCATCAACAAAATCTGACGTGCGCACGGATCTTGTGTCGAAACGTTGACACAACCGTGGCTTATGAAATAATAAGCCACAGTGGCTTATTGACGGCTTACACGCGGCTTACCGGCGGCTGTTAGCTGGATTTTCTCTTTGTAGGCTCTAGACCCTCGGCGGACTCCAATAAGCCGGCTGACAGCTGCCTAGCTGCCAGCCATAAGCCGTCAATAAGCCATTGTGGCTTATCAATTGATAAGCCACGGGGCATGCCGCTTGTGATGATGGCGGGCATCCGAGTACACTGCGGGAGCCCTCTTAGCAAAATCTCTTGTCGACGTTGCGGCTTGCCGAACAGTAAGTACTTTTTCCCTGTCCTTGTAGGCACATTGTTTTCCTGACCTTGTTGTACCGTCCTCATTAGAGGCTATTTGTTGTCAGTTTTGTATTTCAAATATTAAGCAGCAATTTTGAAAAAACTGGTGCTCCACTCCATTCTCACACTGCCATTTCGGCAATACACTTAAGCTGATATCCTTCAAAAGAGCACCTCCCGATGTGATTTTTTGGGTGCAAAAGTGTGTCCCGATCTGTGCAGAGTCGTGGATTACCTTGCATGCATAGAAACATCCGCTTTCGTGTCCATTGTGGCTTCAAAATCCGGTAATGTTTCCGAATTCGGACCGGGCTCCACACCTCCGCTCGCTTAAGTTCCTCAAGATCAGAGGCCCCAAATTTTAAAGAAATTGATTTAAAAAGTGGTTTCAAATAGCCTCTATTGAGTTTAGTCTCTCCTAGACAGACACTACAACAGAAGATGCTCGTTCCTCACATATTGTACTTATTGAATTCAGCACAAGTTCTTTCTGAATTGGCGGTAATTGACTCAGGCTGCAACTTGGAGAGAACCGAACCCAAGTGACTCTGGATAAAGGGAAGGTACAACAAAAATAATATATTAACAATGCACACACTCGCTCGTCTGCCGTCCCGAGCGGGATCCAATAATTGTCACCGCAGACGATGCGTCTACAGCAATTGCACGAATGGTAAGCGATTGTGAACCCGACAAGTATTGCGACGGAATCATGATCTGCACTCGGGCAAAGCAACTTTTTTCCCGATTTGGTGATGTAAATCTGTCCATCTGGATCACCCAGATGGACAGATTTAACTAGTTCCGAGCCGTGGCCAAGAATAAGGAGGATGTAAGTAAGGTAGGGGACATCCATTCCCCGCCAATGTCACGTGAATCGTCCAAATATGGGTATGTCGTAGAGATAAATTTATTGTAAATCTTGTGGGCACTTTGGCCCTTATCCCTTCCATGAATCTATAGAGATACATCCTGATAAGGTCCCGAAAAAACTGCTAAGTGCTCGAGTGAAAACTGAGTGACGAGATGTGCTCGCAAGTTGCGACGGAATTGCCATCACTTTTTGATGCCAAAATGGACACAAATTTGGTGTTGCATTTCCGAGCACAACTCCTCAGTCAATTCTCACTTGAGCACTTAGCAGTTTTTTTGGGACCTTATCAGTATGTGTCTCTATAGATTCATGGAAGAGATAAGGGCCAAAGTGCCCACAAGATTTACAATAAAATTATCTCTATGACATACCCATATTTGGACGATTCACGTGACGTTGGCGGGGAATGGATGTCCCCTACCTTATCAGATGTGACAGCGCGGCACATGTCAAATGCTAATCTCGGTTCCAGATGTTCGGGTGTGCTTCCGATGTGCTGAAGTCAGCGATAATCAAAAGATCAGAGTGATGGGGTAGGGAAATGATGAAAAAGACACGTCGGAGATTAACCATCGCTTGGCTGTGCCATATCCCCATGTAGCCTTTCTCTTTTCGTTCTTCCTCTGTTCTTGCTCTTCAATTAACCCCTTCCATCCATGACCCTCTCCGCTTTTCAACACTGCTTTTTCATTTGCCATCAAACGGCTGACCAGCACACAGCTTTTTCTTGACAGGACGCAGCGGATTGCGCTGCTGCCCAGATTCTAATCATACAGCCGAGAGGCCACGTATTCCCCTGGTGTTTCTTCACATTAATTAACCATTCTTTTTCTCCATATAGCTTGACTGCTCTTTGCTCTGCCTCCTGTGCTTCTCCCGAACTTTTTCCAGCTACACTGTTACACATTCTTTTTAGCACAGCAGCACAATCACCCCATGTAGCTGTATCTCCATTGCCTTTCCCTCTCCTCTCGTCCTGCGGATCCTGCCTGCCTGCGCCATTAGTTGTGTAAGCCCATTCCGGTACCATGCCATTAATTATTAACTTTTCTTTAAGCAAATGGCTCCTCAGCTGTGCTGTTTCTCCATGCATTCATTCTCCTTTCGCTTTTTCTCTCCTCTTCCTCTTGGGCCATCCCCTTCTGTCGTCAACCTTCCATACAGCCCAACACAGCCTTTTCATTTACTGCTGCTCAGCTGACCTGCACGCAGTCTTTCTTGACAGCACCCATCTGAGCGCAGTTGCTGCCAGCGCTCAATTCTTATCTGGCTGAGAGGCCATGTAGGCTCCCTTGAGTTCTTCCAGTGCAATAGATCCGGCCATGAGGCATAAATAGCAGAAATTTCCTCACCCAATACACCCGCCACTTTTCGCCCTCCTCATATCGACTGCGCACACCCTCTGCTCATTGCTGTTCTGTGGTGCAGATCACATTGTGGTCTATTTGCTTCCACTCTGGTTTTTGTTTTGCCGCTTTCCTGTTGGATTCAATGGTTCTCAGGGCATCAATATCCAACCAAGCTCTGCTGTAAATCACGTTCTTGAATCTTGCTGAAACGGTGCACTTCTTATATGACTAGGAATAGCTAATTGATAGGTATTGCGAACAAACACCCAAAACAACCAACCACAACCAATCTACCTCCAAAGATCTAAGTGCTTCTCTTTGTGAGTTTGGGTCTGGGCCATAGTATGCGCCCAGCAGGTTTGAACAAACACAAGTTTGATTTACAGTTGACTATCTCACAATGCAGAAGGTTGGGAGACCCCTCGGCCGTATGCATTGTCAGGTTTATGCATTGCTAGAATAATGTATTATTTTATTCGCATGCACGTGACAATACACGTGATCAGCCGGCAGACATTTTCGGGCTTGTTATTCAATGCTTTATCATCATTCTGGCTATTCTACATGTATCTACTGTCTTGCAAAGAATGCCTCAAGAGGTTTCTGCACCAGCCCTGCTTGAACCTCCCTGAACAGTCCCCCACGAAGCTTCTGGAGCTGTGGCACAAGCACCATTTGATCTCCCTCGGAAGTCAGGAACACCTCGAGCTTTTGGATGAGTGCAATCCCCTTGGACGTTGTAAGATGAAGCTCCTCTTCGCCCTCCTCCTCCTCTTCATCATCATCATCGTCTATAACAATGATATCTCCCCGCTCAACTGCAAGATCATGCTGCACCTTTGCGACAATCTCCTCGTCCGTGGGCATCTCCAACTCCTCATCTTCAACAATCTCTATCTCTGGATTGAGGAGCTCGTTGACAGATGGCAACGGGCCATGCAGTCAATTCCATTGCTTCAGCTTGACAAGGTTTTCAGCGAGCTTTGTCTCGGCAGCAATGAGCTGGGCAGTCGGCGCAGGAGGAGCAAGGGACAAAATGGCGAGTTTTTCCACCTGTACTGAGTTCTTCTCCGCGTTCATGACTGCTGTGAGCGCCGGCCGCCAATCGCTGTCCACATAGAGACTGCCGAGCATCGCCGCCAGTTTCGCTTCCACGGCTGGCAGCGTGTAATTTTCGGTCCTGGCAAAGTCACGGACAATGTCCCAGGCAGCAGCACGTGTCTGAACGGCCTCGGGCAGCGACGCCACAGGGGTGGAAGGATTGGGTGGTAGCAAAATACTGGTATGTTTCCAGCAGTTTGCAATGGTTTCCGGGGATACCTTCTTCCAAGCATCGCGCACTATGACCATGGCCTCGAGAATATCAAGTTTATAGATATCCTCCTCCCCGGCCTCGTCAAGATTCAGAGCCCGCATGCACATTGCATTGCAGTAATGTGCCTTGAAGCAGCGGATAATCCCTGCATCAAGCGGCTGGACGAACAATGTCATATTCGGCTCGAAGAACTCCAGAATGACGTTGGTGGGCTGGTATGTGATCACGTGGCCAGCGAAGTTGTCCAAGGTGAGGCAGACCTTCCTCCCCTCTCGTTTCATCTTCTGGTCAAACATCTTGACCCACTCCTCAAACAGCGCGCTTGTCATCCAAGCTTTCTTGTTGTTCCGGTAATAGAACCCCATTGAAGCCAGCATCTTCTTCTTGAAAGCCCGCGGTTTCTTCGACTTCCTGATGTAGAAGACTGGCATGCGCTCGCTGCCATCCGCATTCACTGCGAAGGTAACAGTGATCCGGAATTTATTCTGCTTCTTGCCGCTCATCGGACCTGATGCTGGCCTGCAGTCTGGAATAGCGAAGATGACAAGCCCGGATTCGTCGATGTTCCATCAATTCTGTGGTGCGTATGGCCTCAGAACATCATGGAGCCTGAGACGTTCCTTGTGAACAGCAGCAAGATCAACTGATCCAGCCTCCATGTGGCGGCGAATTTCGGAGATTTTGTATGCCGCACAGAAGGAGCGCACCCAGCCTTCGCCCTTCAGTCGTTCGGCCTCCGGAACATCCAGCCTCTCTTTGATCCTCCTTCACTTCTCCATCAACATTGCACCTGTCACCGTCTCCTTTCTGCCCTGCATGGCCTGGTACCATTCCACCACACATCTTTCCACATCCAGGCGGGTTGTTACACGGGATTTCTTGGCTGATAGAGCATTCGGCATCTCATCAGCACACTTCTCGATGGCTGTGCGGTCGCGAAGCTTGCGCGAGAGTGTGGATTGGGTAAAGAGAAGTGCACCTTCGCGTCAGGTGGCAAAGTGTTTCACAATGTCGGGTTGGTCGGCGAGCGGGTGCTTATCCTTGTATTCATAGACTGTCAACCAGTCTCCCGTTGTCAAGTGGGCGCGAGTGGTCTGTTTCGGGGGAAGGGCAGAGGTGGCATGAGTTGGTTTGGGGGCCTTTTCGAGTTTTTTGGTGTGCTCGTATGGATTGCCGGGTTTGGGGCGGACTTTTCAGGTTCTTTCTGCACCAGACATGAGAGTATAGGTAGGAGGGAAAGTGTGTAAAGATGTTAAGGCAGTAAATTAGGATTTCTGTGCGCTAAACACTCAGCCAACGAACAATTGTGAAGCTCTATTACTTGATTTGGTTCGCCGCCACGCCAAAAATACCACCCGACAATGCATATCTGCCCTCAGAGTGGCATGCATTATGCAATATGCATTTCTGGCCAGAATCCCTGCTCTCCGAGCTCGTTCCCCGCAAATCCTATGCATTGTCACATTTATGCATTTTTATATCATGCATTTCTAGATAGTCAACTGTATAGGCTTCTAACAACACACTCTACAACGTACTAGCAATATGCAACTGCCAACAACAACACTGCTAAAATGTCGTGGGCTTTGCCTTTGCCCTTGCTCTTCTTGGACTTTTGAGAGGGCTTGTGGCGAACATCGGGCTTCTTGGAGCAAGGTCGGTGGTTGTGGTCAACCCGGTGCCGGGCATGAACGAAGGGGGATTGGTCACGATCATCGCTGCGCTGCAGAGCAGGGTCGATAGGGATTAATTGAGTGGTGGTTGTGACTGGACGGAGCGTGAATTGGTACTGCTCCTGGTCAAAAGTTAGCGGGAAATCGTATTTGATGAGGGTCAAATGTACCGCTGGGTTGACGGGACCATCAGGACCGCGTCCATCATGCCCGCGGTACCCTTGACCCACATAGTTCGCGTTTCCAATGGGGGTCTGCGAAGGTGCTGAGACCTGTCAGAACACGGTAAGTATCTGGTGTCTGCTTCTGCGCATGCTACATGAACTCACCGCGGCAGCGTATGAATGTCCATGCCAATGCAGCGGCGGCCTGTTGCGTGGATCCTGATGGACGTTGGGTGTATTGAAAGTGCTAGAAGCACTGAAATGAGGGGGAGGGACATCTGAGTGTTCCATAAGAAAATTTAATGGGCATGATACAGAAAGTCCGCACCTTTATTCTGCAGCTTTCGGTGCTTTCGGGTTCTTCTCCAACTCAGGTGATTGGCTAGCAGAGAGATAACACCAAAATTTAGAGTTGGGCCTATAGGAATGCGTCCCGTGTCATTGCAGGTTGGTCTTAGTCGGAGAGGTGCTCAACAAAAACTCACCAAGGCAGCAATCTGCAGGTATGCGATGGTGCAGCGCCGCCATGTGAATTTGGGCAGTGTGGATGAGGAGTAAGCACGTTGCGGTGCCTGAGGGTGGTAGTGACAAACAACATGAAAGTCGGTGCAATATATCGCTCGGTGTACGAGGAGGAAGAGGATAGGAGGAAAGGCAATGTGACGTGAGCCTCGAGGCGCTCGAGCCGTGATCCGCATTCACTGTGTTCCCACCCCATGTAGACAGAGGGTCTGTCTACCCCTGTAGACGAAGGGTAGACGGACCACTGTGTCTATGTGTGTCTACACCATTAGTCTACCTATATCTACATTGGTCACTCACCTAGACTGACGTAGACACACATAGGCAGACATATACATATGTCAGGTATAACAGAAAGATGGCTGCATCATGAAGTTGAGCAAAGTGGTCTACGTGCGTCTACAGCGTAGACGCAGGTAGACCCACGTAGCCGACGGGTAGATGCGGTGCATCTACCCGACATAGCCGAACGTAGCCGAACGTCAATCAATGGCGCCGAAGGGCCGTGATCTACATGGCGTAGACGTAGGTAGCCGAAGATCGCCGCATGTCGGCACATGTCAATCAACGTAGACGTGGGTGCGTCTACATAGGGTGGGAACGCAGTGATTGCCTATTTCGGTTTCTTTCAACAAAATTTGTTCTGTTCGGGAGGTCCTGACCCCCCGAACAGATACTCGACGAGGGTACGACGGAGTGTAAGCGAGATCTGAGGCCGATGGGGTCCTGATGGGAGCGCCGGCATCTCGGCAAACCAACGAAAGTATGTGATTTTATACACTTTTGTCTTACGGGAAGTCACCCACTGTATTTCCACGATTGAATCAATCTAAGCAGATATTATGTGCCGTGTTATAATATTATTGCGAACCGGGGCTGTCGAATCTGGTCCGGGTAAGGAGAAAGTTCAAAGCGCGCGCTCCCACCAAATTCGGCGAATGTGAACCGATACAAGATGCGCCTCCGCTTCGCTCCAGAGATAAGATCCAAGGCGCATAGTGAGAATGGTATTATTCAATGTACACAACACCCGAAAGTAAAATGTAGGATATGTACTATGGTGAATAGAGCTATAAATTTTCTACGATATGGTGGGAGGCAAAGGAAGCGATGATTTGTTCGTGAACAGCTGCCTCGCCTCGAAAATAGGGGAGTTCCGCCAGATTCCGTAGAGGTGATTGCGACAGGAGCACAGACTGGACTTTGATAAATTGAGGTAGCCAGTGTTCAAGGATGCCGGGGAGAGGCACAAAACACAGCAGATCCGCACATTGAACGCTCAGAATCCAGGCCAGAGATCTCGAAGCATGCCAAAAGACATAGCTGGAGGAGAGCGAGGTCATCAGACTAACCAAGAGAATATCCTTCAAGATGTACCTGTATTTCCCTCCGACTAAAATCATCTACCACGGTAAAGCATCCGGTCCCAAAACTGAGTCGTGAATACTGGGGATGAAATGATGGTACGGCTTCGGACGAATCCTGGCTCTGGCAGCACATCAGGTGATGGGCCGAATGCCGCGATGCACTGTAAGCACGTAAACACTAACCCTAGGAGAGTGCTCAATGCTGGGCACGTTGAAGACACTGGGATCAAATCAGGTGCAGAAAACTCCAGTGGAGCGCGAATTTATGCAGCAGGTGTGTCCGCAGGTGAAAATCAGATCCCGGCGAGAGTGAGAAAGTCTCTCCGCTATAAATTGAGGCTGTTGAATCATGAGACCACTCTGTTCCTCTGAACAATCCCAGAATGGATTGGATTCAACAGCTTTAGCTTTTGCGGCGCAGTTCGGAGACTGTTAATTTCGGGCACGGTGAGAATATCAACGACGAAAGGAGCAAGATATAAAAATCTTGCAATGCTGTGAGCATTGCGGCGCAGCCGTTCGTGGGTGTTTTAGGAACGAGATGCGGTGCGAGCACAGAGAAGAACAGGAGGGGTTGGCTCATATGGGGATGGAACCAAAGAGATGAGAACGGTTAATTGATGGGGATTAAAGTCAAATCAAAGGCTGTGTTTGTCAGATCTAGTTTAGGTCAAACCAGGTCAAACCGCGGCGATCGAAGAGGACGTAGAGACGAAGGCGTGGAAGAGATAAGCTCGATGGGGATGAACCAAAGTTATACAAACGAAACCTCGTCATTTCGTTAAAGAAACGGTAGATCAACGCGGTTCAGAAGTTTGAATCCGCTGGGAGAGAATTCTACGAGAGAATTATCCGTAGAGTAGAATTTGATGGAGAATGACCGCATGATTTGCTTTCAAATCGGGCGGACTTGAACTTAAACCAGCTCTGAGCGCTCTCGGAGAAATGATCAGGAATGGGGCTTCCAATGCATGTCGCGGTACGCATCCCCAGGCTCGCGCTACAATATTCTCTCTCCGCTTCGTAAAAGGCTTCAACAGCCATCATTTTGAAATGGTTATGCGTCCTTTTACTCTCACGGAACTGGTCAAAATATGAGTTACTCGCTCTTTTCTTCAGGTAGGTACAACTGTACTGACAGCCGTGGCGGTGAAAGGACGAACCAGGAATTCACTTTCCGTGCTGGAAATGAATTAATTCACCCCTTTCTCGGGCGCGTGAAGTTCATGAAGATCGTGGGTGGAGCCGCTGTTATCGAGGACACCGGGGAGCGTGAGGAGTTAGATGACATGGTAAGGCAGGTAAACGCCTCAGAGCTGGACGACCCTGTGGGTGATTGGGGAGCGTTATCTTCTGCTGTGGACATTTGGATGTGTCGAGCTTCGTAAAACGTGGGTTAGAGAAGCGTCGCGAGAAACTAGAAGCACATCAGCAAAACGTAGGTACATGGAAGAGAGACAATCCCTCCGCGCGATTTCGACGAGGAGAACCATGGTGAGAATCCGAAGGGCTTCGCTTAAGACGGTGGATTTGGTTGCCCCTTCCAAAACTTCGATGACATCGCCTCGGGCATAAACCGACCTTCACACGGCATCTCCTTTGCTCATGGTCGCTGGGGTTCAATGCATGTTATCAAATAGATTTACAGTCGTCCCCGTAACCTTGGCGTCCGACGAAGTGGGAGCTGATTTGAAAACTTCATTGCATCGGTTCAAGTTCCAAGATCCTGCTAACTTGCTCTGCTGAGCAGGTACCCGAACGGGTGCTCCGACGGCCCCGGCCTCAACCCTGAGGATTTACGCCAGACTTGGAATGGCGCATTATTGCGGCCGACTTCGCTTTCAACCATCAATAAGTAGTCTAAGCACAAATGCCGTGCGTGGATTGTAACTTGTTGCGGCCTTCTCGGCAAAAAACATATCGCATAGAACAAACAATATCCAACTAGAATCACCATCTCACAGCTCGCACCCGATATTTGCTCCGGACACAGCCAGTCAAAACGACCATCTTGAGACCAATGGGGATGCAAATGGATTGCGTCGATCAAGCATCAATGATGCGCTTCCTCTTTCCTCCCGCTGATATCTAGCGACTGCAATTTGGCAGTGGCAGCCGGTCTTTGAATTGGCCTCCGGAAGATTGCTTCCTCGATAGATGGACGAATCAACTGCCGATACAATCCAAATACACCACATTCATTCAAGCACGATAAAGGATCAAATTGGTGACGGGACGGTACCTATCCCTGCACGCCCCGCAGGATACAACTTTGATCTTCGCATTTCCCGCTTCTTCTCTCGTTGGGAATTCTTGTTGCGGCGCAACGATCGCGGGCGTTGGGCTATGAGCACTCCATCAGTCGTGCAGTGAACCCACTGTCAGGGATGCCCGCCTTCACTCGTGATCCTTATTCAATTATTCTTAAAACTACGCGACTGAATTCATCTAAGGAGTATATAACAGGTCAGTAGGAAACTGAACCTTCATTGTGCTGTTCAGCCCTTTCTTTCACTTCACACATTCACATTGACCCGGGCGGTCCTCTTTTTTTCTCCTCCCTTTTGAGATTTATTACCTTTCAACGATGTTCTCCAAACTTGTCCTTCTTCCCCTCTTGGTCTCGCTTGTGGGTTCCGCCGTTGCTGCCCCCCACGGCAATGATCCCTCGCTGATGGTGCGCTTTTTCTTCGTGCACTGATACAATTTGTTGATCAGCTCTTTCACAGGCACGTAAGAAGGTGATATAATCCACCCGGCATCCCATATATTTTACTCACCCGCGCAACCACGTTTCAGTCCGCAGTGGTAAGTCCTTCGACCCCTTCTCAAAAGTAAAGCCCAAGACTCATTTGGCAGGCCATTTCGGGCAACGGTGGCGATCTGGCTGCCGCCATTAAAGCTGCTCTCCAACAAGCTCTCCAGGGGGCGCAGGGCGCCGCCGACCAGGCGGCCGCTGGCCAAGCCGCCGACGCTGTGGGTATATCGCGCATTGGATCTAAATTTGGAACTCAAAATCCATTCTCCCAGGGCAATGCCGCCGCCAACGGTGCAGATGCTGCCGACGCCGCATCAAGTGCGGCTGCGGCTGTGGCATCGAGTGCAGCTGCCAGCACTGCAACTGACGTGGGTTGTACTTTTTCATGATTCGATGCCCAGTCCTGATTACTCTCAGGCCGCTGGTGCTGCTGGTGCTAATCCAGCTGCGGCTGCCGATGGTGCTGACGGCAGCTTAAACGTCAGTGCGAGCTCATCCGGCGGAGTGAGTGCAAGCCTTTCAATTCGTTGGTTTGTGCAAACCCGTTCACTTTCAGGGAAATGCAGTGGCGGAGGCATCAAACGGCCAGACCACTGTTGTCACCGCGGCAGGAGCTGCGGCGACCGATGCGAGTCAATTCTCATCCAAACATGCGACCAGAGATTCATGTCTTGCAGGCAGCTGGCGCGGCCTCCACAAAAGCGGCCAAAAAGGCGGCGAAGAAAGCAGCGAAAGCGGCGAAGAAAGCGGCGGCCAAGAAAGCAGGGGCGGCCAAGAAGGCAGGAGCGGCCAAGAAAGCAGGGGCAGCAAAGCAACAGTATGCTTGCACTCGTTCCAATCGTGACGCCATGCTGACAATTTCATTGCTTAAAGGCGAGACATTGCTGCGGATATCCAGGCTGCCCTCGAACAGGCCCTGCAAGGTGCTGAGGCCGCCGCTGGTAAAGCCGGCGCGAACGGCGATGTGAGACTTTCATCTGCTCATTCCAAGTCCCACTAATTCTCTATTGTCAGACCAACTTCTCGTTCGCCACCACAATCGTTGAGAGCACCACAATTGATGCTGCTGGTGCTGCTCAGACTGACGTGAGTGCTCTGGGCCCATTCATTTTCGATTGCACCTCATGAACGCGACATGCAGGCTGCTGCGGCTGCTACTGACCCCGCTGGCGCGGCTGCTGCTGCTCCGGCGGCAGTGACTCCGGCTCCCGCGGCCGCAAAGGCGGCCAAGAAGGGCTCGAAGGCTGCTAAGAAAGGCTCGGAGAAACAACAGTACGCTTAGATATGCAATCTTTAATTCAACTTTACTTACCATGCACGTCTGAAAGGCGTGATCTTGGTGCTGATCTCCAAGCTGCCCTCGACCAAGCACTTCAAGCCGCAGAGGCCGCCGCTGGTCAGGCCGGGGCGAACGGCGGCGTGAGTAGTCCTTCCCTCGGTCGAAGTTGGGCGCTAATCGTCTATTTCCAGGCGGGCTTCACCTTTGCGACCACTATCGTTGAGGGCACAAAAACTGCCGCAGCTGCCGGCGCCGCTGCAACTAATGTGAGTTCCTCGGAGTTGTCTGCTTTGGTATCTCATGACAACCAGGCCGGTGCTGCTGGTGCGGCCGACCCTGCTGCTGCCACCGGTGGCGTCGATGATGCCGCGGACACCGCCACCGCTGCTGCTGTTGACGTGAGTTCGTTTCTTTCCCTGCGATGAATACTGAATAATCTCTCTCCGACAGCCGGCTGCCGCCACCCAGGCTGCCACGACGGCGAACAAGAAAGCTGCCAAGAAGACCGGCAAGAAGGCATCCAAGAAGGTGGCCAAACTTCAGGGGTAAGCTTCATCTAGCACATTCGTCAACACATACCTCATACCTAACTGGCTTCGTACAGGCGCAGTCGCATGCTCTAGGGCCCGGTTGGATTATCATGATGTTTAAACGATTATTTATATCTTGTACTGTACCTAGCGGGCAGAACACCAATTATGACAGTTGGTCGCGCACCTCGCGGCTGTGCTTCTGAAACCACTTCGAGGAACGAGTTGTGATTCATGTGGAAGGAATTTAAATCCATATGAACATCTCCAGGCATAAGAATGGGGACATCTCGGTCGGTGCGTTTCTGCCACGCAGAAGGCAGAGGGTCGCAGAGAACAAGGAATGTATGTTCGTGCAAGCCACGCGTTGTCCGAAAAGGGCGGCGGGTCTTTGGGACGTGCACATTCCTCTAGGAGGCGCCAAGGTGCGCTTTGATCATATTCCCCAAGGTTCAAATTTGACGTCCCGCCCTACAGGGAACTAACATAAACTCCGCCAATTGCCCGACATCATCCACTGATGCGTCCAAATGTGCTCCGGCGTTTCTTGGCCTTCATGTAACGCAGACGGGCTCAGGGTATTTTGAGGTTGGTGGTTCTGTGACTGGAGCCTTTTCGCCGCTAATTAATTGTTTAGAATGTATGGGTCTGGAATGCAGGTACGGATAGGTCTTCCTGTCGAGACCTGAGCTGAACCCTCCCATATATCCCGATTTGGATGATCCCGAGCAGACACAAATCAATTTGTTCAGCGGACGCAGCATAAGTATTAGTCGAGTCCATCAAAGGCCCGGTTTGGCTTGTTCGGCGCCATACTTGGACGAGCTCGAGGTGCGATTTAAACCGTCTGACTGTTAAATAAATAAACATGTGTGTATTTATTTCCGTCATACACAAAGGAATGCATAGATTTCGCCCAGTCGTAGAATTGCGGCGGTCGATGCCGAGATCGGCCGGAACAATCAATTGAATGCCGAGGTCCTGCCCTTGTAGCCGTGGGCGAAAATGTTGAAAGTCCGAATGCAGGTAAGTCGCGGCGTGATTCAACTTGAAATTCCTTCAAGTATGTTCAACCTCGACCTTTCTGAACAACCTCAAGATTAAACTGGGTTATCTTTCTTTCCCTTTTCTTTTGCGAGTTGAGCTTCTCAGAATCTCCGGGCTCCGCTTGAACAAACGAGCTTTTGTGCAAGGAATATTCCTTCCCAGCCAAAATTCCAATATGCCGATGGCCTGGGAGGCTCGTTCTCGAACCTTAAAGGGGCACATTTACAGGTTCAAGCATTGCATCCCATACTCGAGAATTCGCAGTCCGCGTCTACTCATGGGTATCACCGGTCGATCTCGAACGGCACGACATCATTTCTGTGCCTGAGGAGACCCGTCGAAGCCGTCGAAACGGGCGGGTACGGGTTCCCCGCCGAGACGTTGCTGTTGTCAGACGTCTCGGAGGTTCCTAGAACATTTGGGTGCCATTCTTGCAGGCGAGAAAGCAGCTGCAATTCAAGTATTGCTTGATACAGAAAGGCCTTGTTAAAAGGTGGTCGAAGACGGAGGCCAGGCGTGAGTGACAAGCTGTGAAGCCGGCACCGGGAAAATCGGGCCGGCTCTGGCAGCACCCGAAACTTCGGTCCAAGTTCGGTCTTCTGATTCCTCCAAGACCACAGCCGGCGACTGCGACAGGTTCCTCCTCGCTAATGGTATGCGGGTTATGTTACAAAAGAACTGAATACTGTGAAGAGGCATCTTTATTGCCTTGGCTCAAAGGCTCAAATCCAAGAAGAACGTGGATGGGAGTGAAGGCCTTGGGCTCGCTGTCGAGGGCGAACCTCTGCCGCAGCGCAACCCCAAGGCTTCGGAGCGGAGAATGCTTGTGAAAAACCGGCCGTTACAGCAAGTTAGACACCCCCACAAAACCCAGCTTCAAACGAAGCGTGAAGGCTTTGCTTGAACCTGGACCAAGTTTAACTTGCTCAACGGGCTTCAAGTTCAAGTTGAACTTCCCCATCCATGTTTCAGTCAGGTCATTTGATACCCTCTTTTTCGGACTTAGGTCTAACCTGGGCCGTTAGAAATTCCTGGTACCAGTTGATACCCATGTTGGTATCCAATTCTCGGCGGGTCACAGGTACTCGCCAGTTTAAACCACATCCAGAAGAATATTACGTGTTTTGGCAGCGGAGATCCTTGCCGTGTGTAGAACCGTCATCACGGACCGGCTCTGAAATAAAAGCAGGCCCGTCTTGTGTCCAACATGATCGAGGTTATTCACACTCTGTTACCCACCCCTATAATCACGCCCTTATCAACGAGGTTGTACTTGCCTCCTCAAGGGACAAGCACTCTAAACATGAAAATCATTCATCCATGCAGCCGCCACGGGTGGATTAGCAATTGCGACAACACGGTTTTATATCTTGTTGGCTTCTGGGAACCACCTCCAATATGCCACTTCTGAGCGGCTGGAACACCTTCGCCACATTGTACCTGGTTTTAACATAGTAAACTGAATGTTCTCGATGTCACACGAGGTGGAGCATCCTGGAGACATCACTTGCTTCGATGCTGAGTCCAGCACTGCTGCAACCTTGCCACCGAGTAGCTACTCCTCCCACTTTGGCACTTCATTCTGGTGCCAGGCGCATGGAAAGAAGTCCGTATTAAGAACCCGACGAAGGATATTCAACCTGCTAGCGCTGTCATCCCCAAGTCTAACCTCGGCTCAGCCAGGATAATTCAGTTGGCATTCTGCTTCTGAATAAACAAAGGATCCCGAGTCGGTGGGCCCCTACAACATTCAGCCTTTGTCCTATAAATCGCAATCGGCATCCCAGCGTACCAAACCGAACATAAGGTCGGCAAAGTCAAAGATGGCCACTTTGACTAGTCAATTAACCTCTAGATGGCAAATCCGTAAATAATGAGTACGATGCTCGTGCGGCCTAGGATCATTGACTAGAATAATATCATGGCCCATGGCTTGAATTCAACTCTGAGCTTTGAAGCCTCTAGTCCAAGTTTGAGCATCATGGCCTGTGTTCAACATCGTAACCCTGTTCAACGGCTCGCATGGGTAGATGCCACTAATACTTCTTTATATCCGCGAGATACCCGGTACGTCTTGAAAATTCAAGCACGTCTGCCGCTACCTTCAGCATTCAGATAACAATCCGGCCTCGAGCATCAATACTATGATGTAGCTCTGTGCCCCAGCGGCAGTGTTCGATTTCCGCGAAACCAGAAATCACAGAATATCAGTGCGAAAAAAAAACCACACGCAATATTGGATGTTTGATCCAGATCCAGCCGATATACAATGTCAATTGAAGTGAAATAACGTGTTACCTGAAGCAAACAACATCGGAGTTCGATCGCTTCAAGATGTACTTCAATAAAATCTGCCTGGGCCTCGGCCGGGCTTTCAACAGACATTTACTTCCGGGAGCGAATCCTATTTTCCCAAGTGTTCAAAACGCATTTGCTCACTTGGCATCTCTGTCTCGGCCATTGGGTTCCAAGATCACTGGTCACCACTAGAACCCAAGTGAGCCTTTCCGCCCGAGTCACACGACCCAACTTGAATGTGCGCATGAAGGACTAAGTGGGCCACAACTCCGGTTATCCCGCATCCGCTTGCCATCGTTCAATCATGTCAGAATACACTGTTACACCCTGTCGAGGACATTCTATCCCCGAAGCGGCACCAATTCAATCCACCAGGCCGGCAGCCTAGCATCACTGTGGCACCGATATGTACGATGGTCCACTCAGAATATGAACCCGCATCAGTACACGCAGTTAGCATTGCTATGTTTTTTCTGATGTCCGGATAGAATAAAACCTGTGCTTTTTCCGCCTTGAACAATTATAGCGTCACCAGGTATTCAACCCTAGCGCCTCGTTTGTATCATCACTATTC
Organism: Mycena olivaceomarginata; assembly: GCA_029378375.1. Lineage (NCBI taxonomy): Eukaryota > Fungi > Basidiomycota > Agaricomycetes > Agaricales > Mycenaceae > Mycena > Mycena olivaceomarginata. The sequence goes on from JARKIC010000039.1 coordinate 350,000, forward strand.
AATGGCACACATGCACCAATTATTCAATAGCACGCATGAGGAATTAGACTTGAATTGAGATGACGAATGGATGACTTTACTCGAAGTTCCGTGATTGTTCAGCTTTCAACAGATACATTGTCTTCTTTGTTTTACCATGCCCGTGGCTGCGGGAATTCTGGCAGGAGTAGGCCCCACTATTATATTGCGAGCCCTTCGACCGTCAAACTAGACAGTGTCGACGTTACTGACCCAGCACTCGGCTTCAGCAGATAAAAGGTTCATTCAACCTTCAACCGGCGCACACTGCAGTTACATAACAATGCCGGCGGGAGCGTCACCGTCACAATCCCAGGCCATTCAACCTGCACAGGTGCACCATTGCAGGGTATTTGAGCTCCCGCCTGGCCACCATGCCCGAAAGAGAACTAAATCTCTGAGAAAACCTCCGAAACTGACTGTTCAGTGGAACGAAAAAAAAACATAGCCCGTCGACGTTCAAAACAGGTAATCTGGCTGAACCCCCATCGGGCATCACCAGTTATACGCGCAACAACCCCCCGGCCATTCGGTCCGCATCAGGTATAGCGCCGCTGGGTATACAACCCAGCGTCCAGGCGGCTTCATCGCCCGAAGGAAGACACAAGCCGCCACCCATCCAGGGATTGTCATGGGTACAACATCGCTGGGTATTCAGCCCCAGGACCACCCCGCGCCTACACGAGAGTGAGAAACAAAAATATATTCAATTTTGGCACACGGCCAGCGTCTACACCCGGATAATTAACAACAAATTCTAGCCAGCATTCAGGCATCATGCCCATATAGCCGCAGAATATTCAATCCAGAGAGCGGTTGGCATCTATGTCCGAATGAAAAACAAACACCAGTCAGGTATCATGCAGGTAGATATTCGACCCAATGCCCGGTCGGCGTCACTGTCGATCGACAGCGCTGAAATGAAATGAAGGTATGGCCATTCAGACTCCAGCAGCTACGGCGTCGCTGAGTATTCGACTCAGAACCCGGTCGGCGCCACTGTCAATCGACAGCGCCCTAATGAAAACGAGATTATGGCCAATCGGCTCCAATAGTTATGGCGTCGCTGAGTATTCGACTCAGAACTCGGTCGGCATCACTGTCAATCGACAGTGTCCTAATGAAAACGAGAATACCAATCGGCTCCAACAGTTATGGCGTCACTGATTATTCGACCCAGCGCCCAGTCGGCATCGCTGTCAACTGACAGCGCCCGAATGAAAAGAGAATATGGCCATTCGGCTCCAATGGGTACGGCATCGGTAGGTATTCGCCCCAGCGCCCAGTCGGCGTCACTGTAAATTGATAGCTCTGAATGGGAAACAAAGCTGGATATTCGACCCAGCACCCGTTCGGCGTCATGATCAATCGACAACATCCAAAGGAAATAAACTCAGGCTCCGATGGGACGGCGTCACTGGGTATTTGATCCAGTGTCTGGTTGGCGTCACTATCAATCGACAGCGCCCAAAGAAAATAAACCATGGCCACTCAGGCCCCAATGGATAGGTCATCATTGGCCATTTGACCCAGTGCCTATTCAAGCGGTAACCGCCCTCAAAGACAAAACCCGCCAGCCCTTCGGAGCATTGACGCAAGTACGGCGTCGCTGGGTATCCGACCCCTGCCCGGGTGGCGTTGACGATAATGAAAGCATTCACAATCTGCACTGCCATCCAGGCCTGCGTGTGAAGCAGGTGAAACACAGTCCGGTATTCAACACGACACCGACTATGGCGTCAATGCCATCCATTCGAGATTGTTTGTGTGCATTAAATGCGGTATCTGCGGCCCCCCCGCGTCCAGCAGCAGTGTCAACATCTACAATGATGCTCAAATGGGACAATAAAGCCTTGGGCTATTCAGGATCGACCCACAATGCATTCCGCATTGCGCCGCACGCGAGGCAATTCTCGGACACACTTTCTTGTCTGTGATTGGTAACTCACTTGTGCATATCACAGGACCCTATCTTTTAAACCAGAATCCCTCTGTACCAGATTTGACGATAGATATATGGGACCCAGAACAACAATGGTGCGCAGTAGCTGGCCAGATGTCGTTGCGCTCTGCGTGACAACGGGTCGTCGATGATTCCAGCCGACAGAGAGGAGAGGGAACCAGAGGACAGTGAAGAGAAGCCCAGTAAGTGTCAAAAAATTCCACAGGTGCGCGTACTCTGGCGCGTGCCCTGCGATTCCGAAGTCCGCGAGGTGAAAAGATCGCACAGCCACTCGCCGAGATGATCACATTCGGCGAGTGCCGGCAACTTCCGCTCTCTCGCTTAGCGAGGCCTAACTTGATCTTGGCAGCACAGTTCGTGTGAGTCACAGCGCTTGAGCTCAAGTCGCCACCTCGCAGACCTCGCCAGCGCCGCGAATCTCCTTGACGCAGGTATCGATGTATCCTCCGTGGCTTACACTGGATGTCAATGACATACGACTGTGACGGAAAGCGACAGCGCGACGTGGCGGTAGATTGCGATAAAGCCCTACTTGGCGCTCTCTTCCCGGCGGCCTGGCTCTGCTGGTTTATCAGTCGCGCTGGTTCAACGGTCTCGCTTCATCGTCTGCTTGCGCTGCCCCATGGCCTCTCCCGTGCGCGTGCGCATCTGCGAGGCGAGGCGGCAATTGGGATCGGCGGTGCACGTCATCGTCATCGCCCGCCATCCACCGCCGCGTCCGTCGGGTGTGCTCGCTGCACCTCACGGTGGGGCAAGAAACAAAAGGAGGGGAGGGGAGGATGAGTGCAAGGAAGAAGTGGATGGGGAAGGCTGGGGAAGGATAAGATAGTACGCGGAGTGAGAGGGAGACGGAGGTTGGAGGACGGAGGATAGGGTCGCACGCGCGCTACCGCCGCCGCTTTATTCCATCCATCGCGCATACCATGCAGCATCGGCCACCTGCTCTCCATCGTTCACGACACGTACCTATCCGCCACCATCCGCTACGTGCAAACACCTCACATGCCAGCGCATGGTTCACGCGTCGACGAAGCTGAGCGACCGTCTTCATCCGAAGTTTGCGTCCCGCCGCCCCCGATATACGATTTCGGCGCAACTGAGCGGGAGCACGGCGCTCGCTTGCATCCGCGTTCATGCAGCGGTACACCACTGCCTTGGCCCTCTTCCCACGCCCACTCCGCCGAGCATCTCACCGACCACTGCATCCGCCACCGCCAGCGGCCCAGCGCGGGCCTAACCCAGCCGGTGCCGCGCTGTCCCCGCTCTTCGTGCTCCGCGCGGCGGGGCAGCAGGTTGTGTTTCCGGTGCTCGCGTCGCTTGCATCCGCGTTGACGTTTATGCAGCGGGCCACCGCCGCCTCTGCGCTCTCTCCGTCCGATTTGCCGCACTAGCCGGCTTCATGTTCACCCAGGCCGCTGGGCAGGCTACCACATTCGCTACCGTGGCCGGCTGCGTGAGCGCCAGAGGTTTTCTGACGTATGCGCAGCATTCCCTGTCCGCCAATCTAACATACTGCAGACGCATACGTCCCTTTAGTTCCCCTTGTTTTCTCACTGCGAAGGGCATGAATAATGGTTTGATTTTCTCAACATGTATTCTTATTGGATAAATATCAACTTGGGCTCGCGCTCTTTGTGAGAACCGAGAAGACGACGTTATGGCGGAATTCCATTGACCTAGAGCGAATACTTACTCGGTCTCCCGTCGGCCCCCTTTGTTGTCAACGTTTCTTCTTTCGACTCCCTGTGAACCGCCACTTGAGTATAGTTCTATGAACACCCAGTCTTTCCGGCATGCAGTCAGGACCAGATGGTCTATACATGGCCTAGGGAATTTTGTGCCTCCACTGCCTCATCATCGCCCCTGTTCCGATTTATGACATTGTTAAACCAATGTTTTCGGCGACCTTACCTCCCATTACGTCCACACCGTCCTTGTATCAGCACGTTGGAGACTAGGCGAACTTATCGACGGCCGCCCGTGTGGGCTAGCCAGGCTGGGATTCAGGCTGCCTGCCAGTCTTGCAATCAAATTTGAGAAGGAAATGAGGTACCATTGACGGCTAGCGACTCCTGTATTTGCATTTCCACGCTCAGACAGGTGTCCATGTATCCCTGTACTAGTATTCATTGTCTCCGCGTCGACTGTTACCTCATTTCCGGCTGCGAGTTGTCCCTCGACACCGACGTTGCGTTACTCCAGGAACTCATGGACGTACAGCAATTATTTCTTCGTCGGCTCCTCGGACTGAACCCGCACTCTATGCTTGCTATCCTTTTCACGGAAACTGGTCAGATGCCCGTGCTCGCCCGAAGATTGATCCTCGCCCTCGGACGGTTACTATACATGCTGCAGGTGGACCACGATCGCGTCATTCACTCCGCCCTCCTCGACTCCATTAATCTGATGAGAGAGGGTAAAGCTGGATGGGCCTCGGATATGAGCATAATGCTCAGACGACTGCCCGTGCCGGTTGTGGTGACGGCCGACGATCTTCTGTGCCCCAAATCGGTCGAAGCGATCCGGAAGAAGGTTATCGCCACTGTCGATTCGGACCTCCAGAAGGACATCGACCGGCTTGTGAAGACACACCTGCTGCGTAACCGGATGGAGGTTGGGGAGAGCAAGACGCTCACCATCATTCCTCGGCGGCTTCGACACTACCTAACAATGGTGGCTGTCCCTGCGCACCGCAGAGCTCTGACCGGCCTGCTTCTCGGGGATCATAATCTCAGCATCGAGCGTCTTCGTTATCCCGCCCGGTATCGGCTCATCGTCCCGCGCCAGCATCGGCTGTGCCGGCTCTGCCTTGCGGGTGTGGAGGATGAGGTGCACGCGCTCTTCGATTGCACCGCAGAGAATCGCCTCATTGAGCTGCGTGCCCAGTTTGTGAACTCTCTGCGGGACCGCGACCCGGCTTTGGTGGACTTGTACGGGGTGATCCCGAATTACGAGTTCCTTCTCAAGCTTGTGTCATCTAGAAAAGCGGTACAGCAATTCGCAAAGTATGTGTACCTCTCTCTGGGAATCTTCGACGAGACGCCGCGCTATTTCCCCGTCGCTTTCAGGATCCACGGATAGTAACAAGCCCCTCCCCCGTCTACTCAGCTTAGTTCGTGCGATGACTTTATGCTCACTTTCGGGTGTACTGGCTCCCTCAGCGTTTAGGCCGTAGATGACTGTAACGTACATTTAGACGCGGTGTACGTAGGTACAGTACCTGCTAGTTCCTGATTGGGACCACGGCAGTAATACATCCTCCTCCTCCTCCTCCTCCTCCGAGACTACGCGGTCAATTTTATATAGCGACAGGAGCGCCGAGCTAGAATCCACGACGTACAGAATGGAACCGGAATTTTATCTCTCCGGAGTTCTCTTCACCATTGGAAAGTAAAATTGAGTGATGAGCCAGCTGTGGTGGTATTGCGATCCCAGGACCCGGTGGAAAATGCGAAGAGCCTATCTTCCAAGTTGCGATATGTGATGTTTTCCATTTGATTTTCTACAGGGAAATGTGGTGTTCGTTTCGGTGTTCACTGCTGACCGCATATGATTTAGCTCGTGATACGCGTTAGCCGGTGGTGGAGTCACGCACAGCTTGCATTCCCTTAAAGGGAAGGAAACGGTCCCAAGATGATCCATCCCTTTGAATTATCAAACGGTTAGTCGGTGATGTTTTCATGTTGGCTGCCAGTCTTGCATTCCAGCTGCCCTCTCCCCCATGATATAATTTAGATGAAACTCTATAAATTGGACCACCGAACGCAAAGTCGAAATAAGCGCCTCCAGAGCACTTACTAGGAACCCCCCTCACAAACCCACACATCATGAAATTCACCCTCCTCCTTTCTACCATTTCCCTTCTTTCTACCACTGCCCTCGCGGCATCCGTTTCCGCGGATCAGTCCGTACTAGCACCAGATGTTGCAGACAGAGTTAACGCGTATTCGGACTGCAACCCGGTCTCTTGTATTGCGGTCATTTTCTTAAAACGATTGGTACGCTTCCTGTCCAATTCCCGCCTAAATATATTTATTCACGCCCTTATTCCAGGCAACTACGATTTCATCATCGCGCAGAGCGGATTTGATGCCGGGGCCATCCGCTCCACTCTCGACGACAGTTTGTTCCACTGCAGCAACGACCTATCTTATGTCGGCTACGTTACCTACGTGAGGCACTGCGGGACGAGCAGGTGCAAGCAGGGTGCAACTAATAGGGACGACTATTGTGTTTAGTGGAAGTGTGCGCTGATGCGTTGGGTGGCTTTTACTTAATGTACAGTTCCCATTGGCGAATATTATACATGGGCTTCAGATTCGTAAAAATTGAGCGCATCCAACGCGAAATACAGCTGAGATGGACCAAGATATATTGCATAACGAACACAATTTGCGGTAAAATCATAGTCGGTGGTTCTTTTTTTTTTCGTTGGTCCACTAGGGAACGTCATTAGGCTTCATTTCTCCAAATAAAGATGATTAATTCAGTTTTTACCACTATCGGCTTTTCAATTACTGTAGCATTTCGTTCAATTCGTTTGGCCTGTGACCTGTGACACCTAAAACCGAACTTAGGTTTTCGTGGATCGGCCTTGGGGACCGTGACACGAAAAAAAAAATTGTGTTTTTGTCGAGAAAACCCAAATTCGGTCCCTAGACCTACCCAAACTGCGTGGAGTGGGAGAGTGAGCGGGATTTACTCCCGATCCCGATCATGTCAACGAACGACATGGCAGTTTGATGTCAGTCGTGTGAGCCCCACAGCAATAAACACTCCGAGGCACCCCTGGAGAAGAAAAAATGCGGTTGTTGCCTCATTTTGCGCGTTTTTGTGACTTTTTTTGCAAGTTCGTGGTCGGCCTCGGTGACCCGTGACATCCACGAAAAAACTGGGGTTTTTCATTCAAATCGACAGGGGTGTGACGCGTGACCCGATTTACCAGTTCGACATTTCGACAGCAGCTGAATTTTCGCGTGACACTTCCAAAATTTCGACAGCTCCATGGAAAATTTACCTTTTTTTGCCACTGGGGGGGGGGGGGGGACGTGACATGCCTTAGAAACCCCTCCGTGACGCGTGACCGCGACCAAAATTCGTCCTCGACAGGGGGGTGCGTGACGCATGACTGTCGATTTGAATGAAAAACCCCAGTATTTGTGGGTTTGGGGGCCTGTGACCCGTGACCACCGAACTGAATAAAATACTACAGTATAGGCTATTCAAAAAGTTCCCTGACCCCGCTTTAGGCTGGCCCGGGCATATGTAGAGAATAAGCACCGCAGCTAGTAGTACTCCGAACCCAAGCACAAACCGTGATGGAGTCCAAATCCTCCCAGGAATGATATGGAGCATACCATACCTACCGGTAAGGCATCACCTCGGTTTGACCAAGGAGCCCAAGCGCACACCGTTATGGATTCCAAATCCTGCCCGGAATGGATAGATACAGTAATGGAGCATACCATACCTACCGATAGGGCATCCAGTACTTGGGAGAGCCAGAAGTCCGAGGGTCAGAAATCTGCTTTTTGACCTTCCCAGAAACTCGAGGGCCTAGTACAGCTGTACCCGTTTGACGGGCCATTGTTAAACCTGGCTGAAAGTTTCCCTTTCCCGTGTTTTCTTGATGGCATTAATTGCTACCGGTTCAATTCGTGAGACAGAGAACAGTACTTCCATTGCCATCAACATCATCTGCATGAAAGCTTGAACGAAATCCTTTTCCCTTCTGTTCTACTGCTACACCACAACCTCCCGCGGCCGCGCGAGCCCGAGCCTAAAGTCTCCCGGCTGGAATACCTGCGCGCTGGGGTCGCTCACGACGCACTGAAACTTGTTGTACACGCGGGCCTTGTGTGCAAATGCGCTGTTGCCACTGCAATTCAAGTTCAAAAGAATATCAGCGAGCGCAAGAGATGGATACGGACGGCTGGCCAGGCCAAGGAAGGGAAATGAGATACAACAAGGGCGACACAACATACGTGATAGGATTCATAAACGGAATTTTGACCTGCACCACGCGCGCGACGAGGTCCTCGATCTCGCGCAGCAGGTGCAAGTTGTACTTTTTCTCGAGATTCGCGATGAGTACGACGAGCGGGGTGATTCCGTTGCGCTCGCCGATGCCGAGGACCGCTGCGGATAAATTGAATAGTATGAAAAATTCACACGCGTGGGGAGGTGGGGGGACGCACAGGTGTTGACGTGCGCTGCGCCTCCAGGGCGGTGTATGCGTTGGCGATAGCTGAGAGTAGAAGTGGCCAGTTGGCGGCATAGCCCTCGCGATGGCGATTTTGGTGTCTGTTTCGAAGCAGGCGCTGGTGAATTGCTCTCCCTACAGTATCCGCGTGCATCCGAGTGGGACAAGTCTGACCTGCGCTCGCATCATGATCAGCTTGAAGTTGCAAGAAAAATAGAGTAGGAAGACAGACTGAGTCTTTCTCCTGGTTTGGGCCGCAGTCTAGATCTCCGTCTGTAAGTATTGATGCCCAAGTTGTGTGGGAGCGGTCTCAATTTCGAGACGCGAGGAGAAGGTCAACAGGAAGTAGTAGTACTGACTATAGATACATGAATATTGTCCGTTGTTCTTCTCTTCTTCTAAAATAAGTAAGCCTTCTTGGAGTGACGGCCACTCGATCGTCGAAGTCTGCGCCTAAGCTGCCGCGCATGATAATACATCGCTGCACACTCGGCTGGATCGTGAAATGCGCAAGTCGAATACGGTCGGTCTCGCGAGGCGCTCCGAATCTCCAGAGTTCGAGCTATACGACCACATGGACATGCGCATGCTGGTGCCCCGCGCCAGTGCGATGCCCGTGGTGGAAAAAATGCCAGTGCCCGTGCAGCAGCGCGAATAGGCGGCTCCTCCCCCGCCTCTTCGAATTCGTCAACGGGCGGGGGTGCTCAGCGACATCGAGTACTTCCACAGTGAAGACGAGTGGAGGCGGAGCAGGCGGGGACACGGTGCCTGCGCTGCTCTCCGGGGAGGCGGAGGTGTAGGAGGGAGGAAGGAGCTCGGGAACGGGGCCCGCGCTGGAGCGATGGCGGTGCCGCTGGAGGGGCCGGAGGACGGGGTGGTCCACGTTTTCCTCTATGGAAGTCAATGTGGAGGTGGACTCGACGGAGGGGTACCCAGCAGCGACCACCACTTCCTCCCTGCGCGCAAGGCCCAGCAAATCCGCCTCCGCGACGCCCAGCTCCTAGTCCAGCACCGCCAGAAACTCGCGCTCGATCCGGCCCACGTCGCGCACACCGAAGACGCCGCCGCTATAGCGCGCCCAGCGGGCGTTCCGCAGCGCGCTGTCGTTGGTGTACTTCGCCGCGGCGATGAGCGCGCGGAGGAAGACGGACTCGGGCGCGCAGTGGGCGGAGGGGACGGCGAGGGTGGGGGCGCGCGCGGGCGATGTAGACGAGGGCGACGTAGACGAGGGCGACGAGGAGGGTGGGGGTGCGGACGGTGGCGCGGGAGAGGAGGGTGGCGACGAAGGAGTGAATCTGTTGCGGTATGAGGCGCGCTGGGCGGAGATTAGGCGCAGGCCGGAGCGGGCGAGGGCCTGGTCGACTCGACAACGTACTCTGGATGGGCAGCAGAGTGAGTACAGCACAAAGCACTCTGTGAGGGGACGCACCGATGACAGATCCAGACAGCTTCATCTCGATGAGCTGCATTAGCTCGGGGGAGTGCGTTACGGGGTCGACGAGCGAGGCTGCATGCACTGGGCTCTTGGGGCTTTGACTGCGAAATGAAGTGGCACTTGAAAGAGTCCCATCAGAGCTGGAACTCGACTCGGAGCTTGCGGAAGATCTTCTGTGGCGTGGAGCGGCTGGGTCAGGCTGAGTCAGAGCATGGGTTGGCTGATATTATATACTGCGTGGATGATGAATGGCCGAGTCGGTCAAGAAAGAGCAGAGAAGCGAGGGTGATGGGAGCATGACAAAAGCGGTGTTTGTCATCCGGTCGGCTTTGTCCTACTGTGCCGACGCGGCACATTAATCATCCTTGTGCACCGCGCAGCGTATATCGGCGATCCCGGAAATGTAAGAGCCGTATCCAAGCGGAAGTCACATAAGCAGGCAGGTTTAATACCCCAAGACCAAAACCCGAAATTTGGCTGCGTGAATGGGCAACTTCGGGCGCGAATCCTAATTCTAATGAGAAACTTGGTTTCCCGCGTCTTATTGGGAAACCGGGATTGTGGAGAAACCTTTAGATGCCGATATCATGCCCGACACATTGCCGTGTAATGCCGAGTCTCGTACGTGCCGTGAGTGCTTTGCACATAAATGCACTCAAATAAATGGGATTAAGCAAGAGGTGGCCCCAGGTAGTGCACATCATTACATGCACTACACATTTTCTCAAACACGACATTAATGGGAATTGAAAACACGGTACATGCCGTTCGATGATGCACTTGTGATGCGCCAACAACTTTGTGTTTGCCAATTTCGGCTGACCGACTCGGCACTACTTAACTGCGGAGCTATCAATGGCTGATCGGCACCGTTCGGCATTGACTGATACTGACATCCAGTGTTGATCCAATACTCGTTCAATGGATTCTAATGGAAACCGGTGGGTGACTCACGCGTAGTCAGAGTGATGATAAATTTCCGGCAAACTCCACTGGATATCACTGGATTTTGAACCCACGAGTATCCACCAATTTCTGCTCCTACTGAGACTACAATTCTTGGCCGTCAGGTTTCAACCACTTGCACTTGAATGCGTAACAAATAGGTCTCTGAAATCTCTCAGCAGTATAATATGCACTCAGAATGGTTATGCCCCCACAGTGAGTTAAAATCACTTGAAATAATTATTTCCCTCCATTCTTGCCCTTTGTACGACAGTGGGGCATGCGGTAGGCCTAGGGAAATCATTTTGTCACGTTCCATCTCTCAATATGTTGTGCTCTTGAATGTTTGTACGGTACTAGTCTGTGTATCCTCATTCAAATTCCGACATGACCCACATTGAGAGGTTTTGGCGGGGTGCTGGGGACTGCCGAAATATATAATCACACTCGAAATCCAGCTAAAATCGGAGCGGATTTGATCAAGATTACAAGCAGATCTGAGAGAACAAGTGGGCAGGCATCCAAAGGTTACTTACTTAACTCAATTTTTCACAACTTTCCGAGCTCGATGAATCAAGCTCTGTAAATTTGAACACTTATTCATTCCATACTTACATACAAGATTGATCAAACTACAACAGAATTAGCCAACCCATTCTCCATTTCAACCGATGACTGAACAATATCCTGTGAAGGTGCATTGAATGTTGAAAGGTCTGTGACCTGGGTATCATATCCTCGTTCTATTTCCTCCTCAAGAGCTCTGACCAATGAGTCAATATGTTCTACATCTTTGGCCTGAGATGAGCGTTCAAAGAGTGGGCAGGCTGCCTTGAAACATGAAATTGCTCCCTCAAAGTCTCCTCTCTGCTGTGAGATCTCACCAAGATGCAACATGCACTCCGCTCTGCTTCGGTGCACATCCATCCATGTAAATCCTTCCAATGCCACAGTGAACAGGCTCTGTGCTGTGTTGAGGTCCCCCATGACCAAGAGTATCTGCCCCATACTGCTCAATGCTTTATGAACTGCCAAGTTTTTTTGACACTTGAATGCATATGCAAGAAGAACCGTTGTCCACCGAGGCACCCAGCCTATGGCCGTGATTCCCCAGTTTTTCAAGTTGGCAAGTTGCTCTAGGCTATCAGTTGTGATCTCCCTGTCAGCAGATTGTGCACACCGAAGCAACAGGGTTTGCGCCGCTGCAGTATGTCCATGAAAAAGATGAAACTCAGCCAGGACTAGGTCACAACATGTCATTCCATCAGAAGAGTGCAAAGTATCAAATATCTCTTTTTGATCATTCAAAATCTGAGCAATATGATCCAGGTTTTCACCAGTTATGATTGTGATCTCTGCCAGACTGAGAACTGCTTGAGCCTGTAGACTTGGATGCTCCTGATCAGATGTTGCATTCTTGATCTGCATATAGATCTCCTGAGCCTCACTATATTCAGATTTCAAATAATAAGTCTGGCCTATGATTGCCAGGGCAATGTGATCTGTCTCAGATCCCTTTAGCCCACACTGACAGAGAAGCTCCCTTGCCTGGGTGCAAAGTGCAATGGTTTTTCTAAGCATCCCAATTTCCAGGCACACCTCAGCTTCTATCCGAAGCCCCGATGATTCATGGTACATGTGACCCTCTAACCTTGCAAGCTTCTGGGATCTTTGTGCATTGCTTTGTGCTGCAAGGAGATTTCTGACCTTGAATTCACACCTGGCTATTAACTCTACCACATCAAACTCCTGGGAGGGAACTGCCAGCTGGAGTGCAGTGTGTAAAATTGCATAGCTCGTGGAATGTCACAATGGACATGGAAATACACTCCAACAAACTTATTAAATGTGTCTGTGCATGTTTCAGTCAGCAAATCTGTTGTAAGATGGGTTGTGGAGCTCACATTTCACCAATGGGTCATCAAAGGAATCAAAGTTCCTCTCAGCTTGGCTCAGCAAGTGTTCAGCGTTTGGAATAATATGCAGTTGCTGCATCTTGAACAACATCGCAATCATATATACCTCCAGCCTTGGGTTGCTAGGCTGGGAATAGTTCTTTGCAATATAGTTGATGCATGGGCTTGGACTATACCCCATGGTTAGTCGGAAATCATTCAGGACCACAATGGACCGCACAATGTCTTCTAGCCTTGGATTATTTGGGTGGAGTTCCAAGGTGAGGATACTCTGCATGTTGGCCAGATTCAAAGCAATCTGTTTATGAACAGTAGCACCTAATTGGTGACCAAAATACTTCTGCCAAATTTTCAGGAGACCCTCAAACCGTGCTCTGACTGATTGGATGAAAGATTGAGCTGCAGGATAGTGCTGCTGCATATATTCTCGAACTGGCACCAGCACTTTCAGTTGAGTATCAACAGTGTATGCCAGACAGGTACTAAGCAATACAGATTTGCAGGCCAAAATATTTTTAGCAGGTATTTGGCTTTGAATGAGATCAACATCTGAGAGCCCATCTGGCAGGATTGCAAGCAAAGCCAGTAATTCTCTTGCACCAGGGGAAGCTGTCATACGGGGACTCGAGAGTGAAATACTGATGGAGGCATCTAAATTGGAGCTTTTGCCATGTCCACTGGAGAGAATAGATGTTTTTTCTATCTCCCAGCGGGTTAGGACACTGCTGCAGCCTTCATAATCCACCAGATGAGCCATGAGATCCACAGCCAGAGGTATGTTATTTGTAAGGGAAAGGAGTTGGGTGACATCATTGAGGTTGTGAGGATCATCTGTGATATCCATAAATGTTTGCCAGGCAGCATGGTTTGATATTGGTTTCAAGGGCAACAGGAATGGTCGGGTCCAGCAAACTTGGGCAGGTCGTTCTGCTCCACGCATTGTGATCTGATGGCCTCATAAGCTAGTAGCATGAAAAGAAAAGTGATGAGGTACTCACACCAATGCAAGGTGTGCCACATCTGTGAGAAGTGATAGAAAGCCTTCAACCTCGCCACGGGAATTCATTGGCTCCCATGCAGTCTCCAGATTGTCCAAAACCAATAACACAGATGAACACTCGGAAAGATACTGAACAACTTGTTTTGTGAGGTAAGGTACTGGCTGCAATCCTATGTGGGATGCAATGAGTGTAACCAATCCAACTTTGTCAGTAACTGAATCTGCAGGGACGAAGATTCGGTATGCGTATTTAGCTGTGACTTCTGGATGATGGAGAGCAGCCTGGGCCAGGCTTGTTTTTCCCATTCCACCTGCTCCCAATATTGCAATCCTGGCTGACTCTAGTGTAAGATTTGTTACAATCTCCTGCAACTCTGATTCACGGCCATGGAAAATCTTTGGCCTTGAAGGCAGCATAGAAAGTGAATTTGAGCTGAAAAACATAGTAAGATTTGCTGTGGAGTTATGAAGATACAAATATACCTAACTTGGGATTCATTGGCCCTCTGGTATATCTAAATCAAATTAATTGGTGGTTCAAGGACAAACTGACACCAGGGGCAAAAGCCGACGCACCTGGATACCAGGTGCCTCCGAGGCATGTGGTCCGAAGGCTACAATGTGGAATACAAAAGGCCTACAAAGGTCCTTAGGTCAACAAAGAACAGACAAAGGAGGGACAAAGGACAGGCAAGATTTGCTGGGCAGTGAAAATCCTACCTGCCCTTTGTCTCACCTTTGTTAATTCTTTGTCCACCCAAGGACCTTTATCGGTCTTTTGTCCACCAGTTCACAACCTGTGGAGAACATGCCCCAGAGGCACCTGGAATCCAGGTGCGTCGGGGTTTGCCCCTGGTGTGATTGTACATACCGAGGAGGAGCTATCAGAAATTGGGTGCTCGGAAAATGTAGAGATCAACTCCATGATCTCAGTTTGCATCATTTCCGATTGTTTTCTCATCTCATTGATGCTATTGAGATTCATAATCCCATATTCGATCTGGGAAGGCATTCAAATCAGTCTTATGCAAGCTACAAAATCCTCACCTTAAAGGTGTTAACAGCATGCTGTAGTCCAGCTTGACAATCCTTCAGCAATCTAGCCAGCTCAGCCTGACGGAAAAAAATGTTTGATTTTGTTTCTGTCTTGTTGTGCTTCAGCAAATACAAGTATCTTGCAAAGTGTGCTGGAGGTCCCTGCTCAGTTGTGGCAAACAAGACCTGAGACCAGTTAAAAACACCTGTTGAAATTTCCGACATTGTCCAAAGCTGCTGATGACAAGACTCCCTTCACTTCGGATGTTAAATGCAGGTCCACAATTCCGTAGAGAATTTTGGGGATTTTTTCAATAAGCTCAATACAGTGATCCTGGTTCCTCTTCACATTCTGTGATCCAGGTCAAATTAATCTATTCTTTGAATCGGACTCCTTACCTGCACCACATTGATCAGAGACAGAGATGTGCTTGAAATGGTTTGTAGGAATGGTGTTCCAACACCATCATGCAAATCATTCAGGAGTGTTATGGCTGGAGTCAACCATGCTGTGATGGTATTCAAGTGGGGTTCAATGGCACTATGACGGGGAGACATCTCGGGAGATCAATAACAATTTGAGATGCTCCACTTTTATATCCATCCTAGCAGCTATGTGCTAGTGGAACTGATAACTTGAACTGTGTCTTTCCCCAAGTACATGCATTACATTGATACATTAGTCACATTCGTTGGATTAGAATGGTTGTCCTCAGGCCACAACCGAAGAGTTGTGTTATTTTTGCCGACCGCCTATGTAACCTCATTGGGCTTCATTTCTCCAAATCAAGATCTTTGATTTTGTGTTTACCACTATCGTTTCGGCTTTTCGATTATAGGCTATTCGATAAGTGCCCGGAACACGGATGGTGGCGGCAGGAGAAAGTGCTAAACACCGAAGTGACACACTCGTGTTGGTGAAGGCTTCCAACAAGAGATAGCTTTACAGTACAAGAAAACGAACGGCAAGGACGCCGAGCACCAGGTATGTTGTGTCTTCATTACCACCGAGTCTCTGAATCCTTATAGTATCCAATCTGACATGGGTTAGATGTCGATCATGGACGAAAACGAGAAAACAATGGCACGCCTCGATATGAAGGTAAATGAGTGGCGAAAGAGTCAGGAAGAGGACGATGCAGACCCTGTTCTGGAATCTCACACTGCTACAGCTCATTGGAAACTGCTCTGCGAATGCTCGCATGACTAGCACTCGCATCAAAACCTTGAATTGAACCAACTTGCTGTACCGCGACTTCAACATGCGCCTCCGGGAGTATCTCGCAGATCATTATCCCAACCACCCGGTTTCCTATGAGCAGGATATTCAAGTCTGTATTCTGCTGCATATACTCGGAATTTTGTTAACTTGACTCTCGCTTTACAGGTCGAGCCATGCAAAGTCCTCTACATCGAATTCCAATCCCAAGCTGATTGGAACAAAGGCACGGACATCTTGCGCTGCAACCCCACTTTCCATGGACGCCAGCGATACGATCCCATCAAATAAGAAGCTCAAGGGGACGATCTGGCAATGGGTCGACTCGAATTGATTTTCCGGTGCCATCTCCCCAACAAGGTTACCTTTGATTTGGCGCTGATACGCCAATATCGCAAGTCAGCCTGGGCTGCACGGACCTGTACTGATTGCCCTATGCGTGAATGGATGCCTGGTTGAACATTCATCGCACTGGAGCATGTTACACGAGGCGCACTGCTTTGTCCCATCTTCGGAGCACCACACGAGATATTCTACGTAGTAGACTGTGTTGACGCAGACATGTTTCTGCGCGTAAATGATATTGCTTGAATCTATTCTTCCACGCCGATTAAATTTCCATGATTACCGAATCTATCATGTAGTGCAGTGAAGTAGATATGCCAAGCCGTGCCTCAGCAGTGGTTGTGAGCCGCCAAAATCCCGTACATACATTATGCGGCATATGTTGGCTTTAGATAACTTATAACTTCCCCGCCACAAGGTCATAACTCATCGCAATCCCCTACAAGCCGATAAGCATCCTCAAGCCGTTACAGCCCAAACAGCATTTTTCCGACATTGACGCTATAATGAGAACAGCCAAGACCACGCTGCGTCCTAGGAAAATTCTGACATGTTGTACAGGCTGCCTTCATGAAAATATTGTATGGGATCTGCCGTTATGGGAGCCTGGAACGCACATGTAGCAGTGGAACCCTTCCCAGGGGGATGGAAGTTGGACATGGAGACAAGGGTCTCATAAAAACACTGAGAAGACGGAAGCCGGATCGAGTGTTTGCTGATACATGTCACTAAGCCCGGATAATATCTACCACCGCACCACCGCTGTACTCAACTTGGAATGTCATGGGGTTACTCCGTTGTCGGGGAAGCTCAACAACTTTCAAGTTCAATGTCCTTCTCAACCGAAAGTCATAACATTCGTAAGTAAGGTCTTCTCGAGATGAAAGGCTGGTGTTGGATACAGTACTGACTATTGATACATAGACATTGCTTCTTCTTTCGAAATAACCCTTCTCGGAGTGACGATCACTAGATCGTGGAAGCCTACGCCTAAGCTCCTAATAATACATCTCCACGCGCTCGACTCGGTCGTGGCTATCGAAATGCGAAAGCGGGATGGGGCTTGTCTCGCGAGGCGTGTCGAATCTCCGGATGTCGCGTCGAGACAAGGCAGCAGGCTATACAACCTGCCCCACGCCAGTGTGGTGGCCTTGGTGGAAGGACGTTCCAGTGCCCGTGCAGCAGCGCAGAAAGCCGGCCCCTCGCCTGCTTCCTCGAATTCGTCAGCGGACGGGGGTGCTCAGCGACATCGAGTAATGTGACAGTGAAGATGGGTGGAGGCGGAGTAGGCGGAGACGCGGTGCCCGCGCTGCTTGCCGGGGAGGCAAAGGCGGAGGAGGGGAGGAGGTCGGGGACGGGCCCGGAGCCCGCGCTGCTGGAGCGACGGTGGTGCCGCTGGAGGGGGCGGAGGAAGGGGTGGTCCGTGTCTTCCTCCACGGAAGTCAGTGTGGAAGCGGACTCAACGGAGGGGTACACAGCACGAGCAGCAGCGGCGACCATATCCTCCCGCCGCGGCAGCCCCAGCAGATCCGCCTCTGCAACGCCCAGCTCCCAGTCCAGCACCGCCAGAAACTCGCGCTCGATCCGGCCCACGTCGCGCACGCCGAAGACGCCGCTACTGAAGCGCGCCCAGTGGGCGTTCCGCAGCGCGCTGTCGTTGGTGTACTTGGCCGCGACTATGAGCGCGCCGAGGAAGACAGACTCGGGTGCGCGGCGGGCGGAGGGGATGGCGAGGTGGGGGCGCGCGCGGGCGATGTAGACAAGGGCGACGAGGAGCGTGGGGGTGCGGACGGTGGCGCGGGAGAGGAGGGTGGCGACGAAGGGGGTGAATCTGTTGCGGTATGAGGCACGCTGGGCGGTGAGGAGGCGGAGGCCGGAGCGGGCGAGGGCCTGGTCGACCGTCTCGAAGACGTAGTCGACGACGTACTCTGTGGCAGCAAAGTGAGTACAGCACAAAGTACTTTGTGAGGGGACGCACCGATGACGGGTCTAGACAGCTTCATCTCGATGAGCTGCATTAGCTCGGGGGAGTGCATGACGGGGTCGACGAGCGAGGCTGCGTGCACTGGGCTCCGGGGGCTTTGACTGCGAAATGAAGTAAGAGTCCCATGAGAGCTGGAGCTCGACTCGGAGGAGCTCGAGGAAGAGTTAGAAGCCGGAGAGATCATCTGTGAGCTGAGCGGCTGGGTCGGGGTGAGTCAGAGCATGGGTTGGCTGCATTATATACTGCGCGGATGATGAATGGCCGAGTGGGTCAACAAAGAGTCCAAGGAAAAAGCGGAGGCGATGACAAAAGCGGTGCTTGTCATCCGGCCGGGTTTGTCCGGCTATGTCAGCCCGGCGCAGTAATCATCCCTTGTGCGCAGCGTATCCGGTCGGGAGTATACGCCGGTGCGGGAGTGTACGCAAGGTGATAGAGCGGAATCCAAGCGGAATCGCCTGTGGCGGAGCTTGGGCGGAGCGTTGGCGGAGCGTTTAGAAATTCCTTGACTATAGCTCGCCAGGATTTCTGCAGCCTACAGGGTATCCGAGATCGGTGGTCGGGAGTATACACGGTGCAAGGTGAGACAAGCGCGGAATCACCTGTGGCGGAGTGCTTAGAATTCTGGGGTTCACTGTTTCACTATAATAGGATCATGAAGGTTCAACTTTCAACCGTGACGCCTACACGGGAGCTCACCAGGACATCATTTGAAGAAGTCGCCCCGAGAATAATGAAAAAAAAAAAAGATAGAACTGGTCAAACGAGGTGACGATTTAGGTGCGCATGAGACATTGGACAGAAGTCCGTGGGATGTCCTTGGAAATGTGAGGCCATTGATCGAGAGAAAGACGTTGCCTGGTGGGTCGAGCAGACTAAGCCTTACAAGAGACAAAAGCAGGGATGATGATGATGCGCTGATATCTGGATAATTTGGGATCCGACGACACTTCGGTTTCCTGCGAACGACCCTGGGACTTCGAGGGGAGGAACGAGAATCTGCACGGTTATCAGCAAAAGTTCATTCCAAAGCGATTCAGCCCACCAGTAATCGAGGATGGGCCATGTATTTTGTTACTCGGCGGGTATTGGGACCAGTCGGTGTGATTAGCCAGTTTGTACTCAGCAATAATGATGTCAATGATGATTTGAACGTTCCTCCGATTCATTTCTAGATCGCTTCCTTCAGCACCCCGTTTTCGCGGCTCGCTGAACTATCTTGGTTTTGCCTATTTGGTTGACATCAAAACGTCCCGATTTGATTCAATGACGTTCAACGTGTGAATTTACATAACCGCCTCACCCGTATGGGCGTCCGAAGAATACTTTCCTGCGCAATGAGCGCTTCTGTCGGTTTTGCAAAACGGACGTCGAAAGTCCAGAGCATGCGCTACTTGAATGCACGGCATCATTGCCCGTTCTCAACCTGCGTAGCGTCTTCTTGGAAATTTTATTCCGCGCCGTGCCAAAATTGCAGAATAAAATGGCGGAACTCACCAGAACCGAGTTCCTGAAAGCCATGATCTACGAACGCTCAGCGATAGTTTTGGTTGCAAAATTTGTGCACGAAGTTCTCGAGTTTTTACGCTGTGACACAGGTAGGTATGTCTTGAAGTTTGCGAGCTAAATGACAGGTCTTGCCTCTCTTATTATCTAGGGTCTACCATGGGGCATAGGGGAACCTGTGGGATCTGCGCCATGGAACTTAGATGGCGGAAAGAGGTCCAGGAACGATGGTGTAATTTTACTTGCTTTGTACACCGGGATAATTCCTAGAAACCGGCATTCGTAATGCGGACCGTGCCGTGTAATCCTCTACCTACCTACCTGCCGGCACCTACTTACTTCCCGGTAAGCAAGGGGCTTAGTACTAATTTATACCCGAAGCTAACGTTGTTCGGTCGTTCGGGATCAATAGAAATTGCCACGGAAGAGAGTGGCGAGTTTCAGGTTTTGCTTATAAAGAGCAAGTGCGTTTTGACAACACCAACAACGATGATGTGTACCACCAATTTCCTGCTTCTCCTGGCCTTCATTGGTAGTGCCGTGGCCGCGTTCCCGACACAGCTTGTCTACCAGTCTCCAACAGGAGTCTCTCTCGAGAACATCGCCGTCCGCCCATCGTCCAAACTTTTGATCACCTCCGCCCAATTGCCCACGCTGTTCACAACTGGACCCCGGCGCCCCGAGCGCTACCCTGGACGAGGTTTACACCTTCCCCAACTCCACCAGTCTCACGGGCATCGTTGAATATAAGCCAGACGTCTACGCCATCGTCGCCTCCGAGCTGAACCTCACCGCGATCTCCGCAACTCCGGGGAGCGTCGTCATCTGGACCGTTGACTTCACCTCCGGCTCCCCTGTCGCGAAGCCCGCAGCGCGCATCCCGCAGAGCACGCTCACGAACGGTCTCTCCTCCGTCCCTGGCCACCCCGACCTCGTCCTCGCCGCGGATTCGGATTTGGGCGCAGCGTACGAGGTCAACATGCGCACCGGCACCGTGAGCGTCAAATTCCAGGACCCCGCACTCGCGGCAGGCGCACCCGCCCCGCCTGCGCTCGGCATCAACGGATTACACGTGCGAGACGGTTCGCTCTATTTCACCAACACCGAGCGCGGGGCGTTCGCGCGGGTGCCGCTCCAGGGTGGTGCAGTTGAGGTGCTCGGAGACTTGAAGCCCTTTGGCTTGAGCAGCGGATACGACGACTTTGCGTTCGATGTTGAGGGACGGGCATGGGTGACGACACGTCCCGGGGCGCTGCAGCTGTTTACTCCGCTTGCGAATGGGACGTGGGTGCAGGAGACGGCGGTGGGGGATCCGGCGGGGAGTACGGTAGTTAATGAGCCGACTGCGGCAGCTTTCGGAAGGAAGGGATCGCGGAAGACGAAGATCTTGTACGTCACCACCGCGACAGGGCAGATTGTGGCTGTCGATACCGGGGCCAAGGCGTGAGACACAGCGTAACTATTGAACTGTAAAATTGAGCAGTGGTTCAATCAACCGATGACACAGAGACAAACCTCGACGATATGTACTGTATCACAAATCTGTGATTGCAAAAACGGCGACGCCGACTGGGGAACTCTTGAAGAAAAACAAAATGAGAGCGACAAAGCCGGAATATGTCAGAAAGACGTCCGATTTGATTTGAATGTTGTGTAGCGATTAATGTGTTCCTACTTCCCGATGTTCTGAAACGCTTTCTGGAGGATGGTCAGAAAATGCGCGGACGGGTAAGCAGGCAATCGAAATCTTGCTTGTTTCTCCTCGCCATGGGCCCATCCACAGCAACAGCACATCTTCCACACTCGCCGCGCGCCCGCAGCAGAGCTTCATCCTCGCGCCAAGTTTGTTGTACCCACTGAGTAGCAACCACCACTCTTGCCGCACAATATTTTCCCGGGCCAGGTCCTTGTCGATGCTAAAATGAATCATTGCTCGACCACGGCGGTCGGTGGGTACAAGTGGGGGCCATAAGCACATGGAGCCCCACGCGGACGCAGCCATAGAAATTGTCTCCGAACTCTACCTTGCCACGCGCGCAGAACTCGGGGTAGACCGTCTTCGAAGTCATCGCCGACTGCACCTCCGGCACGCATCTCGTCGAGCTCGCGGAGCCCGATTTCCTCCATGCGGAACCGTTGGTGCAAAAGGGGCATGGTGTCTTCCAGGTAGCAAAGAATCAAGCACAGGATTGCCTTCCGTTCCATGTGCGGGTTTTCGGGCAGCCGCATCGCCGCGACGGCGCAGTTCTTGAGCGGGGCCTCGTAGTACTTGATCCAGGCGACCAGATCCGGCAGCGCAGACGGTATACCCGTCTTCTCGACATAAGCGAGGCGATTAGCCTTCGAAGCCTTGCATTCAGCCTTGTGAGCCGGTCAGTGCGCCACTGGGCATTCTTTCGACTGCAACAGACCGGATTAGACTGCTTAAACTCTCCCTGAGGATAAGATATTTAGCGGGACTACACAGTACAAGGTGACTTGGCACGATGTGCACGTAGACAGCTTGGTTTGGTGGCCGCGCTGCATGTGGAGGCATTTGGTGCAAAGTTGGTGAGTTTGGACGGGAGGGCCATTGTGGAGCATCGGAAGGTCATGGGTAGTGGAGGATAGAGCACCCTGGACGAACTGGGAAACCATGGAATAACTTGAGAGCAAGAAAAGGTCGGGAACGATGTAGCGAAAATCAAAAGCCGCGTCTTGATCAATTGATGCGACCCGGAAGTTGCCGATTCACACCGCCAAATCGCTCGTCCAAGGGAAGTCTGAAGTTTTCCCACCTTGTTGCAGGTTTAAATTACTAGGGATAAATATCGAAACTAGTTGCTGGGATTCGACACACAAAGCTGCAATATTCCGTTTCCATGATGAATCACCGATGATTCAGTGTGGGTTCAACTGTTCGTTTGTGTCATCGGGTGCGTTCCAGCAGCAAAAGATGGCCCTACCAAATGCAGATATTCTGCGATTTTGCCCTCGAATTCACTCCAGATTACAGGCAAAAACAAAAGCAGACGCCGACGAGATCCGGATGGTCCAGAGGAACGGCGCATATTGGTGGTACCGCATGCCGGCCGACTGCATTCTTGAGAATCCCGAGCCAGCAGGTATGAATCCTCCATACGTGTCTCTCTGATACGCCGCCCGCCTGGGAACCTAGGTCCTACTTAGCAGGAAGATGTTTGCGCATTGTCGTTTCACTGACCGGCTTTTAATTCCAATTGCCCGAATCCCAGGATGGAGAGGAAGAGTAGCGGGAAAAATATCACTCCCGGGGAGATAGAAATCAGACTGGAGGCTAGCAACGTGGCTTGTCGATGCTTTTTGACTACTCGAAGAGTCGCATTGTGGCCGTTAAATGCCGAGAAAATATTTCCACTTACTATGTTCAATCACAGCCGAGGCGTCAACTCTCAGAAGCCACGTAACGACGGCAAGAAGTATCTGGCGATTCCACTTTACCCCAGTTTTTTAGAAGATGCCCGCGAAACCACTGAGGCATGCGTAGTATCTTTTTCAAAGCGTCGAATGTTCTGGCATCGGGCCCATCGTAGTTGGGTAGTTTGTCGTGGCCCTTTTCCAATGCCACCATGGCGGTGTTCCCAAGCCGTTCCAGGGACCCGGCCAAGCGATTCTTCGCGGTGTTTTACTGTACCAGACGTTACGGCTGCTCTAAAGATGAAGAAGGACGCACCTAGAGGCGTCAGAGATGCAAGGGGATTGTTGTCATTCTGCGTTTCTGGAAAGTAATCCGCAAGACTGAATGACCCAGAGTGATCAAAACTCGGGGTCGGAAGCCTCCCTGCCGCACAACTCACCGTCGTCGAATGGCGTACTTATGTGGATTTAAGGCGTTGACTGGCTAATGGTATGGGATGGTAGAGGCTGAGTCCTGACGTGGCTGTTACCGGGAGCTAACACGCCGATTAAGTAATCAATTAGTCTTGAAATAGGCGTACAGAAATACACCGGACCGCAGGAATGTTGAAGAAAAACTGTTGATCTCCCAGTGCCCCGACCTCCGATTTCTGATTCTAAGTTGCCCAAAACGATAAGCACGCCCCATGACGGGTTACTGGCGTCCCGTAAAAGACTATACGAGGTACGAGTTTAAATATATATTGAAGCGTCTGGCTGCCAGAGACTAGGAAAAGACGGGCTCCAGCCCGTTCGCGATACAAAACGGACGTTTCTCCGTAGACTGTCAGATTTTCGCCGAAATTCATTCCTAGAACAGACGGCGAAGCCATGGAACGAACTGGGAGCGAGAAAGGGTCCCGAGCGAGTGGCAAGCGTCGTAAGGTGGTGGTGAGAAATTCGGGAAATCCCTCCCACACATACAAATGAGGCTACACGATGTGGCAGGACGGAATTGGGAGATCCGAAGAAGAATATGACCATGATTTATGTATTACGCAGCTGTATCCACACCGTCTTTTTGACTGCAGAACAAAGTTCGAACCGAACCTGGTTCAAACGGTCAAAACAGTACTTCAATCGCCCAGTCAAGACTGGAGTCGAAAAAGTTATACCTCTACTTCTACACCACAATCTCCCACGTGCGCCCCAGGCCGAGTCCGAAATCTCCCGGCCGGAATACCTGCGCGCTGGGGTCGATCACAACGTCCTGAAACTTATCGTACACGCCGGCCTTGTGTGCAAATGCGCTGTCGCCGCTGCAATTCAAGTTCAAAAGGATATCAGTGAGCGCAAGGGGTGGACACGGACGGCTGGCCAGGCCTGGTAAGGGGAAGGAGATACAACAAGCTTAAGGGAAATGGATGAAGGGAGAAGAGCGATACAACGTACGTGATAGGATTCATAAACGGAATTTTGACATCCGAACCGGATCTCAACGCCCTTGGATTTGACGAACTCGACGACCTCGATCGCGGCACGGGTGATGTAGGACATGTCTTTTCCGTGCGAGAAATCGCGCAGGAAGAACGAGGTGCCCATTACGACGTTGACTCCGTCGATGCCTGGGGGGCAAGATGTACTCCGGAACAGGCTTTCAAAGTAAGAATGAGCGACGCACCCGTCTCTACCGTCACGCGCGCGTCGTCCATGCTGCACCGGATGTGCGTTAGGATTTTTCCCTGGAGCCAAGTTTGCAGATGGCTCCGCAGTCGGCGCGCGACTGTTCCGATGCGACGGGGGACGTGAGCTCGATGTATTCGACTCCGAACGCGTCCAGAGCCTTCGCGATGGCGATTTTGGGGCAGCAGCGGCGGATGCCGAAATCTTTCCTGCATTGATACCAGTGCCGTGAACAGTGACTTCCGTGAACAGTGACTTCCGTGAACAGTGACTTTGAGAACGGGAAGTAATGGAGGTAACGGAGCCATACAGCTTCAGAAAGTTTTTGACTTCGTCCTTCCCGGCTTCCAATGTCGCAATGAAGAGCTTGTCCCAGTTCCGTTTCGTTCGGTAATACACCGAGTTGTAGGCACGGAAGCCAACTACGTATGTAATAATAATACGGCGTTACCCAATCTAAGCATCCAAAAACCAGATAAAAATTTAAACTCAAAGCCCCTCAGAGATCGGACGCGCCAAGCGCGTCGTAAGCCGGACAGAGGTCGTTCCAAGCCGCTATACGTGTAGATCCCCGAGTCAGCGACGCACAATGAATAAACCCCCGACATACGCGAATGAGCAATGGTGGTGTTCCAGTCCGGCAACATCCTCTGCGAACACAATGGCGAGCCCGCTGATCCATACAGTATTTCAGTAGCTGCGCACAGGAGAGAATGCATGCATGAATGAAGACGCACGCCTCGAGGTGCCAGTCGATATGGCAGTGCAGGAACCACGCTGCAAAATAACGACGGTGTTGATTGAGAATCATCCACATCTTGCGCGAAGAAATAACTCACGTCCATCGTTATCGGTGACGAAGCGAATGGTGACGTTGTCTCCGGCGTTGCCTACGCTCACCCTGCGACGAGAACTACCATCAGTCGAAATCCTGAGGAATCGAGATAAAGACGTACACGTCGCGGCGAGGCTAATGAGCGAGTGAGTGCTTAGAACGTTCAAACGGTAATAACAGGCAAGACGACTGACAGGATTGGCGTAGTTATAGACCGAGCTGCCCGCACTACGCACGACGTCGAATGCGTGGCCGTGCAGGTGGAATGGGTGCTGTAGCGCAATGGAAGAAAGAAAAAGAAACTCAGTTCCGAACTTCTGCGCCGCGCCATGAGGACACGCACCTGTCCGCCGCCGGGGATCGACACCTGGATCAGACTGTTCTTGGGAAGAGGGAACACGGAGCCGGTGGGGAGAAGCGACTGCGCGTCTTCCGCTCCAGAAAGAATCTGCAGCAGCACCGGGGTTGTGGGTGGGACGAAGGAGACGCCGTTCATCGCGAACTTGCCGCCCGTCTGCGAGCGTGCAAGCCGTGTGAGGTGATGTTCCATATGCGAAGGGAGGAGAGAGGGGGAATACCCACCACAGAGATGACGAAGTTGAACGACTTGGCTGGATTGCCAGAAGACACAGGCGTCAGAGGCTAGAATTCGAAGTTCAGTGCCCGAGGCAGCCACATCAGACATAGTCCACGTACTGCGCCGGGGCTATCCAGCGGCTAGACCGGCGAGAGGGGCGGTGGAGCAGCGGGGTCAGCTAAGGTGTTACGCCACTCACGCGCATGTTCGCTTCGACAAACGCGTTGGTGCTCACATCCTGCGTGGACGTAGGGTCCGCATCCGTCGCACCAACATCTGTAGTGGTCCATGCATTTCTCATGATGAAGAGAGAATCCCCGACACGGCCACTCACAGCGGAGAATCGCGGAGTTGATCCCACCCGCGAAGCCTTTCGTCCCCGCACTCGGGTTGGCACGGATCCCTATTAATGTCACCATTAGCTAAGGCCACACACACAGGCAACTAATGTTCAACGCACGTAATTCCCCACGGCCTGGTCCGCATTCAAAATGAACGAGTACCGCTGGCCAGCGAAGATCGTGATCTGGTCAACGGTGTAGTGCTACGGCTGCGTCGTGATCCCATCTGCCTCGATGACAGTGAGGTTCGTGTGGCCGTCGATCTGGAAGACGTAGTTAGGCGAGCAGGCGATGTTGACGAGGCGGATGCGGTAGCGCAAGGCCGTGCTGTACGGTGAGGACACCCAGCGGGGCGGTGACTGTTCATTCACATGAAACACCGATGCGATGTCAATGAGAATGAGTGGCTGCGATAAAGAATGAAGCGCCGCGGCGCGGCGTACGGGTAGTGGGTGTCCGTCCGAGCCCCTGGATCAAAGTGGAATCGGGAGCCCTGGCCGAATTTCAGTCCTGGGGAACGACGCCTACGCAGTAGACGAAAAGTAAATGTGACCCACGGGGTGCCAGTCGCCTGCTTGGCGAGGGTGTGGTCTGGGGCGCGATTAATCACTGTCAGTGGATTTTGGTAAATATCTGCAGATTCATCACGTACACCAATCGGCGAGGGTCAAGACAGTTGTCTCTGAAATGCCAAGCGCTGTCAGGATCTCCACCCGCTGATCGGCCTGTCATGTACCATCATCGACATCGTACCGGCCAAGGTACGGATCCTGCGGGTCGTAGACGACCATGGGTCCGCGCAAGCCGTCGCAATACTGCGTCGCTGAATTGGAATTGAATCTCAGCGGGAGAATTGGAGAGTGGACAGGAAGACGTACAGAGATGAGAGTGATACCAGAAGGTACTCCAACAGAGTGAGACGATTGGGGTGGTGGAAACGTTCTTCTAGACTTACCCAGCTTGGTTCACGGTGAAATCGTAGAGGAATGAGTTGCCGTGGGCAATTGGGCACTGTGTTATGAATGCAGGGCTGGATGCGCTTGGTGAGCCATGCTGCTGAGGTGAAATCGCATGCTTACCCATCGTACGAAGCAGTTCCTTTCTGAATGAGGTTTCAGCCCTGTGGAACCGATTGAACAGCCTGAGAAGACGTTTACCTGGAAGATGCCGTGCCAATGCTATATGGAATTTCTTTTCAAGTCAGAGGAGGGAAATTAACCTCATGAACTCACGATGGACGTAGACTGAAGCATTCTGGAGTCGAACTGGTTGTTGACGACGTTGAGCTGGAAGCGATCGCCCTTGTTCCCAATGATCGTGGTGCCCGGGGAACTGGCCGCCAGAAAAGGACAGCAGGGCGCGTCGTACCATCAAGCGTAACAGACGCATTGGCCACAACGATGTCGCCCACTGGACCGACAGTCGCGGCCGACGCGAGTTTCGCCACAGCAAGCGCGATTGAGAGGAAAAAAAAGCAGAGAGCTTGGTCATCTTGCGTTTGGAAGAGTGGATCGAACAGGAACGAGGCTGCGCGTTGTCTTATACAAGGCAATTCCGGTATTTTTGTCGCCGACATTCGTCTTGTTGCGCTTAGCACTGTGGCGGTATCGCCGTCGGGGATGAGGGCCGAGGCTGGCTGCAATGACCGGTGCCCCTGTCCCTGGCCGCTTAGTCTCCGTCTGCTGGTGTTTTAGATACATGCCAGTGTTGACAAACCTCCTCTTGAGCAATGGGACAGCCAAGTCCAGACGCACATGGCCGTTCGGGACAAGCTGTGTCGTGCGTGATGTGTCACGCCTCACTGGCACCAACTCACGGCAGCAGTTCGGCGACATCAGCCGATTTGTTCGTTCGGTTGCAGTCAGAGTAAAAAATTGAGAACGGCTGAAGGTGGTGGTTCCATGGCATCGGTAGCAAGCAACGTGGATAAATCACAATGCCCTCCTGGTCGAGCGGTACCTGTACCTCTGGAGCCTGGAAAACCATGCTTCTTGAGCCTATGGTCGAAACGCTACAGTAGGTCATTTAAAACCTCGTAAGTATTTCCCGCTGGATTTGAATGTTGCCCATGAGCCTGCGCCGTTGAATTAATTCGTGGAGGCTACCATATTATCAATAATGGCCGCAGTTTAATTCGGAGGGCAGCGGCCTCCCACCCACCCCGCTTCCGGTCGTCCTGTCCCAATTCTGAAAGTAAAGCCGGAACGGTGCTTGTTCAGTGGCTCACGGCCTCCGGCCTTGTGTCCCGCGGCGTTCAGCCCCACTCTTTTATTGAGTACTGGCACTTGGATTCCCGCGGCCACCCACTGTCCTCTCTCTGCTTTTCATCTTTTGGCTTGCTGTGCAGAAGAAAACTCAGTGATTTGCACTTATATTACAGCCACCTCACAGTGCGTTGTTGCAGCCATCAATCCAAGTAAAGAAGACAAATCTCGCAAGTTCATGTTCTCCGAAAAGATGCATGTCCACGGTGAGCATCGCGACAAATACGAGCCGGAAAGACATTCCCTCGCCTTCTATTTATGTGAAGGCTTGGAACTTCTGGCCGGAGTTGGTAGAGAATATTTTGACGCGTTGGAAAGCGTTTAGAATTGGGGTGGTTGGATTTTAGTTGTACTTGCGGCGTTCAAGTTGATGCAGAACGGATTGATATTTTGCATATGGATGGGAGTTGCATTTATAAAACTTATCCGAGCACATTGAACTAATATTCAATACAGAAATTATCTCCAAATTACACTCACAGGTGTTCTGTAATTGTTTCAATGACTTTAACGTCTCATCGCCGAGATCCCCGGACAGTTCGCTGAATTGGGAAACCTTCCAACCAAATGACGGTGGATGGTGAGTCGGCCGATTGCAGGCAGTTTTATGAGTCGGGGGAATTAAGTCTATGCCGCAACCTTGACAAGGCCCAGGCCCACGGGACGAGTCGGGAGGAACCGATCGAGCATTCACGGATGATTGATAATCCATGATTTTGCCAGTGATCTGAGGAGCGCATTTAACGGTTTTTCAGCCACCATGACCGGTACTTACGGGGAATGGGGGAACCTGTGGGGCTGCGAGCTTGGTTTAGACGGCGGAAAGGAGCCCAGGGCACGAATCTGAACTGATTTCACATCACCCCAAATTTGGCTAATTCTGGTGCACGCGCGGTAGGTAGGTACATGTAGGTAGGTACTTATGATTACACTGCACGGTCCGAATCGTGAATGCCGGTTTCCAGGAGCTCTCTCAGTGTACAAAGCAATCTAGAAAATACACCTTCGCCCTAGGCCTCCAAACCTGAACGCCTCCCAAGCCAAGCTCGCCAATACCACAAGTAGCCTTCCCGCTACCTGTGCCCAGCTGTATAGCCTGGTCGACGTCCGAAAGCGATCAGTAAATGCACAACTTCACCGCAGGATTACCTCTTCTCCTAACTCTCACCCATTCCACTGGGATTATGAACTGGCATAAGAAAACATCCTCTTGGCGCAAGTACGACTGGCGTGATGGACCGAAATCTATGCGGCGAGCATTGTAGAGGTCGGGGGCAGCTGTTCTGCGTCTCCGAGTCTTCACGAATCACCGATCATAGATCGTGCGGTGGAGAAACCGAAAGGTTGGACCTTCTCATTCATTTCATATCTACCAGTAAGAAAAGTGTGTAAAAGTGTGTTGGAGGAGTTAATTTGGACGCTGTAGCTGTTTGAATACCCAAAATCCAACAGAATCAGGATAGGCTGTCGCATGGCTGTCTGAAATTCTGGAGATGGGAATTTAAAGCAGCAACCAGATCCCGTTGTGCACATCCAACCCTCCCTATTACCTGGTGAATACAGCTTTTATGGCAGCCCAGAAGAGTTAGAAGGCCGCAGAAAAACGAACGACTCCAGATATTCCGGCCCTCGATGAGCGCACCGCAAAACAACAATTTTCGGCGGCTGAGGGACTTGAAATCGGCGAGCGAGCGATTCTTCGAGCAAATTTGGTTCAAGCTGGCCTTCAGGTGCAGCTAACATTCATACTCAGTGCTCATTGAAATCAACAGAGGCCGAGGAAGTGTATTGCAGGGCCATATGACCCCAGCTCGCTTTCGAAAGTGTCAGATGAATTCGATGCGATATCTCAGATAAAATCTTTGGATTTTCGTGAACTTGAAGCAGAGAGTTCCACGGGAAATGGGGAGATAGACTTTCACCGGAGATTACAGATAATGACACGGCGCCATTGAACATCATCGCGATCCGTACCGAACGTATACCGGCCACAAAGCATACAGCAAGGAGATGACCGGTGAAAGCAACTTCGGGCTCATTGCTACTGTGCAAGTTACAATCACGTTCAAAGGGTAGTTGCATCAAGTTCGACCTGTCTCGGTGGCCATCCGTTCTGAATGACATGATCTTGACGTACTATCTGGGAGGGGGATCCTGGCCACCTTGAACCTTTTGACTTATTGATGGACGTCCCGAGCACCACAACCAGAGTTTATAGCCCCTATACAACAGGCGCACATCCTGGAAACAGTCTAAGCCCACTCGGAGCTATTTTGAACATATATTTGTCGCGCAGTGAATTACTTTTGCAGAGTTCCCGGAAGGAAATCAATTACCTGGCCACCCATTCAAAATCGGGTGTCCGACTGCAGTGCATGTAATCATAGTTATAGGTCAGAAATCTTCCTTTTCATACCCTAAACTATAGAAATGAGCCATAAAAATGGCGGAGTAAAATGCATTTGATGTGGGGTATTGGTGCAGGGATCCCCTTTATGCAAGAAACAAAGCCCGTGTTGCAGCCAGAGGACTTGGTTGGCCAAAATAAATTTCACGGATGTTAATAAGAAGTGAATGAACACACCTGTGTCATGCTCCCGAGAACCCGACGTTTGAACTTCGATGCGCCAAATCTCAGGGTGAGATGGTGTTTCGGCAGAGCCTGAGGGAGGTGTGAAGAAGATAAAATTACAGAAGCCATTGGAAATTGAAGCCTTATATCTAATGATGAATCTTGACCACTGCTATACTTGGACGGCTAAGGTTCATTTGATATGAGGCTTGCCCGATTGCCGTCCCCACGCTTGTATTGCAGTCATTGTCCCGTGTTTGCGCAGTAGATAAGGGAGACATATGGACCATAATTGCTCTCAGAAGGAGCCCTGCAGTCATGGGAGCAGAACGAGCCCCGAAAGGCGCGAATTGGTTAAGAATTGGTGGAGAACGGAGTGAAGTGACGGTTCGGGGATAAGAAATTGATCTTCCCACCCTCCGATCCGACATCATCCGCGGCACCGCTTAACATCAACTCGTCATTTTCGGCTGAAATTTGGCAAGGATGGGCCGCCATGGGTTGTATTCCACCCCCAAAGCACAAAAATCACATATGAGTAAGTATATGGCCTTGTAATTGGCCAGTGGCCAGGTTCCTAGTCCGCCCAGGATGGCAGTCACAGATAGTATACAGTATCAATACAGTATACTTATATGCAATTCCCATTGCGTGAGGTGCTCAATGATAGCTCCTTTTGTCCCTGCTTCCGTACTACATATTGGTCCATCGACCGTGTCAACGTCGGCTAACTGAGGCCATCGCGGCCCCGGAACAGATTTCAAGTTTCAAGCCCTGGACGTAATGCCCCTGGAATTTGTAGTTACCGGGTCTGCAACGTGCAATTTGTTGACTACTTAGTGGCGAGTCCCGAATGTACCTATCCAACCTAACGTGGGAGCATGTTATATCGACCCTCTCCCCGGAAGATTCACCACGCTAAGCGCTACACAGCCTTCATATCCTGACGACAAGGCTGCACGCGCGCAGTCTAAGCCCTTCGCATTTTCTGCGTCCCGTTTGCTTCAGGTCGGGGCTCGCGCTCGCTCTCACCACCCCGTGCCATGCCGATAGCCTGGCAGGAGCTGTGTTCTATCCCATTGCGTTGGTGGAACGTCGACAATGCGGCTCATCTCACGGAGGGTCCACTATCAATCTTGTATGTCATCCCTTATCCTTCAACATATTTTGATCCTTGATCATCCCTGGGCAGTCACTCTACATCGCATCAACATTACGTCCCCGAATATAAGCCCCTTTTCCCTTTCAGTCACAGTGAACGTCGAGACTGCACCTCGACTGGGGGCTTATTACTCACGACTATGTGGATCTAGAACGACCCTGAACTGACCGGTGCTAAACGTCACTTCACACGATACCCATCATGATTCATTCTGAGACCTTCACCTCCACGCCGGAGAATCCCTTCACCTCCTGGTAATAACTTCTAGTGTCATCATCGAGCAAGGTTCCGTGCAATCTGGTATTAGTAACGGTTCGCCCTCGATGTCCTTATCAGTTTAATCAGCCCGCGGTTCATGTCATCCATCCGCCGCTTTCAGGTCAATTCCTAATGTTAGTGTTATATTTCTGTACATGATGATCTTATACGGCACAACGGCTCTGCTGCCAGGCATCCCACATTCCTAGTTACGAAGATGTAAGCAACAAGTATGGAGATCCTGGGTCAGTGTTCTGACATATACAGAGCCTTGCCTCTCTCATGAGTTCTTTGGCCTAGATACCCTCCACTACGAGGAGCATCCTCATTGATTACAACGATCCCTTGGTTCAGTATAATTCCCCCGGAGGTTGGACGTAGGGAGGAAAGCTGGTTTGGGAGTTTCAGGTAACAACCCACACATCTGCAACGCCGGGTCATACAGCGAGGCCAACATTTGAGGGTGCATCTAGCCAATTTAGCTCCACAGTGCTGTACTCATACCAATGGATCTGAAACTCGGGAATATCTATCAGTGTCTATGGCACCGTCGCTGCCAACACTGGGCAATCGAGAATGAATTTCTCCATCAACGAAGTGATAGTCGTTTTTTGCATACCACCAGTTTTACAGGCAGAAAACAAGTCGAATCGAACCTTATTCCTCGACTCCTCCGTATACATCTCTTGCTGGACAGAGGGCGTTAATTGAGAACAATGACGCGAACTTGACGTACTCGCCTGATCTCGTGATTAGCAAAATCCCAACAACTCAGATGACTGGCTCGAACACATGAAGCTTAAGCATGTCAGCGATTCAGCAGATCGTGAGTTGCTCTTTCCTTTTAAGGTGCGTTTTCCTCTCTCCCCTTTTTGGATGCAACCAATGGTTCATGACCAGGGACTGGGATATCAATCGTCGGTGAACCTCCCACACGGGGTTCAGTGCATACCACAATCCCAAAAGCTGAACCAACTCTTCAATTCGGCTGTGCTACCCCCTTGGAGCTCACATTATGAGTCACTGTTCTCGCCAGAAATACACTCGCAATTGATTATTTCCTTGTCACATCAGAAGTGCCACCTCCACTTGCGTCGTCTGCTTCTCACCAACCTGCACCAACGGGTCCCCCTGCGGCCAACAGTCCTCAGTCCGCCACCCAGACAACGAATACCCCCCCTATCGCTGCCATAATTGGCGGTGCAGTTGGAGGCTCGCTCTCCTCCTGCCACTTGCCGCGCTGCTGATGTGGTGACGCAGGTCGCGACGCGCCAGCCAATCAGGTGCGCACACAGCTACTTTCAAGAGAACCTCGCATCTGATATGAGGATCCAGCTTTCGAATATTCAGTGACATCTGAGCCCGATTCATGGGTAGCCAGGCATGGCAGCGTAGCGAGCTTGACCATCCTGAGCGAAGATGAGGAGAGTCAGCACCCTAAGAACTTTGAGAAGGAGAGGCACCCATCTCGGTGCCTCTCGCGGCAGTGGCCGATGGGGTTTGGGGGGCAGGGCACGAGGGACAAACACGTCTTTTTGCAGGCAAGATATGTTTGGAATCCGATTTTCGGGTCCCAAAGATGTATCCGCCACGGCTGTGTCTATTATGATCAAAGCTATAATCACTGCAAACAAATGCAGCGTAGCCACCGCAACCAAATTGTCGCAGTGCAGATTGTGCCAAATCGCTTTGTATTGTGTGAGTCCACTAAATATGCCCTTTCCCTGTGAAGTCTGACCCGGTCTATGGCAGCCGAGAGAATGCGCACTGGCCGGCACACAAGGCTGAATGCAGACGCGCCAGAGGTAGTATCGATTCAGCGCTGCCGGACGAAGTTCTACGACCCGGTGCTAGAGACTGCGCTATCGCAGCGATGCGGCTGCCCGAGAACCCGCACATCAAGCGCAAGGAGATGCTTTGTGTCAATCTCTATGACAAAGGCGATCCCACCCTCCTCGTCCAACAGCGATTTATGGTGCAGAGCGTGGGCCGCCGCTCATCTGCGGACCTCCTTCCAGGCTCGAGGTTGCGACCAATCATGGAGCGCTACTCTCAGCACTGAGAACGTGGGAAGCTGGAATTTGGGACAAACTTCTATGCTTCTATGGCTGCGTGCGTAGTTGGCCTCTGCGTGACATATGGAACCAACTGAGAAGTACCGAGCACTTCCACTGAAAGAATGATACATTTCTCCATCGGAAAGGACTTCGCTCGGGCGAAGCTTGTGCGCCAGGAGTGGTGAATGTGGTTCAAGGAATATGTTGCCCTTGGGGCCAACATGAAGGTTTGCTGCGGGCGTATGCCGGCGGTGGATGGGTTCATGACGAGGAGAAACGAGTAAGCTTTCGCTTTCTCTGTCCACAGGATTTGCTCATTGTTCCCTAGAAAGCATTTTGGGGAAGTAGCACGCCGACCATGTTTTGGCCTACAGCTTGAAGGTGCGATTGCGTTGCTACCCATTAGTACATTCCGGAAACCTATAGAGTGGAAAGAAAAAAGTTCACGGATGCGGAAAGCGTACTTTGAACGTTCCGTGGAGAAAAAGGCAGATTAATTACATTTCTAGGTCGGTCTAGCAGCTCTAGCGCTATTTAGCCTGAGGAGTGCCCTCCGCTCCAGCACGCAATTCGGCGAGCAGACCTCTAAGACGTTGCCGGAGTTTCTTGACAAGTTCGTCCTCATCCGCGTCAGGCGGAGGCTGTCAAGAGCACCAAGGATTGTAAGGGCACGTTAGGAACGGACGGCAGAAATACCAGTTGATCTAGAAGGTACTAATAAACGAAGATCAGCGAAAATATACTTGCACACGGCGATCAAGCGCACCTCTGCCTCATCAATGGTCTGGAGGACATGCGGACATCCGCGCTAAGTGAGTAGGTCAAGGAGCTCCGCTGAAGATCGTACCAAGATGATTGGGCCTCTTCGATTGAGTTGGAGAGCGTTTCAGCTTGGAAAGGAAGCTGACGACGAAACGCACCGATTCATGGTGATGGCAAGAAGCAGGAGTGCCGGGAACTACCGAGGCCACATGGGTGGTCACGCGCCAGCCAAGCTGAAGCTGAGTTCAAGTCGAGTTGCAGCCAAGTTGCAGCTATCCGCAAAATCTTAGACGCTTTTCAAAAAATAGTTCAGTCTAAGGATTGGCTCCAACGGACTCCAAATTTCGTCACTTGCGCTCGCTTGCAGCGCGAGTTGACATTCCGAGCAATTCTCGGTAGTTTGCAGTGCTGTTGGAGCTGGTTTGACAGGTCAACTTTTTCACAAAGTGTCTACGATTTTGAGGACAGCTGTCAAGTTGAGGTTGTCCGAGTACTGGGCTTTTTTCTGTGTCGTTCTCCGGGACGCAGAACGTGCCAGATCGAGGTCATTGTCTTCCAGACCGTTCGAAGCCAGTGTTGTAAATTAAGGCCTTATTAAGGGTCTCAGCTGACGTTAAGGCCTTAATGGAAGCTAAGGGTTAATTAAGGGTATTAAGTTAAGGGTAGATTAAGGGTTAACATGGTGAAGAACATCAAAAACCAGAGATGTTATGTCAAATGTGGGGAAGAATATTGAGTCTAACCTTCAAATTCATTGCCTGAGTTGTTGCTCAACACTCAGCAAGAAACTTCATAACTTGTGCATTGCTTCTACGACTTAATACAAGGCTGTGCCGACAAATACAAACGGGGAATGATCCCAACATGAAAAGTCTATCAGCTGGGCAGTAACAACTCAAGGACCAGAATTTTTTTATGTTTTGAACTTTTGGTGCAGACTGTCTGCCAGGAGGCACTAGTTTTGCCTTGAGCTGAAAGATCTTCTGTCCATGGTTGTGCTATGCTAAGGCCTAAGTAAGGGCTTAATTTCAACCTGGCCGATGTTAAGGCCTTAGCTTAACTTCATGTTAAGCCCTTAATTAGTTAAGGCCTTAGCCTTAACTTACAACACTGTTCGAAGCAACTTCAACTTCGCTTGATGTCACCAGTGCCTGAATAAGACCCGCAGGCGGTCGAAAACCGCCAGAGTGGAGTGAGCGTGGATTCGACTGAGTTTCCCGTTTGCTTAAACAATTCGCAATTGCATCCATGCTGCATCCATGCCGGCAATCTGAAACTGACAGGAGAGATCTAGCCGGATATTTCTCGATGCACTCAACAACCCCGCAGCCTTGCGGTGGAACGATCTCCAAGCTCGCTGGGATCGCGGCCATATATTGACCCTCTTGTCCCCTCCTATAGTTCGTCGCGAACAACAAGCGAACAAGGCCCGTAATGTACGGAGCTATTTCGCCGTAGAACTCGAACGATCCGAACAAATAGGAAAAACGATCCCGGGGCCTTGTTTGATCGCCTCGAGGTCTGCCCGCCGCAGTTGCGCTCAACCAAGAGCTTGTCGGGAAGCGTCGGGATTTTGGGATCCTTTCGGCCGAATATTGTGTCAGCCGGAAGGATTCGGAATTGATATCAGATACCCCGGGGTGGCGGTCCGACCCTGAGAACATCCCTTGTTTTGCTTCCACGACCACGACAGGCTCGCAATTTCGGCGCAGTATCATTGGCCAGTCGACCCGATATTCATCCCGGAATGAATAGCTTGATCTCCTCGGTTCTCGCTTCGTCGACTGCTATCTGCGGCTGAAACGCTGGCTCTTCCGAAATCCGAGATTTGTTATGCTCACGCATTACAAAGTGTGAGAAGGAACGAGTCGGTGCCGAGGCTCGAAGATGGATTGGCACTTCTTCTAGCCTCTTCTGTGCGCTGATCGTGGCTTCTGCTTCTTGGCTGCTTGTTCCTGGCTTTGGAACCTACCTGTCTTTGTCCCTACCGATCCGCATTCTCGGAGCCCTCGTTTGAGCTTGTGAGGAATGCAAGACTTTCATGTCTGGATGGGGCCCACAGTTATTCGCTCAATTACTCTTGTCGCTGCCGCGTCATCAGCACATCCACCCCCGGCGGTTTCATGCCAAGATTCTTCCCTCTCACCGTAATGGGCTCGTGAGACCGCGATGTTGGCCCGGTCGTGACATCGGAGGCGGTCTCTAACACTCTGGTCAATCATGGCCGACGGATTCTTACCCATCAGCTCTCCAATCAACTTCCC
Organism: Mycena olivaceomarginata; assembly: GCA_029378375.1. Lineage (NCBI taxonomy): Eukaryota > Fungi > Basidiomycota > Agaricomycetes > Agaricales > Mycenaceae > Mycena > Mycena olivaceomarginata. The sequence goes on from JARKIC010000039.1 coordinate 387,694, forward strand.
GCGCTCGAACTCACGCAACGTGCGAATATTTAGCAAAATAGACCTGGTCGCACTCTCACGAAGTCTGGCGTCATCCCCGTTTTCCATCCGTTGGCACAAGCTCCTACTCCATACGTGCTGATCCAAGATACAGGAATAGAATTGTCTCCGGCGGCCTGCGCTCCTCCGTGAGTCTATTCCGCTAACCCGTCGCTCTGGATTGGTGTGCGTTGCGTTTTACAACAGTGAGCCATACGACTTAATTATAAGCCTCATCTTTACCCAGGGTCTTGGCATGCACGAGAAACGTATAAAGGCGCGACGGTGCCTGCCCAATGTTTGCAGGGTCAACTCGTTCGACATCGCACAATGTGGGCCTCCTCTCTCCGGTTCGCAGCCTTGGCGCTGCTCCCTTCCTCTGCTCTCGGCGCACAGGTAGTGTTCAACTTGAACATCGTCAACGCCAGCTCTCCCCCGATGGCTTCGTCCGGGAGTGGGTGACTTTTTCTGTGCGAGCTACGCCCTTGCTAACGACCTTCTAGCACTGTTGTCCCGAATGGAACGTTCCCTGGTCCGACCTTCAAGCTCACCAAGGGTGATTCGGTGGTGATTCACACCCACAACCAACTGTGGGTGCCATGCTTCTTTTGCCTCGGCTATTCTCATGAGAACACAGGACGTCGCCGGATATGCGTCGTAGCACCAGTATTCACTGGCACGGCTTCTTCCAGGCGCGAACCTCCGGAATGGACGGTCCCTCGTGAGTGGCGACACCCCCAACTTCCTTCACTGTTTGATAGTTGTCAATTCATAGATTTGTGAACCAGTGCCCGATCGCACCCGGCACCACCTTTGACTACGTTTTTCGACACCGCGGGCCAGACCGGAAACTACTGGTACCACTCCCACTTGTCCACACAGTACTGTGATGGTTTGAGGTAAAATGAATACAACGGCACAAATTAGTGGCTGAACATTTTCAGAGGGGCGTTTGTGGTTTACGGTCAGCGGTTTTGTTCTAGCAGCATGTATGACAAGCCTTGACAAGATATCAGATCCCAATGATCCCTAGCTCATCTCTAGTAAGAATCTCAACTGTATCCGTGGCTGCCAGAAATTGACTGCATCCTTCCAGCGATGTTGACGATGGCAAGTCCTTGTATAATACCTTCCGCTGCGTAACCGTTGCTGATTGCGAAAGATCAGACTCCACGATTATTACTCTGGGTTTTGTCTCCACATTTTTCTGTGACCCGAAGCTGATAATATCATTTAGCCGAATGGTACCGTGCGTATTCTGCACATGGTTGAAGTATTGGTCGGGATATTAACCGGCTCCCAGATGTCCTGGCTCCGGCTGGTCAGAAACAGCTTCTTCAAGACTGGAATCGTTCCGTGAGTCGCACTCGACACAAGTTCGCGGCTGAAGCTAACTATGTTCACTAGGGTGCAAGACTCCGGCCTCATTAACGGCAAGGGGTGCGTAGTCCCGTCGGATCATTGAATTAGGATGAAACATTAATTTGCTGTCAGACGCTATGCGTGGTGGCCCCCTTGGTGAGTTCCCGTATCTTCGGGGTAGTTAGAGTTCTCACGCCGGGTCAAGTTCCATATGCTGTGATTACTGTCACAAAGGGCTTGCGCTACAGGTAAGCTATTGGACTGTTGCTAGCATCGCGTTTTGTGCTGACCACCCATGCAGATTCCGAGTGTTCTCGCTGTCTTGCCGGCCGTTCATGACCCTCTCTTTCGACAACCACACCTTCGGTGCGTGAGGTGTCGCACGTCTGTCTCGGGTGCTGACGCGCTCCCCAGACGTCATTGAGCTCGACGGAGTTGAGCACGATCCGGTTGCCGTTCCAAAAACGCAGATATATATGCCGGTGTGTAGCTGTTTCCCCGGTTCCTTAGGCGGAAGTTGATCAATTCTTGTAGCGCAACGCATTTCGATCGTATTGAACGCGAACCAGACCGTCGGCAACTACTGGGTGCGTTCCAGTCGTAATCCAGAGCGAAGGCTAATTTCTGCCTCCAGATCCGTGCACCGTAATTATATGTTCAGGTCCCTCGATTGCGTGACTGACGGTGTCCTAGCCCACTGGAGGAAGCGCCGCCAACAAACCCGAACTGTGAGTCTCTCTCCTCTCTGTGGAGCGTTACTGAACCACATCTACGCATTAGTCCAGCCCAACCTTACGCTTGCCATCCTCCGTTACGTGGGAGCTCCCGGCAGTCGAGCCCACGACCGTAAACATTCCTGGAGCGAAGTTGGACGATGGTCTCATGCATCCCATTGCCTCTGAAGGCCCCGGGAACCTCGGTTCCGGCCCTGCCGACCTTGCCGTGACGCTCAACATTGCCCAGCCCAATGCACCCTTCTTCGACATCAACGGAATTGTGCGTCCTATTTTTCGTCTTGCTTGTGCTGTTCTCATGCCACTGGGCAGTCGTACCTCTTCTCCAGTTTGCCAGTGCTCTTGCAGCTTCTAAGCGGTGCCGCGAAGGTGATTTGGACACGCTATATGTCCGAAATGAACTGACCTGAAACAAATGAACAGCCCACGGACTTCCTGCCCTCGGAACAAGTGTATGCCGCCGCTTCGGCATTGCTGATTCAACTGTCTAAATCGTCTACAGGATCATCCTGAAACCGAACGCCATCATCGATATCTCGATTCCAGGCGGCGGAGACCACCCCTTCCATTGTGCGCTCCCCTTCTTTCCGTCAAAATCCTCTGAACTGATCAAAACGCAGTGCACGGCCACAACTTTGACGTCGTTCTGCAGCCCCAACGCTGTCACGCCCAACTACGTCAACCCGGCTAGACGTGACGTCCAACCGAGTGCGCCGCCCCCCCTTATATCTTGTCCTTGGCTTAATCCAGGCACAGTTAACGGCGGAAACACGACCTTCCGGTTCTTCAGTAACAACCCTGGTGCCTGGTTCTTGCATTGGTAAGCCTTTACCTTCCTGTATGTGAATAAATTTCATCCCGCAACTCAGGCCACATCGACTGGGCATCTGGAAGCCGGTTTGGCTGTCGTGTTCGGTATGTTTTCTTTGAGATCGCACCTGCCTTCGTTGACTCAATGAATGATGGCTAGGTGAAAGCCCCGCTGCCAACATCGCCGGTCCTCAATCGCAGATCCAGACAGACCAATGGAAGGCGCTGTGCCCGACCTACGACAACCTTGCGCCGGAGTTCCAGTAATCGGGAGTCGGAAGAAATGCCCTTGACGTTAATGTTTCTCATATCTCTAACTGGTTTAAATCTCTCATACTATCTACGGGGCGTCCCACCAAACATTTGAAAATGATTCTTTTCTGACGGTATAACGGGTGAACTGAGCGAGACGTGTTGAATGCTGAATTGACGTTTCGAGGTTCTCGCGACAATGGGCGCTTTTTCGGAAGCAATCCTACATCGGACTTGAGCGATCTGGACTTCAGCAGCAAAAAGACGTAGCCGGCTAACAAACTGTCTAACTTGGAAAAAAGCGCAACTCACAGGCAATAGGGTCGATCGACTCTCAAACCCAAAGGCTGGCTGTACCCCCTCCCCTCCCCCCGGAAGTCGGTCCGCCCACCTGCGGACCGATGCACGCAGCCAAATTTTCCGAAACCAACGCAGTGACGTCACCTCTTCAAAGCAAACACTTGTTCGGTCCGACTCGCTTTCGATGAATCATTGAATATCTCTCGTGAATGGATAGAAAACATTATACAAACCACACAGGCCTCTTCGGAAGGTATTAGAATGGGGTGGGTTGTCAAGTCAGCTTTGTGTAAAAGGGACCGCAAAGAGACAAAATCCGACATCCATCAAGAAAACCGAATGTAACTATAGGCGCTATGGAGCGCTTGATAGCGCTTGACAGTACTTCATAGCACTGCATAGTGGCCATAGTACATCTGGTTTTCCTGATGTCGAACGAGACCGCGCTCAAAACCGAAAACAGGTCGGACCGGGCTCCGGCCACAAGCCCGAAAAGAGGTCGATTTCACCGCTTTTTTCGGCCCGCCCGACTCTTGCGCCAGCGTGCGCAAACCTTCCAGGAAGTAGAGACATTGAGGGAGCAAGTCCTGGCTCGATATACTTTCCTCGCATTGGTAATACTCGGTTTGGCCTGCGAAACTGGCCCAGGAACCGGGGCAGCCGGACGGTGTCTTTGCGCTGAAGGGGCTGAACAGACCTCTGACGGGCAGACGGCCGTTCCGGCTCGATAGTTTTGGTGAGGTCACCATCGGTGAACCTGAAGTAGAGGGGAGAGCTGTTTTGGGGACTTGATTGCTGAACCTTTAGGTTTGGCTACCCAGGGGAACTTGGGCCTACACCGCCGTTCCTGCATAACATAATTAGAACATTTTCGGTGTGAGCTCGACAGATCATTGATCCGGTAATGTTTACGGGATGCCAGCGAGCTGCGCTTTTCAGTACATCATCCGGACGTTCTCAAAACCTTCCGCGAATACTCTTGGAACCTTCTGCCTAATGTCTATGTATGATACCTCGTCAGTCCGTGTACAAACAAGCACAATATAGCCACTTGTCTCCCACTCGTACCAATGTCCCTCTCCGACGAAGAACAGCCCATTCCCACCAGCGACCCATTCGAAGAAGTGCTATTGCCGAGCTACTCACAGCGCGAAGAGACCCGGGAGGAAGTCGAAAGCCTGATGCTGGACCAGCACAAGCACTCACAGGCCAAGCAAATACGTCGTATGCTGATCAAGGCCGATGAGAAGAGGGGGAAGATGTACGTCCACTCCGTTTTATGTATCTACATGCTTCTTATCCTCGCCTTCAGTCCAACACATTCCGGGAAATCTCAAATCGGCCGGCCATACCGTTCTAAAAACTTCGTAGTATGTAGACTCATGCCTAGACTCGTTCCTTCTTCCAGCTTAATCATCTCTACAGACGCCGACAATGACGTTGATATCGATCTGCTCATCCTACACTGCAGTGAGCTGGAAGAAGAGCGCGACCGGGCCCAGGAGGAGTGCCTCCTCCTGCGGAGTGAGAAAGACAAGATCGTGCAAGAATTGAGCCAGTGCAAGCGCTCTTTGACCTTCTTCAGAAAGAAACGGGGCGCTGGCGTTGGGCAGCAGCGAATGCAGACACTCGGGTGCGGACTGTACTCCGAGAGTTTCAAGCCGCTCTCGGAAAGCTTGCAGATGCGGCAGATGTACTCAGCCATCCTGCATAGTTTAGTAAACATATTTGTCTGTCAGCTTTATTTTTTCAAATGCTATATACACTATAATCTTGATTGCGTCTCGACAACTGTGAACAGGAAGACTCGGATCTGGAAACCAAAAAAGGCAATCTTTTGAGTGCGTCGAGTGTAACCAGTTCCGGTGCGGAATTACGAATCCCCATTGAAAGATAACATTTCCCAAGACAGACGAGAATGCTATTGTCTTGCTCAAATATTTTCTCGGTTACATACGGGAGCCCCCATGTGTACGAATTTTGCGTGCATTCGCTGATTGGCCCAAAAAGGTAATACCAGGATTACTGTACGCCCTGCATATCTGAATCCCCTCCATGCTCATCCTGTTGTCTCTGTGCCTGTGCAGATGCCATAGAAAGGTCCTTCTTTTTATTTCTATCCCGCGTTGCCTTACTTTTGGCTTGGGTTTCAGCGCGCTTCGCCGGTCCAAGTTGCCGAAGTTGTGCGGCAAAGCGACGATGGCTGACAATGCGATCTGAAAGATATGGAACTGGCACTGTCAGGGATCGAGGAAGAATATCCCGGATAAGGTGTGCATTATGCAGACCGTGCATGTTCAAAATAAATCGCGGGTTGTCTGAATGTTTTGTTTGGAGTTCTGTGAGGGTCCGTGAGGATGCGTTCTTGCCGAATGAAGACCGAATCTGTCTTGCATTGGCAGAAAACGCAGTCATGTTGTGCATTAAATGATAGCATGATTTCCTGAGAGCTTCTGCTCAGCAGAATACAATTGAATTACTATTTATCCACTCACATTGGCATTCACCGTGACGGTTGTAGAATTTTCCGTTGCCGGGACAAGTATAGGCATGTTCAACCGTTTATCCTTGACATCCAATACAATGAATGGATCCAGAACAACCACAGCATTGCCCGGTCTTGTTAGTATTGACCCATCCCGGGCCAAAATTTTTGTGATACGCCCGGCAAACGGTTTTTGAGTTCTGAAGATATTAAATCCATGTTGTAGCTGTGAAACTTGAAAACAGACCTTCCTGGTGGACACAAACACCCAGTAGCCGGGTTTGCAGATATCCCCAGACTGTGCAGTTACGTTTTTGCAACTCACCCAATTCGATCCGATTGGTGTTGGTTCAGGTGATGCCAAGTTCCAGGTTGAGGGATGTCTTTTTACAGAAGCCTCGAGCTTGACGGTTCCTAAGCATACAAAAGATTAATTAATAAGTCATCTATCAAGTTCAAGGAGAAGTTACCGCTCTGAAGTCTGCTTTTTTCCGACCATCCCAATCTGCGTTGCAGTTTGTCGTTTGATGCTAGGAAAGATCTGACACTGCTTCCAGAGCGCACATACTTTCCGTCTTCATTCTTCCACCATCCGCCACTAACCATATGTTTGAACCGTTCCATGTCACCCAGAGTTTTGGCAATATCACGGCTGGGTGAAAGATGGTTCGAGAAGATACTGCACAATCGAAAGATCGCATTCCAGCATTCTTGAATCTCGGTCGCATAAATCACAGATGGACCGAACCGTCGGATATCATCAATGGTGTGAGCGAGAACATGCAGCTTCCCTTTAACAAGAATCCGGTTAGGGTCAATTACGCCCCAGATATCCAGAAGGTTATTGATGAGAATTTCGAGATCGGCCTAATAAAGCAATCAGTGTACGTTTACAGTTTTGTGACGAAACAAACAAGATAAAGTTCCATATTCTTGATTTCTGGGTACCAAAGAAGCGCTCCTAGCTCTCGGTTGCTTTCCACAGATCAAACAGCAGCGGAGTGCATAGATCATGCAGATGAAATACGCCAAGCTGTTGCAACATCTTGAAATGTTTGCCGATGAGTGAATTCTTGTATTGTACCACGTATCGAGCACGAGGGGGTGGGATAGATAGACTGTCAAGATTTGAACCTTGAAGTCGACTCGCAAACAAGTCCCCTTTTTTATCATCCCAATTTTTCGTCAAGTCGTGCCAGACATACTTATTGTTCCCCAGCAGATATGTATGCAAAAGCTCGCCCGGTGTATCGTGATGCGGATCAATGCCTATGCATAATTTTAGTTCACGAGACGAAGGTATATTAACTTTAAATACCCCGAAGGTCCAGAAGGACATTATAATGTACTCCAGGTTTTAAACCGAGTCCAAGTCTCAGGGCTGGGAAAAGGTCTGAGTGATACAATGAGGCCAAAAAGAACTACTCACGATCATTCTCTGGGAGTGGTATAAACTCGTTCGGCTGCTGAACAACCCAATCCCACAGGTCTTTCTGAATGCGGTACTTGATATGAGTCTTGAGAGCTGCACGCTCATCTCCCCGACAACTGGACCGGTTCAGTTCTGGATCCCGAGTATCTCGGTTAGATAGCTGTTCTTGATGCGCCACTTTCGCTTTTTCAAGCAATTGTGTAATCCAATATTGCGAAATTTTATCTTTAACTCCTGTCGATGTATAGGACGCATCCAACGCAGTTTTATCGCCGAGACATGCCATCCAGACCTGCCACTGAATTATTTGAATGGTCACATCTGTCTGGCGCGGCTCTCCAGGCTGAAGTAAACCGATCAGTGCACAGCCGGAATTTTTCTATGGTCAAAATACCTTATAGAGTGCCCCGTAGCCTTCATCGGTCTCGCGATATTCTTTGGTACCACCTGTGAGATCACGGCGACAGCCATAATTGCCAACCATCCCAATATGTGATGATGTCTCTGATTGTTGGGGATTATCGGCTGGGAGAACATGCGGAATAATTTCAAACAGGATCTCTTGCTCTAACTCGCAGTCGTATGCTTCATGCCAGACACCAGGAATACTAGCATGGTGTTAGATATGTAGAAAACAAAATATGTCGACCGATACATACCAATCTTGGCTGAGTGCCACAAATTGTTCCGAGGAGGAGGCGTAAGGAGAGGTTGATGCAAATCGAACGAAATATTCCTGCTGAAGCTTCTGATGCGGAAGATTCAGGTTGGTAACATACATATTCGTATGTGCGTTGTATTGTTTGCTAACATTTCCCGAAACATCATCGCTCCACGGCATTATTCGCATGCGAAACATTGGCCGTCCTTGAGCCTTTTCTCGCAATGGATGGGGCATGGGATAGTTTGGAGAGTAATCTGTTCATTGATAAACAATATCTATCCCAAGAAGACAGATCACGCACTTGTAAATTTGATGTTTGAGGAAGCAGCATTGATATCGAGATAATTAAAACACAGATTTGATGCCAAGATTCTTCGCAGACTCCCAGTCTTGATATTGAAGCAAATCCCCTACCAAGAAAATCAGAATTGGTTGTCTTTGCAAAGGAAAGAGAGTAACTTGTTCAGAGTGGACACGGTCAACATCATAAGCATCGGCTGTGAACGACATTGTTGGCTGTCACCCAGCGAAGTGGCACAACATAGTCTCCATCAGCTAATTGGGCCAGTTCTTTTATATAATAATGACGGTGAGACTGGGACTTGTCCTTCCAATTGGCCCACATAGGAGAAAGATCGTCAGGATCTGTTTCGATTGTCCACTTCTCAGACTGCCAAAATTCCGATATTGGACCCGAAAGCTCAGGATATAAATGTATGAATGGGCCGAACAAGGGGATTTGCCCAGTCCTGTGTATAGATGTGTCAATTCTGGCTGGCAGATTAGAGAGTGAAATATGTACCAGGGCGAAGAGTTTGGCGGGATGATTCATATAAAAATGATTTCCAAGCGACGATGTGTGATGTTCGCTGTTAATTCCGATATCCCGAGCCAATGACTCTTGTTTCTTGCGCAAAGCGGCAAAGCTAGGCACATTGGGTGTTTTACATTCACGCATTACCCAGATGATTGATTTCAAGTGGTCGTCAGACAGCCGGAGTCTGGGTAAATTATCAAGAAGATCAAGCATGAACATCTGATCGGAATATCAGCACCGCTGTCATTTTCGAAAGGGAGCAAAAAGCGAACGGTTCGTGATCCATGCGGTAACCAAGCCTCGTCTTCGTCAGTTCTTGCAAACCCGAATTCATCTTCGCCTTCCTCGTCGGACTCATCGTCAATTCCTGCTCATATCAAAGTCGTGAATCTTGACGCAATGCACGGAAGTAGATTCTTACCCATTCGGCGCATAGCGGCTGCAAAGGCCCCGTCCACAGTCGACTCTGGCTCCAGTTCATCTTCTAGCTCTTGGGAGAACTGGCCCAACTTCGAATGATCCGGCAGAAGAGCCAACCGATCGATTTGCTGCTGAATTTCGGTGCGCTCAATCCTATCGTGATCTGGGAGTTTCCCGGCTGAGAATGAGATCCTCTGGCCATTATTATCAAAAAAGCCATCATCGTATTGCATAACCTCGAAGAAGGGATTTTCGGAAGGACTTGGCGGTCTGCGACTTGGTTCCAGTGGTGTTTCAGGGTGCGCTCCCAACATGTCGACAAATGAGAGCGGCACTGCCTTTGCTCCTGGCTGAAGATCTGCTGACATCGAGTTTTTTGTGTTCAGGGCCTTCAGTGCCTCTTTATGTGCATTGGAGTCAATATGCCCGGCCTTGGAAGCTCTTTTGATTCTCTTTTCAGCATTTTCGTGGTCGGAACAGATGCGGCAGATCAAACGACTCGAGTCGCCTGGAGCATTCTCAAAGCCTGGAAGCAGAATCAAGATTGTGGAACATAAAGATTGTCTTGGACTCCCCTGCAGACTTAACTCGCTGCGCAGGCATTCGGATTTACTTGAGATTTACGCGATGCAACGGCAGGTCACTGGCAGTCCACATGATGCCGAGAAACCATTTTTTTTATTCGGTTCTCTCTCTTTCTCTCTTCATCTCTCTCACTCGTCTCTTTTTTCTCCCCAAGATCCACTCTCATTTTAATCCACCACTCTCTTCCTTCTTGACATGAGCTCTATACCCCCACACTGGCTCCTGCACACCCCTCCTCCGAGCCGGCCGTCTGGAAACTCAGTCCAGGACTTCGACGATGATGGTCTAACTTCACTCTCAGGACCGCCCCAGTCTTCAAGCCCCATCACTGAGCAGTCCCTTCCTCTGCCAATGCTTTCTCTCAAGCGTCCCGGTGAGGACTTGGGTCAGTATGCAGAGCATGTATCGCGCCGTCTGCGCCTCATGCCAGAGGACGACCAGGAACTGAAGCTTTCAGCCAGGTCTGCTCCATTGCTTTGGATAGCCCTTTTCTGATCTTTTTCCCGTCCAGCTTACAGGTCCGGAGCAGAGCGTGTGGATTGCCGCTCACCTTCTTGAAAGCAATCACCGAATCTCCACCCTCGTGCCTATAGAGGCCGTGTACCGTATTCCCGCAGTCCTTACAGTGAGCTTCACGATTTTGGGAAAGCCTGATCTGATGAGCGACAGGGCCGCATTGACATGACTTGTTTTCTTGCCTTGGTCGATCACAAAGCTTTTTCTTATGTCCATAAGAGTGCTGTACATGGTCCTATAGCTCGGGTGGTTGTGCGTGTCTCAAGTCCCTTTCTTTTTGAACTCTCTATCAATTTTTTCTTCGGCAGAATTACCTCGGAAAACATCCGTCATGGGGGCTCACTTCGGACCTGAAGGCTGACCGGAGCAAGTTCAAGGTCATCAAAGGGCGAGTTGGATCGCAGCTTACACATTACCGCAATGTGATAAAATCGGCGGTGAGTCGTTGATGCTTCTTCTCGGTGATGACTATCTTCCTTACCTGTTGTGTATCAGATCGGGGACTCTATCGGTCACCCTCGGGATCCCACCGAGCCGATTCCCCGGGGAGAACCCACCTGCAAGGATGCCCAGGACATCCTGGTGCTTTGTCAGCGCATACTTTCCTTGGGAGGGAAGGTTGCTCCCGACATCAAGCTGTCGATGGAGATGGCAAGCCGAATGGCATATGTGGTGCGTTCCTCATCCCTCTTTTGTCTGCGGGCTCTCATGCTTATATAAAGCGTCACATTTATCAAACCAAACTCGACAAGAACACCAAAAACAAAGACGAAGAGGAGACTGAAGCAGACAAGGTCCCAGGGTTCTGGACGGCTGTCGATAAAGGCTTGGAAGAGATCCGAGAGGAAACACACGGCGTTGAGGAAGTCATGTCCCGGTAAGTCGATACAGTCCGCCCGAATAACATCCCCGCTGACAGATGATGCCAGCCTTTTCAGCAGATCTCTCGCTGACGACCTTGCCTTATACGGAAAAGTCGTGCTCGACCACCTGGCTGTTGTTCCCCCGCACACACTCGAATGAATATAACCGCACGCAGCCCATGCCATCTCATCGCATACACTCTCACTTTTAATACCCTATAATTTCTTTGCATATTGATAGTATTTAATCTGGATTCGCAATGCCCTGCCGATAATTACCGTACATATTTTAATTATCGTACATATTTGTGAATGAAGAGCAATTGGCAGCTATCTGCATTTTATCTCCGTCACATTCTAACGACATGAGAGAAAGTAAAATAGAACATGAGCGCTGTATCGTTGGCAAATGTCTCAAAAAAGGTCATAGAACCTTATGCCCGAGAGCATCTTAAATGGTTAGCGAAGATGGACCGTCGGCGAATCGCGTTTCTGGCATTCACGAAACCTTCTCGTACGATGACAGAACATTCCAAGGATTACCGTCACACATCATCTTTCTGACATTCGTCGGACATCATTCACAAATGGCGGTGTAGTTCTCTTTTGCTACATGTACAAATAAATTTAGTCACACAACATCGGTCATGGCGAAATAAATCGAAAGAAAATGGGACAAGACCTAGAAATAAATCAAAATGCAAGGGTATGTTTTTCAACTTCTTACCTGCCTGAATCCTCTTGCGCGACCCGTTTCATCGCCTGGAACCAAAGATATGCTCTGAGTTCAATTTTGGGTGTTAGTCATTTCTGCTTTGTGTTCGGGGCCCAGGCCAGTATCCGGGCGCGGAGAATATTAATCTCCGGGATCAATCACCACATCCTGATCTTGCCAGTGCACTAGGGCATCAAACTATCCCGTATTTTTACGGAAATACGGCCCGTAAAAACGGTTACGTCCCCGTACCGTCGGTGAGTTTAGTTCTTACCTGAACGTTACGGTGACGGTACGGGTTCGGCCCTAAACGGGTCCCCGTAACCAGCTGTTTACACGTAAAATACGGGTAGGCCAAGTGCGCAGCGAAATTAACTTGCCGAAGGTGCCGGGACAATGCCGGATCGCCTTTATGTCCGGAGAAAGCGGTTCCGCGCATCCGCGACTGGAAAACCCCTTGCCGACGCGTTTTCAACAATGATGTCGCCGGCGGCCCGTCGTGTGAACCAAATTCGCACCGCCCATCAGACCAAATTAGGGCTGTTTTTGCGTCTCTTGCTAGATTTCAGCCGTGTAGATGTTGAAAGTCCCTCGCTGCTCCAACCTCCATTCAGGAAAGAGGTGTGTTTCAGCGGAGTTTGTTCACGACTTACCATCACTGTAAAATATGCTGTAACGGACGGTACGTACAGGTCCCGTCCCGTTTGAACTTTCTTCGCCGGCGCTAATGTACGGCTTTGACCGTGGCGTAACAAAAATTCGGCCTAATTCATATGCTCATGTGCGTATTACGGACGGTCTGATGCCCTACAGTGCACACGAAGAGTCTTTGCTTCGACTTTGTTTCCTCCTCCATGTCCTCCCTGACTACCTTCCAGAGACCGAGAGTGCCAGCACACTCTGTCCCGACAATGTCACGACAATTGTGCACTTGCACATCAAGGACCTGGCGACATTGGTCTGGATGAAAGCAACGCAGAGATGAAAAGTAGAGATGAATCGGTTAACTTATAGTTTTTTTGCAAGGAAAATTTCTAACCCCCACGTTTTACGAATATTTGCTTTCAGAATGTGTAGAATCACACTTTTCTTTTTTTGGCCACAGTTATCTAAAGCGACTTTATCGAATTGAACCTAAAGGTTCAGCACCCGCCTCGAAGAGGCCCAATCCTAAGTCATAGTGGCAATGTTCTGCTTCCTTTTAAACCATTTCCAGACCGGCTTCCCAACGGTCAGCAAGTGATTGACACGAAGATCTGTGTGGGTAGAGCTTGTAGTTGTCCTCCAGAGCTCCAAATTCTTTCGCCGCATGCCCGCGTGTGCTCCCACCGAGACGTGCTCGGGATACCACGATGTTTCTGGTCGTGACATCCGAGGCCGCAAATGTCCGACGTGCTGCTCAATCATGGCGTACGGATTTCAACTCATCCCCGTTCCAATTGACTTCGCACTGCTGGATCGACTGTTATACCGAACAGACGTGAGTTCCCTTCTCACGATTACAACTGCCATCGCCGCTCATCACCGCTTTCCCGTCTTTCCTCATAAGCATCTACTCGGTTCTGCTCCATAAGTGCTGATCTCAGATACATATGTTCTTGTTGTCTCCGACGCCTATATGGCGTGAGTCTATTCTGCCAACCCACCACTGGCGATTGGAAAGTTTTGTGTTTTACAACGGTGAGCAATACCAATGGATTCAAAACCTCGTCTTTCCGCATGGAAACTTCATCTTTACCCAGGCTCTGGCATGGACGAGAAACGTATAAAGCTAAAATGTTGCTGAGTCTTTATGTCAACTTGTTCGCCATCGGACAATGTGGACATCGTCTGTCCGGCTCGCGGCTCCGGCACTGCTGGCCACCTCTGCTTTCGGCGCACAGATAGTGTTCAACTTGGACATCGTAAACGCCAAGCTCTCTCCCGACGGTTTCGTGCGGGAGTAGGGAATTTTTCACCGAAGCCGCGCCGTCACTCACAGCCTCGTAGCACGGTTGTCCCAAATGGAACTTTCCCTGGTCCAACATTTGCCGTGAACAAGGGCGACTCCGTTGTTATTCACACCCACAACAAGCTGACGAGTCCGGGCATGCGTCGAAGCACTTCCATCGTAAGATGTCTGGTTATGTACGCCCTAGAAAATTCTGATTGCCCCTCCCAGCACTGGCATGGTTTCTTCCAAGCGCGCACATCCGGAATGGACGGCCCTTCGTAAGTCTTTTGGCAGCCTTGAATTCTCATGCTCACCACCATCGCCAGGTTCGTCAACCAGGTACGACAAAATCAAGAGTAGATCTATGATCTCTGTTGACCTTCTCTAATAACTAGTGCCCCATCGCCCCTGGGGCCACTTTCGACTACGTGTTTGACACTGCCGGCCAGACCGGAAAGTTTGTTCATTTCTTTGTGCACCAAGAACGGCCTATTTATTAGCACCTAGCTACTGGTACCACTCCCACCTGTCCACGCAATATTGTGATGGATTGAGGTAAAAATGAATCCAACGACACATAACTAGTGGCTGAACATTTTTAGAGGGGCGTTTGTGGTTTACGGTCAGCGGTTTTGTTCTAGCAGCATGTATGGCAAGACTTGACAAGATAGCAGATCCCAATGATCCCCTGGCTCACCTCTAGTAAGAATCTCAACTGTATCCGTGGCTGCCAGAAATTGACTACATCCTTCCAGCGATGTTGACGATGGCAAGTCCTTGTATAATACCTTCCGCTGCGTAACCGTTGCAGATTCCGGATGATCAGACTCCACCATTATTACTCTGGGTTTGTGCTCCACATTTTTCGGTGACCCGAAGCTGATAATATCATTTTAGCCGAATGGTACCGTGCGTATTCTACACATGGTTGAAGTATTGGTCGGGATACTAACCGGCTCTTAGATGTCTTGGCTCCGGCTGGCCAGAACAGTTTCTTCAAGACCGGCATTGTCCCGTGCGTTACGAATATGTTCTTTCTCGGGCGGAGTAGTTGAATGCTCACTTTATCATCGGTCAGGGTCCAAGACTCTGGCCTGATCAACGGCAAGGGGTGAGATTCCCTGCATCATTCGCGCAAGAAGCTGGAACACTAATTTACTGTCAGACGCTATAATACGGGAGATTTGGGTAAGTCAGCGTCCTCGGCGCTGGTTCGGGCTCTCATGACACCGACAAGTTCCATATGCCGTGATTTCTGTCACCCAGGGCAAGCGCTACAGGTGAGAACAATGGCCTGTACATGCCATTATGCCTAGTCCTGACCAGCCACGCAGATTCCGCGTGTTCTCGCTGTCGTGCCGGCCGTTCATGACCCTCTCCTTCGACAACCACACATTCGGTGCGTCACTTGGCAAGATTGTGTCATTTCATAGTGTTGATATGTGGTTCAGATGTCATCGAACTTGACGGTGTATGCTCAGCACCAAGTCTAAGTAAAGAACCTCCGTCACTGAGCCTTTCCCTCAGGTTGAACATGATCCGATGCCCTTCCAAAATGCAGACGTCTATGCCGGTGTGTGCATATTCCCAAGGTCCCTTGGACTGAAGTTAATGAATTATAGCGCAGCGCATTTCGATCGTCCTGAACGCAAATCAGACCGTTGACAACTACTGGGTATGTTGCTTCCAAGTGATATATGCACGAGTGAACTCTAATTTCTGCTCTTAGATTCGTGCACCGTAAGCATATCTTTCTAAGCGCTCCATCGAACGCCCTAACTCTTCGGAACACAGTCCCACCGGAGGAAATCCTATCAACAACCCCAACTGTCAGTTTTTCCTGCTACTGCGATCGAAATTACTCATGTTTCATGGTCCCACTAGTCAATGCCAGCCTGACTCTTGCGATCCTTCGCTACGTCGGAGCTCCCGAGGTCGAGCCCACGACTGTGAACGTCCCCGGCGCGAAGCTCGACGACTCTCTCATGCATCCCATTGCCTCTGAGGGGCCTGGCAACCTCGGCTCCGGCCCAGCCGACTATGCCCTGGTGCTCAACATCACCCAGCCGAATGCACCGTTCTTCGATATTAACAACATCGTGTGTTTAATTCCCGAGAATCCTCATTATACTGCGTAATGTGCTCATTAACTGGCGTAGTCGTACATCTCGCCATCGCTGCCTGCACTTCTGCAGCTGCTCAGTGGCGCTTCGAAAGTACATTTGACTATCGTTTCTCGTTAGCCTGGATGCTGATTCAATTGGAATAGCCTACCGATTTCTTGCCTTCTGAACAACTGTACTGTTTTCCCGCCCACCTGCGATAATCTCATGCTGAAATATATTGCAGATTCCTGCTGCCCCCGAACTCCATCATCGATATCACGATTCCTGGGGGTGGAGCTCACCCATTCCATTGTATGTTTTAGTGTTCTTTCCTGTCTGCAATCTCTTAAACAATAGCGCAGTGCACGGACACAACTTCGACGTCGTTTTGCAACCGAATGCCCTCACGCCCAACTACGTCAACCCGGCTAGACGTGATGTCCAGCCGAGTGCGTTTCCCTTCTTTATTTCCGCCACGTTGATTTAATCGGACACAGTCAACGGCGGAAACACGACATTCCGCTTCTTCAGCAACAATCCCGGCGCGTGGTTCTTGCATTGGTGAGCAACCTTCTTGCTTCCTGCCATGCATAATCTTCAACTCGAACCGCAGCCACATCGATTGGCATCTCGAAGCTGGGCTTGCGATAATCTTCGGAGAAAGCCCCTCAGCCAATATAGCGGGCCCTCAATCGCAGATCCAGACTGCGCAGTGGAAGGAACTGTGCCCGACGTACGACGATCTCGCGCCTGAGTTCCAGTGAACGCGGAGTCTGAACAATCATGACATGAGCAAGGGCATGAGTGTTGGTTGGGCGTTGATGTTTGAATTTTGCAATGACAATGCTTTATCTTTTACGAGGTGTCCCACCTAGAGTTGAATCTTCTTTGCTATCGTTATGACCGGTGAACCTCGCCCTCCAATGGTTCAACTGTTCAATTTCGGCAATCCGGTGATCGCCCTGCACGTGATGATGACCAAACATGTGGGGCCCGCGTCTCTTTTGCGACCACCACCTCGCCACCCCCAGCCATGGCGGATCTCCCAGCAGAACTCTGGACCCATATATTTGACCTGGCTGCGGATGAGGATGTCCTCTTTCAGCATGGTCTGCCCGCGACGATGGCGGAATCGGCGTGGTACAAGGATTTCTCCGGGAAATGGACGCTCAGGTCGCCTAAGGATGCATTGGATCTGGTCCAGAGGAGAAGTTACGCAACGAAAAAGGTGTGTACGATGATGGGCTATAGCGCTACCGAAATCAAATAACATTATTTTGAGGCGATTGTGCGGACGTGCAGAAATTGGCGCAACATTGGGTCGCAGTTCTTATTCCGATGCCTTTTCTTCAGCGATCCAGCGCGTCTGTTGACACTGTGCGCTATCCTCGACTCCTCCTCTGCGGCATCCACGACGGCTACTGCGTCGCTGGGGTGGTGGACTCGACGAATCCATCTCGCTCGATTCTATGCGAATACCACCCGCGGAACTACTCCTGAGTCTCTCCGGGACGCCCTCATCAGCATCATCCGGCACTGCCCAAATCTCGAAATCTTCATCGTTGACTGGCCCATGCCAATAACCACGTTTGGCCACGTCGCAGACGCGCTGACGACTTTCGCTTCAAAGTCGCTGCGTACGCTTCATGTCGTCGTGCCCTCGTCCGCGTTGTCGAAAGTGATTTGGGCCCTTGACTCCTTGCCACACATTTTCGCCGTCCACGTCGAGGTGGAGGCGTCAACACCAGAAGAAGAGGCCAGTGCGTCTGACGACACCCGCCTCGGCGCCGCGAGCGACATCCGTCTCGGTCTCCCCCGGCCTCCAACAGCTCTCCCTGCAAGGCCACATCCAGGAATTCGTCGAGCAGGCCACAGGCTGGTCACTGCCCGCCCTGCGCCATCTCTCCGTTAACTGCGGCACACGGCATGTCGACCTCCCCGACATACTCGCCTTCCTCGCCGTCCACGGTGCCCCCCTCCTCTTCCTCGACCTCTACTCCATCTCCGCCATGCCCCTCCCGCGCATCCTCGCCCTCTGCCCCGCACTCACCACCGTCGCCTTCAACGCCGACTGGCGGCTCGTTCGCGCAGACGACGACGACGACGAGCCGCCCCTCGCGCACGAGCGCCTCACGAACGTCGGCCTGCACGGCCTCGCGTACGCGTTCGGCGTCGGCTTCGCCGCGGCGCACGCGCAGGGCGACCCGCTCCCCGCGTTCCTTGTCACGAGCGCGAACGACCGCACGCTCGCCGCGCTGTGCGCGCGCGAGCGCTTCCCCGCGCTGCGTCGCGTGCGCGTGCTGAGCCGCAGCTTGCTGGAGGAGCTCGACAGGGCCAATGGGCCCGCGGAGGAGGGCGGGGGGATGGCGCGGTGGGAGCGGTGGTGGGAGGCGTGCAATCGTGCGGGAGTGAGACTTGAGGACTGTACGGGCGCACTGCTTGGGGAGTTGCCGCAGGATCCGCCTGAGAGCGACAGCGAAGATGAGGAGGATGAGGACGAAGAAGATGAGGAGAGCGAAGGGGAGGTGAGGGAGTGGAAGGTCAGCGTTCCACCGCTGCAGCCTGGGGGCGGAACGCAGGTCGATGAGCTGCGGCAGCTACTGGAGGAGTGCCGTGCGATGGACGCGGGGCGCGATGACCACTACATGTTCAGCAACCCCGGCGCGACGGCGATGTTTCCCGAGATAGTCGTCATACCACCCCCCGCCTCGGGCAGTGGATCATGATGTGGTGGTATCTTCAATGTTTTCATATTGCTTTCCGGTCATTCATACTCTCGGAAGATATTCCTCATCCACACTCCATACACTGCAATGTTTCTTTCGCCCATTTATCCGCATTACATAATTTTTGTTTCGTCTGAGAAGAGTGGAACATCTTTCAGTCGCCGCGCCCCGTTCCATCTACCTTTTCGCGCTCACAGTAGCAGTGTTTTATCTTGGATTCAATCGGCAGTGAGCCACAGCATCGAGGATCCACTCATCGACGTCGGAAGGTTTTTTGCACTGCGAATTACTGTTGCCTGTATGTAGGGAATCGGATATCGCGACAGGTAGTGCAGTTCCTCCGTGAGGAATTAAAGTAAAATTTAGGTGCCGTGAGTGCTCATACATAAATGGAACAAACCCAACCAAATGTATGCATATGGCGTAGGGCTGCGCGCCGTACCCGTTACGGGTGGCCGGTTTGGGTACCAGTACTAGATGAATTTTTTTTACCATAGTAAGTGGCCTGGAATGACTCGCGCATGGTGAACTAAACCTTTATTGGCGTGGTTTTAGTGCGGTTTTGGAAAGTCGGATAGGAATGAGAGATCCAAGGACGTAGGAACCATTTAGAATTCAATTCGCAGGCTGAATGTACAGTTCAGATACTCTCTTAACAGTAAATGACGTCTGGATGTCCTTCTCGATGCGGGAGAAACCACAAAAATTGAATGTTGCCGTGCACCGAACTCGGCTGCTCTGCGGCAATCTTTCTCGGTGCTTGCCGAACGTCACCGTTCCGAAACCGCCATAGGATATCCGGCGTAGGAACGTAGATCGGATGTGGGAATTGTGTGACCCACACGCCTCATGAATGATGAAAGGCGGAAAGAATGTGTGGAAATGCGGTTTTGAGGCCAGAGCTGAGAGTAGTAGCCATACGGCCCGTACAGGTGGCCGTCGAAATTTCAATCAAGACACAACTCACCAAGGGGAACTCGGGATTAAAATTTCGTACGTGGGGAGGGGGGGGGGGTGCCGGGAGAGGCTGAAAAAAACTTTTTGATACTTTTGTTAGAAGGGGTTGAAAACCCTCAATTTACTGTTTGGACAATGTCAGGTAGGGTTTGTACGATGCCTGAACCATTTTGGAGGTCAATTTCCTAATATGGAATGCCGGATCATGTACGACGCATAGATTTTGCCTTCCGTTGGCTCAACCACCTTCCCCGATGTTCAAAAAAAAATAACTTGAGACTCACTATCATGGATATACAGTCCCACTATTTTTCCCTGCCAATATACACCTAGGTTATGATAATTTGGTGCCCAGTGCTAAAGTGGGGGTGATAGAACAGTATAGTACAGGGGTGTAAGGAAGAGCACACCAGAGGTATATTAGATGGCCAGGAAGCTGCTACTACACTGTAAGATAGTCAATCTGTCCGTCGAGCCCGCCCCCAGTGGCATCCTAAGCTGCGGCCCTAAGCGGAGGCGACGGCCGGTGCTAGGGGTGGGAAACTCCTTCCATATATGGAAGGAGGGGGGGGGGGGGGGGGGAGGGGGGGTCCGCCGAGGGTCGAAAAAAACTTTTTGACCCTATGTACTTATTTCGAATCCCGAGTTCCCCTTGCAACTCACAACAGCCATCGGCCCCTGGCCGCGTCGTGCCGTTGACCACCGAAATACACGGAGAAGTAGGCAGACATCCAAGATTTACTCAACTCTTCGCAAACAGCGCCTAATTCCTATACTTGAAAACACGAAGTCACGGGAAATTGACAGAAAATCACGTGGAGTCACATGAATTTCACGTGCTCTCGGAACCCCGAGGGCTCGGAATCCACCGTGTCTGTGCGGAACTAGGATTCGCGCCGAAGGTGGGTTGCCTATTCTTGTACCTTTCAACTTTGTTGACTTTTAGTTGAATCAGATTCCCAACAGATTCCGCTGCACGGTCGCGTGACCGACGGCATTTTCCGCCGCGCTTCTGTTCCCACCACCATCGCCGCATCGCGGCGTTCTGGGTGATGGTTGGAACGCAGGTCTCGGTTGTATGTGCTATACCGCCGAACCCTAGGATCTTTATGCAACTCAATTCTTGGCACCCGCGCCTCCCAATCCCACAGACAACTTACCTACCGCATCTCGAGTGGGCTCCGGGCCACCTAGAAGTTATCGGTCTGATCGAAATTTTGCTCGAATCGGGTGCACCCAACGTCGCCAAATGTATGATTGGAAACTTCCGTCAGCGTAACAATCGATAACTTGCTGCGCCGCGAAGTGTCTCGCGAAGAAGCTGATTGTCCCGACCACTTCGCCAAGGCTTTCGTTTCACTTGTCAACGGGCTCCAATGGCGCAATATCTGGTCGCGACAGCTGAGTATCTGTCACCCATACCCTTCTACGACCGCATTATGATCGCCCGCGCCACGCTCGTTACGTGTTTTCACTCTTCCTTTACCTCCATCATGTCCGACCTCAAGACCGTCGAAAAGGGATACCAACTGTCCCTCGGCGTCCATGTCGAGAGCATAGACGATGCGGTGGACCCAATCTATCAGGCCAAAGCCCGCGCCTTGAACGATGCGCTCCAGGATGTTGGGATGGGGCGCTACCAGTGGGGCCTGTTCGTTGTCACTGGATTTGGCTGGCTTGCGTGAGTGCAGTTTCCTTACCTCTCCCTTTCGTCGTTTCTTATTCTGTCTTTCTGTCATAAAGAGATAATATATGGCCGGTATGCATTCATCCCCCTGAGTCCAGCCACATTGACCCAACCCTTCGACTGAATAGGTAGTTACCGGGCTCATTCTCGTCCCCGTGATCAATGAGTTCAACGCGCAAGGACCGTTCCTCAAGCTGGGGCAGAACATTGGCCTCCTCGTCGGGGCTGCATTCTGGGGGTAGGCATGCACTTTCATTCCATTACTAGACTAACAGGTACCCTTCCAGCGTCGGCGCGGACGTATGGGGCCGTAAGTACGTGTTGCGACCCCCCTGCGCTTGCGCGTGGAGACTTACCTTCCATTCTATCTGTCCAGGATCTCCTTCAATCTGACGTTATTAATCACCGGGGTTTTCGGAGTGGCTGCAGGCGGATCTCCAAGTGCGCATTGCGATTGAGTGACTGAGTGGCCGGCGAGTCTGACCTTCCAGATTTCGTCACGCTGACCGCGCTGGCGGCGCTGTGGTCTGTCGGAGTGGGGGGGAATCTGCCGGTGGACTCGTCCATCTTTCTCGGTATGCACATCCTCCCCATTCGATTCAATTCATTTGTCTCACCCACACCTTAATGATTGCACAGAGTTCGTCCCAGCATCTCATCAATACCTCCTCACGGTTCTATCGATCTGGTGAGCCTTCGCAACTCATCCGCAAGGGCAAGTAAACCCACTACCCAATAATGCACTCCAGGTGGGCCTTCGGCCAGCTTCTCGGCAGCCTGGTATTCATCTACCCGACGTTTCACGTACATTTCCACGCTAACAATGAATTGTCTCAAACAGGTCGCCTGGCCCCTTATCGGCAACTTCTCCTGCACACCCCCGTCCTGCCCGCGCGCTTCCAACCAGGGGTGGAGGTACTTCCTCTTCGCGATGGGCGGGCTCATGATGCTGCTCTGGGCGGTGCGATTCTTCGTGTTTAAGCTGTACGAGAGCCCGAAGCATCTGATGGTCGGTACTTCAAGTGCTTCTCATTTTCGCGATATTAATTGGACGTTCTCCTTACGAACAGGGCATCGGGCGGGATGAAGACGCCGTCGCGGTCGTGCATGATGTCGCCGCATACAACGGCAAGACGAGCCATTTGACGCTGGAGGATCTCCGGTCTCAGGAGGTCGGTCATGGGAGTGATGGGCATCCCCAAGGGCAAGCCATAGACACCTCCGTCGCCGGCGTGGTGCAGCGCAAGCTGTCGGTGTTCAGTGGGAACCACGTCCGGCCGCTCTTCGCGACGCGCAAGTTGGCATACTCGACGAGTTTACTCATTATTCTCTGGGGTGAGAGGATTTTGCATTTTTGTTCCGTTGTGATGACGAGATGAGTGGGCGCTGATTGGAGTATGTGCTGTGAGCAGCGTTCATCGGGCTTGCATTTCCTCTGTGAGTTATTTGAATACGCTGCTGAGCCATGCATGCTTGAAATTCACCTCACTTCTCGGCAGATATAACTCCTTCGTAACCTATTAGTGCGTCGTCGTTCGTTGTGATCTCCGGAATTTCAACTAACCGTGCGCTAAGCCTGTCGACACGGGGCGCCGATTTCGGGGATGGGTCAACATATATCACGTACCGCAATGTTCGTGGATCTCATCTGTAATCTGCTGCACTTTGACACACATGTATGAACGCAGACTGTCATACTGAGCGTTACTGGCATCCCTGGCGCGCTCGTCGCGGGCTACCTTGTTGAGCTGCCGCTCCTCGGGCGTAAAGGTACACTTGCCTTGTCCACAGGTCAGTCCGCTCTTCCCTATGTCCCACTCACTGCTGATGTATGTATTTCCCGCCCGGCCGTCAGCACTCACGGGGGTCTTCATCCTCGCCTCGACGACCGCGCGCACCTCCAACGCGCTGCTCGGGTTCAATTGCGCGTACACGTTCACCTCGAACATCATGTACGGCGTGCTCTACGCGCTCAGCCCCGAGCTCTTCCCCACCAAAGACCGCGGAACGGGCAATGCGCTCGTTGCCACTGCGAACCGCATTTTCGGAATCATGGTGAGTGGACTCGACATTTACTGCATAAATATGAGCTGATGGGTGATAAATAACTTAGGCACCGATCGTAGCACTCTACGCAGACCTGACGAGCTCTGTCCCCATCTTCATTGCTGGAGCGCTCTTCATCGTATCGGGGTTTATCGCCTTGCTGCTCCCTTTCGAATCTCGGGGGCGGGCCGCGTTGTAGACCCAGAGAAGGCTGGTTCCGAACAAAAAAAAAAAGAGACAGAATAAAAAGTTGTTGTCACATGTACAGATTCGCAGTGTTGGATACTGCTGTAAAATGAGCCTGTTGGGGTTCTAATGCTTATGAATAATGCTCTTGAATTACATTGCATTTGCAACTCTTCCTGATTCCCACTCACACTTCTTGGCTCCTGCCTGAATCGGTACATCTCGTCGTCCCCAGTCCTCTTTCTCACCTGACGCGCTCCGCAATCCATACAAGAGGCCTAATCATCTTGTACTACCTTCCGCATACTTATTTTCTTCAGTTGAGTGACTGTGATGAACTTGGATCGGCTTCCTCTACTGGCCAGTTTGCGTAACGAAAGATTTTTTTTCTGGCATACAATTCGGAATTGAGTCTTGGGGTTTTTTGGTTTATGGCAGAGACAGATCCATCTTCCTCCAATCCGTGGAGGTATTTGTTGATTTCCGGAACTTCTTTCATCACTACGCAAAGCCATACCAGCTGATAAGCCGACATAGAAGAGAACTGTTGATTCTGTTTCGACCTTTTTGGGAGTATATATATGCCCGTCATTCGCATCTAACGGCTCGAATCCCACAGTCCGCCATTGAAATCGACCTTGAGCTGAATTTGGACCCAGAAGGCAAGGTCCGCATGTGTGGATTCCATGATTGATATGGTTCGGCGCAAATGACGGACCGGTGCTCCTCCTAAAAGAAAGAAGAATGAGCGTGTGGTTCCCGCATCCACTCGGGCGCGGCCATACATGTCATCCGTTTCACGGAAGGACTCTTGAAACTCCGTGAAAAAATCATCTTCCGAGTTTGTATCCAGTTAATATTTAAAAATCTCGGGGTTCCATCATGGTTCGGACTTTCTCGGCGGAGAAGTGTACATCGTTGGGGTTTTCCTGGAGTTTTGGATGACAAGGAAGATACTACACCCTTTCGCGTTCCCGACTTCGGTGGACGAAAATAAGCAGTATGGGAACCAAGTGGAAAAGAATTCAAACTCCGATTCGGATCTTTGCGGAAATCAATGGCGGTTGTTCCGTATCATCCCTTTTCCACCATGACTCACGGCTTGCTCAAGGTCGCGATGATCCAGCTTTATGTGCCTTTTGGACTTGCAGCATGAACATTTCGTCTCTTCTGGATCGGGTCCGACTTTTGACAGGAGACTCTGGATTGTGATCGATTCCGAATCCGACGCTGATGATCGAGGGAGCCACCTTGCTTCTTGACCTTTACCACTACCCGCCCACTTTCTATCCAACTTATCGCACCCTCGTTTTGCTGTACACTCCTTTAACACACGCCGGCATACCCACAATGCCCATCACAATTCATTCCACTGCGAGGCGCGTCAAGCGTGATTCTCCGTCTGTCGAGTTACAGGACTTGCTCGTCTGTCTGGGCCTTGTTTTCGCATTTACTCTCACCGCGTTTGGAATCGCCAAGCTCACCGAAGTACTCCGCACTCGGACACCTGCTGAGAATGCCGAGGTCGGTCTCCGATGCCCACTACCGATGTCCTTGCTCACATCGAGCACAGACAGAGACATCTCAAGAGTCCCTACTGAAGATAACGCCCAGGTCCTCTCCCCCCCCTGCCGCAGGCTATCTCGCCCACGCGGTCCTCACTCTAAGCAGTGCTGGTCTCGTCCTATTCCCTCGAAAGGCTCGCCCGCAGGACTCGCGCACTGGCAAAATACAATATATCAAGGCCTCGCCGCACCTACAGCACATCAGTGCTCCTCGCTCGTACGCCTTCCGTCACCGCCGCCGCCTCTGCTTCAATCGCCCTGGGCCAACACTGCTGCGCAACGTCATCACCGCCACCCCACACGGGAAGCTCGCCTCGTCCACTGTGGGCGTGGTCCAGAGATCAGCCGCTCGCGTAGTACAGATACAGAAGACGCACCACACGCATAGTCCCCTCGAACGCCCCGCCGCTAACCCCACTCCCGGTCCCGCGCAAGCCACCCCAGCAGTGTCACACATCGAGATCCCCCCTGTCTGCCTTGGCCCCGACTCCCCGCACGCTTGGCCCGCCGTCGAGACCCTGCACGGCACGGCGGACTCCGTTGTCGGCGCGCACCCGAGCGCCCTTCCGCTGCGCGAACGCCCTGCCCAGGCTGCGCCACAGACAGTCCTCTGGACCGCTCCCAGCGGTGTTGGTGCGAACGCGAACTTCAAATTTGGGCTCGTCCGCGGCGTCAGTGCGGCTTTGGGTGCTCGTCCGTCTCCGGCCCATGCATCTATTCATCGCGCCAAGACAATGTCCATCCCACACCCTGCTTCTCCCGAGCCAGCGTCAACGCGACGACTCTGCGCTCTCGGCAACGCCAATGTCAAGACCACGTCTATCAAGGAGGCCTCGAAAGCGAAGACAACTGCTGGTTATACGGCTGGGATGAAGACGGACCGCAGAAAGGAGAACGTCGCGGTATGCTGAGCGTGGACTATTTCGCTCTCTTCTGTATGCTTCTCTTCGCTGTCTCGCCTAGTGGTCTCACATTGATTCTACACATTCTTTTGGAAAATTAAATGGACGCTTATCCTTGAAGACCCGCGCCAGACCTTGCCAGACAAGACCTGTCCTCCGTAGTGCTGCGGGGGTGTTTTCACTGCCTCGCGAGCGGGCTTCGGTCAATTGTAATTCCTGGCGAGCGGACTCTCGGCTAATTGTCCTTGCGCCGCGGACGGCAATTAGAGCTCAAATCCCGGGATGAAACAAATGCACCCAGTACTTACGATACCCGCAAGTCAATGGCCTACACCGCCCCGGTGTCGGCCGCCCCACGATATCGAAAGAGGCGCATGCAATCCTGCGAGATAAGGAGATAAGTAAATACCGCGCCCCGCTCATTATATAGGTTTGATCGGTCGCGGAAAGAGCAGGCAGGGAAAGCCCCCTTGGCGCTGCGTAAAACGACTAATCCGACACTAGGCGGTGTTTGGAACCAGTACTAGATCCTGATTGGAAAGGTCTTCTATCTGTCAGTGTCGCGGGCATGGGAATCGTCGGCGAGCTGATTCGATATGTTAGTAGTCTTGCTATTCACAGGACCTCCGTTGAGTTGATACTTGGTGAATATTGCGCCTCAGCACGCCTTGGCGGAATTCATTCGAATGGTGGCCGACTGCGGTTCACGACTGCGGTTCAACTTTGCGGACCCTTCGAGTCACGTTCATCAACCTCCTCCGAACGGCCTCGCCTTCGGCGGATGCATATCCTGCTCGGTGTAGAACCGTTCTAAAAATATCCTCCAGCAGTTGCTATTGTTCGGGGTATCTCAGACTCAGAAGCTGTTAATATTTGCTGTGCAGTGGTTCCATGCGGCGAAGACTTATTTTTATGCCTGGCACGTATCGAGTTTTACCCCGGGATTGGACTCATGCCGTACAGGCAATGGACTTGCGCGGAGAGAGACGGTCTAGGCCCCGTTTCACGCTACTAATTGACCCCAACAATCAACCTCGCCCCAATTGAATCTTAGTCTGGAGTCTGGCTCGACATTTAATGGCTGGCTCCGATAGCCGGCGGAGATTGCAACAATACTACTACTCTGGGTCCACCTTTGGGGGAAATATCGTGATACAAATATTCGAGGCGGGTAAAATATGGTGGTCGTCTGACCTTGGAATTCCCTGAACACTCGTGGGGCTTATCGGCGAAGACGAGACAGCGGGCGTATCACATTCTCCGGGAACACGGGAGTTATCTTGGACTTCTCACGTCAAGAGGTTGTTCTTCTGAGACCCTTGTCCGTTGAACCCTATTAAAGGGCTCCGGATATGCAGTGCATGGTGTCGCTAAGGTGTCCAAATTTCCCCTTCCCCTCAACCAACTCGAAAGGCCATGGAGAAAGACACCTCCCTCGCAGACAAGGAATCGTCTCATTCGTCCGTCAATGAGAAGGGCAGTGCGGGTCTGGCAGATATCGTGAGTCATCTTGCCTCTTGTCAACCCCCTCTGAAGTGACTTTGCTTCAGGACGTCCTCGGCGCTGAGATCCAGGCGGTACCCGAGGATCTGTTGGAAGCCGCTGAACATGCCAAAACGATGACGGTAGGCTGAGCCTTATCGCCCATACGTCGAATGCCAATCAACTCCGCCAGGCTGAGGAAATCGACGAAACCATCCACAGAATTGTGGAAGAGGTATAGGATCTCTCATCTGTGGCAAATCATTCTGACCACTTCGTACAGCACCACGATGACCCTGTTAGTTCTTTCTGATCAGTGGTTCCTCAACCTTGACCTGCGGTATAGAACTTTCCGCCCAGAGTCCTTGCTGCGGCCAAGTACGTCTTCTCCAATTCCGTCTAGCCAGTTTCTCATGCTCCACAGCCGCTACCTGTATGACGAGGAACTGAAGCAAAACCCGGCCGAATACCAGCAGATTTACGACGAGTTGAAAGTCGAGGCGGCTTTAATCGTCATTGTAAGTCGGTCCTCAACTCGGTGCAGTTCCGTTGATCTTTGCTTCATTTTTTTTTGTCCTTATTGTCCTTCTGCTTTCCATGCACTCCCATTTGATTTGTAGTCTTTGTCTTTCACTACTCACCCACATGCTTTCCTCAGAATTCGCCCTAGGCCGAGGTACGAGCCGTTGTGGACAACCACGATGATACCAACGTTTCTGGTGCGACGTTCCGTACACTTGTTATTGGGACGATTTTCGTTGGCGCCGGGTGCGTTTCCGTAATCCAACTCCAATTGTGATTCTCTTCCAAAGCGGTTTCATCAATCAGTTCTTCAGCATCCAGTACGAACCGAGTCGTTTGCTATCCTCCCCAAATCTCATCTCAGAAACCAAGCTACCCATCAATCTTAGTGTACCCCAACTGCGCTCAGGTTCTGGCGTTCCCCGCCGCCAAGTTGATGGAACTCCTCCCGACAAAGCAGTACACGACATTTGGCTATACGTGGAGTCTCAACCCGTGCGTCCATCCTACTCGCAGCTTTTTATATCTCTGATCAAGAATTAGCGGTAAATTCAACCCGAAGGAACACATGCTTATCACGGTCAGTTCTCGGATATGTCGCCATTTCGCTGCCTTCTAACGCAATATCGTTAGATTATGGCCAACGTCGGATTCAATACCCCCTACACGTACGCACGAATTATATTGATCAACGAAGTTACTGATCTACATTGTGCAGGAATAATGTGCGCATGGGATTTCATTTTGTCTGTCTGCTCACGAGTCGTCTGCAGATTATCTGGGTTCAATACCTGCCCTTGTATTTTAATTCTGCGTGGGCTACAAACTTCGGCTATCAGATCATGGTTGCTCTATCCACCAATTTCATTGGATACGGGTTGGCGGGTCTGACCCGTCGATTCCTTGTGTACCCTGCATATGCCATTTGGTGGGTAAAATAAATGTTTGTCTCGACGTTGTCTGACAGCCATCAAATTAAAAGGCCGACGAATCTTGCCGTACGCAGTGTCTCAACCATGTGACTGTCTGTTATTGACCCTTACCATACAGATGATAGCCTTGAACGTAAGACTAGCCCCTTCTCACTTATAACGAATTCACCCATGTACAGAGAGCTTTCCATGCCGAGAAAGAGACTGTGGCCAACGGCTGGAGAGTGACCAAGGTGAGCCACATACACTTCAATCACCCTTGTCTAATCCCACGGAATCCGGCAGATGCGCTGGTTTCTGTATTGCTTTTGCGGCATGTTCGTGTACTTCTGGTTCCCCGAGTACGTAATCATTACTGGCCGGAGTCAGGGAATTCACCATGCGTAGTTTCATCTTCCAGTCCCTGTCGTACTTCAACTGGATGACATGGATTTCGCCAACCAGTCAGTCACTCTGACACTGAGATCACGTTGTCAAAATTTCTTACCTGTCTATCAGACGTCCACTTGGCCGCAATCACCGGCAGCATAAGCGGCCTTGGGTTGAATCCCATTCCGACCTTTGATTGGAACCAAGTTTGTTTCTTATGGCCCATGCTTGACCTGAATTTTCACCGCCCTACAACCAAATAGTTCACTCCCATTTTGGACCCGCTGATTTACCCCTTCTTCGTACGTGGCCTACCTCACACATAGAAAAAAAACCTCATTTGCGATTTCCAGAGTACCTTCAACGTGAGTGTGGAGATGATCCTATTGCTCTGAGCTAATTACAGCGTTCCAGACGTTCATTGGGGCGATCATAACCCTCCCAATCATTGTGGTTCGTTTCGTTCTCTTCATCTATTTTCATCCCCTTTCCCTTGACGTCCTTGCATTTTGTGGGCTGATTCGGCACAGCTTGCCGGGTATCACCCGCCGGGTTTCGATCCCGCTGGCACGTGGCCGCCGATGTCGGCAAATCTGCCGATTCGGCTACGGACCTAGAGAGCGAGCACCGAACTGACCCCCCTACCAGGCCCTGTGGTATACAAACACTTGGAATACTGGGTATCTACCAATCAACTCCAATGTGGGTTTGAACCTGACTTGTGTGGCTCCACAATATTTATCTCGATTTCCGCAGCGGGTGTTCGACAACACAGGAAATTTCTACAACGTCTCAAATGCCGTCGGCAGCAACACTTTGTTCAATCAAACACTTTATGAAAACTATTCCCCTGCATAGTGAGAGCGCCGTTTGCTCATTCGAGATTGCGATCTGATCGATATTGTTGAAGCTTGGCCGCCGGCAACATTCTGCTTTACGGTGTTTTCTGTAAGCCGTATATGATTTATGTGTTCTGGATGGCGATGTCTCAACTCTCCTCCGATAGTTGCGGTGTACACGGCGACTCTTACACATGCTGCCCTCTATCATCGCAAGGAGATCCTACACGGCTTAAAGAGCATCCTGAGCCGAAAGAAAACCTCCGAAATCCACAAAGACGTACATGTTCGTTTAATGATGGCGTACAAGGAAGTTCCCGAATGGCACTACTTGGTGTGAGTATGATTTGCTCTTGAATTATGTGCAGCTGATGCCGTCAGTGTCTTGGTTGCCGCCATTGCTCTTGGCGCCGCAGGCGTCGGCGCCTATCCTACGGAGACGACTCCCGCCGTCGTGCTGTACGGGGGTAAATGCCTTTTCCCGCCTCTTGTGTCATTCCTCTGACTTCCCTTTCAGTCTTCCTCGCCGCAATTTTTGTCATCCCAATTGGAATAATTTTGGTACATCGTCCCGTGATTACTTTTTGTTCACCTCTAAGAATGTATTCTGCAGGCCATAACCAACGTACAGATCACGCTAAATGTACTGGCAGAGCTCTTTGGTACACCCAATGCTACGGTTTGTCACTGGAATATTCACATATCACAGGTGGACTCTGGTTCCCTGGAAATGCTGTCGCCATGAACTATTTCAAGGTATGTCGTCTACTATATGTCGCCGGTGACTGAAGCCCTGACACGGCTGAAGTCCTAGTTCGTCCCCCGCTGCTTCCAACCACTGGAATCTTTCTGACAAAATGCTTTCGTCTTTTTTTCGTTCTTAAAATGCAGTGGTGTAGGAATATCACTTCTTCGAAAGAGCGAAAGAACTAATATCGTTTCTTAGTATGTTACCACTGCACATTGCTTGAACTTTGCCCAAGACCTCAAGCTGGCGCACTATATGCACATTCCTCCTGTGCATACGTTCTGGGCACAAACATATGCGACGATCGTATCATCATTTGTCTGTATCGCAATTCTCAACTTCCAAATGACCAAGATTGCGGATGTGTGTACCCCACACCAAGTAGACCACTTCATCTGCCCCGGTATCAACACGTTCTTCACAGCTAGGTTCATATTTATTACCATATATCTTTCAGGCACTAAACAACTGCAGCGTCCTCTGGGTATTTGTTTCACTTTCAATCCGACCATGCAGTGTATAACCGATACATTTCCAGGGAACTCTTGGGCCAAAGCGTATGTTCGGCGCTGGCGGAATTTACAACAGCCTTCTGTATTGTTTCCTGATCGGTGCGGTTATCCCGATCCCGTTCTATGTCCTGCGCAAGAGATTCAAAATATTCGAATACATCCATCTGCCCGTGATTATCGCTGGCGGCCTTGGTTGGGCCCCGTACAACCTTGCGAATCTCTGGCCAGGTGAACTATTTCCATCGATATCTTATCTGACCGCGCAACTAACCCTGGTTTAGCCGTTCCGGTTGCCTGGGTATTCAACGTGTACATCAAGAAGCATTACCTTGCTTGGTGGAGCAAGTACAACTAGTGCGTCCCAGGCGCTGAACGATTATAAATACCTTAAACTGACTCGCCCGTTCATCAGTATTACCACCACCGCTTTCTCGGCTTCCATTGCGATTTGCGCTGTGGTCATTTTCTTCGCGGTGCAATGGCCCAACGTCTCGATAGATTGGATCGGCAATAATCGTCCCTTCCTGGGCTGCGATAACGACGGCTGCCCGCGGCTGCCTATTCCCGACTCAGGATTCTTCGGTCCGGTAAGTATCTCAAGTTCTCTGGTGTTCGTTCCTCAGATAAATGACGCAGGGTCCTGGCGAGTTCCATTGAGGTTGGGGGTCTTGCTGCTTCAAGGGTATCGGGTACGCCCACTTGCCATTGCTCGTAAATTGATTGACGCGCAACTTGTTGGATTCAAACAAATCATATGGAGACGGTTTTTTTTTGCTTGTATTAACTAAGCTTTGACCAATCCTATTGGTATTCTCCGCTGGAGAATGATAAATAGTACTCTAAGAGCCCGTTTGTTTCTACAGTAACATCTCCTAGCCGTGAGGCGGCTATTCTGTCACATAAGGCGGCGGGGCGTTACCAATGTGCGCCTCGAGCTCCGCCAGCCGTTCCTCCAACATTCTTTCCCGCGCAGTTATTGATGCCGAGGCTGAGGAGGACACGCTAACCGGCGACTGTGCTACATCGAAGGTTCGACTGCGCTGAGTCGCATTTCGGACCAGGGAGGCTGTCGCCTTCCCTACGCGCTTCGGTGCAGGGCTCTCAACTAAAAGATTGAGTGTTCAGGGGTCCATCGTTAAAGCAAAGGTAAATTCTCAACACACGTGTCTTTTCAGAACGCGGGGCCCGATGTGGCGGCGGCGGTGGCGATATTGCGTGGGGGCGGCTCGGCGACGAACGGGTGGATAGAGTGGATTCCGCGTCCACGCCACCGCGAGTTGCGCGGCGGAGCCTCATATGGGGTGACAGCGGTTTGCCGGCGCTGGCCCCTGCGACGAACCACGTAGAAACATACGGTGGCGAACACTACGACCAGAAGTGTCCCGAGAACGACACCAATGATGGCTCCGACGTTGAGTTTTGAGCGAGCGGCGCCAGACGGACTCGAATCGGCCCCATCCTTGTCGCTACGGAGCAGAAAGAGTTAGTCAAGGCTATGCAGGATGGTCAGAAGAGTACTTGATCCCAATTGTGCTGTGAAGTCGTGGTTCAGATGGTAGCAATCACCAAGATGAGTTCATAGCTCACGAAGAAGAACCGGCCGGCGCTACGGTACTGTAGTTGCCAAGATGAATCCCGGTCTGCACTGGGGATGGGACGCTATCGTGGATAAGTGAGTCGGGGGGATAGTTTCAAGCGAAACTCTTACGAATTCGAACTAATCAAAGGGCCGTTGTTAACTAAGAACTTGGGGAACATTGAACAAATGAGCTTACGCCTCATTCTGGCTCACGCTTCCTCTGTATTAAGAGGATTAAGAGTCCATGGAATGCCTGTAGGCGAAACACGCACGTCGAAGGTTCTGAGTTCCTTTTGTTTCAAATCCTCAGAAAAATCGAACGACGAGCGAAATAAACGACTCACGATGATTTTGATTTTCCAACACTAACGTTGGTGAGTATGAATTACTGATCAATGAAGTGAGGATTACTCACGAGGAAGATCTGTTGTGATACAGAGACGTGAAATATATCCGGAAAAGAAATACAGCAACTCACGATCCTGAGGACGTGACAATTCTGTTGTGTGGTCAGATTGCGTCCCAGTCTTATGTAGAGGAGGCCGCACGAGTTTCCCGCAGTCGTAGTGTTAGAACCTGAACCACCGTTCGAGGAGTCTGAGGCTGTGGTAGTTGTATCGGCGGTGCCGCTAGTAACGACAGCGTAATCGAATAACGTCGTTTGAAGGTCACGATCGCTGGCAGAGTTCTTGGCGAGGGTCCACTTCACCGTGTGAGTTTGGTCCGCTGCCAGACCTGTGGCCGAGAAAAAGAGCGCATGGTACGCGAATCGGTCTGAGCCAGTATAGTGGTGTGTGGAGGTGATGCTGTCTAGCGTGAATAAAATATCCGCCTCCGAGTCGGCCTGGTCAATTCCATAGATGTATACGGCGGAGCCTGAGGAGGTGTAACATGCATTAGTTTGGGAAACAGAATATTCAATCGGATTGACCTTGGAAAGTCAAGGACCCTCCGGCACTGTCGTCCTTCGTAGTCATGATATTCCCGTCATGCCACGAACCCCCTTCCACTTTCGATGCGTCGGGCTTGGAAGCACATCCGGCGCATGGTCTTGAGGGGGTCACCGCGGTCCAACTTTCCGACCAGTTAAAACTAGTTTCTGTGTCGTCGACAGTAGTATTTATGATGGCGCCCTCGACAAAAGCAGGCAAGAGAAGAAGGAGAAGTATTGTGCGGGATTGGGGACCCAAAAACGAAAGTAGGGGCCACATGAGAGGGTTAAAATGGGCGAAAAGGAAACGGGAATGGAAAGAGAAGACCCGCAAGCCAGCCTATGCAGTGATCCACGCTCATGTCAACGATCTAGCATCATTGATTTTCATCCAGGATTTCCTAGTACCTGCCCAACGTCGCAACGAACTACTGGCGACCTCTGGCTAGTGTGTTGAACTTGCCGTGCGCTAAGACGCTGAGTTGAATCTCACTCGATGAGTGGATAGAATGAGACGAGAATCCGGTACTCGATGGATGCACCATAGGTGGACGATGGAGTTTGGATCAATGTTGAATAAAAGCAGCTCGTCGATTTAGTGACACAATTCGGCAAACTCTAAGGCTGTTCTTGATTGTCTCAGACTTTGAATGTACATTTATTTTACGTTCGGGAATACAACCGTTTATCCTTGATTTTTTTCTTTTTGTATTCATCTGCCTCGGTGCGCATCAGTAGGCATCAATCGGATCGGTGCTCACATTGACAGCGCACGGCCCCTGGTTACTTCCTTAGTACCTTATAAGTTCCTCAAGGAAATTGAGTAAACAGGGATATTTCGAGGACGAAGGCCATCTCTGACGACACTCAAGAGCGTAAATTCCAGGGCCTTGCAGTGTGGTAGAAAAAAAACTGTCTTTTTTTTTTGACCTCTAGAGCCACTTTGATCTGGCTAAATCGGCTGTATTTCAGGGATCTTGGCGGAGGAATATATGGTGTAGTGACTGTTAGATTTCTGGTTCAAAGGACTTCGATCCTTATATTCACACAGTATTCGGTTCAATATAGATAAGATTTACACGATGCCCGTGAGGGCTTTGGGGTACAAGCTCGTAAGGTTTCCCTTTCGTTCCTACAATACTTATTAACCGTTCTTTAACGATTACCTCGGCGTGTCGATGTACATGTTTGCTCACATCCCCATCTGGCTTATCCCCTTCCTTCCGCCTCTCTCGTCGTCCTCGTATCTTGGCGTCGAGATTCCTCTGCGCAGTTTCAATCCACACTTGGAAACCCCATGTGGCACAACAGCTGACCGACCCGCAGTTTCTTTGACAAGATGCACAATCATCGCTTGCTGTTGCTGCGCAGCTCAAAGATTGTAATCAGGCCGGGAGGCCACGTAGTCTTCCCGAAAACATATATGAATACATCCCCTTCCCTTCGAACAATCCCCACTCCCTCACCCCTCAATATCCTTCCTTTCCTCAAACACTAGAATCGCAACCATGCTTCCTAGCATCAAGTCACAATGATTTCTCGCCGCTTCTGCCTTTTTCTGGGGATCTAATATCGAATAAAGCTGCTTTGATATTTCTGGAACACTTTCTTGCCGGCGCTGTCCTCAACTAACAATCTCAGGTGAATTTTCTCTGTTGGGATTATAGCGTCGATACTATCACTTCGCTTGGCATGCCATTCGCCTGAACATGCTGAACTCGTCTGCGGTGGCTGATGCGGCTTTAATCAACATCTTTTTACCGCTCGCACATCAAGTTTCTGGTTGTTTCGTGACCTTTTGTTCTCTCAGAACCTATGGAATGATTCTTTAGTCCTCCAATCAATTACCTGCTGCCACTTTCATATCCGATTTCTTCGCGCCACGACTGCTTGATCGACAGCACGGCTCCTTTCTTCCACTTCGCATAGAATTGCCGGGAATCTGGTAGTGTATTGTGGACATCTGGTTTGGGTGCATTCAATCAGCTTTCTCGCAACAGATGTTGTCTTCCAACAGTCTAGATCCGGCTCGCTCGCACTCGTGAATATTGCCAAATACCTTGCATCTTTGGTTAACTCTTCCCCGTAATTTCAATTGACAAAGTCATACAATAAAGGAGGTCAGGCCTGAGGCATAACACAATTCTTTTCCTGACTGCGCGACTGCTAGAGCTATTGGAACCCAAAATTGACCGTCATATTCCTGTCTTACCGCTCGAATTCAGTTTCCTTCGCGTCACAGACAACTTTTGCGGTGGTGCCATTCCGTGAAGTTGTGAATACCACGTAATTATTATTATTGACTATGATGAATGAGATCTCGTATCATGATATCGGAGCGAAGCGGAGATTCGTCTTGTACTATCTATGATGGTCCGTGCGCGTGTACGAGTCATTCTCCCTGACTCGTACCGAGTCACTTCCATCCCCGAGTTCCCGGAGTGTCGGCATGACTCGGCCATGTGCCCGAGTGCCTAATACTCCAACAGTGACCCGAGAAAGGCAAGCACACACCACATTTGTCACTTGTAATCGGACCACCCTCTGGGGCGTGTACGCTTGAAAAATGACTCCAATCAAAGAGAAGCGTAAGATGGTGCTAATTAACAGTCCAAGAATGCTCTGCTCAGTGCTCACCACCTCGGCTTGTACTCATAGACGTTCCCCTACCTCTTATGTATTCATGAAGGAGGGATCTTATCTTATTACAGCTTTCCCGTGCCTTCTCTATGAGACACTAGCATCCACAGCGGTAGCGGATGTTTCGGAATGTCAGACCGGTCGGAGAGTCAAGTTCCATCGCCGTCGGAAATCGTGTTAAATATTCCCTGGAGAAGCACAAAGTCACTTCAGATTCGGATAGGTGTTCGAACTGATAATTTCACGCATCCGAGATCTTGATGGGTATCCGGAGTTTTGATACCGGTCAGGCACCAGCGAGTCCCGCATCGGTCGCGCATCTTCCATCGTTTAAAGTGAGATAGATTCAGAAGGCTGTCCGGAACTGAACGTCCTGACTCCTGAGAGACAATCGGATTCGACACGCGAACTTTTACTACCGCCATGGCGGCGGCGGCGGAGAGTTTTCAAAGCTCCAGACAGATGTGAAGCTTGGCTCTCTTGTGACCACCGACAACGGAAGAAAGAAATCAACGCACAGGAAGGAGGTCTTGACAACGCGACGCTACCTTCGGACAAGATGGGCGCCCGTCGGTAACTTGCCGGCGCAACGCATGATGACGTGATAATCATCAATCACGTCACTCAAAATAGCGATCTCCTCCGTTCTGCCTCCACCTTCTCTTTCCTTCTCTCTGATGGCCGTCTCGTCTCTCTCAATCGAATGCTGTTTACCTGGTCACGTTCAAAAAGACCAATCAGTGGACTGTGACTGACTGCTGATCAACTCGTCGTCGGTCGACCGGAACTTGGAAGATCTGCCATTCATAGCTGTCTGCGCCTGCGGTCGGTCCTGCCAAGGCTTGCTACTTCAAGACTTGCGGGCTAGCGGGTACGGGTGAACCCTGACATAACTCTGATACTTGGAAATGAAACGTTATACTTCAAGTGAGGGCAGCATAGAATGCCAGTGCACGCGCAGGTCTATCCCGTGCTGCCCGATGTCTCGTGGAATTCAGTTTACGGCCTCAGCCTTGGCAAATAACATTGATACCCGAAGGCCATCCGTCCCCTTTACAGTGTCGCCTGGAGGCTCCACGCGTTCCGCCATTTCTCGTGCAGCTCCACCGAGTTTTCGTCAGGCAAGATGGGTCAACTTGAAACATTGTCGTCTTGCACTCCATCCATGTGATATGTATACTCGGTCCAAACAACGCTCTCGACTTTTTGCGCATGCGACGTCTCTACTGACGGCTACAGCCTTTCCGTCTGTTTGTCCCGGGACTGTATCAGAACTTCATTGCTTCAGCTGCAATGATAGACATCGTCCTACCTATCAGCGCGATGGTATCTATTGCTGATCTAGCCCACATTTCACTCCGGTCTTCCGTCTTTGGGTGTGTATACTCACAGACAGTATATGTATTTCACGGTCTACCTTCTCACAGGAGCCCCGTTCCCAACATGACGTCCGGGTTCCCCGTCGTGTGAAGTGATCTCGTCCCGATTCCTAGTATAATAATCTGCCGATAGCCACCCTATCCTCGTCTCTGCCCGCCTTGCTCGAGGAGCCTGAAGCCATGGTTACTGCGCTCACGGTCGAGCAAGTACAGCTTCACAGCGATAATCTTACGAGCACCGCCAACTTCCGTGTGTTCCCTCTCCTCGTAGAAACCGCACTCTATGGTGTGTTCTCCCCGCGGACTCATTTGCCGATATATCGATCCACTCCCTCAAACAGCTATCTTCACCGTCCTAATAGTCGCTTCTACCTACCTGCTCACGTAAGCCCAGTCTATATGGTCTGCCCAAAAGCCACTCTCATGATTCGGTAGCACTCGCGGGCGGCGTTCCCGGGCAAACAAGATGATGCTGAGTGTCACACTCGTAATGTATTGTCTCGCGAGTTGGGAGTGGGCGGTCGATGTCCATCGTCTGCGCGATGACTTGAAGGTGTTGCTCCCCGCAGACCTTGTGCAGCCCCCTCCGGATCATGCTAGGCGCGTCAAAGTCAATATCGCCTTGCATATCGCTCAAGGGATCACAAATAATATCTGCGTATGTGCCACCTCTTTCAGCGTCCCGTCTCAGTTCTTCAGGTTTTATGAGCGATGGCTGATGAGACTGCACAGGTTGTGCTGAGCGACATGGTGGTATGCTGGCGGGTGTACGTTGTCTTTGGGCGGAACAAGCGCGTCCTTGTCATGGCTGTTTTCCTCCTCATCGTTCTGGCTTGTACGTCCCCCCTTTAACTCAGTCCCTTGCTTAACCCGAAATGCTTAGGCGCCATCTTCCTCTGCAACCTCACACAAATCGGTCAAGGCTTTCCCTCGGTGACTACGCTCCACCGCCTCGTCCCGTCACAGCTCATCATCGACGCCGTGGCTCTGGCCCTATCGGCGCTCATCAACGTATGGGCTACGACGATGATTGGGTATCAGGCTTGGTATGAGAGTGACTCACTCTGATAATTATAATCCATTCACACGTCAACATTAATATAGGCACTGCCGACGAGCAATACGCCACTACCTTTCAGACACGAGCAATAGGACATACGCCGGGGGCATGATGGCCCTGTTTGTCGAATCTGGGATAGTGTACAGCATTCTCTGGGTACGTCGCTGCTGTCCAACCAGAAATGGATCTCGACTAAAATGGCGTACAGATTCTGAGGAACATTATTGTCATCCCCGGCGTAGAGCCGAGTGCCTACACAATCTACTCAACCATGGTCATGTACCAAGTGACGGTACGTTTGTAGCCCTCGCTCACACATTCGGTTCTGTTCCTCCTTATGCACGGTCTTGCAGGGAATGTATCCGACCCTCATTGTCATCCTCGTCGCCCTTCGAAAGTCGCACCTCGAACATCAGTTCACGAGCTACGGCGATGTCCAGATCCATGCCAACCCTACTGGAGCACCTACCCCAGCGTTCAGCTCCTCCGCTTGGAGTCCCGCGCGATTTACCAGTGTTTCGCCTGAAACTAATATCATTATAATGGACCAGAACTCCAGCACAGAGTTCGGGAGTAAAGAGAGTGAGAAATCGGAAATTTAAAATTTTAATGATCATTCCTCCATTTACGTCGTTTTTTTTTATGACCAAGTAGCTTTGTTGAGTTTCGCGCTTGCTCGTCCGATGGTTGCAATATACGCTCCCTTCTTTTTCAGTTTGATGCCGACATCTAAAGACGCGGACTTTTAACACGGCCGAAGAGTCTAGTGAGTGCATTGATGCCTCTGGTGCCAGGCATGCCTCGACCATCCATTCAAGTTTCTGACTGGTTAGGAGTAAGTGTCAACAATGAGCGCCGTTTATTACAATGCCGGAGGCGTATCATCTCGTTGGATACCGATGGCGACTGCGCCAAAGCTCCCTGCGCAAAAACAGGTGCCGAACAAATGCGCATTTCTACTTCCTTAACCGAAGTGGTGGGCCGCGACGGTGAAAGTACTGCCGCCCTACCGCCGTTGCCGCTCCCTAAAAATGGAAGTGCCGCCCTCAAATTGTCACGCTGGCGTCCCTTTTCCAAGGATTGCCGCCGTCAACTTGAATTGATATTACCGCCCCTTTGCCGCCTTTTTATACACAACTTTGACCTTTTTTACCCATTGTGGGCATGTCTGCTACGTTGCGAGTGGGAAGTCAGTGCAAGAGCTGCAGCTTCAAACGAGATTAATGATCAAATCCATTGCAGTACAGATCCCTACACTCAAGTCGGAGGGTAACACAGCCACTGCCGCCTGGCGGCACAAAGCGCGGCAGATGGCGACAGTTTCACTTGGTCCGAAGACATTGGGATTTTATATTCAAAAGGCCCTCCGGGCCCCTCCTGGTACCGGGGAAGCTTACCATACTTTTGGTAGCGATACTTGTCAAGTTGTTGGGACAGTTATTTTCTATCTCTCCGGCGAAAGACTTGGACTGACTTGGATATCATTGTCAACAAATTTTCTGAGGTTTCTTCTTCAAACTCCACATGCACCACACTTGGCTATCCGTCGAATTAAATCTCGAGTATATAGTGATTTACCGATTTCTTCAGCCGTGTTTTGCACTTCATTTAGAACTTGGTTGCCCTGGCTCAACGAGAAGGCAGTTAAACTTGATACACACTCGTTGAAATGCGGCTTGAGGAACTTCAAATTTTACCCTCGCTCCAAGGCGATGTTTAACTTCGCAAGCTGAAAGCCAACCCAGGCAGACTCAGCAGCTAATATATGCTGTATTGTGTGTTAGCGGTGATATCTTATCTATCTACCTCATACGTACATTCATTCATCCCATCATCCCAACATTCACTCCTTCATAATTTTACGCGACAGCACACAGCCTCAGTTACTTCTTGCTCCGTAACTGAGGCGTACGTGGATATATTTCTCTTAATACTTACTCTACTGACCATCCTGTAGACTATGCTAACAGGTACTAAATATATTAATAGAGTTACTTCTTGCTCCGTAACTGAGGCACTACGCTAACATTATGAGTCACTTTTACTTGTTCTTCCTCGTATCATTCCAGGTGGTCAGGCGGGTGAACGGTGGGCACCCAATTCGGGTGGAGCGCTTGGTGTCACGCTGAGGCAGGGATTTGATGGGAAATTGATACATCAAACTTACTACTGAGTAGAGTCTCTGATATATCATGATGCTCCGATAATCAGAGGAGTACTGTAGGAGGGTTGTACTGTAGGAGGGTTTCAGTTGAAATCCTGCCATCTCCAACGGTGGCCCCGGTTCAAACCACCCCTTGCCCCTGCCATATAAACAGTGAGGTTTTAAACCATTGTGGTTTAACCCTTGCGGTTTAAACCTTTGGCGGTTTAAACCTTTGGTTTGAACCAAAGCTGGTTTAAACTGGTTTAAGTCTTTGGTTCAAAACATGATGGTTTAAACCGGTTTGAACCGTCGGTTTAAACCAAAGATGGTTCAAACCATAGTGGTTTAAACCAGGTCTAACCACAAGATGTTTGATATGAGTTTTTTTCTTTCTTGGTGGATGAGAAGAATTACAGCTCTTTTGATATCCTGTGCTAAACACTATTTCTCGCCCTCTGCATGCTTTTTAGTGATTTTTCGAAGGTGCAGGACTGATTCGTATCCAACAAACGATCATTTAGCACCGTTAAACCGTCAAAAACAGATCACAGCACAATTGGTGCACTATTCGGCACTGGATCAAATGGTACGGACTTGGGTACTTCTTCTTCACTTCCCGCTTCCCGTCTCCCACTTGCATCTCTTGTCGACATTGTTCTCTACTACTCGTCCCCTTGAATGATAGCATCATGCCTGGCTGCGTCATACAAGCCCAAGTCAAACTGGCTGCGATGAATTTTTTCGAGTGTGATATCTTGTAGCTTGCCGACATCCTTGAGATCGTCGGGTTCTCCAAATCCACGTTTTGGCGCACGAGAAAGCTCTGGAGAGAGACAGGATGGGTGGAGAAGCCTAAAAGTAGGACATCTGGGTTGCTGCAGACTCCTCCATCACGATGATCTGGATTATATCTTGAATCTTGGCTGAGCCCACCCGGACTGGTTTCTTGACGAGTTGCTCAATCTTCTCCAGCACAATCAACATATCTCTGTTCATTTCACCACTATCTTTCGAGAGCTCGAGCGCTTGGGGATGTCGAGAAAGAAGTTGAGGAAAGTTGCAAAGGAACACAATGAGAAGGTTCGGCTAGATTTCATGCGGTGCATCACAGAGTATCCCGTGGAATACCTCGGCTTTCTCAACGAGACGTCCAAGAGCGACTGCACTTACAGCCGAGGATATGGACGGACAAAGAAGGGCAGTTGTGCGAAGATGAAGGAGGAATTTGTGAGGGGGATGCACCTCACAGCAACAGGGCTTCTGACGGTTGATGGGATGCTAGCAAACAGAGCGGTGGAAGGCTCGATGAAGCGCCCCGATTATCTCGACTTCATTGAGCACAAAGTGGTACGAATCTTTTACCGTGTCTCACCATCTTCTGATCTCTGATTTACAGATGCTGCTTTCCTCCCCTTTCCCTGGCCCATTGTCTGTCCTTGTGATGGACAACACCCACATCCACCATGGCGAAGAAATTCTCGAGCTCGCTGAAAGATTTGGTGATTTTTTTTTCTTTCTTTTTTTTTGGCCGATATGCATACACACAAGCCTAACATCACATATAAAGGTATTTATTCCTCCCTACTCCCCTGATCTCAACCCCGTTGAGGAGGCATTCTCGAAAATCAAGGCATTCATTTGCCGCCACTCTGACATTTTCCAAGCATCAATTGGCGCTGCGCTCATCTATGACATGAAGATCACGATGGAAATAATTATGCCATCTGATGCTGAAGGCTATTTTATGCACGCGGGCTACCTCTACCTGTGTACCATCAATTTATCAAGATATAATTGCATTTCTATTACAGTGCGACTAGTTTCAAACAGGTTTACAGGCAGTAAGTGATGAACCCAAAAAAAAAAGCCCAATTGTCGTCCTTCACGATGGCATCACCCACTACTGTAAGGTGGAGGTTGTGGGAACCCAGCACCTTTAGTCACACCAGGGGCAAACTCCGACGCACCTGGATTCCAGGTGCCTCTGGGGCATGTTCTCCACAGGTTGTGAACTGGTGGACAAAAGACTGATAAAGGTCCTTGAGTGAACGGGGGTGAGACAAAGGGCAGGCAGGATTTTCTAAGGCTCCGACCTTTTAGTTTTCGTTTACGAAGGCCTGTAAACTAAACAGTTAAAAAAACCAAAATGTTTACAAATGGTTGGAAACTGTTTAAAAACAAATATTTAACAAAATATATTTATTGGGTGTGGAAGACGGCAGTTCTGACTTCAATGAAGAAACTGGGGGTCTCTCACCGTTTGCAAATTCCACGCATAATTTCAGCAGCATGTTGGCCTGCATAGACCAGCGGGCTCCCCCGATGTAGATGTACTGCCTTGGGGAAACCGAAGTCCGAGATGACCGGAGTTGCTATCGAACTGAGCGCGAGGCCATGCGCGGCACAAAATTAGCTTGGATTTGTGTTCAAATTGAAGTCCCGGCATAGGTACATAGTTTCTGAGTGAAACTGAATGATGAATTAATGTACATAGCCAGTTGAAAATGCCTGCAAATATTACCGTTTAAACCGTTTGTAAACTGTTTGGAAACTGTTTACTGAGGGTCGTAAACTAAAAGGATTATTAATCCATTTACAAATGTCTACAAACATTTGAAAACAAAAACAGTTGGAGCCTTAGGATTTTCACCACCCAGCAAATCTTGCCTGTCCTTTGTCCCTTGTTTGTCTGTTCTTTGTTGACCTAAGGACCTTTGTAGGCCTTTTGTATTCCACATTGTAGCCTTCGGACCACATACCTCGGAGGCACCTGGAATCCAGGTGCGTC
Source organism: Mycena olivaceomarginata (assembly GCA_029378375.1). Classification (NCBI taxonomy): domain Eukaryota; kingdom Fungi; phylum Basidiomycota; class Agaricomycetes; order Agaricales; family Mycenaceae; genus Mycena; species Mycena olivaceomarginata. The sequence continues at coordinate 431,701 of JARKIC010000039.1, forward strand.
GGCTTTTGCCCCCAGTGTGATCAGACATTACTGTAACGCGTGATGACACACGTCACGGTTTCAAATTTCGAATGTTTGAAGAGGAAGGAGGAATTTGAGCATCCACACAATGGGGAGGTATGGCAATGGAAGAAGGTCGTGCTCGAGCTCCTGGGGAATCAGGAACCACTGGGCTGCGATTTTCTTGAGCGCAGGCGGGGCAATGGCCCACAACCGCTGTCGGCGGCCAATCCACTCAGATTTTTTGAAGGTGTTGTTAGAGTGCATTGGTAGAGAGATGGGAGGGAAATAAACTTGTATTTCTGTCGCGTACATGAAGCCTAAGTATAATTGCCGTAGAAAATGTAAAACACGACGGCTTTGGCCGGTTTCAAATACCTCCTGTGCTTCCCTCTGTCCTGTCCGGCATTAAGTAGACAGTTAGACCATTAACCACACCTCAAGTATCCGAATGCGGCCAGTTCATTCTTTCTTTAATAATTTTCAGTGCCTTCTTGAACCCCATGTGTATGCGGATTGCCTTTGACAAGCTCCAATATTCTCAGGCAAGCATGCACTTGCATTAGAGCAGTCCGGGCAGTCACTTGGCAAAATGAACAATTGCTAAGCCAGTGACAGCCTCGATCGACCTCTGAACACCGGCCTCAGTGAACAATTGAGGTGACGGGGGACACCCCGTGAGCCTTTGGTCGAAACACTACAGTAGACTGGCTGTTCCAATTGTGGGACCGTGTGTCAGTATAATATATCTCCACCTCCTCCTCCTCCTCCTCCGTGGCTTTCGTAACACGCTACGACGTGAGCCATAGAGATGTGGCGTATCATCCAGGCGAGCTGTGCATTGTCGGTTGCAGAAGTTTGCATCGGCTGGGGCGTAGACTCTACGTATTCCCGCATCATTCCACCGGTTTTCTACGGTTTCCCTCTCGCATCAATTCTACCCGACATTCTACACGGACTCTACGGTAGAATTGTTCCCAATCGATCCAATGCTCTCTTCGGTTGCTAAGGAGGCCAGGGGTCGAGGGGCGATGGTGTACACCGTGTAATGTTACTTGTACACCGGGATAATCCCCGGAAACCGGTGTTCGTAATTCGGACCGTGCCGTGTAATGCTGCCTACCTATCTACGATCAACAGGGTCCAGAATTCAACGTCGACGTTACCATCCTGCCTCTCACGAACCTCCGCACGTCTATATCGTACGTCAGCTCGGCGATGCCTTAAAGACCATCACTCACATACAACTTACACACCCGCCCGTCCCTTCCTTGCCCTTGACCTCTCCGCGCTATAGCATCTTCCCCGTTCGTGTCCATACCGGCTATGGGAGAGTTCGATCAAACCATCGGTCCGTCCTACATTACTTGGTTTATTTCACGACTAACAGGGTCTTCGCCTTCACTTTCCAGGTTTTTCCCTGATGAGTGTATTCGGTGAGTTTCTGGATGTCTCCCCGCTGAAAGATCCCTGAGTGTTTAATTCAGTCAACACGTACCTCACGGGGTTGATCATGTCCCAGTTTTTTACATACTGGAATGCAAGTGCGTTTTCTGGCGATGCTTAATCCACACATTTCGAATCCCAAACCTGGAAATGTCTTAGTGTACCAAGATCCATGTTGGATCAAGTAACCAATTCCTTGTCTGTCGTTCGCGCGAGGGCCTCATGAAGTTGCACAGACTATTGGTGGCTCTTTTGTTTATAGTCAACACTACCCAGGCTGGTGCCGTCGTGTACATGTCGTGGTAAATGTTTGCAACATGTCGCTGTATCCATTGTTGACTAGTATTCCATCCAGGTTCTACTGTGTTACGTTCGTAAGACATTAGAGGGCGACGGCGGGGAACTCATCTACTTATATAGGAATTTTGCAAATCCTCGAGTGGTTGCCCGTAAGGATTCTCTACCGCGGGAGAAACCCCACCTCAATCCGGTTATTCAGTCAGTCTATGGCCGTATCCCATCACAGGTCTTCGTAAGACACAGCCGATTCGCCTCATCCATACTCAATCTCTTATAGTAACGGCCATCCTTGCAATCACAAATCAAATTTTACAATCGTGGAGGATATATTTGTTTACCAGAAACAAAATTCTTATCGGTTTTCTGGTGGCAACCTCTGCGGCGGCCTGTGGAATGGGCGTTGCCGCTGCAATCAAGGCGTGGATCCTTTCCGAGTGCGTGCATACCTTCCTAACGGCACGACAGTTTCCGGAACCAATATCATTTCAACTCCACAGACAGGCCGAGCTCGTATTGGTGCAGCCAATCTCTGAGGTCAATCTTGCGCTTCAGTGTGGCATCGACGTGATCATCGCTGGTGAGCTGTATCCATTCCTTGTCGTATGAAATCGCGGGCTAAGGTCCTAATTTTAGTTGTGCTCACCGTTGTTTACACAAAATCGAAAACAACCTTCCCAAGGACAGATAGAGTCTTCGATCGCCTGATTCGAACCGCAGTGCAATCAGGTTTCTTCACTGGTGAGTAGTCTGGGCTCCATAGTGAAGTATCTAACTTAGGGCACGTGGGTTATCAGCCGTATTCGCACTAGGAATCCTCTTTTCCTTCCGCTTCTCGGCTGACACGTACATGATGTCGCTGTTTGCCGTCCCAATCGGGCGAATTTACACAAATGTTGGTTTTCGTATTCCAAATGAACAGATGACGCTAATATCCATCTTTGTCATTCTAGACAATGATGGATCATTTCCTAAGCCGTGAAAACCTTAGGGACACTCTGTCCATCAGTGGGAATATGAACACTGTCCCAAATTTCAATGCAACCTGTGGCGCGTCGGATGGGACTATAGTCCTGCCACGAAACGTCTCCAACAGGACCAACATAACCCAGACCAATGAGACGGTCTAAGAGTGGCCATATTTAGGGAAGATTGTCCCGGGCAGATGCTGTAGCAGCGCCTGGTTTGGGATTGGGATCGGTTTCTCTTTATTTCTGTTTGACGTCGATCATACCCGTACCATACTTGTCTATTTATTCACATACTTACTTGTAGATTTACGGCTACTATATTCTTTACAGGTAATCAATACTGAATCTTACATCCACTACCGGGTACCACTGAGGACTTACAGCTACCATGTGATCTACAGTGACCCTGTCGCAATACAATTTTGCATTGGTACTCGAAATCACACGGTGGACATCAAGGCAACACCTGCCAGATGTAGTGCAACCACTATAGGAGATACTGGGGTTTTTCATTCAAATCGACAGGGGGGGTGATGCGTGACCCTTTTTTCAAGTTCGACATTTCGACACCAGCAAAAATTTGGCGTGACACCCCCCAAAATTTGGACATTTCCCCCGGAAATTTTGCCTTTTTGCATCTTTCGGGTAATTTTGGTTGCACCGTGACCAGCGGTAGGTTCGACAAGGGCCGCCGTGACCCGTGACCGCGACCAAAGTTCGACATCGACAGAGGGCGGTGTCCCGTGACTGTTGCTTTGAATGAAATACCCAGTATGTCTGTACGTTCAGAGGACGAGATAGGATGGGACAGTGGATTATGTTATAGTTATCTGTCCATACTGTTTATCAACATTGGGCACCAAGAACTTTCAGTTGGATACCGAGAACACTGAGAATCAAGTTGAACTCGGGAGCAGCGGGTTGACCGACACTGCCGTGATATTCAGATACTTGTACGTCCCATCGGTGAGAGAATCGGTAGGCCCGTACCAGCGCAGGATGAAGTGGAACTCCCCCGAGTCGGCCGGGGTCGGTAGCCAGCTGGGATGAAAGTGAACGTCATTGTCAACGGAAGCAGGAGAAAAGAGCGGCAAGGCGTACTTGGATTCCCACTCTGCCGACACCGCGTGGTCCGTGCTCTGCAGCAGTATGTAGAACGGCATGTTACTGTCCCAAGGGCTATCGCTGCCGTAAATGAGTGTTCCATCAGGGTAGGTCATGTTTCCGCGGTCGTTGATTGAGTAGTGGTTGATGGGGTTTGGCACGAGGAACCCATCCCCGTCGTACATCGTCAAGCTCCAGAGCCCGTCCACCTGTGGCTTCCCAAGGAACTCAACCACATACATCTGGTTCGAGGAGAAGTGCCGGTGTTCCTGGAGAGCAAATCAAACTACCCGCGCTGCACAGACTCCACCTCAGGCTCGAATATTCCATTTTCCTCGACCTCATTAGTGCCGCTAGCGTTGTAGAGCTGCTCATCAATCGAAATGTGGATTCGGTCCTGACGTTCATTCGCCGTTCGGGCGCTCAGTTCACATCATTCTCCATAATCGCCTGGGAGCCCTCTGCTGATCTCGATCCTATCCTGGGCTCATGTCCTACCCTCACACACCTCTGCCTCGATGTTGCCCAAAACCTGCAGCACGCAGATCCGATCGCTCTTCTGGAGGGACAATGTGGAACCCAACCGAACGCCGGATGCTTTCAAGCACTATGAAGACGCTTTGCACGAGATGTTCGCTGCCCGGCGGAGGGGTAAGCTGGCCTCGCTCTGCGTGTTCCTACAGAGTGCGTTCACATTCGAACTTCGGATGCAAAGATTCCTTGGCCCAGATTACGAGGAATTCGACGTGCGGGTATTGGGCGAATACGAGAAACCATCCTTTGTGGATGCGGTCAATCCTCCTTGAGGTAAGAAATCACGGTTGGCCTAATAAATACCGGATAACCCGTATTCAACTACTCTCGATTGCATTTCTTCAGTGTCCACCAGCCAGTGGCCCGCAGGAAAGTACATCCAGAATTACAGAATCAGGGATATAAAACTGAAAATAGTAAGTGTCGCGACCACGACCAAACTTACATTATGAGACGGCACGGAACCCGAAATAGAAACCATATACGGTGGGCTGGCGTTTGTAAATGCTCAGCAAAAGGGCAACAAACGTGAATACGTAGATTATATGACAGAGAGAAACTCAACTACTACTAATAAGATTTCCTACACGTCAACCATCCAAGTCCTGCAAGCAGGGTATGTACATCCTGAATTACAGAAGCAGAGAAATAAAGGTGAAACCAGTAAGGGCCACGACCGCGACGAAATTAATATGATTAGACTCTGCGGAATCCGGACTGTCACCTCCCACAGCGCCACCGCCGCTAGCACCGCTACTGCCACCACCAGGACCATCGCCACTACTAGTACTGGGCTTCGCAACTTTCTGGTCCACACTGCCACGACAAGCAAAAAATCAGTTGATACAGAATCGCGAAGGAAAGACAGACACCGACACAAGGTTCTGCATTTCCAGTGACCAAGGGATGTCGAGATCCGGAGACTCGGGGCTCGCGCCGTATGCAGTGATCTCCAGCAGATGCGGCCCGGCGGCCAAATTCTCGCTCTTCCATCCGAATGTGCAGTTCGCGGGCGTCGGCGTCGAGCCCCCGCTAACGCCGTACGATGTGTCCACCTCGTCGATGACGACTACATAGTATGCGTTGGTGGAGGCGACCTGGACGTACACGGCGGTTCCTGCCAGCGTAGTTAGCGGATATCGGATCGGGAAGTAGAGGGGACCTACCCTGGAAACTGTACGACATAGTCCCTGTTGCAAAGCTGCTGGCAGTCCCCGAAATTTTCTTGGCCTGCTTGCCCGAGGAGCAGGACGATGTCACGGTGAGCCAGCTGCCGGTCCAGGTGATATTAGTACTCGATACGTCTACGACAGTCTGGTTGGAACCGGTGGGGGGCGGTGGGAGCAGATGTCGGCCCAGTTGCGATTGAGATAGTTTCAATTTGTGACGAATGCGTGGTGGTCCCTTACATGCAAGTTAGCGATAGGTATTAGACTGAGCATGACTCCCAAGCTCCTTTCGAACACCTACCTGGTTTCGTTGTGGTTGCGGTTGTCTTCGTCGTGGTTGTCTTCGTCGTTGGTGGTGGCGGGCTGCCGCCGCCCGCTCGGCATCTACCAATATTTTCGGAATCGCGGTCTGAAAACCAAAGAAAAACACCGCCCGTGTCAGTTCGCGACGACGAAATTGCAGAACTGATTGACGCACAGCAGGTATCGCCGTTGGCTTTACGGACGAGGATGGTGAGAATATAAACGGAGTGAGAATATAGATAAAAGGCATACGGCAACAGCCATCGCCGTCGGGACATAGAAAGTCTCCCGCGTTGACGCACTCGTTCGAGGATCCGGTGCAGAATTTTCCATTCGGGCAGCAGCCATCGAGATCACAGTAGTAACTGAATTCAAATTGTAGAAATTTATGAGCAGAATGTAATTGTTCAAGGAGAGAATATCTGAACGTACCCCACAGGGCAACAGCCATCTGACACTGGAAAAGAAAGAATAGGTCAACGATTACGAGGGAGAATTCAACATGGTACTAACAACTGCAGCAGCTATCTCCAGTCGGGCAGCAGGAGACACTATCGCACCGACTATACCCAGGGTCGCAGGAGCCCTGGCGCAAGCCGAGGAGACCCCTGATCACAGTCTGGGACCTGGTTCGGGTGTTGAAAGGCTTGAGGGTAGTAATACGGCTCGAGCGCGGGGCATCGGTTTCGGTAGCCTCTATGGCACCATTGATATGCTGAAAGAGGGTTGCGACTAGAAGAACGCGGGAGAGGGAGATCATCTCAGAGGGGGTGAGAGTATGCCAATGTGGTGTATGTGCGCTCATTTTATCCTCACCGTCCCTCCCGACGGTATTTTAGGACGACAGATGGGGTGTTTTTCTAGCTAAGCGAAAAACGTTAGACACAACAAAATTCCAACCAGAGTTCCGGCCGAGCACAGCCCGTCTGATATAAACCACAAACTAGTATCTAACGACTCTCACCTTGAATTTGTTTGAACGTCTCATCTCTCGGCGCTAATCTGTCCCTTACCGCCTTAACTTCTTTGGTTCCTAACGTTTCTGACTTACCTGTCAACATTGGCAGTCGCAACGATGAGAAGCATCTGAACTGAATTCCCCATTGTATCAGAAAAATGTCAGATCACGTTGCATTAAAAGCGCTGGTACCTTTGGTCCGCTTTTGAATTCGTTGAGCAGCGCAAGGCTTGTGGCCCGCGCGAGTACTATAAAGCAATCCTTCAGATATATCGAAATGGGGATGACGGTCAGTCCGGCGCAACGCGTAACAACAGGACCATAAGGATAGCTGCCAGTGCAAGAAGATCCGCCCACGAAGATTGGCAGGGTATTAGCCCATTTGTGAGAGATGCCTGCCACGAAGTTCCCCACAGTCAACGGCTTGGCGGACATGCCAATGGCAAAGTTGGAGGCAAGCGAGAACTGGGCCAGGAGTCGATGGTCCGGTGATTTTGTGTCCATCAAGGATGTCTTGACCTCAAAAAGTCTGAGGAGAGTCCGAGTGATAACTGTTGATCTGTGGGCCCTTCATTGGTTGAAATCTGTTTTTCTGCCTCAGTTGATCTTGAATGCCGATGCGAAGTGCGGTCTGGCGACGGGCATACAGATTTGGGAAGGGAGTGAGAAGCCATTGGGTTAGAGATGGGCTGTATCTGCGAGAGTGTGCGACGTGATCATTTTGTGTCAAGTTTATGTGTGAAAAGCTTGGCCATGGTGAAAAGGCAGAGACAAGGAGTGACAGTGATTGATGGTCACTGGTCACTCCTTCTCGTGGCAACCCTTCTGTTGTAATAATAGCGAGGAAGGCGGATTAGATGGAAGAGGTAGTGTAAGATTGCACTAGCACTGTTGGTTGGAAGGCTGCTTTAGAGCAATCAGATGCTCTAGCAGGATTGTACTCTGAGCTTACTGTGCCATTTCGTTCAATTAGTAGGGTCACAGGTCACAAGCCTCAAATCGTACGAAAATTTTCGTAGGTCACAGCATCACAAAGGGGTCATACAAAAGGTCGCTTTCAACTCGAAAATGGGCCAAAAATGACGAAAGAAAATAGCTGCAGCGACCCTGCGGGGATCATACTAGTAGGCTAAAATACATCTGTTGACAGTTGACATACAATTGACATTGTCCACTCCCTACGCACACACGCGCCTCACGCCAGCTCGTGCTCCTCGACATCTGAACCGTCTTCATCATCGTGCCGCAACCAACCCAAATAGCACCGGTTCTGCGAGCAGCTTCACCTTTTCTTGTGGTTCCATCATGGCTGGAAATGACAGAAGATGGCCTTGGTGCGCAAAAATCGGGCTTGGGCGTGCTTACGAAAAAATTCGTAAGTCACAGCTGTCACAGATCCCCATACGAAAGGGTCAATTCGTAGGCGAGGTCACACCCTAAATGGCCTTACGAATTGAATAAAATGGCACAGTATATACTACAAAAAGGTATCTAGAATATTCTACATGTATCTGGTTGAGCTGTCCATTACTAATCTGATTATCAATCAATGTCCGAAAGCCGAGATGCATTATTAATCCCAACACCTTCCATTCATCCTTTGTGGTGCGCTCCCGGTCAGTTCTTCTCCAATTTGTGCACACACTGAAAGCATCGTGGCTTGGGAAAGAGTGCTGTTCCTCTGTCTCTAATCAGGTTCAGACGCAGTCCAAGTCAAGTCCAAGTCCTTTTCATGTGTGTATACTGGTGCTTTTCATTCAAATCGACAGGGGGTGTGACACGTGACCCGATTTACCTATTCGACATTTTGACAGGGACCCTGGGGGACCGTGACAGCGACAAAAATTTTGACAACCCCCAGAAATGACGGACAGAGGCTGAAAATGGGTTGAGACACAATTCGAGAATAGGGTGTTTCACACATTCCGATTTAGCCCCAACTTGACCCCCAATTTCAACCCCGACTTGGCCCCAACTTGACCAAGTTGGGGGTCGAAGTTGGGACTCAAGTTGGGGGCTGATGTGTGAACACTCATCAGCCTGAGACCAACTTGAGTTGGCATCAAGTTGGTGTGTTAAGCGAAGTTGGGGCATGAAATCGGGTGCCAAGTTGGGGTCAAGTCGGAAATTAAATCGTGGGGTTAGGCACAATTTGACATCCAACTTCGAAATCGGCCCAATTTCAGGTTCCAATTTGTCTCAAGTTGGGGTGCAAATTGGGCCTCAAGTTGGGATGTGAAACACCCTAATGTTATTTGGCATTCCTAGCGCTCAGGAGATTTATTATTGTCCGAGTTTGGCTTTGTTTGCAACTGCAGCAACTCTTTTTTCACCTCTTCACGCCTTCTCATGAATCCGGAGTTTTGGGTGAACTTTCAGTCACGGCATGCACCACGCAGGACACATGGCCGTGGTTGAAACACATTTTGATACACACTGGTTTGCTGTGTGTTGTTGTACCAATGTGTCGAACACGTAGTATTTATTTGCTGGTGTATTCTACATTGTTCTCTTCGCCATTGTTCTCTAGGTATAAAAGGCTGGCCTGTATTAGCTAGAAAAGAAGAATACACCCCCACTTTCACCCCACTTTTTTGTTTTGTTTTGTTTTGTTTCAGACGGTCTAAGCGTCCTCGAGACTCGATCCCAGCACCCTACACAACCTATGGAGTGTCACCCTGAAATGGGTAGACCCAGTGCAGGATTGTACTGGTTGTTGTTGGCAATGTCGGCGGCAGTCCTTATGTTTTTGTTATGGTTGATTTGGCTTGGAACAGGTTTCTGGTTCGGTGACACAGTGGTGGAAAGAATGATGAGATGGATTTGATGGTGGGAATGGAAGGAGACACGGAGAAAACTATTTTGGTTCTTGATTACCACACTCAGCGGCGTGCTGGTCACACCACCCTATTTATTATTATCACGCCGGCATTCGATGTTGATCACCTGGATTGCAGCACACATATACTTTGTGTGGATCCCCGACCTCACTGCGCATACTGGTTTGGTTGTGTGTGTGGTTGGCAGATGGATTTCTGCTTTCATGCATGCACACCGACCCAGTGCTTCACCAGCTGTCGCATACTGTCGCAAAGGCAAGCAATATGGTGGATTATTTTGTCACAGGAACTCCAAAAGTCGTCGACACCGACTACATACACACGGTATTCACTCCCAAGGATGTCCTAGTCGAAAGATTTTACAAACACATGACAACCTCGCTCACCTGCATGCCAGACACCACCTCAGTGCTCAGTGCAATGTCTTCATCTCTCCAGCATCAACACGATAGGATTGATATGAATGGAGCATCCCCGAGCAGGGTTTGTGATGCTCTGCAAAGCATATGCTGGACCGGTCAGATCAAGGGGTTTTCTAACCGCGAGCCCATTGTGTCACTCAGTCTGTATGCGAGCCGAGAGTGGTTCACAGATGTCCAGCAAAGCCACATGCAGTAGAAGGAATGGCGCCAGCAAGATAATCGGAATCATCCAAGATATTGTTGGCATTCAATGAGTGCACAATTTTTGAATGTAAGACATTGGGATGGGAGTCGGGTTCATTGCCAAAGGAGGCTGGGAACATTTCGTTGGGATTTTTGTGATTCATCAACAACTCTACCACAGTGGCTACCTTGATCTCCTCTTGATAGAGAGCCTCCAATGATACACGAGCAACAGCCAATTTTGAATGATTCAACACTCCAGCAACAGCAGGGTTTAAGTTTAAACCCTGCCGTCTCCAATGGCAGCCCCAGTTTAAACCATTTTGGCTCAAACCGCCCCTTGGCCCTGCCATATAAACAGTGAGGTTTAAACCATTGTGGTTTAAGCCTTGTAGTTTACAGCTAATGTCGGAACCGAAGGCACGAACGAAAAATTTCTGTTTTGGGAACTTTTTTGTTGTGCTGACCGATTCCCTCATATCTCCCTAAGTTTTGGTCAGATTACCTCGAAACATATACCATTCTTTCAGAATAATTCGTGCGCAATTAGTGATGTAAAAGAAAACACGAAAATGCATTTCATTTCTCCATTTGGCACTGAGGCCTCAGTTTCAGTTCAACACCTCCTCGCAGGGTGGGCACTTGTTCAAACACATTAAATTTTTGGGAGGGAAAGCTTACATGCAATATGAAGAAGGTGATGTCGCCAGAATTATGATCTTATTCTCCATTGAGACACTATTGGCTCCGAAGTAATCTTTTGACCAAAATTGTTCAACTCCCTGTAACTTCTTCAATATGGAACCAAAGAAAGACTATATCCAAATCTGAGCTGTCGGATGTACCACCTCCAAGAAAGCCAGCACGAGGATAACTAGGACGATTCAAGTGTATAGTGTCAGCAACGGCCTCTGGGTCGGCTAAACAGCGAGTAACCCGACGAGAACCCCAACCAGGATAAACCCGATAGACGCTAGTAGCTCATGTGTTCCCCGAGCAGTAGGACCAGTCGTACGGCGTCCTCCCTAGGAGGCCGTATGGCGTAGGTTGGGATGTGAGGCAGAACCCTGAACGAGTTGAAGAGGGTATGATATCCACTCAGGTACACAACCCGGGGTGTGGATATAACCCATAGTATGGTGCGAAGGAAGCGGGGCAGGGTGGAGACAATGCCTATGTCAAGCCAAGGTAGAAGCCTGAGATTAGACGAGGTAGAATCTACTGTACATGGAGATTCTACCGTGCTTATATAGGCTTCTAATAAATTAAAGCGATCGCGGTTAATCGCGATCAGTTCCTGTACTATAGCATTAAGGAGCATTAATGCTGATGCTCCTGGACTCCTCTGTGTTGGTTTCCGTGGCATCGATGGACCTAGGAGACCCGATGTTCGGGTTTCCTAGTCCTAAGTGTCATCGTATCCAGTGGTTCAAACCCTGATCAGGTTTGCAACCACTCCTGTACTTCGTGTACTCTCCTATGTCAGCCCTTGGTGCGTCCGGGGACTAGAGTCCGTCTGTATGGGTTCCTAGTCCCTAATGTCTTCTGTATCCCGTGGTGCAGACTCCCCGAGTCTGCAGCTTTAGAATCCAAGGCCGGGTTTCAACTGTGAGAAGGTCATGTGGTGGTGTCATAAGAGTCCCGTGCCGCTAAGACGCGTCTGTATCCATACAGACGCGTCGTGCGAAAAGGCAGAACCCGGGTGTTTCATGACATATAGCCTGAAGGAGACATCAAATGTGATGTCCTGTGCTGTTTTAGGTTTGACTTTGGTTCCATATTGAAGAGGTTGCGGGGAGTTGAACAATCTTTTGATCAAAAGATTACTTCGGAGCCAATAGTGTCTCAATGGAGAATAAGATCATAATTCTGGCGACATCACCCTCTTCATATTGCATGTAGGCTTTCCCTCCCAAAAATTTAATGTGTTTGAACAAGTGCCCACCCTGCGAGGAGGTGTTGAACAGAAACTGAGGCCCCAGTGCCAAATGGAGAAATGAAATGCATTTTCGTGTTTTCCTTTACATCACTAATTGCACATGGATTATTCTGAAAGAATGGTATATGTTTTGAGGTAATCTGACCAAAACTCAGGGAGATATGAGGGAATCGGTCGGCACAACAAAAAAAGTTCCCAAAATGGAAATTTTTCGTTTGCGCCTTCGGTTCCGACATTAGCTGTAAACCATTGTGGTTTGAACCGATTTAAGCCTTTGGTTCAAACTGAAGACGGTTTAAACTGGAACGAAGATGGTTCAAACCATGGCGGCTTAAACCAGTTCTAACCACAAGATGTTTACAGCTAATGTCGGAACCTAGGGCATGAATGAAAATTTTCCGTTTTGGAAAGTTTTTCATTGTGCTGACTGATTCCCTCATAAGTCCCTGAGTTTTGGTCCGACCACCTCAAAACCTATACCAATCTTCCGGAATAATCCGTCCGCAATTAGTGATGTAAAGGAAAACGCGAAAATGCATTTCATTTCTCCATTTGGCACTGGGGGCTTTGTTTCTGTTCAGCACCTCCTAGGAGGGTGGGCACTTGTTCAAGCACACTGAATTTTTAGGAGGGAAGACTTACATGCATTATAAAGAGGGTGATGTAGCCAGAATTACAATTTTTCTTCTCCACCGAGTCACTATTGGCTCGGAAGTAATCTTTCGATCAAAATTCTTAAGCCCAGATATTTGACTTTGGTCAACTATGGAAACTACTGTGAGTCTGTACATGTAACCATGAGCCAAGTGCAGGGCAAGCAGCAGCAGTGAGGAGATTGTGGTAAAAGAGTGAGAGTGAAGACAGTAACTTGTGCGAGCTAACTTGAACTTTGATTGCCCCTTTGGCTTGGCGGGGCTAACTTTACTTTACTTTTCCCATGCTTGACAAAACTAACTTGTTGACAGCTAACTTACTATGGTTCTGAGAAGACAATGCAAGGACTTCAGTAGATGCTTCCCAACACCTCAAGCATATTCTGGACATCAGTAATTATTGTTCCCACTCTACCGGAGTTTCTGTAAATGCTTTCATTGGTGTTTTCTTGAACTTTGATCATATCCTTTGCATTGAGCCTGTCAGACCAATTTCAAATGCCAGGAAATCGGAAGAAGGGTCAGACAAAGAGTTGGCACATAAGCCAGAACAAAATTTTGGCATCTGCGCCCAATTTAGGGCTGTGAAAAATTAGTTGGGTGTGCCAAGTTGTGTAAAATCCAGATATTTACAGGTTCTGTGCCCTGACTTGGTGTTTGTAGATGAGACAGTCAGTGAATCTGTCAGACATAATCCGTTCAAGAGTGTTCACACATTGAACACTGTGTTCTCAGGAGGAAGACCTGTAAGAAGCACTGAAAGGTAATATATCAGATCCACAGTGCCCTTTGATAGATGGCAACACACTGTGTTATATCCATGTCAGAAGAGAACCGGAAGACTGGCCGGTTGTAAGGTAGAGCGGCCGGATGACCGGACATCAGATGAATAAGGCCAGACAGATTGGTCCAGATGCAAAGTGATACCATGAAGGCAAGCGGTTACACCAACTAACTTGGCCACAAAGTTGAAGGAGGATAGAAGTCAGACAATGGAGCAATGCGAGGGCAAAGCACATTAATTATCAACTGAAGCTACACTCAGAGTAATTTACATATTCATAGTAAATGTGGAGATCGCCTGAATGTAGATAGAAGTAAGGTAAAGACAATAAAGACAATACTCATCATCATACAAAGTAACTGGAAATGCATGTTTTACAGCCGCTATGTGTAGTATCTCTTGAATCAAAGTACATGCATATATTCCCTAGGATATATGGCTGCCCTTCAATCTGAAAGGGCTGCCGAAAATAGTGGATATGTGCTCCATAAATGGATTACATCATTGTACTCATGCTCGACAAAATTTTTGGCGCCTGAGCTTTCAGCCATTTCTGGACGACTAGACCATATTTCTGCACGATTTCAAGTGTCAGACTGTTCTTGAGGTAAAAGCGTACAATCCTGAGATATTGATACCATCAAAATTCCTTGATGCGCCATCAAACGAGCGGGAACTTGCAAAATGTGAAATTTGAAGTCAATCAGATATTTTTTTTCATAGAAATCTAAATCACCCATGTTGTAGCCTGGGATGTTTTAATGCATCTGGAAAGTCGAACCATACAAAAATATAGAGCGGATCAGGTGCTATAGCCGCTGCAATATGACAATTTTGGTGCATTTTGCCAATTTTTCGTGATTTTTGTCACATTGCAGCAGCCATAGCGCCTGATCTGCTGTATCTTTTTCCATGGTTCAACTTTCCAGATGCACTAGAACATCCTGGGCTACAACTTGGGTGATTTAGATTTCTATGAAGACAATATCTGATTGACTTGAAATTTCACATTTTGCAAGTTCCTGCTTGTTTGATGGCAATCAATGAATTTTAATCAAGCAACTATTTCATCATTTGTCCGTTTGCCGTGCCTTCCAGAGCGAAGCGGAGGCACGTCTTGTTGAAGTTCCACATGCTGATTAGATGCTGCTAATAGCTGCCATGCCGAGTGGCCCGTGCTTTGATTGGGCAGCGCAATATAACCATATGGAGATACACCTTCAGACAGACAGAGAGGCTTAATTTTATAAAGAGGGTGATTTTTTTTTTTGCCGGATTAGCTCGGAGGCCCTATCCCGAATATCCATCAACATGGCTTGCTTGGATAGATTAAATTGACAGCTCCAAGAGGTTTTCAACATTGCGACACAGCTGATGTTTTGATTTCATTTTTTTCCCTGCTGACATATATTGCATGTGTAAGCAGTGCAACTGACATCCTGACTCTCAATAAAACCTATCCCACAATTGCGGAGCCTTGGACCTCCAGGTGATATTGGTGTGTCATCTTTGGGCATGGCAGTGAAACGGCGTAACATAAATGTGCGGCATCTAGGGCTAATTTTGTGATTTCCTATGACCAGTATTTATACAACGGGAAGCAACTAGCACTTCTGTTGTTACTAGCATCCTAGCTAGTGTGCAGACCACTTGTTAGGTGATATAAAGGAGAGTCAGAGCAAGCCCTAACTGCTGACTGTAGCACGAGGCTACACTAGTGTGACGTGGTAGCTGCTAGCTGAGTGTACAAACAACCAGGGATTAAACCACTGCCTATACATTCATGAGAGATTACCTAGGAGACTCTAGTGGTCCAGAGATGACTTACAATGGAGTAGCAAAGGTCTAGCAGACGGATATCTATGATGGAGGTGCAACTAGGGGATAACACCTTGAGCTAGGAAGCTTGGCGCAGAACCCGATGGTACTATCTAATCTCTAGATAAGCAACTAGGCGGCTATAGGCGCAACAGCTGACTAGCAACCGGCTAGGGCTTTGACAAAGACATACCACGACATAAGAGATGAGGAAACATGAGGCTAGTGCCCGATCTGGGCAGCTAGGGCGAACGGAATAGCAAGCAGGCTATTGGAATGGAGCTAGGGACAATCATACAGGCTGTACCAATGACTGGAGGGCTGATTGATGTTCTGACCAATGAGCTATGACCATTTTATGTTGGTTGCAACACTGTGTCCTCTAGATGTAATAGATCAATGTTCTGACAGAGAAGAGATGACCTAGATCACCGGATACATCGTCGGTTGGTCCAGAAGTGGTTCTCGGCATAGACGGAGGGCTGAGGATCAAGTGATATACCCACGGTTGAACACTAGCCAGTCAGCAAGGCTGACTTGGCATATACCAAACCAGTCCCAAAACCAAATGGCAATTGTTTCATTGGCTGACCGTATTTCTCATCATCTAATATTGCTTATTGTATTATTCAGCTCTCTTTTCACATGTATCCTGAACCTAGTAGTATAAAAGGGAGCACAGAACAGACTAGGGTCTAAGAACATTATGCCCCAGACTTTGGACGAAGCTGGTGCTAGTGGACTCAGGCTGCTAGTGGAGGTTGATACCGAACTTCACTTGTAGTAGTCTTTATATTGGAATCAGTAGACTGTTGACTCTGGAACATCAAGTGACTAAGTTGAGGATTTCGTGTCACTGGTCCTAGACCTCCACATATAAAACAAGGGTGTTCTCTTCGAGAACTAGCTGCAGTTTGTACTAGTGACTTTGCCTTCACCCTGACAAGATGGAAGCTCTGCCGTAGTGTGTTGAATCGCTTGCTAGGTGGATTGTGTGTTGGCTTGAGCCCATTAAGAAGAAGACAGATTAGGTGCCCCCACCTCTACTATAACTTGTCAGTTACTTCTCCTTCACCCTGATATAGATGGAAGCTCTGTTGTAGTGTGTTGGGTCGCTAGCTGGACACTTGTAGTGAGCTAGTGCCGATAAAAGCAGAAAGGTTCCTGTTCTTGGTTTAGGAATAGGTCAGCAGTCAAGGAGTCTTGCCATTTGAGACTTGAAGTTAGTGTCAGTAGTCCTTAGGTTGCCTAAGGCGAGGATTTTCACAAACCTACAAACCTCTGCCCTGGTGTTCTTGACCTAGCGGTCCAGCCATCTTGTATCCACCCCATATAAACACACCCCCAGACCATCCCTAGGTTCCTAGCAGTGTTGTTGTTGGTGGTTTCATATTGCTAGTACATTGTAGAGTGTGTTGTTAGAAGCCTATAAATCAAACTTGTGTTTGTTCAAACCTGCTGGTCGCAGGGGGCGACCATTAGCACAATCGGTCAAATGCACTGGGTAATATATGCTGGTGTTTGGTTTTGATTGATGGCCGGAGCTGTAACTGCATTTGGCCGCATTTGGCTGGCATCGCGTTTTGCAGACTTGGCACCTTGGCTCACTACAACTGGTAAAAATTGTTCCTTGGTCATAATATAGTACATTGTAAATATATAACTCAATCTGAAGGGCCTGTTCTGAGTTTCTTGGGTGTATGTCTATCTGAAGCAGACACTTCTGAACCTGTTGAGACTGTGCCTGCTCTTGCACGCCGTTTATCGGGAGAATATTCAGACTCAGACTGAGTTCCATGTACAGTAGAGCGTGACAAGAGCGCGACACAACGAAATGAGTGCGAGACGCGGAAGTGGCCAAATGCGGCTATAGCTCCGGCCATCAATCAAAACCAAACACCAGCATATGGTACCCAGTGCATTTGACTGATTGCGCTAACGGTCGCCCCCTGGCTGGTCGCATACTATGGCCCAGACCCGAACTCACAAAGAGAAGCACTTAGATCTTTGGAGGTAGATTGGTTGTGGTTGGTTGTTTTGGGTGTTTGTTTGCAATATCTATCAATTAGCTGTTCCTAGTCATATAAGAAGTGCACTGTTTCAACACATGCAGAGACACTCAGCCTGCTCGCATCACGGTCCCCACACGACCCGTTGTGCCCGCTGCCACACGTCACGTTTGAGAATAACTACACTAGTGCTGTCCACATATGATATTAATACAAAATTTTGCATATCATATTATATCAATATCATATTATGGGGTCTGAGGCTGTATTGTATCTGTATTATCTTATCTATGTATGTATTAATATATTATAATATATTAACAATATATTACAGCTGTTTGAAGAAGTAATGAAACTGATCAAATTTTTATAAATAAGAGCAAATTTGAGTTCTCATTTTGTTGAGCTCATTGCCGGCTCAATTCTCAACGGATTTGCTTGAATATAGGCGCATTCGAAAGCGGCAAAGCAGGGCTTCCAGACGGTACCCTACTCACTGGATAGCCCAACATTTGGGCTGCCTGTGCGGCAACGGCCATATCTTCATTATCTGTCAACCGATTTGCTTGGATTCACATGATTCTGAAAGCTAGGATTGAGGCAAAGCCGTAGGGTCTGATACCTTTTGGTTTCCCTGCAAGGCAATCTACCAGGAATGGATATTCAGTCCAGATCTGTAACTCCATTCTTACGGGTGAGAATCATTCATGTTTCATTTTGGGAATACACACTAATGATTGCCTTCATGCTAGCCTTCAGAAACATCTGAATTTTTGGGAATTGGTTGACAGATGGTGAAGATATGGCCTTTGCCGCATCTGGTTCAAACCACACTGGTTGGGAGATTCAAATTTTTCAGCACAATTTATGGTGAAAAATGTTGATTGCTTTTCAGACATTTTTCACTGAAAGAAATGGTGAAATTTTCAAACCTTTTTCACCCCTTTTCAACTTTCTTTCAAGTTTTTCACCTCAAACCAGAAAAGTGGTGAAAAGCTTTGAAAATTTCACCATTTTTTCACTGAAAAATGTCTGAAAAAAACAAACAGCATTTTTCACCGTAAATTGTGCTGAAAAATTTGAATCTCCCAACCAGTGCCAGGCAGCCCAAATGTTGGGACAAATTATGTAATCTACCCAGCGAGTAGGGTACGGGCTGGAAGCCCCGCCTCGCCGCTTTCGAACGCGCCTATATTCGAGAAAATCTGTCGAGAATTGAGCCGGCAATAAGCTCGAAAAAATGAGAAGTCAAATTTGCTCTTATTTATCAAAATTTGATGAGTGTCATTACTTCTTCAAACAGCTGTAATAATATGCTTCTACCGCTTTCAGCACACCAGATCCCTTGCTGGTTTGGGTGAGGCTTGTATAACAGTCCGTTTCACCACTTCATGAACTATATTAACACATTAGGGTCAAAACAGCAGAAACAGTTCATCTGAACCTCTTGGCACTGCTTTTGATGTCAGCTTGGCCATTCAGATGACTGTCGGCACCGGCAACTCAAAGATCTGAGCGGTAGATCCCAGTAGGTCAAGCCAAACTTGAATTGTCGATGGCTCCAAGTTTCTGAGTGAGGATCAGAACTTGGGTAGAGGGGTTCAGTGCACCACATATTGTCATATAATATGATAATAATATGATAATACGGTGAGTGCTGTATCATATTATATTAATATCATATCAGATCATATTATCCTGTATCAATATTATGTAGGTGGCCCTGGTAGCCATATCATATCTGTATTATTGTGAATATATTAATAATATATTATTTCATATCATATTAATGGACAGCACTAAACTACACTGTGTGGGTGCAACCAGACACTTGAGTTATTGTACCATGGCCCCAACCACACACTGGGCAACCTCTTCATGTACGCGCCGGTGCAGCACATCACCCTGCTCATTGATGTCATCTTCCCTAGCTTGGCACCCTTCTCAGAGCTCGCAATATCAGACTTTATCCCTGGGTGGACCGTTGTGCATAGCGTGCTGCTCACGTTTGCCTTTGACGTGTTCATGGCTGGCCACATCACCCAACTTGGTACCAAGCATGATGTTTTGCTGCAGAAGAAATGTGAGTCCCCGATCTTCATTAATGATCCACATATTTATGTTCAATGCCTGTAGACATTGAGGACCTGCACAACTTGTGCGCACCCACGATCAACAGTGGGTTCAATGTAACGGCCGCGATTGGGCCAATCTTCGCAGCGAACCCAAAGAACACCTGGGCCGAGTTCAAGGTGTATTTATACTGAAAGGCTTTGCCTCGGTCTGTCTACAGCTGGAGTACTGCTGATAACATGGACCGACAAGTGGAATGCAGCAGTACAAGCCACAACCATTAACCAAATCCACATCCTTGTTCCCCCTGGTTGCACAAGCTTAGATGTGCCAACGAGTATTCATGCATTTTAGACTTCTTCACAAAAGTTGTGAAGGAGTAGAAAAGGGACACAGATACTTCAGTTCGACTGGTTGAAGCCCTTAATCAAGCACTCTGAACGAGAGCACCTGACTAAACGGCATGCAAAGACTGTTGTGATGGGATTAAGACCCTCTCTTGGCATAGCCAACCGAGTGCGTCAATTGAACACCAATCCAACACCAATCCCAAACATAAGCCTTCCAGGGCTGCTGATTGTTTGGGGTCCGTTTTGACTGTTCTGGTATCCCAAATGGTAAGCCTTCCGGGGCTGCTGTAGTGGTGCCATTTTCTCAATCCAAATACCAAATCCCTTCACATCTTAATCACGTTCCCAAATTATGTGTTTTACTTCCACCAAAGGCAAGACATATTAATCACATTGTGCAAACGAAGCAAAGCCCTTAATAGAACCAGTCCAGGATCACAAGCACAGACTACCCGTTGTAACACAAGCCCTAGATCCAAGTATCTTAATTAAGACCAGAACCTAGCACCTGCACCACCCCAATTGAAGTAACACAAGCCCTGGATCCAAGTCTCTTAATTGAGACTGAGACCCAGTGCCTACCCCACCCCAACTATGGTAGTTAACACAAGCCCTAGATCCAAGTCTCTTAATTGAGACCAGGAACTAGCACCTGTGCCACCCCCCCAGCAGTAGTGTGTCTATGCTAGAACTGCCCTCCTTATATACTGTACATTTATGCTTACACTACTCTAATTACACTATGTGAGTAAGCTAAAGATCTGCCATTTAACTCCTTGTTTCCGATCAGTTGTCTGACTTGACTGAATTTCCAAGCCAAATAGTGTTGTCCTGCCCTTCGGACCATTGGATTCAGAAAGTGATGAGTCTCCCATTTCTGGTTCCCAAGATATAACCTCATCAATTGCTGATCAAGCCAAGAACCCAAATTGGGACGGTAACGGAGTTGAACCAGTTTAATGGTTAAGGTCCCTTGATTAACACCTTCAGATTCAAGGAGCGTTGGGTATCAGCTTTCTGTGGATATCCTAATCTCCCCGAACCGCCCAGTAGTTGTTGAGATATACACTGATGAAGCCTTGCCCGAGTCAAGAACCCATATTGGGATAGCAACATTGATCAGTGATTAACATGTGTCCAAACACGTCTCCAGAATAGGCCAAATCAACCACAACAAGGTGTGTCAAACCCACAGTTCTATCTCTGCCAATAGACACTGGTTATTCAGAGTGGATATTTAAGTTCCCTGATATGTGTTGGCCCCACAGAGCCTTAATCAAGTGATTATAAGGACTCTATTATTAAACCCATTGAATCGAACCTTAATTAGTATGGGAGGTTCTGATTAATGTGCTCTCGGGTGGGCTGATTAAACCCTCATGCAGGATGTGCCTGATTAACCATTCAAGACTCATGTTAATCCTGGAGATGTACATCTAACTTGGTAATGCACAGGAATCCCAACATTAGCGAGATTCCAGGCAAGGCCAGATAGCCTGCTTATCAACGCATCGCCTCACACTAGCTCAGTGTACTTGGCGCCATGGATGTGTTTGCGTTCAAGAACACGTACCACATGGTCACCGCGCCGCACACCGAATATGATGTGGTTGGCCCGTTCACCATGTCATAGGCGTGGGTGTAAGCCCATTTCCATAAAAAAACTTCCCATATATCTTCCGAACGATTACTTGCCTTTAACTACACTTACAACAACTTTCATGTGGGTGCCTGCTGCCTCTTTCGTTGGTGCCACTCACCCGGCTCGCGGTTTCTGCAATCCAATCTGTAGTGGTTCCACAGGACCTAATGCATCAGTAAATGCGCTACTTTGTCGGTGGCGCCTTTGGCGTCTGCGGTATCAGAAAATATTGTGCGAGAGTGAGACGACCGTTGGATGACCGAGCAGTACGAGACTCGAGTCAACTCAGGCTATTTCGACTCGGCGGTTGCAGATATAGAGTTGAAATAGCACAGTACCGCTTGTGGGAAGACACATGTTCTGACACTCACCACAATCGCCTCATACAGCTCGTCGTCGTCCTCGATAGGGCTGCGACCCGTAGACCCGTACCTATAAACGGGTACAGTACCGGTATGTCCGGGCAGACCCGTGTACGGTACGGGTTGCTACGGGTGTGCTTGAGGCCCGTACGGCCGGGTCCCGTAAGCGCGTTTTGGCGCAGGGATCAACCCGTAAACCCGTATATGGTCGGGTACGGGTGACCCGTACCACACCCGACCCGTGAAGTTTTTGCTCGCGAGCCCGCTGCGTGTACACACGGTGATTTCTTTAATATTCGGACACTCGACGTGTCGAATAGCCTGCGGGATAGCACATTTGGCACAGTTGATGAGATTAAATAGAGTACACCGATAGAATCCCCGGTCTAAACGGAAACGAACGACGAACCCAGGTAAGTGTATGGAACGTAGCCATTCAATTTCCGGTGCGATCTGCCCGATATAGACGCCGGCGCGCTGAGAGATCGTCGAGGGGGTCGATCCGGGAAAGAGGAAGAAAACGCGCCGATATCGTAGGATCGACATGCACTGATGGATATCGAACCGCCGGCTTCTATGAAAGCCCAGCCTTCTTGGCGCAGCGGGTGTGAGAGAGCGGAGGAACCTGAACTTTTGATTTCATTTCATTTCAGGCAGACTGCCGCCATGGAATGGAAGGATGTCGGAAGAGCACGGCGAACACGCAGATCTGTGAAAGAGTGAATAGCTGGGAGTGCACTTTGAATTTAATTCGTAGTATCGTACCGGAGTCGCCGAGATGGACAGGAAGAATATCGATGTAATATGGGGAGCTGAGACAGGATGGATGGATTCGCCGGCGGATTCGGAGGCAGAACGAGCGCTGTTGGTATATCGTAAATTATAATTATTGTCGCAAAGGTCGAGGCGGGTTGTTCACCATCGAGAAGCCGCGGTAATTCGCCGCCGGGCACCCACACACATGGATTATTTCGTGAGCGGCGGGCAGGACAGAGAACGTAGGGGACTAGATTGAAGTTGTTAGATCGCCGTCCACAGCGATTCGATTCGTAGAAGTGCATGATAGCGCCGGCCTTTGGCCGGCCTTGTAACGAGGAAGTCTTGCTCAAAGAATATCGAGGCCACAATCGCGATTCGTAGGGATGGCAGTAGAGCATCGATTGTGGCACCGGCGCTGTGATTTTGAAAAGAACTCAGCGCGAAGGAAGCGTCGGCTCGATGACGGATCGGGACGCTTTGGGTTGTTTGTGCATGTTAGGTAGCAAGGACAGGACATCATCCTTCTCTCTTCTCTCTATGACCAGACGGCGCGGCTCCAACATATTCGGGGAATGGATGGAATCGTAAAGCTGGAAGCCCCTAGAATAGACGCGAGCCCGAACGGCGGGTAACCAGGATTAAGAATAGATCGGATCCACTGCAGCTTGACTGCAGCAGCTTGAGTTTTCAGAGGCGACTCCGAGACAGAGTATTTGAGAGGAGTAGTGGGCACGGAAGCGGAGTGCGTGTGGTATCTGGGCTGGAGCCCAGTCAAGTGCTACGCCCGAGAGCAAAGCAAGAGCAGCACCAGAACGAGAGAGAGAGCCGCGATCCCTCATCATCTCTTCTCCAAACGCGCGCAGGTGCTCGGTGCATTCAATCATTCATTCTTTATCTAATCTTCCTAGTTTCTGCGCTGTTCTTCATAATCTTCTTCATCGTTTCTGGGCATTCATCGCTGACGATTATCTGGTCAGCAGTATGCCTACGTCGGGATCCACCATCCCGCCCACCGCGTCTTCCGGAACCGCCAAACGAGCCTCGGGCAGACACAGGGCCGCCGCCACGCCGCCCGCTCTTATTGGCTCCCCCTCTGTCTTGCGCTGTTGCTGCGACGTCGACATCTAGTACACTAAAGCCCTCCGCCCTCCCGATATCGCCCACTGCACGCTTCCAAGCTCCTCCGATTCGTGCAATACTCCACCGCACAACCGCTTATAGTCCATCTCAGTTGACCGCTGCCTGTACTGCGCGTAGTGGGAATCGATTAGGCGCAGAGCTAAAATGGTATTTATGATGGTACGTGCTTTTTTCTTTGTTTCTCGCAATATATCCGTTGCTACTCGACATTGGGACGGCTTTCTCAGTCGCCATGTGCCCGTTCCTTTTCCTCCGCCTCACCTCCCTTCTCTTATCTTCCGGTATCTCTTCATGAAACTGACGCAATGGCAAGACTTGGTCACCGCCTCCACCGCCTGCACGAAGACCAGACTACGCTGGCCAATTCCGCGGACGCGGATACCGACACCAGCCTTGCCACTGCCATCGTCGCGGTGCCTCCCCGCTCATGGTTGAACGTTGAGTAGTAAGTATTCCGTCTTGGTTCAGAGTTTCCAGTTTGCTGTCTGAAGCCAAACCAAATCCACTCTGGAATCTCGACATCTACTCAGCCCTTTAAAACGATTTCTATTTGTTTTATGGCGCCAACCAGTATATGCACCTGAAGTACGCTCTCAGAGCATTATGATTTTGTGTTGACGGCGATACCAGCGGACTTGCGCTTGCAAGTTATTTCGAGTTACTTCCAAGTTGGTTTCGAACTTGTATCAATTGACAACGTAGTAAGACCCGCTGACTACCTGAGAGCCATCCGGGAGAGCAAACTGTGTGTATGTGATGCTCGGAAGACTGTCCAACGCTTAGACGCGTCATTCGGATGCGCGAATCCGATCGCGACTGTCGGAGTCCCTGTATATAACGACGGAGAGTTGAAGAGAAATGTGCCACAGAATCGTTAGAGGGCATACTCACAACCACCGCCTCATTGGAGCTGCTGCAGCCATCCCCGTTACCGATGCGAGGCCCATTATCTCCTTCAGCCCAGTTGTTCTCTCCACCCCAGAACGCGCCGTAAATCTAGAGTTGCGCGTAACGGTGCCTGCGAATGGAGATGCGCTCCCGATAGTCCTCCTGGCACATGGCCAAGGGCGCAGCAACTGGCTCTCCTCGATGAATGGCTACACCCCGCTCTCCGAGTTTTGGGAAGCGCACGGCTTCGCCGTGCTGCAGCCGACACATCTGAACTCCAAGGTCCTCGGCCTCACGCTGCCCCCGGGCCAGGAGCTATTCTGGCAGGAGCGCTCGACCAACACGATGTATATCCTTGACAACCTCGACGCCATCGAAGCCGCCGTGCCCGGCCTCAAGGGCCTCCTCCATCGCGCGTATCGCGATCGCAGGACACTCCGCCGGCTTCCTGGACCGTCGCCAGCCTCCCCGGCGCCAGCAACACCGACCCGCGGGACGGCACGACGTGGTGCAAGCCTGACCCGGTGGGGAACGGCGGCGCCGACCTCTCCCAGATGGGCAGGACACTTCGGCTCCCCTTTTAAGGGCCTGATTTCAGCAAGATGGAGCGTCCGGTGCTCGTGGTGTGCGGCGACGAGGACGGCGGACCGCACCTGACCGTCCGCGGCGCCGACTGGTACGCCGATGCGTACGCCATGGCGCCCGGCGCCAAGGATTTGGTGTGGCTGAAAGGCGGGAAACACGGGCTAAGGCTGGGACACGGCCGAGACGCAATTGCAAGACGAAAGCCCGCAGATGCTCGGTGCGGTGCAGCGGATGACCTGGGCGTACATGAGAAGCCAGCTCTACGAGGGAGATGGCGTACGGGCGGGCCGTTCATACACGCGCACACCGGTCTCATTTCATTCCCCATGGTCATGAAGCTATCAGTAAGATATTTCATCAATTTTTCCTGTCAATTACCCAGTGAATTGGCTTTCACAAAACACTTTTCACCACGGTCTGTCAATTATGAATCTATGAACTTCGATGTACACGAGTTTGCGAGCTCATTTTGTTATAGCGTCTGCCTATGAGATACTTATTAACTCTGATGTTAACTCTGATGTCAGATTTGATCTCCTCGACGTTTACGCGCCTGCAATTTTTATTGCAACGGGGGCCTCGTCTCATATTTTAAAGTGGATGGCTGTTGCGACGGGGACGTTGTTTTTCGAGTATCTTATTGCGGTAGGTTTCCTTCAAGTTAAGGTCCCATGCTGAACTCGCAATTCTCCGAACTGTTCAATATGTATGACGGTGTTTCTCGGACTAAAATGCGATGACATTGGACTGCATTCAATGCAATCGATTTACGCCGGTGCAATTCAATGAAATTGGATTGCATCAGATGCAATCAAGTGAAACTCGATGCCGCCTTGTTGTGCAATCTAATGCACTCTGGTGAAATAACATGCGTTGTTGTGCAAATACTCGGATCCTCTGTTACAGAGCGCTGCATTGAACTGCATTGCACTGCAGAGCATCGAACAAATCAGTAAGAGTACTTACGGTGTCTGAACCATCATTCCCACGGGAGTGATGCCGTTCTCGGCACTGTAAGCTGCCCAAACACAGTCGTACATATCTACATGTAGCTCTGCTCCGTTCAACCTGATATTGATACAATCCAGACGGAGAATTTCGGGTCCCAATCCGTCTCTCCTCTTCTCAAGTTTAACCTGCGGGGCGTGGCAACCAAGAGAGTCGGCGCAGTATCATGAAATGTTTGGTCTTCGCTCTCTAGTCAACCCGTAATTTGTAACTCATTCATCCTAGTATGAATCATGTGGCCACAAAAATAATCTTACACCAAATCTAGCTGCAATCAACATTGTTCTCTGGAAATGTTCCCCAAGAGTCCCCCAATTGCGCCTTGATAACTGTTGAGCCCCGCAGTCGGCACATGCCGTGGCAAGCCGGGTGATCACACCACGGCATGTGAGAACTGTAGAATTGAACCGCATTTGAACCTTATGCAGTGCGGTGACACGTAGGTGTTCCATCTCTCTGCATTGGTATGCATTGACCTGGATGCATTAAAGTGCTTTGAATATAATCGGTTTACACTGAAAAGAACTGATTTGCATCGAGTTTGCATCGAGTTTGCATCGAGTCGCACCGATGTGCACCGAGGATTTTTCGATGTCATTTAATTCAATCGTGTTTGCATCGTATTTTTGTCCGATAAATGCCGTCATAAATATGAATACCGTAAGTGATATTAAATGAATTTCGTTTCTTCCCACGTCCGTTCGCCTTCGCCCGGCCTTTCTGTGCATGCAGAACATCGGACGCCTATCAAGCGTCTAAATTTCACTGCCGAGGTCACCACGTGTTCTTTGGGCCGGCTATCACCGGCACGCTTTCCTTGTTTCCCTCACCGCAACCTCACCATGTCCCCACTGGCCGTCAAAAGGGTCTCAATTACAATACACTTGCCCTATCTCGGTTTGTGCGCAGATCTCGCAAGTCTCCTACCGTTCATCGGCATCTTTTCGCTGGTCGTGGAATGATTCAGTAATCGAATGTCGAATCCTTTGATTTGCAGAATGTCAATGCGTTTCTTGCGGTTTTGTATATCCTGCGTTTCTTGGGACTACAATTGCATTTATCTTGATTTCTGAACCCGTCTCCGGCCCAAGGACCAGTTTTGTCTAGTGCCAATTGCAACAACCGGTATTCCAGTTGGTTCTTCCGGCGTCCCTCCCTGATCACGGTCCTGGCCTGCCACCTGTGCAGGCGTCTCAAGTTGATGCCTGGAAGCGCGCACACTATCCATCCGTCCATGTATCGTGCATGCATACGGATGATCCCGCTTCACTTGTTTTCCCAAGCTGCGAGCGGGAAGGGATCGACCGCAGTTCAACGCTTCTATCCAATCCCATCCAATGGCGTCGGGGTTTCATGTTCCCCATCACGGCAGAGGCTCTATTATATTCTTCTGAAATTCTTACTGCCTCCGAGAAAACCAGACAGAATCACGTCCGACCTGGGTCCGGCGTTGTTCTTGTGAGCAGTCCTCCTGGCGCATAATACCCGGAACGCTGTGGCTGGCTGGATCCGAAGCCATGATTCTATTCTTCCGACACTCCGCCAAATTTAGTACTCATGGAGTGGTGAAGACATGGGGATTTCTCCTGCTCAACCAGACAAAGGACTTGCTTGCTTCTTTCCTGTGATTCGTATGGACATCCGACTCTGGTGCATGCAGACCTTTGTGCTCGCTGGTAGGAAGGAGGGTCTGCGGGAAGCTTTCCACCTCTTCGGTATGAGATTATCCTTCCTATTCCTCCCTTGCGATCAATTTCCTTCGCCAGAATACATATCTATGGACTTCGGGTTCGAGGCCACCCACGTGGAGCGGCTAAACTCGTCGTCGCCCCAGCGCCACGCGGTTTCGGCGAGGCAAGTCCATTTTTCCGCTCAGCCCGCCACTGGAGCATTGACGTCGCTGAATATTTTCGGAGACGAACTCGGGGCTCTGAATGCATTTGTGATGTCATCCTCGCTCGCGTGGAGGCTGACCGACTTCCGGTGTGAACGCGTTTCATGCGAAGGGAAGACGATCATTTCTCGTCTCGGAACTTCCTGAAACAGTTTATATACTTGAATGGGTGGTGCGTACACTCCGGCGTTGATGCCGCAAGTTAGGAAGGATACCGGGGTGAGGAGGGGAGGCAGAGAACACCTCCCGGTACGCCGCGCCAAACTGTGCATGCCCCTTCAAAATAACGCTGCTGACTGCTATGGAAGCCGAAGCGGCAAAGACATCAAAATGAAGGAGAAGGAGAAGCGGTGAAGGGTAAGGGTGAAAGCGGCGATTGTTTTCTCAGGCGCCTCGCCGGGTACATGCGCTCGAAGACGACCCGAGGAGATTAGGCGCAAGTTCGGGGAACTAAGGACACTGGGCGACGTCGAAGACGGGGACGACCGTCGAAGCCAAAGTACGCGGAACAAATAATATCCGGTGCGAGTTGGTTGACGAGAGCAGAAAACATGCTAATATCCGATCCTAGATTGAGAATGGGCTCCCTTTACTGACTGCACACAAAGGGCTGTCAGACTCGGACTGCGGAAATTGAACGAACTGACGTGCTCCGATGTGGTCATTGTAAGAAACGGCACAAAACCTTATTTCTCGCCTAAAATATTGCGCGGAGGATTGAAGAGGCAGAGGGCACCCGAAAATATGGATCTGTCGTTGGTGGATTCCATAACGACGTCTCATTTCGCCTATTCGGATGACGCCACCAACAACGAAATATTTGGTAAATCAGAAAGGCACGGCGTCTTTTGTTTGCCACGATCCCAGCAATGCCCGGACAGCGCCAACAGGACGGACAGCGTCTCCCGACATACAGCGCGTAACACGTGGGGCAAGGCACTGACACGGGGTCTTTCAGGTTTAGATTAAACACGCCAAGATCAATATGGAACTAGATGCCAACCGAGATTTTGCCGGTCATTTGTCCAACTTTTGTGGAAAAATCTGCCGTTTTTCCAACACTTCCAGCCCGAAATCCACGGCTGATTCTCGGTGCTCATTTTTTTTTCGTATTCGTTGTGGCCCAGTTGCTTCTTTGATATGTGTGTGATTTTTGATCTCAGTTTGATCTTCCTCAGGCTTCCTCATCATTGCCGGCGTCGGACCCTGTATAACCATCTCTCGCGTGGCAATTGTGCGGAGTACACGCCCCAGAACAGGTCTGTACCCTCGACTCTCTTCCTCCCCCTTCAATGGGGCGCAGCAATCGAGACAATTACATCGCCCAGGCTCCCTCACGCGCGATCGCGTCTCATGCCGCCTCACAGTACAACAGCGACAGCGACCTTGAATCACCCGTATTTGACGCACCTGACGGGGACGGGAACAGTAGTCGATGTAAGTTTGTTTCTGTTACCATCGCGGCTCGTACTCTTTCCGCACATCCCGACTCGATCTCACTGGAAGCCCTTCTGTTCTGTAGTCCGTTATCAAGACGACGGGCACATCCTCTACGCGGGCCGTCGCGGCACAGTACCAGTATCCCACGTCAATATACGTAGCGCAAGGTGTTGCTACTCGACCGGGCGACCTCGCACAAGTACCGAGCCCAACGAGCGCGACTTCTGGATCAGAACATAGTGGAGAGCTCGCCGGCCAGCCTTCGTTTGGCCGTAACCATGTATATTTCGCGATGGACCCACCTGACCAGTCAGGCTCTCGTCTCTCGATGGGCTTGTCGCATTCTGCAGCGCGAATGGACGCCTCCGAGCTGTTTGCCGAATATTCTACGTACGACAGCCCGTATCGCTCGGGTGTGCCGGTTGGCAGCACTAGGACGAACAATCCATCATCTTCCCCTTTGGTGGACGCTACCTCCAGACGAGGGACATCAAGAGAGATATCGACAGTTGTCATAGCATGCCGACCTTGGTGCGTTGGTACTCCTGACATCTCAAACGGAATTCTGTCAGCTCACCTTTCTTTCATCTAACCATATTCCCCCCCTCATCACCAACGCTGGAATATCATCTGCCTTCCGATAATTAACTCGGCGTTCGATGCGGTTCACCTTACCATAGTCGTGGGCGGAAAATCCGCTGCGACTCGAATCGGCCGTCCTGCAACAACTGCGTCCGACGGAAGAACGACTGCGTATATGATGCAGCACCGAAACGCCGGGGGTAAGTGAAGCTTTACTTGCCCGCCCTTCTGTCCAGCAGTTTGGTTTCAGATTCTGACTCCCTGTGCCAGACCTGATAGGCGGCCAGGAACGCGCCAGCGGTCGTGTAAAAAACGGCCTACGGACGGATCCTCTCCCCCTCCGTTGAAGCGCAAGCGCAAGGCCGCATCCTCAACTGACAGTGCGGGAGTCGACGCCGACCACTCGACAGCTGAATCTCCATTATCTGCTTCCGGAGAATCCTCGATCGCGATGAAAGACACCGCGCAGAAGCCGCTTACACCGCGGAAGCGATCGGCCGCATCGTCAGTGTCCCCGCCTTATAACAGCCAACCACGGGCAATACAACCGCATCCCCTACCATCCGCGTCTGCATCAGCCCCCCTCCGCATTACGACGGACTTGTACAAGGTATTCCGGTTCCTCCTTTATGCAGGTGTAACCTTATTTTATTTTAGTATCCCCAGTCATCGCGCAGCGCTCATTCGGACACAAGTAGTCCCGTGTATCAGCCATTTGCGTCCAGCCCATATGTAACAGTCAAACAACAACCACGTTCGCCTTTCCTCCAACCCCCCGCCGTCCCGCTCAACGCGCCGCACCGCAAATTCCCCATCCCCTCGACACCAGCCGTGGAATCGAACCAGCGGGCCTGGTGGGCTCTGTTCTTGGAGCAATATGCGTTCGTGTCTAATATTTCCTTCAAAAATATTCAACATGGATTTAAACGCATTTCATGCAGGCTAAACGACATTGTCGCTGACTTGTCCTATCTGTGCTTCACGCCATCCAGCTTGAAGGTTGCTTTTTTATACTAATGTGTATTTTTTGTAGATTCTCAGACACCGGCCACTGGCTCTGTTTCCTCAACCTGCGGTTCTTCTTGGACATGCTGTGGGATCCCGAGGAGCGCCTCAAAATCCAGCCTGCTTTCGTTCTCGCGGGGCTCGCGATGGCGGAGCTGATGAGGTCCAGCGACACCGAGAGGGGTGCAGATGGGCGTACACGTGCGGCCTGGTTGCGAGAGAATGCGCAATCAGCGCTGAGCATCGCAATGTCGGGCGGGAGTGGCTGGGTAAATTATTCCAGGCACACCCCGCAGTTAATCTAATCTTATCTATTTCCCAAAACAGATCGACGCCTCCCTTGCAGAAGCCGCTTTGGTG
This sequence comes from Mycena olivaceomarginata, assembly GCA_029378375.1. Classification (NCBI taxonomy): domain Eukaryota; kingdom Fungi; phylum Basidiomycota; class Agaricomycetes; order Agaricales; family Mycenaceae; genus Mycena; species Mycena olivaceomarginata. The sequence continues at coordinate 463,219 of JARKIC010000039.1, forward strand.
AGTGGCGATGTAGGTTTTTGACATCACATCTTATCTCATGTGGCAGATCCTGGTTCTTTATGAATCATCGGCCCACCCGCAATACCACCCGGATCGCGTCGCCGCTGCACTCCGCGTGTTGGATCAGATTCTGCAGACCCTCTCGGTGTCGACGATCGATGTCGGAGAGCAAGCTGTCTCGCGGTTCAACAACGGCGTTCCCATCGTCACTGTACCATACCGTCCGCACCATTACGATCGGAAGTGTACATGCATGCCACCCGGCTCCTCCCCAGCGGACACCACTCAGACATGGTCGCTGCCTCTGCGATGGGACCCGGCGTGGAGCGCCATCGAGGTGCGCAACGAGGAGTGCCGGAGGCTCTCGTGGAGCGCCCTGAGCCTGGCGACGAGCTACCTCATTCAGTGCGTAGCCTTCGACCGGGAAATGCCCGTCCTCGAATTGAGCAATCCTGCCAACGTCGGTCACCCTCTCTTCGTGATAAAGTTGCACCACTACTGACCTGCGCGTATTATATTCTCGCAGTACGCGATTCTGTTCCCCGGGGAGATCATCGATCGCGTCTCCCCCACGTACTGCTCGCCGAACTCACCCTCACCCAAGGAGTCCGTGTGGGCGCTCTACTGCCGCAGCCTCCTCCTGTGGAACTTCTGCAACCGACTTTTGACCCCCGGACCGAATGCGCCCCATCAAACCGAGGTGGATGCAGACGCGTTGCAGGAGTCCTGGAACGAGGCGCAGGCGATCCAGGACTCGCTGGAGATGCACATATGTAATTACGAGACGGGGGTGGCCTATCTGTGTCAGGAGTACATCTACAAGTACGACTTGAATCCTCCCTCCCCTCTGCAGAGACTCATGATGGGTATTCATTTGCAGCACACGTATGAGCGTCACGCAGGCACTGCGCAAGTGGGTTTTGTTTGCGGTTCCCCGGAGCCGGGCGTACCGTTATTTATTTTTATTCATTCATTCATTCCCCATGTGTGTAGGATGCAAGGGCTTAGCCGTGAGATATCCACGACGCCCGGACCGCTGTTCAATCGGAAGCAGGCACGCCAATGGAGTGAGTACGCTCATGTCCAATCATGCCGTCCATTTATGTGAACTACTATTTGCAGTTGATTACCAAAGTTGTGTCATGAAAAGGGTCAAGCTGGCGACGTACCAGCTCGGCGGGCCGCAGGGACATCAGCTCACGCGCCGGCCGTTCCAGGTCAGTTGGTTTTTAAATCAGTTCTCCGTGTAAGTCAACCGCTTCCGATGTGGTTTTCTGCCAACCACTGATCTGTTCAAACTCTTTATGTAGGTGCATGCAGATCTGGACACACGACACGGCGCTCGGGGATGCGGTTGAGCTTGCCAAGGACTTTCTCGCCGTCGTGGACGTGCTAAATGCCTTGTGGCCGTGCAAATGTAGGTTGAAATCGCACTCCTTCGTGACTGGGCCGATACTTATTCTCCTACCCGCAGCGAACCAAGTTCAGACGGACAACCTGCGGGAACAGCTGATCGACGCCTGCGGAATTATGGGCACTGAGCCTCCACTTCCACCGACGTACGCGACGTCGCTCATCCGCATTTGACATAGCAACCACGCACGCTCTTTCGAACACTGCCATCCATCCATGTAAGTACTTGCAGTCGTTACGCGCGAACATTTTAGGTACCAGGTACATTCTCCCGCTCGTTTGTATCATCTCGTTATGTACTCGTACTGTACTGCCATTATCCGTTTTAATTCGACCTCGAAGTGAATTGTCGGCAATGGATGGGACCACAAACAGATTCTCACGCGCGTACGTAAGGTACGTTTGAATGGTTGGTTTGAATCTGACACCGCGTTCGATTTCATGGGATTTGGGTGCTTCGTCTTCTGGCCCTGGGGAATCCCTGTCTATTATGCGCTCGATAAATCGTAATTTAGGCGGAGCGGAAAACTCACGCTCATCCGTTGTTTTTCGCGAGTTCAGCTCGCATTTGGGGGAGTCAGACTCCAGCTCCAGCATAGTTGTGTGGTTCGCCTACTTTCAACGAGGAATCAGACTTATCAGAGGCTGCGTTGCGTTCTTGGTTGGTGCCTGGACTTAACCCTAAAATCAGGGCATGTGCTCCACAGCTGCGTTACTCAGTAGCCGACCGGATTCTAACGGCTCGGGGACGTGCTCGGGATCCCTAATGCTTATGAGCATCTCTCAGGCGGACGCTCGGGCAGTGGACAGCGCACATCTACCTGTAAGTGCGGACCCGACATTTATGTTTCCAAGCGGGCTGTTCATTTTACTTACTTTCGCGTGCAAGATGAAACTCTTCTGTTCTTCTGCTTCCATATTCGCAGAATCGTCACGCCGTGGGGGCGAAGACTTGACGTCCGTGGAGTTAATGTCGGGGCCCACTGGTCCAGAGCGTCAACAAGGCCGCCACGATTGGCGTTGGTGTACACGGGTGTGCCCTGCGAGCCGTCCGTAGCGCGGTGTGCGGCAATTTACCAGAGAGACCGCCACTACCGACAAGCGGCTGTGAATTTCTATCAGCAAAAGGTTTTGGAGCAAGTCCAGAGAATGAGATAATACCTTGACGAGGACCTCTCCCCCGATACCATACACAAAAGATATCGAGGGAGAACCAGCCCGCGATCAAGCGTTGTGGTGCGTGGCGGTCTCCAAAGGAAAATTGCGCGCCAGCCGTTGTACGGAGGTTCAAGTGGAGAGGGGAGAAGAGTGTGCGTGTGGGGGGCAACATGCATTGGCTTCGCGAATTCCGTGGCTTTTATCCCAAAATCCCTGCATTGAAACTCGCGATGGGACATCTGATGCGGGTGGGGGACCCGGTGAAGGGCGGGGGTGAAATTGGACCGACCATCACGGGGATGAGCCAATGCGACTCGGACGGAGACTTTGTAAGCCCGACTATACACGCGCAGGGCGCGTGGCGGTGGGGGCCGCGCATATGGGCGCGCCCGACGCGCTGCGGGGACGCGGCAGAGATAGGCGCTCAAATTTCGTCTGTGGCATCAAAATTTGGAAGAGACGGGGGTGATTCGAACGCTCTGACGGCGGTATGCTTTGCGATGGGATTCGGGTTGGTTTCGGGGATCACGTCTAGCGGACACACGCCACAACGGGGGGTGTGCCTCCGAAACGCGTAATTGAGGGATTTGGGCTCGGATAACTCTGAGAAAATGCAAATTAGATCCATGGCAGCACCATAGAACATGCCGATATAGCTGCAGATAATCAAATAGCCATCGCAATTTCCTGAGAGATTTTGTTAATAATGTCCCTTAGAAGCGGAAACCCATGCGGAGCTAGTCTCTGTGACAGAACCGATATATGGATGACGGGTAAGCCAAGTATCCATATATAATGCGGAGCGTCAAAATTGGCGAGTATTCGGACTGCGAATCTCCGGTTGACGCAGGGTCGTGGCCACCTGAGATGAAGTGGACGCCGTGGGCCACCAAAAATGATTCATCGATCTATGTCTGTCCATGTTTGTAGTGGTTCGCGAGAGCGCTTAGGATCACATGACCCCTCAGTTTACATGACCCAAACTACCATTGCCGTTCTCACATAATCGTGGTCAATCCGCAGTCTCCGCCTCATTAGCCGGTGGGGCTAGACAAACAAGCACTTTCAGAGTATTTAGCAAGAATCAGACAGGACGAAACATACAAATGGGTTGGATCCCTGGCTCAAGCGGATTCAAAGGCTCCAATTTATCGAGGATTGCCTGGACAAGGGCGCAATCTGCTGCTGCGTCCGCAGAGGCAGATATGTCCTCTGCAAACGCCGCGAGCGAAGCACCGACCGTTCTCCGCGCAAGCTCGTCGTGCAGCCATGGGCAATAGGTCACAGCGCTGTACCCTGGGTCGTGGGAAAGGATAAGAGCAGGGGCGAACATATCGGAGTGGATGACAGCTGTGCGCAGCTCGCTGCAACGGGGGCTGTTAAATACAGCCTGTATTGCGTGTGCAAGGCGGATCTGGTGAGTTGGGTGGATGGAGAGCGGACCGTCCTGGAATAAGTGTAACCCCTTCAGCGTTTTGACCGCTTCGTAGGGGTAATCCGCGGAACCGGCGCAGGATTCGAGGAAGGAGGCGACGAGTGAATATCGTGCCTCCGCGATGCAAGTAGACAGCCTGACATCCTCGCGTACTCCTCGCCCGGTCAGCTCATGAGGATCGGTGCCCAGCCTCGTCGACAAATCCAACTCAGACCTGAGAGACCTGAACACGGACTCGCCGAGAAAGATCGGGTCTGTCCAATCCGCATCGCATTGTCCACAATGAATGGCGCGCAAATAGTGCCATTGTACCAGCGCCACGACGGAGGTGGTGATAGAAGGGGAATGCGAGGATGCAGTCTCTTGAATGCGCTGAACGAGAGCGGTCCCTCCGCTCGCATAAGCTTTGGGAGACAATGCGATCCGCCAGAAGGCCGCGAGGATGTCTGACTTTGAAGTACGGAGGGGTCGGCGCAATTCTTGCTCGAAAGCCGCCCAGACTGCATCTATATGGACTATGCCAACCGAGTCAAAGACAGCCTGGTCCGATTTACGATTGCGTAGGTATCGGATGACGCTATCCGGGAGGGGGGGATGGTCGACGTCGGCCATGACCTGCTTCAGAGAGAGCGGTATCAACTCCGTCGCTTGAAGGACCGTGTCCATCCATTCGGGTTCCTCACTGGAATTGAATTCTTCCAGTTGACGAGGAACAATGGCTGAAAGGAGAGACTCCAGGGTAAATCGAAAGGTCGGGGGACGCGTAGGGGGAAGTTGGATGAATTCGAGATTTTGTTTGAAGTACGCCGGTAGGGTGTTCAGGACAGATATACGCCTGATATATGCGGACCAAATATTGTAGGGAGTCGAGCTCAGAATGAAGTCGACGGTTTCGAGGAGGTGGGGAATCATCCGGGCAGCACATTTTTGCGGTGGGGGGTAGCGATACGACCGGATCTCGCCAAGGTAGGGGAAACCATACTCGTCGCGCAACGCAAGGTCTGCAATCAATTTGGTGAGTGGTGACAAATTTGGTTCGTGGCCACTGCGAATGGCCTCATGCCATTCAACAGATTTTCGTAGAAAGTTTGTGAGCTCCGATTTCGCAGTTTGGAAGTGGATCCACTCAATTAACACCCCAGCGGAGACAGAGACCTTGAGGATTTCATTGTCATATGCGTGTCCGGTGGGCGAGTAGAGCGTCGGTAATGGCGACGGATCGGGGAAGGGTAGTGGTTGGCCATTGGGCCCAGGAGATGCGAACAAGGTTGCAACAGACCACAAGGCCTGATAGCAGAGAGTGAGACGACGTCTGCGGGCTTCAAATGACAGGAGTCCCGTGTCGCAACTGTCAAGGAGCCCTCTGATGCGCGAGTACAATGCGACATCCGGATTGAAAACCAATTCTCGAAAGTGTGCTGCATACGTGTTGCGTTGGATACCGAGCGCCCACAAAGTACGGGGAATGGCCCTCGACGAAGGGCTCCAGTTCCGATTCATCAGATAGAGACCTGACAGTCCAGGTGAGTGCCTGCGCATCTCTGGAGGCTTTTGTCTCCGAGAACTCGTCGGTGGCCGTGCGGATTATCTCCTGAGTGAGGGTCTCGGAGATCCCTGCCTCGGCGGTTGGAGTGATTTGACCATGATACCGACGCCATCCTTTTTCAATTCGCCGAAAAAGTCCCCAGAACAGGCCGGACAATGGCGTACGGTAAGGACTGTCGAGATACAACAGTGGATGGAATGTGAGGATGAAATATACGCCAGCCATGGTGACCAGCATGGCCGCAGAAATCACCGCCATGGGGATGCTGACAGGTATAAGGAATGCGACAAGGCCGGCAAAGAAAAAGAGAAGCGCAGCGTGAAGAAGGAGGGGGATAACATCCACGACAGTATGCAGACTGAATCGCCTCAGGCCGTAGTATAGGAACGAGAAGACACGTGCCCGTATGAGTGGGGCAGATTTCAATTCAGATCTATGAATGAAATTGCGTGCCCACTGCTCGAGGAGAGTCGCCACGAGAGCACAGCTGAGACTGAGTCCCAGACTGGTGAACCACAGTGCGTTGCACACCAGAGCCGATGTGGATGGTGTAAATGCAGGAATCGTGGGAGGAGTGAGAGTGCTGCTATTGGAAGACGCAGATAGCTGCATTGAAATTTGCGTCAAAAGCTGGACGGTGGCATCAGGATTCAGGGTCTTGTAGCTCTCCACGATAAACGCTGTCAAACTCGCAGAAAAAAGGCCCGCCTGTGGGATGTCAATGGAATAAGCTTACCTTCAGAACAAACTCACGAATATTAGCATGCCCTCCATGTTGCTCTTCCAGCTTTCGACCAAGGCTTTGTCGTACTTCTCGGCTTCAGCGACATACACGGGCCCAAATCTTTGCACTCGCAGCCTCGGCGACGGGATCTTTGGATAGAATCAGTAAGAATATGGGCTGAGGCAGATTTGTATGACCTTTGGGTTTGCTTGCATCCCCTTTGCGTTCGAGGTCCATGGTGGTTCGGGAAGAAAGGCCGATTGTGGCTGTGTGATGATGCACCGCCACTCGGGCTTTTCCATTTCCTTCGTGCTTACTGCCATTAGCACTGGTACTTCACCGCGCTTCACGACAACGGACCAGAGATTTTACAAGATGATCGAGAAATGAGTGCCGCCAGCCAATTCAAATCCCAACTCCTCTGCACTGTCGCCGAGTCCCCGTGCACGCCGTGCCGCCGTGCCACCGTGGGCCGTGGCTTGGCCGTGGCTGACCGTGGCCACTAGCCGTAGCATACAAATATCGTCTGAACCGCCTCGTTCATGTTATTTATCTCCATTTCCCCTTTCCGCCCATGCCAGAACAACCCCAAGAACCTTCAGCCAGCACGCCCTTCCTTCTCTGGCTCAACATCCTCGAGATCTGGGTCCGCTGAGCTATTCTAATTCGAAAAAAAACACTGATTCTATGTGGCTCAGTTTGGAGCCCTTTTTTACGGTGCGCTGGCGTCCGATTCATATTTCAATGCATTTGCTCACGACAACGTTCTACTAGGCCTTTATATCATCCTCTTCGCGCGCGCTGTGCAGATCCTCCTTAACCGCATTCGCCAACTAGAGCGCCAGGGCATACTTCTCGGCGCTATGGTCGCCCTGTTCAGCCTTTCCACCGCACAGCTGTTCGTATTGACGCTCAAGGCTGCTGTTGTGGTCGGCGAGACACGGATGCCGCTTGACAGTGTAGAAACTGCTTCGCTCCTCATATATGTTACCAGCTGGTGCGTTTGAATACTGAATTTCCGCAGTACCTGCCAGCCGCTGATGTTGTCCCAAAGCCTCTGTTCCGATGCGCTCCTGGTACGTCCACACCCTCTCGCTCGACGTGTCGCCCGATGCGTTGTTAGATTTATCGTTGCTACGTTATCTGGAACGACAACCCAGCCATCGTCGCTGCGCCTCTAGCCTGCTTATTACCGCCTCTGGTGCGCCCGCCCAACTCACAATTCCTCCCGCAGTAAACATAACTGGAATCGTAATTATAATTTCCAGTCTTCGGCTACATGCGCAATGCACGGATATTTCAGATCATATCGCTCACGACGGCCGTGTTCGTTACCCTTCTCACCGGTGTGCTGTTCTCCTTCTTCCGATCCGCCGCTACCTCTATATTCAACCCAACATCACTACTGGCAGTTTCCAAAGTCGCATGGGCTGCGTACGAGCGGCGCGCGATGCTCACCAGCGCTACACGGAGAAACTACTTCAGCGCTGGCTCTGCGATGTCCGTTGGCTTCACTTTCATTTTATATCCATTTCATGACTGTTTACATGTGGTTTGGGCTGCAGTCTGGAATCGGGCTTCATCTACGCGCTCTTCGTGTCCATCCACTTCAACCGTCTTCTCCCGCGGGGCATCTGCTGCACCGGTAGGTGCTGTGCTCCCCTTTCCTTCCATTCACGTTGCAGTTGCATTAATCGTTGACTACGGACTGTAGGTCATCTTTGCCGTCGTCGGGCAGATCGTTGTACGGCTTTCTTCTTCCTCTCCCGCGAGGCATTGGTTAACCCTCAATGTTGACAGGGAATTGCGCCGACGCTGATCATCGTGCGCTCTGGGCTACCCGGCCTGGCCGGGTCAACCTATGTCAAGACCGGGGCATCTGCGTCTTTGTCAGCGATGTCGGGAGGGGTGTGATTGGACCCTGGTGCGAAAGGTTTTTCGGTATTTTTTTTGGTGTGTAGGACAATATGTTTCACGAGTTGGGCTACATGGCTGCGTGATATTGGGAACGATCTATGGAATGTATTCTTGCTGAGATTGTAGAACCGAATTCAATCGCGTTAACGCAGAGAAAATGCGAACTTCTTCATTCTCCCTCAGTACACAGACAGGCGAAATCATGCGGCAAATCAATCGAGCACGTAATCCAACGGCCGCACCCACCCTCCACCTCATGATCACCCATTATGCACACATATTGCAACAACCCGCACACACCACACACACCAGACAGCACGGCACCCGCACCACCTCCAGCACGATCCGCGTGCATCCGTGCCCCCGACACCACTCGTAGCTCCGCAACGCCTCCTCGCGCTCGGTGAAAATCGCTGACGAACGCGCACGGTACGCAGTCCTGCGCGCACGCGGTGCAGCTGCCCGGCACCCGCTCGTCGAACACGCCCTCGAAAGCAGGTGTAGCACAGGAAGTCGCAGAGGCAGACGGGGAGGGTGCAGGGGCAGCAGAGCACGTCGAGGGCTTTTTGGGCGGGGTGCGTGGGCGCTGGAAGGTAGTTAATGTTTTGATAATGCGTCAACGACGAGGAAGAGATGGGAACAAATAATCACGTTTCGAAGGCAAAGTCAATGGGGAGATCGGGCGTGGTTCTGGATACAGGCATCTAGTTAGTCCATGCGCAGCGCGAAAGTGGCATAATGTGCGTACGTCGGGTCACGATAGGTGGTGATGGTTTGGGTGCGGGGTCGGCGTCAGCGCCAGGAGTAACACCAGGATTTAGCGCTTCCGGATCCTGGTTCCCCTTGGCTGGCGGGGCTACCGGCGGGATGGTCGGTCTGGGCTCTACATAGCCAAGGTCAAGTCAACGGGGAGGGCCCCGAATCAAAGGCGTGCCAAAGACTTACGTTGATCCACGGCCCTCGTGGGTTGGTTATCTGGTTCTCCCGACTCCTTGACTTCCATGGCGGTGGGGGGTACGATGCAGGCCAAGCCTTAGCGCGGTGATGCTGCTGCTTCTTATATACAGTTGGTCAATGCGATGACCTCACTGCTGTGAACAAATCGAATCAGCTCGATCCACGACGTCGGCTACCTTCTAACCGGACAGCGGGCGTTGTCCTGTGACGCACTGAGCGGGGTGAATTGGCGCTCATGAACACTCCGTACCTCGTGAGTATTTATACGTGAAGCAACTTGGCCCGCTCCAACCCGACAAGCCCTTCTCCACCGCCACACCCTTCCAGCTACCCTACTCTAGTCGGCACCGGCGCGCCGCACATGCACGATCCCGCGCCCCACCAGCCCGGGGAGGCACGCCAAGAGCCCGGCGCACGCATGGGCCGGCACGCCCTCCACGTCCACCGCCTCCAACGCGCTCAGCGCGCCGAGCACCCCGTCGAGCGCGCGCCACTGCGCGTAGTTGGCGCGCTTCGGTGCGAACGGCGACGGAACCCGATGGGCCAGCGCAATGCTGTCTGTGCCCGAGTTGTCATCCTCCGAGTCGGAGTCCGGGCGGTCGGCGACAGCGGAGGGGGCGAGGCGGAGGGTGCGGAGCGCGGCGGTGGGGTCGAGCTGCGCGCAGAGGGCGGCGACGGCGGGGAGGGTGGTGGCGGTGATGTCGTAGAGGAGGAGGTCGATCAGGTAGGGGATCGTGCTGCGCCCGATGTGCACTTGCGACGCGAGGGAGGCTGTGGGGGCACGTTAGAATGGGTAGGTAGGTAGGAAGGATAGATAGGCGGGTGTGGACGCGAACACGGACGTACGGGAGGAGACGGACAGCTCGAGACGACGAGCTCGGGCCCGCAGATTGCTAGAAGGGGCGGGAGACACGGGATGTCGGCGGTGTCGAACGTGAGCGCCTCGATGCCGGAGAGGTGTATCGGCCCTTCTGCGTCCGTGAGCATGCTCGTTATGAGGGTGGCTTCGCCGCTGACGTTGAGCGCGGTCACGCGGATCGAGCGGCTCAAGAGCGGCGTCCAGTCTTTGTCCTCTGGTGCAGGTGTGTCGGAGGCGGAGTACAGCATGAGGCTCCCGAGCTTGGCTGGGCGGTTGTGGGCGAGATAGTCGAGCTGGGAACGGCTTACTGACGTTCCCGAGAAGAAGCGAACGTCGGTGAGCGAGGGGAGTTGGAAGAGGTGGCGGATAAGAGCGAGCTCAGCGGTGTGGGGACAATTGACGATGCTCAGCCGGCGGGGTGCTGGGATGGGCAAGTCAAGGAGAGAACTGAACAAGGGCCGGGTGACATCGAAGTAGATGTAGATATTGTGGATGTAGCGGCCGATATGCGGAGACTGAGATATAATGTCGCAGAGGAGGCGACATGTGGCGTCGTCCTTGATGTTGACGGAGAAGAAGATGTGGAGCTGCGAGGCAGGAGCCCATGAGCGCGCGACAAGAGCACAGTTGCGCAGAGAGCTTGGATCGTCGTGGAGATGGTCGATGATCTGGTCGGTGAGTTCAGGGATGTGGAACATGCGTAAGAGTGATCGATCGAGGCAGTGCACATCATCATCAGTTGATTGGTCCCGGCCCGTGGACGATGAGAAAGGTGGTTCCGTTTTCAGGCAATATCACTTGTCCGTTGAATGAGGTACTTAGCAGTACCATCGGATGCTTTTGGCTTTGGGAGACTAAAGCTCTTCAGGAACCAAGTAGGGCTCCGAACCGTAGAATTTAGGCGTCCTTGAGGATTTCTTTGCTGATTCTGTGCCAACTGTCCAGTGTCCTGAGAATTCGGGATTACGATTGGCTGTCACATTCCTTTCGATTGCGGTGGAAAGCCTCCAGCTCTAAGGCTTCCGCCCGTGGCCGTCGCGACGGTTCAACGGCACCCGTCGAACGGGTGCCGTGCTCATCTCGTTGGCAACTTTTCACTACGCTTAACGGCCCGTTAAACAACGGCCACGACGGCCAAACGGGTCACTTCCCATCTTCGTCCGAACCGACCTTTGAGAGAATATTCCGGTCGTGCATGCTTCCACATTGGCCAGGCTACTTATTGGACATCCGTTCGGATCATCCTGTCATCGGGATGCAGGATGTCTTGGGCTGTTTATATCGCTGAAGCCGAGAGATAGCGGGAGATTTTGCGCTTGTGTGGGCATTGCCGCATTTTTCTCTAATTTATTGGATCCTACTCACTGGTACCTTATTCGCTGCCTATATTCTGCCAGATGATTCACATTACTTGTTACCTAGTTCTATTGGCTCATGATGGGGAGACTTCAGAGAGGGTTGCTGAATTACACAGGCTGTGGATCCAGTTCAAATTGATTTCGACTTATACTTGGGAAATTGGTTACACCTTGCGGGAGGTCATTGACAAATTTCCGAGTCGCACCTCCGAGGACTTTTTATCTTCCCTGCAGCAAGATGCGGAACAATGATTGATCGACGCGCGCTCTGCACTTTCTGAAACCGGCGTTCGTTGTTCGGACCGTGCCGTGTAATATAACCTAAGCTAACCTGTGATTCATAGACTGCGAGTGGTGAGCACGGTTTACCGATCAAGGAGGCTTTTGAACTCAATCTAATATTTGGCTACCGTATGTTCTGTTTGTTGCACTGCCAATTACATTCTGGTTAGGTTAGGTATTACACGGGGTCCAAATAACGAACGCCGATTTCCGAGCTTAGTTAGTAGACAAAGCAAGTAAAACTGATTCCCGAGTTATTCCCTTCTGCGGCTCCGAGTAGGCAGGTGACGACTGAACTCTCTTACACCACCCATCAACTGCGCAGTTGGAAAATTCTATTGCGGAGACTCTTCGCCGCCAACGGATTTGGCATTTCCGCAGTCCACTTTCCACGGATTCGCGTAACTTCCATTTGGGTTTATTCTCGGCCCATTCACCGCGAAAGAATACGTATTTGCGGCCAGCAGTGGCCGACGAAGAACTTTACTCAAACATATAAAAGGCTTCACCACAACGATGCTATACCTCGGTCTACTCTGCTCCTTTTCTTCCTTTCTGCAACCGCCCGCTCACGTCCATTATGAAGTCGTTCCAAAACATCGTTGCTTCGGCCTTAGTGCTCTCTGCATTCTCCCTCGTCAACGCGGCTGCGGTTGTAAGTGCGGACACTCCAGAAATCAGGAAACTATTCAACTTCGATTTTAGACCAGCTCCGCGGTGGGCACACCCGTTGCCGTTACGTCGACCGCGACCAGGATCCACCCTTCCGGCTCCGCGGCCACTACTGCAGTGTCCTCGAGCCACATAACGACTCCCGTGGCCAGCTTCTCGACCGTTACTGCAGTTTCTGCAAGCACTAGCGCGGCCGTGACTTCCTTCCCCTCGGGCAGCGTCGGCCCCGCCGGCGGCTTCGTCGTCACCGGCATCTACACGACTTGCCTGACCGTCACTTTCGACGCCCCGCGCTACAACCATCTCCGCGTCCGGTTCTGTTGGCCCTCCGACTGAGTCCGCTTCTGCATCCATTGGCCTTCCAACTGTATGCTCTATTCACTTATCTGGTGTCGTAGGATCCACTAACATAGATATCATGAAGGCCAGCACCTCTGACAAGATTGCCCGGGCCGTCACTTCTTCTCTCATCGTGAGTTACACCACAGGCCACTTGATTTGAGTTCTCACAGCAGGTAGGTGGTCGCCCCGAGCTCGACTCCGGTTGCTGTGTCAAGCAGCGCTGAGGCGACATCCGTGAGTTCTCGCCTCCCCGACTGTTTGGTTCAAGTCTAATGCTCGGTAAAGCCCGTCAGCTCGACTCCGGTTGCTGTGACAAGCAGCGTTGAGGCGACTTCCGTGAGTGATCGCCTTTTCAACGTCGGTGGTTCACGTCTCATGCTGGAGAATTAAAGCCCGTCACCTCCACCGTGGTCGCGTCCGGCAGTGTACGTCCGATCATCGCTTGGATCTATGCTCCAGCCTGACTAACTTTCGGTTCAGGCAAGCGCAAGCAGCGCCCCGGCGAGCGTCGTGGTCTTCACGACCTGCCTGGCGTTCCTCCCCAGCGCTTCTGCGACTGCGACCGCCACCCCGAGTAGCTCGTTCTTCACGTTCCCGACCAGTGATGCGGTGACGTCCACCATTGCCTGAGAAGCACGTTCTGCTTGCCTGCCAGTAGTATGCAGTGAGTAAGCGTCGTCACTCTCATCTATTCTTCTGGCAGCTCATTTTTGCTTTGTTTTTGAAGCAGCCTTACCTTAGGCTTTCGAAGTCTCTTAAGTACACGGACCTTTACGTCTCACATAATGTTACGCACGGACAATTTATATTGCATTGATTATAACGGTCGGCCCCTTGTTGCGGGACCTGCAACATATTTGAGGTTGAGAAGTGCAATGGAATGTCGGCCAAATTGCGCTCAAAGTTCAAATTGAACTTCAACGTATTGCGACGCCGATGCTTGCTCAGTTGACAATTTCGGATGGGTCGGGGGGGAGGGCCTGTGGAATGCTTTTGCAGACTAAGTCTCATTATCTCAAACGCTCCAGAAAAAAGAGGGGGAACGAGGGCATCACTGATCACCAGCCGTTGCCGCCAACACCCACATCGGGTCATTTCGGAATGTCAAAAGTGCTCTCACCCTTTCGCCCACCGATTTGAACCTTTAGCCATTCGGCTGGCCGACGTGTTCTGGATTTTCTCCCGGGGTGTGCCACTTATATGCCAGTGGCATTTCAATTGCCTAACGCTTTCAGTTAGAGCAATAAAAAAATTAGAGGCGGCTTGCTGGTCGAAGCTGTTTTGGGGGTCCGTGCGACCTTTCTCTCGTCAGCCAAAATCTGATGTACTAGGTGCCAACTGCCAAGGAATTGGGTTCATGCTTCTTAAGCAATGGCCTACCAATATGAGATCAGTTCTTCACTATCGCGTCGTCGGCCCAATAACGCGCCATATATGGATCCAGTGAGCTGAAGGGACTTGCTCCAACGTAGCCCACGCTTGGCCTCGGCAGGTGCACATGACTGCCCTGTTCGCAACATAAATAGGTCAATCCAAAGAGTCGGGTCTTACTACCCACCCTATTTGAACTGACGAGCGAAGGGGTTCAGCCAGCGCAAAATAATTTTGTGACCGGTGGCTCCATATTATCGCTCAAATGTAAACACCGTAGATGTAATCAAAACCCTGTTTCCAGCGTGATGCAATTCGATAATTTTGGACAGTATACGTACCATACTCTCACACCAGCGAGTTTCTGGATCTTCGACCCGATAGCTCGTGGGTTAATTCTCGCCTACCTAGATTACGGCATATTTTTACGGCTGAGACCGTAATACAGGGGCCGCGCGCGCCTGCAGGACCTTTCGCACGTCAAAATTTGATGTGCTAGTCGGCCTCTAGGAAAATGCTTCGTAAGGGCCCACGCAATGCGACAAGAGTCCTTCAGTTTAATGGTATTGTCCCCAATAACCCGCAATGGGCTGATACAGCATGCGGAGGTGTTAAGGATAGGGGTTTTGGGTGCGAGCGGTGAGGCGGAGTTAATCGGCCCTCGCGGCATTCAAGCTGCATTCGGGCTGTATTCGAGATGCTAGCCAGATGTCAGCGGTGGGGTTTATATGCCATCGTGGTATGTAACAGGTTTCTTCGCCCGTTTGAAGCTCGTTTATACTGGATTTTGTAGGATAATTCTATTTGGCACCCGCAGGTGCCAAAGTACCCGGGTGCCATATAACACTCATCTGTTTGGCACCCCGAACAAGCGTCGCCGAGAGCATTGCCCAACTTTGCTCCCACGGACCACGTTCAGTTGAATCTGGAGGCCAGAAAAGAGTTTTATGCGCTCCGAATGGGCTAGTATTTGAGTGTCTTCACCATTTTGTCTTTCTTTTGTCTTTTACTTTGCCATTTTCAACCCCCCAAATGCGAAAATGTGTCGGCTCAGTCTGGAGGATGGACAGCCACAAAGGAACCGAAGTGGATGCAACCTCAGATTTTCGGCCAAGCGGAAGCCGCCTTCAATATGTTAGTCACTGCAAAAATATACCGTGCCTGTCCAGTCAGAGACACCTATGCGGGATTATGCTGCCTTGGGGGATAAGACTCAGGATAAATTGATAGCTCAGCTATGTCCCCTTTCGGAACTGTTATTCATCCTTCTGAACACCTTCTGCTCATCCCGCTCTTTCCCGTCATCCAACCGTCGTCACAGAAACATCATGACAAATCCCGGGGTGCCAAATAGTAACACCCGGGTGCTCATGGCACCTGCGGGTGCCAGATAGAATTATCCGATTTTGTACTACATAGCACAGCGGCAAACGACATTCATTGTGTTTGGTCTGACGGCATCTGGGTCGGACGGCAAATTTAACAGGAGGTACTTATCTCAATACTTGAACGTGGAAACCAATAACATAACGGCCCACGCTCAGGTACACATGACATGACTGTTCCCTTCGCAATATAAATAGAACGATTCCCGAGAGCCTGCTCCTTCATCCCCACTCCTCCCCGTCACTCAGGATGAATGTACCCCAAGCCAGCAGCATGGAACTCGCGATTTATGCAATTGCTTTTGCCACCCTCATATCCGCCACTGTGCGTTTGCTGTCCCGACATCGGTCTACCATCCGGCAGATCCCAGGGCCGCCATCGCTATCGTGGATTTTTGGTGGGATCTGCGCTTTACTTATACCACAGGCGGATCCGACTGACTAGGGCTCGCTAGGACACATGTTACAATTAAGGCTCTCACCGGAGTACGGAGACCACGAATTTCAGTGGCTGAAGAAGTTTGGGTCGGTGTATCGGCTCCGAGGCTGCTTTGGGGTAAGTTTGTGCTCGCTAATTCACACTACTCGTATCAATGCAGTCGCAGCAAAATCAGCTCATGGTTGCGGATCCTCTCGCCCTGCAATATATATTGAACAGCCCGGCGTTTTGGCGCGCCGGGACACTGAATGTGATGGTGGATCTGGTGTTCGGGAAGAAAAGTGTCATTGGTGCCCAAGGTATGATTCATTGGCCAATACATTAACGTGTTGAACTCAGCGTTGACTCAGACAACGAACACCGACGACTCCGCGCCGGCCTCAACATTGGGTTCACTGCTACTGCTGTGCGCAATTATCAGCCGGTATTTGAAAGGGTAGCAGAGACGGTGTGTGTTTTTGACAATCCAGCCTTCCTCATTCCAGCCTTTGTCCCCAGATTGCGGAAGAGCTCGACAATCATCCTGCAGCCTCGATAAATATTTCCCCGCTCCTCACTGTCGCGACACTGGGGGCAATCACAGAAGGTCTAATGCGGCATACTCATTCTGAACCGACATAAAACACTGACACTAATCCAAGCGGTTTTTTCGATATTCCCTCAAGGATTTGGGCGAGGAATTTGTAGAAAATAACTTCCAAACCGTGTAAGGGGTCTGTGTGCCCAAGACCTGAATCGTATAGCTGAAATACGTCTATAGTGAGCTTACGGCGACTCGATCCGAGGCCCAAATTTTGGTCGATGCGCTGAGCGACCGACTTCCTCTGTGGCTTTGGCATGCAGCGACCTATCTCCCCACCACCGCCTTCAAGATCATCAGGAGAGGAAATCAACTGGCCGATCAGATGGGACGCCAGATCGTTCGCGAGAGGCTGGATGCAGCGAAACAGGGATTGAAGATGAACGATGATCTTTTCAGTATTTTGTGTGAATACCACGTTCCAATGGACAGAACTCGACTGATCACACTTCTCAGTGGATCCAGATGTGCAAGACCACATGAGCGGGGACGATGTCGTTGCGCAGATCAGACTTATTTTGGTTGCTGGGCAGGAGACTACGGTATGATCATGCGATTTCCACGTCGTTGTTGAAACGTTTTCTGATCGCTCTCAGGCAAACACCATTGCGTGGGGCCTGCTGGAGCTTGCCAAGAATCCGGCCTTTCAGGAGAAGCTGCGCGCGGAGATCCAAGATGCATTGGGAGCAAGTGCGGGCGCTGTCGCATACGACAGCATGCCTCTGTTGAATGCTTTTATTAAAGTGAAGTGGTATCAGGCGGAAATATTCAATAATAAACCATCCAGTGCAGGAGACGATCCGGCTCTACCCAGCTCTACCACTTGCAGACCGGGTCGCGTTGCAAGACACGACGATCCCACTGTCGGACCCAATAATCACTTCAACAGGGCCTATAAACCGTATACCTGTTTTGAAGGGGCAGCATGTGATGCTCTGCATCGCGGCATACCAGAGGTTTTGGTGCTACCATTGCTTTGGGACGACATAATTAATTATTGGCTTCTCAGACTCGAATCGCGCTGGGGTGCAGACTCGCATGATTTCAACCCCTTCCGGTGGCTGGACGGTACGGAGTTTCGAAAGGAAGCCGTTGGACCATACGCAAATCTGTACGTCAAAATCTAACCTCGCATTCACGGACCCTTATATCCGCAGATTGAGCTTCTTGGGTGGTCCTCGCACATGCCTAGGGTGAGAGAAATTTATTTCAGGGGGGAACTCACTCACTATAGATGTACAGGTGGCGTTTCGCGTGAGTGTTGTATAGTCTTTTCCTAACATTTATACCGATTCCCCATGTCCGTGACTCGACAGGATTGTGGAGATGCAAGTCATTCTCTCTCACCTGGTTGCCAAATTTTCTTTTGCACAGGTGGAGGGCGAGTCGATTCAGCCGCAGTTCTTGAATAACCTTCTCCCAGTCGTTTCTAGTGGAGAGAAAGCTGTCCCTCTTTCCATTACCCGAATTTAATGTAGTCTCTGTAACAGATGCTCTAATAAATTTGATGACGAACAAGTATCAATATTAGAAATTTGATGTACTTGATATGCAGCTGTTCGTCGCAGTACCTATTTCCGTGGCTGCTGAACATGTTATGTTCAGCGTTGCCGATTGAATGACGCCTCTCATGATTATCTTCAATTCTCCAGTACTTCGTTTTTACAGGTTCGGACATTCTCTGGTTCGGGCTTCCACCTAGACTCGAACCAGTCCAATGATCGCACTCACAAAGACAGTCGTTGGATTTTCCACCGCAGAGACTGGATTCAAATCACAGGTAGCTAATAGAGACGGAGATTGCGAGCTCGAATAAAAGACTTTATCAAAATTTCGATAGGCTGCTTGTAAATTATTCTTTGATCGAGCAATTGAATAGACAGTTTTGTGACCACTGAAACCCCAAGACTTTGGACGAGCTCAAAATTCAATAGGGAAAAAGTCCAAGCCCGCAATACACATTTTCATAGTTTCCATAGCTTATTCAAATAGCTTTCTGACTCATTGGATGCATCTGTAGGTATTGATACCTCACTGGTTTGTAACCGGGCCTCACTGCCCTAGACTGTCTTTGCAACCTACCCTTGCCTAGAAGTTTCGTTCCCCGGAGCCAAATTCCACAAGCCATATACTTAAGCTATTACAACGCCGGTAATCAGTCTGAGACCTCAACAAACCCAGGTGCGCGGCGGTGGGGTCCAATTTTTCCTTATCTTTGCGCTAGCTCAAATAATGGAAACTTGTCGTCAATACTCGAGCTCGTTGAGTAGGACCAGCACTAGTAAAAAAATACATTGATATTAATTCGTATTCTGCCAGTCAAACTGAACTCTTGGGTAGTATACGGAGCTCCAATGATTTGTCATTTTCCTCGCGACCCCTGTTCCACGTTGTCACAGTGATTTGGGTTGGTGTTGAATGTGTGGAAGATGGTTGCGGACATTTCATTGCTCATCCCAGAAGCAGGCCTGGGCCTAAACTGCACAGAACTAAACTGGACTGTGGTCTTATCAGACCATGCTTGCCCGCGTGCCACTCGCAAAATAATCAAGAGCGGTGTGATTGACTGCCGTATGAGGTGTTCAAATTCGATTAGCGTGCAGGGAATGCCAGTGAACGGTTCTCACCTGAGTCTGGCCTAGAAGGGGCAGTGCCAAATGCTGGACAGCGCTATTCAGGCCGTAGCTGATCAAGAGTATGAGGCCATTGACCGAGTAAAGGGTTGCAGACTCGACAAGCATTGCGGTCAAGGTCACGTAAGGTATGGTCATATTGGGACCCATAACTTTTCGCAGCCGAGAGCGCATGAAGAGGAGACGACCAGCGATGAGCATTGTCAGGATGATGGTCATCGAAATCGAAATCGAAAAATAGGGAATCGCAAGGGTTATGCTGATCTTAGTCCAGATAGTATTGCCCGGTTGGCTGAGTCTTGCGATCAAGATAGCAGATATGACTATGTGGAAAGTTAGCCTATTTGCATGTGAAAGCATGGGAACACTGGCCTATCGAGGCCGAGAATAGCAGGGCAGGCAAGGCGGTGACATAGTAATTTCGAGACCATATCATCCAAAATCTGTACAACTATACATACCGGTCAGTGGTGCGCAGGAAGTGGCGGAATAAAGCTAGTATACAAGCAATGCATCTGCGAACCAACTGTTTACGATATAGACCGAGTTACACACCACAGCGGACCAGTTAGTGCTTTGTTGGAGGAAGAAAGCATTTGGTCCACCGGGATAGGTTCTGTTGTCGATAAATGTCTTCTGCGCAAGTACGAGGTTGGTGGCGTTGCCGACGTTACCAAGAGTGAACAGAATGCAAATAAAAGCAAGAAGCTCTTTGTTCCGTCGTCCGTCCTTGCGTAAGAGAAGGGCTTGGAAACACTCCACAAATAATGTGAAATGAACTCCTGTCATCGCTGTAGTCAGCCCCACGAAATATAAGGAGAGAGAAGTACAAACCATGGCCAACAGTCCCCAAGAACAAGCCCGCAAGAATCAAGCGCTCGCTGCGGAGGTCGGGAGCAGTTTCGGTTGGCGAGATAGACATGGGCAGGGGACCAAGGTATGTGAAAAGTTAGGTCCCCAGGTCCCGCTGAGCCCTTTTATGGGTATCGTGAGCGTTTTTGGCCCATGGCAACAGACCTGGGATGACGCAACACAGGTGGCGAATCAGTTGAATTTAAGTACGACGGGAGAAACGGGTAAGAATCCGTCTTCTGAAGTGACCGTGGTTCGACGATTAAACTATCTCTATTCATTCTATATCCGACTTTATATAATTGTCAACTGCACGGAAGCAGTGAAGGTAATGTTCTCTGGGATGTCTTCCATCCCCCTCTTTTAACATTGTTGTGCTGCAGTCAGCTGGTTGATTTGCATTGCACAACTGGGGGCCCAACCTTTTTTGGGTTCGTATCTACCGCTGGGTAGCTAGCTGGGCATGAGTAAAGAGTACCCTGAACGCCTGAAGACTCTCACGAGAAGTGTGTGAGCGGGAATCAATCATAACATAAACTCAACATATCCACCTCTCCACAAATCGGAGGATTGTTAACGAACAACGCGGTCTGGCTCCTAGCGACATTCCCACAAAGAGTGCATAACATGGGGGAAATCGCTCAGTCTCACGAGAAGTGCATAACGAGTGCGGGTCCCGGGAATCAATCGTACCAGTGCGCCAGTGTTCACCGTCGAGCGAAGGAGTTTCGTTGAGCGCAAATGCCTACCGTCGTTGCGATGCGCAAGTCCGAGATAAGGCTTATTTCTGCTCCTCCATTTTATAAGTATCCTAACAGCCATGCGGACAGACACAACAACGAGCCACCCAGTCAGGTTTTTCTGTGTTATACATTTGTTGGGGTAGTAATGAAATTGTCCCGAGTGAATCAGGAAAGGGGGCACAATAAATCAAGAATAACGAGGCACAATCTCCGCCGCAATGGCTTCATCTATCATCCCGAACGTGGCGCCGAGCGCGACCAATTCTGGGTTCGGCACCAGTACGTCTCGGTACATCCCAATGTCGGCCTGGTACGCGTACTGTGAAAGCGAGGTAAGCGTATTGTATTTCATGCCAGGAAACCCGCCCACCATCTCATCCAGCTCCGCAATCCCTGCGGTCTCTGCGTGAGCAAATGTCACTTCCTTTTTGATTGCTGAAAATCATAAAATCAGCTGGCGCTACTGGGCAGGTCCCACATGCGGATATCTTCGTTGCGACCTCTGGGTACGTCATGATTGCGGTTACCACCGGGAATGCTTTTCCCAATATGTTTTTTGAGGGGTCGGCGTAGTTGCGCAGGAGCGCGACGGCCGCGGAGCCGATATCGCGCGTCCAGGTGAAGGTCTGCGTGGCCTCCGCGGTGTAGTTGGGTACCGGAATGATGTAGCCTGTATCTGTCTTCTGGAGCGCGAACCTATATGTGGAAGATAGAAAAATGTCAGTGATACGATACTTCTGAAAATGTAAGTAGAAGCGTGAAGAATTGCACGCACGTCCACAGATTATCGGCAAAGTACCCCATGTCGAGCGCTGCGGAGGGGACACCTGAAGCTTTCAGGTGTTCCCAGACCGTGGCCTTGTCTGGGGAAGCGATATCAGCTCAGGTCTATGAGTTTTTCCCTCGTAGCAGGGCTAGCGGGTTGTTTTACGATCGATGTGATAGATTGTGGGATATTTCCCCTTCGACAGCGTCTTCGAACTCGGCAGTCCGCTGAGGAGCCAGTCAATTGCATGCGTGTATGTCGAAGGATCGTGTGCGCTGACCTCCAGACGGAGAACTTGACTCCCTCGGCCTTCGCCGCATCCACCAAGTTCTTCCCCTGCTCGACCTCCCCGATACCATTAGGCGTACCGGGGAACACAGAAGGGTCCCAGAAATTCGTGACCTGCATGTATATCAGGCATGTCAAACCATGCTATTATTGAAGCGAGAGGAATTAAACTTACGCCAAATACAGCCTCACTCCCTTTGATGGCTCCCTTTAAAGACTCAAGATCGAACAGGTCCCCCTTGACGACCTCGATCCCCTTCGCCTTGAGCGCCTTCGAGGCGTCGGAATCGGGGTTCCGCGACACAGCGCGCGGTGTGAACGTCCCATCCGCGAGCACGGCTTTCACAACTGCAGAGCCTTCGAGTGCGTCGGTATGAATGTCGCGATAGTGGAATTACAGGTGCAATGAACTCACCTTGTTGTCCAGTTGCGCCGAAGATAGCGAGAATGGGCATTTTGCGCGTGGGGTATCTAGGTGTTCTATTAATGAGTTATATGTAGGCGGTCCGGCGGCCGCGAGGTCAGGAGTAGTGAGCCGTCCAATGAGAGTCGTGTGAAATATTTTCAGGAACCAGTTCCGACGGAATTCACCCGGAATCGAAGCTTCAAGAGGGCGCGCGGATCTTTGCTCCAGGCCAGTGTCGGGACCCGCTGGTCGCGACTCACTCGCGAGGTTGAAATCTCTCTGCTGCATGCAGGTTTCGGAGAACGCCGCTCATCATTGTTACGCCGATATCATATGCGATTGCTACTCCGAGCTACAGTCCGTCATCGAAGATATCATGGATATGCTCTTGATGCTCTTGAAATGTTTTCAGCGAGTCGATGTCATCCTAACCATGTATATCACATACATATGAGTCCATCGAAGTAAAGCTACATGAGTGTCAATAAATTCCAAAATATCCTAGATTATCTGCACCCACAGTGCGCAATACCCTCTCTCCCTCCTCCCCCTTGCCCAGCTACTCCACCCCTCGCCTCGCTATCCACCAACAGTCTGCACCGGCGGCGGCATCGCGATCGGACTCCCCGCCTCACCCCCACTCCCGCCCGAATAAGCATACCCATACGGCGCATACCCATACGGATACCGCACGTCTCCGCCGCCGCCGCCGTGCACAAACGCGAGCTGGTGCGGTGCACCCGGGGAGACCTGCATCTGCATGTACACCGGCGCGACGAGCATCTGCTTCGGGGCCGATGCATCGCTCCGCGGCGAGCCGTGGGCAGGGGGTGACGCACTGTGGACGGCGGGCGAACTGTGGGCGGACCCCGGCGTGGCGTGCACAGACGACGACGGGGTCGCCCGGATGATATACACCGGCGCAGGGGCGCGGGTAAAGGCGCCCATGCGGGCACGGGCATCGGCATCGACAGCGCCTGCGTGTGGGAGGGTTGGTACGTCGGGGACGCAGAGCGGCGGTGGTGGTGCCGGTGCGCGCGCCGCCGGGGCTGGGGCGGGGGGCGATGGCTGGTGGCGCGTCGGCGGGGGCGGCGGCGAGGGCGGCGGTGAAGGCGAGAAGGCGGGGGTAGTACGCAAGGGGGACGCCGTATGTGGGGGGTGCAGATGCAGGGAGCTCGGGGAGCGTCGTCACGCGGCGGTGCTGCTGTGGAGTCCTGTGCCGCGGCCGTGCAGTCTCAGGGGACGCAGAAGAGGTGGCGGCGTTTGCGTCCAGCGTGCGGGCATGCTGCGCAACGGCAGCCTCCCCCTCGCCCACGGGGTGGTACCACGACACGAGCGGCCTGGGCTTCGATTTTGGGACGTAGTCCGTCGTGACGCGGTTCGTCGCGACCCACGGGAGGACATGCAGCGCGTTTAGGAAGCGCTGCGGCCCGTTGTTGAGCTCGGATGAAAAGGACGGCGAGTCGGCGCTAAAGGAGGATAGTACAGATGTGATGGTGGTGCGGCTCTGCGGCTGCGCGGCGTCCGCCGCCGACATGCGACGGTAATCCTCTGTGGGGAGGGGGTGCACCTGCACCGATGCAGGCTCATCCGTATCGCCATCAAGCGGCACCGTGAGGCGATCGTCCGCGCGGCTGGGGCGAGGAGACGGCGCTGCGGTCGGAACATGTATGGATGTAGCGTCCCGGTCGTACGGGTTTTCCAAAGGCGTCTGTGGGAAGTCGAGCACACTCGGGCCCGCCTCGACGTCGCCACGCCCCTGCTGTGCATCATCCCCGATGGGCATGGGGTCCTGCTGAATGACATCCTCCGCCGGTGGCACGACCCGGAAGCTTGGGTGCCGTGGCCGCCTGCCCGCGTCCACGTTCTCCCTCTCGTTCATACCCCGCCGCGCAAAACCCATAGTCGGACTCGGCACGACGGGTGTGGTGGGATTGGACACGTACCGCGGGAGCGTGTTGCCCGTCATCCCCGTCCCCTCTGTGTCCTCCGTCTCTGCCTCCGTATGCAGCGTCCCCCTCCGCGGGCGCGTCCGCGGCCGTACCAGCGCCCTCGGAAGCCTGCGCAGCCCGCTCACAAAACCCCCAACGAACCCCTTGTGTGCGTGGCCTTCGTCGCCCACTGGTACCCCGCCTCCGCCTCCGCGTCCGTCGGCATTTCCACCGTCATGTACTCCGGGCCCGCCTCATCGCCGACCGCGCTGGTGCGGCGTGGCGGCGTTGGCAGCGGGCGCGACGTCGGCGTCGGTGCGAGGGCGGGGACGGGGTCAGGAACGGGGATGGGCTCCGCCGGCGGGGGCGGGCTCTGCTGGTTCATGATGACCCACGAGCGTGTGCTCGCAGCGGCGCTGTCATGAGATGCGCGCGAGCGCCGGCGCGAGGCGGCGTCGAGCGGCTTAAAGAAGGTCGGCTCGCGGGCGGGTGGCGTGTGTAGCAACTCGACGTCTGCCATTGCTAATTATCGACGTCAGTTGCTGAGAGAGCAGGGAAGGGGGGAGGCTGGGGAGGTTTTGGTGCCGGGCGGTGGAGGTGGTGCTGCAAATTTATGTGAACGCAGTTTTGATGTCGACAGCGGCGACACGGCGGCACGTGTGCTGAAAACACGAGGGAAGCCAGGAAGCCGAGGCGCGGCGGGTTCGTGGAAGCTGGGTGGGCGCAGTAAGTAAACCACGAGCTCCAAAAGAGAGTCGCGTGCCTTACAAGCCTAAATAAAGTGCTCTGGATCGTCCTCGCCGGGTGAACGTTGGGAACAACCTATGACATGTCCACGTCCGTCCGCTGCGTCTATATGGCGTGAGGAGGCTAGGAAACGCCGTGATCAGGCGCCTGCACATGGACGTAGACGTCATGAATGGGAGACTTGCAGCAGATCCATCAATTGGATGGAGCATCGGGGAAAGAAGCCCGCTCACTTTGATTGTGCCATCCGGAATGGGGATCAAGAAAAAAATCGCTGTATGCGAGCCTATGCGAGCCTATGGGTGCGCGCAAGGTCCGAAGAAGCACTGAGCTTGTCCAGAGTCGCCAGGAATCCGCAGGGTCCATCGAAGGAGTCAAATTGGAGCCAAATTAATCCTTGGAGAAGAACTAGAAGAACCGCAGATGATCGAAGTTTGTGGACTCGATTATTGGCGTTCGTGAACTCCAAGGTCTGCGGAGGGAACACCGGTGAGAGGCTAGAACCCGCCGCAGGCCGCAGCGCCGGCGGAGGAATATCGTGCCCCGACAGGTGTACGGCGCCCAGCGCGCAGGTAAGACGGGCTACGAATTCATCCCCTGATATCCAAGGCGAGAAGGCGGGGGGGTGAGCTGTTTCATGGGCTCTGACCCGTCAACAATCCCGGCCAGGAAAATGCTCTAACGAAGGCGGGATCTGATGATCTAGAAATTCGACGGGTTATTAGAAAAGAACGGGGTACGACTGTAATACCAGTAATACCATACCGCGGAGGGAGCGATCCACAACCACATTTCATTTCCACTTGGCCACGGAGTTCGACTGAATGAACAATGAACAGGTTTCTATCGGTCCGATGCCCGACAGAAAGAAACGAAGTCGGAGGATAACCCGCTCTAACGTCGTTCAGAAATACTGCAGTCACAAGAACCTGAGCGAGGGAAGATCTCACCGAAAGTAGAAAAAATGACCTCTATCCACCGCTGGCGAGCAATTCATTGGAAAGCAGATACGGTAGGTGAAGCACCGAGCTGAAGAAGAAGGGGTAGATTAACGAGGGCTAGAGTATCGTCGTGGTGCACTGATGTGTCGAAACGCGTGCAAGACGCCAGAAGTAGTGTTTCCGACGACGAGGCAGAATAGACCATTAGCTCAAGACCTTTATTCCGTTGTATGTCCATGGAATTTTTTCTTCTTCAGCTGACTCAGACGAGATAGGGGTATCGATGCCGCCCCTTAAAACCCTCTGCTGCAGAAGCAAATGGAATGAGATTTGATTTCGCGCTGAATATTCGATTCTCACCGGTAAATCTACCCGAGTTTGATCCCAAGGCCACGCATAGCTCGTAAACGAAGCATCCTGAAGAAAAAACCACCACAGGCCCCGGTGTAGAGTGCGAGCGAGGAGGACTCCTGGAGAAGGTAACAGACGTGTTGATCGACACGTGGACATCACGACCACGTGCCTAAGACGTCAAACGCGTCGCGCGGCAATCCGATAATTAATTACTCTGAGTCTGAACGATCTTTGAGCACGCCGCAGGCTCTGTCTAGCATTTTGAGCCGCTCCAAACTTCCTTTCATTTTCTCTTCATGGTCCAGATCTCAGACGAAACGATGGAGGCGTAGCCTCGGGTCGAATCGTCGGGGCTGAGCGTCGGCTTGGGCTGGGTCAGGCGGCGATCGGGCAGCCAAGCTGCGGACCAAGAGGTGAGCGATAGTAAAGTTCCTGACACAGACCTGCCAAAGTCGGGAACACGTGAAAGGGGGGGGGGCGGGGGGGAGGGGGGGGTACCGGTACGTCATCGTTTTGAGGAAAGAGTGTTTCGGAGGGCATCGGACCGAGTCCAAAACTTTGCGACGTCATCGTGTTTTCCTGCCGAAGCGTGCCGATCGAAATCACAAAATGAATGTAAAATGTAGCGTGTTCGTTGCTATAGGAAATAAAATATTCTTCTGAGTAAGTAGAGAGATGTATTATATGCAAAAATGGGGGGTCTTGCAAATTTTCAGTGTTATCGGGTCAAGATTGAAGTCACAGTGAGGAGTTCAGGGTTGAGACCATTGAAAGTCGGTCGGAGATGTCGGACTTCCCGATTTGGGGTGTTGTCAAAGAGGTCTGTGTCTGATCGTGAATGATCGCTCACCTCTTGCTGCGGACGGGCGCGGAACGGCAAAGATGATGATGTGATGTGTGGCTACGCTGTGCTAAACAAACAACCGTTCTCGGCCCCATATGGAACGCGATGTGGGGCGCAGACTGCACCACCACAACGAGTACTTGTAGACATCGGCTTGCCCGGGCCAGGGAAGTCAGCTACGAACCCTTCCAGAATAGCCGTTGTCAAGTAAAGATCCCACCATTATTATTAGTGCTCCTCCACCCGAATGAATTCCTGCGGATCACTCCACGGTTTTGTACCTCGGTAGTTTCTAACTTGAATTCGAGACATGTTCCCCTTGTACAAAGTACTCAAGTTATGACAAAGACAAAACTATCTGCAACATTTATTGTTACAAAATAACGTAACGAGGAATTGTATGGGACCTTGTTTTGAATCGGCGAAGCTCTCAGCACAGCACCACAGATATCATGATCTTGTTGCTGGGAATCGGAGCTATGATCGACTGTTATGGGCGCTCGCTGGGCGAGACACATTTAAGCATAGACATTGAAACTCACATTATATTCTACCCATGGCTCAACCCACCCCCAGCCCCAACGCCGAGAATACCACTTATCGCCCGCATGGAAGGCTCCCCACAATGAACGTGGTTGCCAGCCCTCGCCCCTCCTCTACCGCTTTCCAGCGCTCCGACGACCAGATTGCCCACGAAAAGCCCATTCTGCGGTCCATCAAGCCCGAGCGACTCGAGCACCAGCAGCGCACGCTCTCGACCCTGGTGCTGGCGGGCACGTTCATGGCGGGCGTCGAGGGGCAGATCCTCTCCATCATACTCTCCCTCCAAACGGACACCGCACTGCGCACCGGGGGGTTGTGCTTCGCGATCCTGGGCGAGGTGACGACGAGCTTCGCTGCGCTGTACTCGGCGGTGACATATATCTGGCTGCGTGGGTCGTGGACGCCGGGCCCGAAGCACTTCCACGAATGGGTGGCAGGGTGTGTGGGGATGATGGTGCGGTGGTGCTCGAGTTTCCTCGTCGTAGGTACGGTGCAGACCCACAGTGTATATCTCTTAAAACCGCAGCTGACAATGCGCTGACCAGGAACATACTCCGGCTTCGTTGCGCTCATTTTGTTTTTCTTCGAGAGCTCGACGCTCGGCGTAGCTATTTTCGCGACAACAATTGTCTGTAAGTACTTTCTATCCTTCATTGAGATCACTCGACGTTGACTTGCGCGTGGTGACGAACTCAGTCCTTGCTGGATTATTCCCCATGGTATGGTACGGCGTTTAAATCCCGCTTAATGAGACCGAGCTAACGTTGGACGCGCAGGGGATTCTACTATTGGCTGGGCCTGGATCGGGGCTGGCTTGTGTGGACGCCAGAGTGTCGGTACCCAGTGAGGAAATCCACCTTGCACGGGAAATCCCTGAGCTGGGATGTGGAGCAGAACTGAGAAGTCGGCTGGGATCCGGCGCGCGGTTGGGCCCTGATGTACTATACAAACTTGGACAATTTGCGGAGAAAGAAAGAATTTTTGTTATCGTGAGATTGCGAATCGCGGAAGCATCAGAAGTTCGGTGTCGCCGACCGAGAAGGACAACAGGTGTCCGACATGGGCGAAAGAGACAAGCCTGGACTCGTCAGGGTCCGAGTCGGGGAATCAATCGACATCGCAACAACCCGTGAGAAGCATCCAAAGAATCCAGCGGTTGCCTGGATATATGTATACGCAACGGGATGCTCACAGACAAACTCCGCCCTGGTCACCATGCCGATATCGGAAGCCCTGCCCAATCGCGACCCAATGCGAAAGCACCGCAAACATACTGCATACGTGGAAGATCTGGTGGGAGGCGCCCTGATATGCACGATCTATCAGCGATGGGGGAGTCGAGAGACGAGAACCACCAACCAGGTGATCGAATTTCCCGGGGACGAGGGTTTCGGGGAATCGTTCTGAGCTACAGGGAGGATTAAGACCGAAGAGTTGGTGTTAAGATTCAGCGTGCTGAAAGGAATGGACGTACTACAGCAAGGCACCCCCGACGTAGAAGAGGATTTCGATTCCGAGCCAGGTGAAGGACATGGAGGAGCTTGCTTCTGTCCACTAAGTTATCGGACGTCAGTGGAAAAATGGATGAATGGACGGGCACAAACCCCTGACTTGGAAATCGCGTGAACGAAGGGAAATATAGCTACACCACCGCAAGCAAAGAAGGTATATGTTCGTGCCCTCCGGTACGCCGGAGTTGCATAAGTCGGAGAGCAGGCCATGTATATTCCGACTGGAATCTATCACACAATGCCAGTGAACAGTAGGAAGAGACAGAGACGCACCGCTACCTGACACCGTCATGAGAGCGATATAAATATCACGGAGATGCGGATAGCAGAAAAAGGCGTAGTGGAAAGTGGGAAAGAAATTGACCGTTCCAAGAGCGAGGATGCCTGTCTCGTGGAATTGAGGACCTTGTAAAGAGCAAACCGAACCACCTCCATACCGAAATAGTCGACACGATTCATGAATACAGCAACCTTGAAGCAATGTCAACCGCTGGAGAGCAAAACGGGCGAAATTGAAGACAGGATACCTACTTTGCGGGAATGACACAGTGACGAGTGGAACACCGAGGAGCAGATGAAGCAAACGAGAGCGCCAATAAGAAATGTGCGCAGCAGGATAGCATCGGCAGGGGCGGGGGACGAACTGGCCTGGGATTTAACCTGAAATGGATAGCACAGGGCTTTGGTGAACGGCGCGTCCAAGCGTTCACAAAACCGCGCTCCGTAGGAAAGAGCTGGAGATGCCGAGAAATCACCTAGGGCAAAAAGCGCTATTGTAATGGCAACGGCACCAGAAAGGTGAGTCCATATATTTACTGCGTATCGGATTCAGCCCCCAGTAGACCCACAGAACCGACAGCTTGCCTGATTCATTATGCCACCAGAAAACTGTTCCAGCGGTTTGAAACCATGAATTGGTTAGCCTCCTGTAACCTGTAAGGATCGCAGGGTTGTCTCTTTGCCAAGGTTCGAGCTGGGACCAGCTAATTGTGCGCGGTAAGGCCTGGATGCTCGCCCCAGGGATCATGGTGGAAGACGGAGACAGAGAGTTGATGGGATATCACATCATGATGCCACTTCATCCCTTTCCTCCTGTTTTCACCATCATATCCCTGCATCGCCCTTAATGCTAGAGGTAGAGCTCGCTAACATTGGTTTTTCTTGTGGTCTCTGCCTCTGAAATGGTTTCTCGTCAAGTCCAATCTTTCCATGGTTTCCCTGTCCGAGACTCGGCTCTCGAGTTTCTAGGCTCTCTCGTCAATAACTGTGTATCCGACGTTCATGAAACTCGAGCCTCACGAATGACGCATCTATTTTTTGGCGGGGTATTTCTATGCACCAGCAACGCGATTGATTGTCTTTACCTAATATTGGGCTGCAGCTCGCGAATTCCTTACTTCGACACCTTCACGTGCCTTCGAACCATCCTGGCGCTCGTCACACGTAATTTTCTTCCTTCCTTCCGTCCTCGACGTTCTCCCTGCAGTCCAAGCATGGCTCCTGACATTGCCTCCATTTTCCATGGAGTGTTATACCACATCGATCCTATCTCCGATTCAGAAGACCGAGACCTAATCCAGAGGTTGCTGGAGCGAAACGGTGCCAAAAAATCAAAATCACACCATAATGCCACCCGAATCATTGTCGACCCTCGGCATTCCAGCAGATTTGACCACTCAGAATGGAGTTTCGCTACCGTCACTGTAAGTATGCCTTTCCATCGCTTTGAAACATTCCTCACCCATCCTGTTTAGACCGAATGGGTATATAGTTCTGTGAAATGCGGCGTGAAAAGACCGTGAGCGATACAATTCCCTATCAGCATCCTTACTCATTCCGTCAGATCGCAATACTACTCTGCCGATCCCAAGCTCTTTTTTTCGTCTATCGTCATTTCGACAGCTGGGGTGCGTCATATCGATTCCTTTCAGCTCACTTCTGACTTGTTGTTAGATATCGGACTCTTGCACAGATCTTGTTCGCATGGCCATAGTGGCAAACGGCGGCGAATGGCTGCCGACGATCACAGCCGACGTTACCCACCTCGTCGTCGAGTCCATCACACGCGATTGCGATCCCAATGGATTCACTCCTATCATTGTCTCCATTGGCTGGATTCTCAATTCTCTCGAAACAAAAGCGCTCGCGCCCACCGCGCCATACGAGCTCAAACCGAAAACATCCCTCCTCCAAGGAAAGACCAACGCGGACAGCGTATCGGCTGCTCGACAATTCTGTGAAGCGCTTCCTGCGAGAGATGCCCGTGACGAATCACGCGATAACATCCTCCTAAGTCAGTCTGGCGGTCCTCCCCCGTTCGTTCCATTCGAGCTTCTCGTCAAGATATTCATACAGCTTCGGGACGACGCTATTTCCCGGCCTTTGCCGTCGCTGGCCTGTCTCCTGGCGGTCTCGCAGGTCTGCGGTCGCTGGCGCAGCATCGCACACTGCACCGGTGAATTCTGGACACACATTCCACTCAACTATCACTCCAAACAGCATTACTCCCGTCTCCAAAAGCTTTTCGAGGCATGGGCGGAGCGCAGTCATCCTCGAACCCTTACAATCACCGTCCGAAGCTGTTATCCCAGTACTAAAAATCCCATCATAGTCCTTCTGCTGTCGTACGCTTCCCGCATTCGCGAGCTCTCTCTCAACCTTCCGCAAGCCCACTTCCATCGATTCCTCCGAGCGCCGGCTGGGTCCTTCTCCGTGCTAGAGAAGCTGCGAATAAATGTTATCCCGAAATCGGAGGCTGTTTACGATCCGTCATCGGGCCTCTCGCGATATGAATACTTCTGCGACGAGCCTGAGATTGGAGGTGATGCGGATGTTGGAGTCCTCTTGGAAGGCATGACTGCCCCCGTTACCTGCCTCATCGACTCGCCGCGGCTCCGGAGCATCAGCATCGATAGCTCTGGCTTTACAAGACTTGACCCCCGCATGCTTCCACTGGCCTGGGGAAATCTGACAAACATAGACCTCGAGTTTGTGGCGCTCAGCGTCTTCGACGTCGCATACTTGTTCCCGCAGTTGAATTGCGTCAAGCGCCTGACTTTCGCCACGGACGACTCCATGGGCCCTTCCATGCCAGCTA
This sequence comes from Mycena olivaceomarginata, assembly GCA_029378375.1. Taxonomy (NCBI): domain Eukaryota; kingdom Fungi; phylum Basidiomycota; class Agaricomycetes; order Agaricales; family Mycenaceae; genus Mycena; species Mycena olivaceomarginata. The sequence continues at coordinate 495,313 of JARKIC010000039.1, forward strand.
TTCCCCGTGTACGCCTGGCGCACCTCGTGGACCTTAAATGGACAGGTTTCGGTACATTCGACGACTCGATCTTTGACTGTCTTATCTTGCCGCGCCTCGCCTCGCTCTGTATGCGCGAAGGGTGCCTGGACACCATCTATAGCTTGTGCGAACGCGGGTCCTTCGCGCTCCGCGAGCTTAAACTCACGTTCTTCCACATGACTCTCCCGCGCCTCTCGTCCTTGTTGCGCGAGATGCCATCCCTGGTCTCACTCGAGCTCTACATGAGCATCGGCATCACCGACGAGCTCCTGCGCTTCCTCACATACGACAAGAGGGAGAAACCCGTGCTACCCACCCTCGAAAATCTGGTGATAGCTAACGGAGAGCACCAGTTCACCGAGCTCGTGATGTTGCGTATGCTGGAGTCGCGTTGGCGGACGACGCCGCTCGCTTCGGGCAGGATAGCCGCTCGGCGCACGGCAGCGCATGGGGCGGATCGCAAAGTGCGGGCGAGGGTAACTGAACTGGTCGAGGAGGGGCTGAAGTTCCAGTACGATTGTAGCTGAGCGAGGGGCGGTGACGTACCTCGAGTTTTCGTGCGTATTTCTTGCTACGTCATGTCTTAATTCTTCTTGTGAATGACGACGCATCTTTTGTGATATACCACTTGAGTTCTGCCGGTGGGGTCGTCAAGCAAGCAACTTCAACCACCAGAGCGTCTCGATTTCCACTGCCACGCGAATTATCCAGGATTCGTCTCCTTCCGCGAACGCCGTTTGACTCCCACCACCGTTCGTCTCTGTTGCTGTTGAGGTTATGTAAAGGTCACCATCCCAAGATGATTGGATTATACACAGAACCCCTAAAGTAATCGTTCCTATCAAACCCGTAGAATGCTTGTCCGTATATATGAAAATGTCCGCGATACATCTGAATTACAACTACTCGTTCGCCACCTGCAAAGGCTGATCAGCATTACTCACTCGAAATCAGGAGATTCAAACCGACTTTAAGCATCCTCTGTCCGTGTCCGCCTTCCTCCGGGCCGTCAAACGGATTCGGCATCGCAGTCGGCGACACGGGAGACGTGTAGTTGGACAGGTAGTTGCCCTGTCCACCCGGAGCGAGCTGGACGGCCGCAGACTGGGACGGCCCGCGCACGAGCCCTGACTGCGGCTGCGTCGCCGGGTACATCTGCGCGCGCTGCGGCTGCTGCACCATCTGCTGCACCTGCGGCCCACCCATACCCATGCTCATCGGGGGCGGATTCGCGGTCCAGTACTCCGCAGGCGCGGGCGCGAAGCCGTAGTACTGCTGTTGCTGCGCGACCGCGAGGGGCGGCTCCGTGTACGCGCCGTACGCCGAACTAGTGCTGTGCGTGCTCAGCGCGCTCGGCGCGCGCTGCAGGCTGGCCGCGGTGGTGTGGCCCGGATCGAACATCGCGGCTTGCCCTTTGCCCATAGCCTCCTCGAATGAGAGGTCCATCTCGCGGTCGAGCTGCCGGCGGCGGCGCCCGCTCCGGATGCGCAGGAAGAAGTAGATGAGGAAGAGGAGGAGGATGACACCGCCTGCGGTGAAGACACCGATGACGACGGATTTGTGCTGGAAGAATCTGTGTGGGGAGGTGAGGTTAATATATGCACGCAGAGAGGCAGGATGGAACGCACGACGACGAGTCAGAACTTGAGGCTGAGTTGGGAGAAGGTGCTGCGGGAGTGGAGGTGGGAGGGCTGGCTGCATTGATGGCTCCGCCCGTGTTCGTGGGCGATTGAGTATCGCTGCTGCTGCCACTGCTGAATCCGCCGCCAACTGTAGGCTGGGCTGCCGGCGGCGAAGTTGAGCTTGCATTGCCGGACAGGGGGTTGGAGGAGCCTGGGGTCGGTGCCGGCAACCCCGTAGATGCTCCGCTGGCAGAACTTGCAGCCGGAGTTGAGCTCTGGGTCGGGATCGTGATGGAGGTCCCAATCTTTGAGGAGTCCTGGGTGGTGGCTGCATTGCCCGCTTGCGTAGCGTCGATCTTGGCTGAGGTGGTCGTGGTGGACGTCGTGATGGCGGGCGTAGTTTGTGCAGCGCCGCCCTGGGACGTATTTGCGGTGTTTTGCGCCGGGGCACTGGCTGGCGCATTGGAAGCCGACTTTGCGGGCACTGCGGACGAGGGATCCGGCGTCGCACTTGCTTGTGCAGCACCGTTTTGGGCCACATTCGTCGCAATTGCCAAGGGATTGGAAGCCGCACTACCGATTCCCGGTGAGAAGTGTGCCGGGAGCGCGGAGAGGATACCACTCACTTCGATACGACAGACGACATCTTTTACTTCAGAAATATGGGCGGGCCGTTCAGTAAAATGCGCTGGCAGGACAATTGGTTGAGTGTGGGCTCGCCACATGAGACAAAAGGACGCACTCTAGATGTGCCTAAAAAGCGGAAAGCTCCGGGCTTGGTCGACGTCGACCGAGAAGTTCGTGAGGCGAAATGAATGAAAGAATTAGGCAGAAAATAAGGCGCACGGCGCAGAGAAGAAAGCGGGAAGAGAAAGAGAGACGGTAGGTGGGAGTCTGATGGGCAGCGACATCGAATCGCGGGCTTCACGGGTGTCTGATCACCATCTGACGGCAGCGTCAAGAAGGCTGTGATATCTAATCGATCTCCGTGATACTGACGGTGATGCGATGATCCGCACACCGTTTATTCCCACCTTGAGGGTAAGCCAAGTGCTTGATTGACAATGGTTACGGGACTCAACTTAGTATTCAGTCGAGGGCAACACCGGTCCAAAGGCAAGGGTACGTTGTGGCTCGTGGGATTCTCGGTATCGCTCGGGACCATGCGGATCAACCATGTGGGTCAAGGACATTGGAACGGTCGAGCGGTGACAAGCTCAGTGTCAAGACGTCGAGGTCGAACGGGAGTGGCATCTGGATGCATCGTGACGGCAACAAGATGCCGAGTTACCCCATGCATCGCCATTTCGGTGCCGAACTCAGCCGCTGTCGGGGCATTCTCACGGTTTGAAATAGGTGGTTGCAAAATCAAGCAACCGTTGGATTATCGGTAGGTGGCCAGACGTGATGCATCGAACAGAACTTTTACATTCACAGAAACACTGATCATCTGTATTCACTTATAGCTGAGTAGCCTAGGTGAGTCTCGCGCAGTAGTCCGGGTTTCCTTTGGGGTTCTTCGCATTCCGAGTCAGAGACCAGACGGGGAGGACTAATGCACCCTCACCAATGCCCAGTTCGGCATATTGACCACCCGGCCGCTACCTCCACCAACCGCGAAGGTGAATACAAATACCATGACCTGGATGAGGATTTATACAGATTGCATATGGAGTTGACGACGGCTTACCTGGGTTCCGCCGTCCAGGGCCGCAGAGAGCAGGAAATTGTACTTCCGGAACCAGCGCGGGCGATAGCGCCGGAGATAAAACTGGGAAAAGACTGCGAGGAGGAAAGTTGTGAACACCGAGGTGTTGATCCCCACAGAGAGATATCCGAGCGTCCCTAAATAATAATTGAAACGAGAAAGACTAATCGCGGCTGGTGGGGTACGTACAGCAGAGGATGGGCGTAACGACGTGGTTGGCACCGAGCCTGGGGAAGAAGCGGTGCACAATCCAGAATGGAACGGGGACGGCGAGGCCGATGAGAATTGAGAACGGGACAATCTGACGATGTCATCAACATTTGCACGGTCCTCGTTGATCATGAAACGACTTACGCCATACCGACCAGATGGTGCGTATAAAATATTTCCAAGAGCACCCCAGGACACGGCATCAGCATTGAAAGACTACAGTGGGATCAGCCTGGTGCGAGTGCTCATGGTGGAAATACCATACCTGCACTTGCTGTCCGGACCACTGTTCGAGATTAAGTATCAACCGAAAAGAAATGAACAAGAGACGATTCAGACGCACAATATTCGATCCCTGCACGTCAAGCAGAATCTCGCGATGGCTGCTAATGATGACCTTCATGATTACATAGTTCAGCAGGCCTCCCTGTGAATGATTCTCCGGTGAGCGCATTAAAATGAAGCTTGCATTTATGACATACGACGACGGATCCGAGCGCTTGGACAGTGAATGTCACCCGTGGAGGCAGCTTGGTATATTGCTACGCAGCGCAATTGAGACTCATTTAACCGAGGGATGAAAAGCAACGAGACTTACACCCTGGGTCAAATGTTAGAGCGTTGACCGAAACCGAGGTACACACACACACACCATTTTCAAGTCGCGCACCAGACCAAGTGCCTGCTCCAAAGTGTTGAATCCGTAGAGAGTGAAGTACCTAGAGGTTACATCAATGTCTGCGAGTCTGAGAACGGAGTAGGGGGGATATTCACATATTCGTCTGCGGTGAGCCGGGCATAATGGATGCGCCGATAATCTAGCACTTTTTAGCGTCGTCCGAGAATAATGGAAAGGATTTTGTTACCTGTACGAGATTCTGCATGCTCGTCGTAAACCCAGTGATCGCGTGGACTGTCACGACGAATGGGAGGAAGACCGCAGAGATGAGGAGCCCTACGATAAGCCCCCACCTATGCAGCAGCCCCGTTAACTTCCCGAAAATTGAATATGATGTGCAAGGGAATCGACGGACCAGGGCATCCCCGAGCCGCCTGTGTAGATGGTGGCCATGGCCATGCCGAAGCTGCCGAAGAAGATGGCGACGTACCACCTGTGTTTTTCATGTTATGTCTGGCAGCAGGAAGAAAGGGAAGAATACAAACCACATCGGGACCTCCGGATACACCTGAACACAGCACTCAATTATCATCCGAAAGCGAACATGATGGGAAACTTTCCTTCATCTTCGCCAAATGTGGATCGTAGTTGTCGCCTGCCTTTAAAATACGAAATCCTAGTTCAAATGACTGAAAGGAAACATCAGGGCCGAATATACGTACTCGGTATCGTCTGATAACCTCGACTATGTCTCGTCCATACCAGAGCACGACATGTGTGATCGTCGCCCCGATGGAAAGATTTGTCCCGATCTTGGTGAGGACTTGTGAGCTCGCGAACCACGGGAGGCCCTGGTTATGTCGGAAATTGAATACAGAGCGGTGGAAGACAGATAATGAACGATGACAGCTGACGCACCTGAACATCGAGGGCGGCTTTGTCGAGCCGAAAGTTCTCGTCTAGAATCGAGAGTTGGTCGTACTTTGTGACATAGAGTTGATGAGATGAAGCTATGGCAAAGAGCCTAAGGGGTAGGTGAACATGCCTGGGTGCCATTCTCGTAGAAGAGCTCCTGCGACAGCCACGGGAAGTTCTGCCCGTGCCACACGTCGTTGGCATATAATGCACAGAACGCGATACTGTCCGCGCAAAGTAACAGAGTTAGTAGGTACAAGTCACGCCAGCAGTAGAAGGGTGAGACAGAAATAGACGTGATGTACTCACATGCAGATAAGCGTCCCGAAATAGAGCGATAGCTGGGTGGAGAGTGGAGTGAAGAGTGCGCCAAGCGAACCACCTGGGAGAGGGAAACGTGAGATCAGATGAGGTAGAAATTCTTACAGAAACACTGGCATACCGCCGCTGCCTGAATGCGAGATCAATCAATCGCTATCGGAAGCTGATATCGCACTGACCGACATAGTTCCAATCGAGACAGAGCGCAAACACGCCGAGCCCTTCGTTCCCCGCCGCGCCGCCTGCATAGTTCTTAGAAGTGCGAAAAAATGTGAGAGTGGGAACACGGGTGGCGCATACCGAAGATACGAGTGAACCATGCACTCTTCCGATTGGCCAAGCAGAATATGCTGATTCCTGTGAGTGTCCTGTATCCAGGAATGAGGAATGATAGCAATCGGCCGCGGATTAAAAGGCACTCACGGGGCAATGAACTAAGTAATGGTGTTTTTTTTCAGTTACGCCCAGTCAGAAGGAGTAAAAATGCAAGCGCACCTCTGGGAACCATTCCCAGCAAAAGATGGCGATGAAGCACGCCCAGAAGAAGCGGACGCGCTTTTTCTGAAGGAAAATCTTCTTGCCACGATGCAGGGCGTCAAAGAGCTGGACAGTCGGCAATAGACTGGGGAACACCATGTAGGTCGGATAAACCAAGAAGGATCGCATTACTCCTGAAAATGGAAGGTAGAATGCAATTAAGGTTTCAGAGGGTCGTGAGAGCAAAGAACTCACCGCCGAGACCGTAGCCCATAAGCTGGCTACCAATGAGTGTGAATATCCCAACTCCGGCATTGGGCTGGATTCCGTAGTACAAGTCGTCCGCAGCGAAAATGCTGATTGCCAAGGCGGATCCCCCCGCTGTGCTCGCAAATATGGTGATTGCGACATGCTCCTTCAGATCTGAAGTAGTTTGAGGGCTGGCTGGATAAAACATTAAATAGCTGTGCTCACTGAATGGACCGGGATTCATGAACCGCCAGAATGCGTTGTCGGGTGTCTTGAAGCCGTATCGCGTGTTGCTCGGCCCCGGAATGATTTCCTGCATGACGACGCCGAGGATGTAGGCCAGAATTTGCAAGAAGAGCTGAGACACAGAGATGGTTTGAGGTCTGAAATAAAAGATTTGTCCTAAAACTGCCCCGAAGCAGCTTAGGCCTTTGAGGAGGATTAAGAATCAGAAGATAGTGTCAGAGGAAATGTCTCGAACCGAGACCAAGGAACCACATCCTGAAGGTTAAGGCGGGTAGGGTAGGATCGTCCTCAAGAGAGATGAGGCGGGTGGCGACATCGACGTCCGTTACTGCGAATTAAATTAACGGGCTGGTTATATTCTGGGGTCGGGAAAGCTACCTATGGGTCGTTCTTTGCCGTTATCGTCGAGGTCGATGGCCCGAACATCGTCGTATACTTCAGCTACAGCCTCAACGATTTGAATTGAGGACTTGTCGTGTTTCTCGTCGTACTTTTCGTCACCGAGAGAATGACTACGTTCAGTATCCGGGACGTGCTGAGGAGGTTCGATGATAGCCATGTCCGCAGGGTGGGCGATAACAATCGCAGAAAGAAGGAACTGATAATTATATGTCAGGCTGGGAATGCGAGCCTTGAATTGGGGGAGTCAGGAACCGTGTGGTGTAGCTCGTTATCGTCGAATGAGACGGCTATTCAGAGACTATCGGCCCACCCAAGCTGACTCTGGAGTTCTCGCAGTGGGAGAATTGCACCAGCTGTGGCGATTGTTGGGCAGGACGTCGAATTGTGACATATCGAAGGCCCGATACCGGGAGGCTAGTTAGCCTATCGAGAAGATTTCGTGCGCCATGGGATACGGAGAGCCACTGCTTCCGAGACTAAGTCTGAGATAGACTGACCAATTCGAACCGCAGCAAGCGTGTGTGAAAGCCTTGGAGCCAAGAGCAAGAGCAAGGCCAAGGGACCAGCGCAGAGTACAGACGCTGTATCAGTATGCCGCTATGAGTTTTGGTGCGATCATAGGAGATCTTCGTGACAGAAGCCATTGCATGGAGCAAGATTGGAGTCTGCTTGGGTAAAATTGGTGAGTTTGGACAGGTAGATGATGAGAAAGAAAAACCGGCCCTTGACCGGCCTTGCCCGATTGGATTGATCTATCAATGCCGTTTACGGATTATGGCTGTGCACGTGCCTTCTCTCCGAAACTCCTTTCTCCTAAGCGATCTGCTATTAAAAGTATTCAATTAGTCGAGGGCTAAACCATAGAGCTTTCCGGAGCCTCGTGTTTTCGTTTTTTTTTTTCTTCCTGCAAAATTTAGATCAATTATGGGTGTTTCGCCTTTCGGTTGCGTTTCGGCCGAAGCTCACATGACCGAAAACCACTTGTTCTACTGGACAAGTTCCTTTCCCTATTTCAATGAAAGGGGTTGGCCGGCAAGCGGCGGGCACAAACAGAATTCAGAACTTAGATTTGCCCATGAGCCTTTTATTTTCTGGACAATTACATGTGCACACAGTCCATACAGTTCAAAAGAGATGATGCAAAGTTGATGAGTACTGTACACTTGCTGAATGAAAGTGAGTGACCTGCAAGCGGCGGGGCACAAATGAAAAGGACAGAGATTTTGGTCAGTTTTTCAGACACCTCAATGTTTGCTCGGTCGACGCTTGCGCGCCGACCAGCTCACATTGACCGCGTGAACTTCAGTGGCCGAAAGGTTGTGTGCCGTTGTTGAATGATCCAATGATGCCCCTAGTCACATGCTAATTTTCGGACATTTTTGGTACTCTAAGCACAATCAGAACAAGTTCTGTTTGTGAAAAATTCTGAGGGGAGAGAATCCATCATAAAATATCATTTCAGCACCTATTCTCGCTATCTTTGAATAATTTCGAGGTGTTGCATGCGACTCAGAATTCAAACTCCGATGCTTACCTAATAGGATTCGAACGTGATCGGACCCTGCGGTTAGTCACAGACTTTAACAAACGAGGTACGAGTTTCGTAAAGTTGAAGCGTCGGCCTACGAGAGACTATGAGCTGGTGAGTTTGACCTCCATTTTGGGTTAAATTTTCCAGAGCACAATAAGTGGTTGTTTCGTGATTATTCGGGCAGGTACAAGGGTACACCGGCATTTAAACCGGCGACTAAGGGCCGATTAATTAGTACGGCCGCGCGCACACCGCAAATAGCCAGATTTCCAGCAGCTGGAAGTTGGTTTGAACCGCCGAGAAACCGTCTTAGATTTCCGGCAGGGTGAAATCAGAGCGAAAACGCCACGGATCTGGGCTGCCGAGGTTTTTCCTATTGGCCAGGAGATGCCGAACCAATGGGAGAAGTCTCGGTGGACGGAATATGCCAGCTTTCAGGCCTGATTTCACCCTGCCGGAAATCCAAGCCGTTTCTCCAGCAGTTCAAACCAACTTCCGGCCGCCGGAAATTTGATTAATTGCAGTGTGCTGTTAGGCCGGGAAAAAAAAAAGTTGGACCTCTCGTTTTCACTGCAAAAGTGAGTCTGTCCCTACTTTGGGTAATTTCCTGCCATGCAAGATGTGTTTCTGCCCCAACTCGAGTGAAGAGGTGTTCCTGCATAGGTACATTGGTTATGAGTGGTTGAATGATGGCATCAAGCGAGCATACTGCCTGTGAAAATTGGCAGGGAAGGAAGAGAGGAGCCGTTTCTGGCTTTCAACGGTCGTGCAAGTAATGCCGAGAAAGGCGATCAAACCAAATAGAACCACTCGACGCACTGGGACGATGTTCCGAGGTCCGCCTCTCCCGAACAACAATGATCGCGACGCCGCCACGTCCCGCCATACGTCATTTACGGCATCAAACGACGGGCGGACAGGTCTTGTCATTGCCCCTGACGACTTCCGAGGGGTCTAATAAACTCGCAATGGATATCATCTCAAATTTGCGATGCCATCCGTATGAAAGTTGTGATGTTAGTCAAACAAAATTGCGATGTCAAATTTGCGTTGTGGAAGATAAATTTCGTGATATACGCAAATAAACTTGCGATATCACAAAGAAACTTGCGTGATGTGCTCTTTCTCAAAGTTGTTGCCCCAAACTCAAAATCTTTTGTGGTTTTTATTTTTTTTACAAAGTGAACAGCATTAACAAATTGCAATTAACTGAGTTGAACACGCAACTGATGAGTTGTCTCCCCAATGTCCAGCAAAGAGACACATCCAGATTGTTCCTAATCATCCATTCACTCAATTGATGTATAAGATAGGGTCATACTTAACAATGAGGCTGTTTGCATGTTCTTCAACAGTATGGAGCCTTGGCAAGTGGAATCCTGGCCTGAGGGGCAGTGGCAATGTTATTCACATGGTTAGCAGTCACATCAGGAAAACCCTCCCGAGTTAATTTGGTGGAATTTCCGGGAAATTTTGGGAAATTTCTATAAATTTCTTTCGTTTCGCCGGTTTCGCGAAATTCCACCAAATTATGATATCGGTCAGTTTGACGTCCGTTAATTTGGGGAAATTTTTGCCAAATTTTGCGAAGCTTCGGCGCCTTTTCTTCCCATTATTCCGTTTCTTCACTGCTCACAAGTGCAAGTCAAAAAAGGTTGCATTCAAAACTATGTAGGTACATGAAATAGCTCCAACTATAATATCTCAGTCCCTTATAAGCGAACGTCCCGGCCATAGTTGGCATAATTCCAAACTGAAAACAAGACAGAGTTAGTAAGTAAGGAGACAGGACACTAAGTGGACACAGGCCTGAAACCTTAAACATTGAAGTGCAGCTCAATGATGTTTCGTTACAAGTGAACCGCCTACAAATATGGATTAGTGAATCGGAAGACTGAGGAAATGGGCGCACCTAGAGTTGTCCGAGCATAGTCTCGGTGTTTCGGAACGAGTCTTTGAAACGGGTGTTTAAACTCTGTTAAAGAAGTCGGTATAAAGTCGAAAGGAAGAACATGGAATGCACTTGGCGTTCAACCATCATAACCCCGCCGTTCTGAGATGACATCAGTGGGTATGAGCTTTGAGAAGTCAGGTAATATAGCCTCAAGTCAAGCCATAATAACAACGCACCGGAATCTGAGCTTCAGTTGTGAAGTAAGCGTACTGGCAATAGCTAACATAGCCTCAAACTGAAAGTAACGGAGAGTTAGTAAGTACAGAGAAAACACAGTAAGTGGACACACCTGAGTGATGATTTAAGTCAACCACTTGAACCTTGAAGTGCAGTTCAATGATTTTGCCTTCAAGTGCATCGCCTACAAACATGGATCAGTGCAACGGACGGCTAAGAAAATGGACGTACCTAGAGTCTTCCGAGCATAGTCTCGGTGTCTCGGAACGAATCTTTGAAATGGGTGGGTAGATTCTGTGAACAAGTCAGTATCAAGCCAAAAGAAAAGACAAGAGAACACAATGGAACACACCTGGCATTCAACCATCATAACCCCGGTGTTCTAAGATGAATTCAGTGGGTATGAACTTCGAGAGCGGAGTCAGCATAGCCTCAAGTCAAGTCATAATAACGTGCACCTAGGATCTGGGCAGGTGGATGAACGAGGGAATAAGGAAAGAGGAAATAGAAAGAGATGGGGTACCGTATACATTGCCACGTAGTGCCAATGTCAGTGTGTCAACAGCCGGCTATTGTAATGGGGCCATCGCCAGTGATGGCAGCTTGGGCGAAGTGAGATGGTGCAGTGGGCTTGCAACTTCGGGAGATGCAGAACAAAGAGGAGAAGGTGGAGGGCCATTGAGTGATGGTGGTGGTTTGAGGAAGAGAGTGTTTGACATGTTACGACACGGTGTCCAATCAATGTGCCTACACATGTTGCACTCCGATTGGCTGATACACATTGCCGAGCATAACGGCAATCGGAAGTTCAGCAAAATTTTCATCAAGTCCCTACACCACTTTATGCTTACACCCAGTCAACCTTGCTTGACGGCGTACAAATTGCTTGTTGCAATGTGAATACTGACCTGGAACTTCCGGGTTATTTGACTCTTGCATAGTGAACTCTCCTTAGCCCACAATGGCTGAGACCAGCATATGTGGTAGAAGAAATATTTGAACTTTAATGGAACTTTGAGAGAATCTTTGCGAGCTGAAGGAAATAACTCAAAACTTCACAGAATTCAGCGAAATTTCACGAAATTCAGTGTAATATCACCAAATGTTACGGAATATTTCCCGTGTATCATAAATTTCGGCAAATTAACAAAGGAGGTTTTGAAGTTTTCCCTGATGCATTGCTGTAGGCAGAGACACAGATATCAGGCCTAGAGTCGTTAACTTACTCTAGCGTGTCGATACTTTTTTTAACTTGAATTTAATTAAGTTACTTATAAGTTACTTTTGCTTACTTTACTTCTCTGCTACAAGTAAAGTAAAGTTTTGTCAGGCTAAGTTAGTTTTGCCAAGTAACTTTATTGTGTGTGGAAGGTTCTTTGAAGAAAAGAGAAGAAACAGTTTTGTATATTTAAGAGAAGGATTATCACGACTAGGCATCACAAGCTGTTCTCTGTCCTCAGCATGGTCAACCTCACTGCCATCACCCTAGCCGGAACCCTTTTCTTCATGACCGATTTCCAGGGTCATGTCTTTGATGACTCCGGCTCCATCAGCAGCGACCACAACCCGGTTATCGGATTCTCTATTGTCATGAATCGCCCGGGTTCTACTTTTTCGCGCGACGCGTCTGTATGGATACAGATGCGTCTTAGCGACACGGGACTCTCATGACGCCACCACGTGACCTTCTCACGGTTGAAACCCGACCTTGGATTCTAAAAAGCCGCAGACTCAGGGAGTCTGTGCCACGGGATACAGAAGATGTTAGGGACTAGGAACCCGTACAGACGGATCTAGTCCCCGGATGCACCATAGATGACAGAGAAGCGTACATGAAGTACAGGAGTGGTTGCAAACCCGATCGGGGTTTGAACCACTGGATACAATGACACTCAGGACTAGGAAACCCGAACGTCGGGTCTCCTAGGTCCACTGACAACCACGGAAACTGACATAGAGGAGTCCAGGAGTATCAGCATTAACACTCCTTAATGCTACGGTACAGGAACTGATCGCGATTGACTGTGATTGCTTTAATTTATTAGAAGCCTATATAAGCACGGTAGAATCTTCATGTACAGTAGATTCTACCTCGTCTAATCTCAGGCTTCTACCTTGGCTTGACATAGGCATTGTCTCCGCCCTGCCCCTCTTCCACCGCATCATACTACGGGTTGTATCCACGCCTTGGGTTGTATACCTGGGTGGATATCACACCCTCTTCGACTTGTTCCGGGTTCCGCCTTGCATCCCGACCTACAACATACAGCCTCCTAGGGAGGACACTGTACGACTGGTCCTACTGCTCGGGGAATACACAAGCTACTAGTGTCTATTGGGTTTATCCTGGTTGGGGTTCTCGTCGGGTTACTCGTTGTTTAGCCGACCCAGAGGCCGTTGCTGACATCTATTAATGTTTCAACCAGACTGAATCAACAGGCGAGTGATGATTTAATCTGAATTTATACAAGCGCTCGCCAGCGCTTTGCACCGGCTCCCGCTTTATAAATAAGCGATGCCTGTCAGATGACCGCAGAAGTTTACAAATGGAGATATGGCTTCAGACAGACAGAGAGGCTTAATTTTATAAAGAGAGTGATTTAACTGCACAATAATTAAACTTCATCCAGTGGTCTCTTGTAGCAACAAACACAAGCAGCCAGTTCAATATACTGAACGGAGCTACCAACACATTTCTGTTGTATGCTGGCGCGCCGTCGGGGAGCATGACATTTGCTCAAGCAGCTATTGATTCAACCCCACACACCTTTAGCCTCGTCTTGGCCACCTTGCCCAGACATTCAAGTTCGTACCTTACACTCTCACAGGAGAAGATATACCAATGCAAAGTACTATCAATATATTTTCAGTATTCTGGATGTCGGTTCTGGATTAGCGCTGACAGCTTGGAATGAGGCCACCCTCAGAGGCAGCCCAGTCACTCCTGTACGTTGACCACCTTGGCGGGCTTGGTTTTCTGACACTGACACCCCAATTTTAGGTGACATATGAACCGCTCGTACCTACAGCAATTGATCAAATGTGGACTTTGGTCAGTAAATGAGGGATTAGTCTCTGGACCATGACATGTTGTCTGTCAGCAACGGCCTCTGGGTCGGCTAAACAGCGAGTAACCCGGCGAGAACCCCAACCAGGAGAAACCCGATAGATGCTAGTAGCTCGTGTGTTCCCCGAGCAATAGGACCAGTCGTACGGCGTCCTCCCTAGGAGGCCGTATGTCGTAGGTCGGGATGCGAGGCGGAACCCGGAACGAGTCGAAGAGGGTGTGATATCCACTCAGGTACAAAACCCGAGGCGTGGATACAACCCGTAATACAGTGCGAGGGAAGCGGGGCAGGGTGGAGACAATGCCTATGTCAAGCCAAGGTAGAAGCCTGAGATTAGACGAGGTAGAATCTACTGTACATGGAGATTCTACCGTGCTTATATAGGCTTCTAATAAATTAAAGCGATCGCGGTCAATCGCGATCAGTTCCTGCAACGTAGCGTTAAGGAGCATTAATGCTGATGCTCCTGGGCTCCTCTATGTTGGTTTCCGTGGCGTCGGTGGACCTAGGAGACCCGACGTTCGGGTTTCCTAGTCCTGAGTGTCATCGTATCCAGTGGTTCAAACCCCGATCGGTTTGCAACCACTCCTGTACTTCGTGTACGCTTCTGTGTCAGCCTGTTGGTGCATCCGGGGACTAGGATCCGTCTGTACGGGTTCCTAGTCCCTAACGTCTTCGGTATCCCGTGGCGCAGACTCCCCGAGTCTGCGGCTTTTAGAATCCAAGGCCGGGTTTCAACCGTGAGAAGGTCACATAGTGGCGTCATGAGAGTCCCGTGCCGCTAAGACGCGTCTGTATCCATACGGACGCGTCGCGCGAAAAAGTAGAACCCGGGCGATTCATGACATCACCCCCCTCTTCAAGGTCGTTGTCCTCAACGACCCGTAGGTACCCCATCCCCATCTTCCCAATAATTCCTGCAAGGCGAGTTTTATCCTTCAAAATTTTCCTGCGTCGTGGGGCTTATTGTCACTGCCCATCGATTAATACCCGCGAAGGCGTCCTTCAGTCTTCTCCATTCGGGAACCCGCAATCCAAAATATCCAGTGTTCTCCCTTCGTGGTGGTCCCGTTATCCGGATTGTAAACACCACACCATGGTCGTAGGGCTTATTGTCACTGCCTATCGGTTATTGTTGCGCCGGCGTCCCCGTTGTCTTCGGTGCTCGACTCCCCATGCTGCGGTATTCCCTCTCCTCTGTGGTTCGACCCTCTCTGTTCTCCTTTGATCTACTTCCCAAAGTAGAATCCCCTGAGCCCGGGCCGTGCGGGTTCTTGTCCCGACATAGGGGTTTTTAACTGGGTTCTGATCCTATTCAGAACCCCGCCCCTGTCTCGGGTTCTGTCCCTTTTTTCGTCTCCTCAGGTTTCTTGTCTTTCGCCGTCATGTCCTCTTCTTTGCGAAACGTCGCTCTGGCATGGAATCTCGGATTTCGCTTTTTCCTCGACCCATCGACTTCTCCCCGCTTCTTGTTGGACTGGGACCATCATAACGCGGATGGGACCCGCCTCGCACTCGGGTATGGCGTGGAGAATTTTCGTACTCCACGCCGATTCTTCCACGAGCGTTCGGATGCTGCGTCGCTGGAGCCATACCCAGGATCAGCTTCCGGTAGCCGGGGTGTCGTCGGGCCAGAACCCGTTCGTCATGCAGACCTTCTCCTCCAATGCTGGCTCGTTACGTCTCGTTCAGCACCCCCAGGGGCGCCGCATCTTTCTTTCCTACAGTTCCTCCATCGAGCTCTGGCTCCGCCCCTCCGCCCTCTCTCCACTCTTCCTGTCTTCGACTTCCGAGCCACCATCGAGGACTATCCCCAGGAGTGGTCGCTGGACGCTATTGCGCATCAGCACTTCCTCGCATGTGCGTGGCTTGGGTTCTGGTGTGTCAAAGAGAGAGGTCCGGCAAGATGGCCCATCCGGATTTGTTGGTTACGCCGTTCCGTGGCTGTAACACCACCAGCCATGTTTGACGAGCTTTTGGATCACATGGTGTTAACCTTTGAGAACCTCATGACCGAGTATCGTCGAGCTCGCGACGACCATGTCAAGGAAGCCGACCTTTGCAAGCAGCTTTTCGAGCTCGTGGTGAGCCTCCCTTTGGTCCAGAACCCGAGACGATCGAGTTAAATCCTTGTGCGTAGCTCAACATGGAACATGCTTTGTTCTGGATGAGCCGTCTCGGTTTCTGGGTTGCGTGGTCCGTGCATTACAACCAGCTCCTCGAGCAGTTGTTCCCGACCACTCTTTCAGAATTCCCCCCTGCCCAACGCCAGGCCGAGTTCGCTCGCCTACGGGCACACCTCTTCTTCTCTCGCAACCCATCTTCAACGCTTCCGGAAGACGCCCAGTCTGGAATAAACCCCTTGGATGCTCCAACGGGTATTGCCCGACTCCGCCTCATTCCCTGGGAGGGATCTAGCTCCGACGTGAGGTCCGGGTTCCAACCCGACCCTTCTTCTAACGTGGCTTCGGCGCGCGGAGCTACCGTGAGGTTTTCGTTCAGCGGAGTCCTGGAATATCTGGACAGTGAGTCCTGCAGCGACCCATGGAACCCCTGGTCGTTAAAGCTTTTTTTCGCAGAGCTGGCAATCCTCGGACGGGCGTCGGGTTCCTACAGAGGAACTTGCATCTCCTGGGTATTTCCTCGTGGGCGAAGCGTTGGACCGGGAGATCGCCAACGCAGGACTGTCACCGGGCGATTTCCTGGGCGCCACACTCCCGCCCTCATCCTCCGTGGAGAAGGAGACGCCTCGGTCTTCCGACGCACCGCCTCGAGCACAAAAGAGACCACGTAGGCGGACACCCACCGAACCGCGAGCCGATCGCGAGGCGAATAAGGCACGGCGTCCCAAACCCCCTTCCCCTGCGTCGACTCTCCCCACCTGGTCTTCTTTTGTCGCAACTCAAGACCTCTCTCAGCCCATTCTCTCCTTTCCGTTGGAGGGATTCCGTCCACAGGGAGCCGTCGTGCGCACTCTATTTCCACCTTGTCGTCGTTGTAACAACACCGGACGTTTGTGCGTGTTAGAGATTGTGCGAGGGTTGCCCGGGAAGACACCGCGGTGTTGCTCTCCTTGTAAGTCTGCGCACACAACGTGTAGTTCCTGGACGAAGTTCTCCAACGCCTATGAGGATGGGAACGACATGGTGTTGCGGGGTTTCCGAGTGGCCTTTTGGGAACACCTAGGTTCGGGTTCCTTCCAGCCGCTGCATCCTGACCCCCGGTCCGCGGATCTAACGCAAACACGTGCGTAGAGTCTGTAGTCCGACTTTCCTTCGTCTGATGGATTCCCTCCTCATAGGTCTCTCTTTTACCTATAGAGAATTCCTCAGCGAACTGCGCCCGGCCCAGCGTACTGTACGCGCCGAGGCGCGTCGTCGTGCTGCTGCTGCTGCAACCCGAACCTCCGATCCCGTTGTCGTCATTTCCTCCGATTCAGAGGAGGATGCCCCGCCTTCGAAGAGGCGCAAGACATCTCTTCCCCGTGAAGCGCCTTCCCCCGAGGTGATTGTTGTGACAGACGAGGACGGGGACTTGCGATATCCGGAGGATGCGGACGGGGACGTGCCCATGCACTCTCCCGATCCTCCCATCGGAGTGGATCCCCGCAATTACGACCCCACTCTGGAGCCCGCCCCTGCGGCTGTTCCCCCGGAACAGCACGCTTCTTCTTCACGATCCACACTGGACGATTCGTCGTCCAACACCCCAGACTCGCATTTCCTCGGGTTCCGTCTGCGTCCCATGGAGGCCCTTTCTCTTTCCTCGCGTACAGCTTTTGTCGATGAAATAGTCAACTGGGCCGACCAGAGTGGGGCCGACGAGGAACGCGTAGAGAGCGCCCTGCTGTTCATGTCGGCTATATTTAGCCAGGCAGGCAACACGCTAGGGCGGCGTCGGCGAGACAGGAAAGGGAAGGGTCGGGCTGCGTCGTAGTCGTGTTTTTGTGATTTTCTGTAGTTTTTTCCAAATCCGGAAGCGAGCGTAGTGTTGTCTCTTTTCGGCGTGATAAGATTAGATTTCATTAAGATTTTCTCGCCAAAAGGATTGATAAGTTGTAGACAGATTCGAGAGCTGGTTCCGCGCTATCTCCGAGCGCGCCTGTTCCAGCCGGGCCCTTGCGCTAGGGCTGAGGCCTTCCTCCAAGGAAAGTGCCGCTTCGGGTTCTTCAATCGGCACAAGGTCCGGGATTTCCTCGGGTTCCTCAATCGGCAAACAGGTCCGGGACATCAGAGGACGCTGAGCGGCTTCCAGTCCATCCATGAACATGGAGAGCGCCGCCCTATTGGCGTTGCCCATCCTGACGACATACAACGGTCCATTAGGATTGGAGCGGGGACCTCGGGTTCCGCCCTGTCGGGTGGGTAGGAACGCGGGCTCCCTTTGGGATCCGGCTCCGTGTTGGCGCCCCTGTCTGGGCGCTGGGCCTCCATGAGGCCGGGCTTCGTTCTGGCGTCCCTGCCTGTGCGCAGCTTCCCTGTATGTCGAGGAGCTGCTTCGTCTGTCGGGGTTGGCGCGGGTTCTCCTTCTCTCTGTCCCTTGGCTTGGTTCCGCCTGTGGAACCGAAATCTTCATCAACCAGGTTCCAACACATTCCATCATTCGCCGGATCTTCTCCATCCAGGGGTTGCGAGGCTCACACCTTGGAACCCGCCTGTGTCCACCCAAGGGACGAGCGACTCGTCCCTCATGGGTTGCCCATACTAGGGCGACACACAGTGCAGCCATTCCCGCGAGTACGCCCCCCCACCAGAGTAGGTTTCCAACCCACTCTCCAACACCCTGTCCAGGCGTGCTTCCAGCAACCACAATATTGGTGGGTGCCATCTTCTCGTTCCAAGCGTCGATCGGTTTGTCGGGGCTGGCAGAAGAGATTCTACCTTCTGTCAGCAACGGCCTCTGGGTCGGCTAAACAGCAAGTAACCCGGCGAGAACCCCAACCAGGAGAAACCCGATAGATGCTAGTAGCTCGTGTGTTCCCCGAGCAATAGGACCAGTCGTACGGCATCCTCCCTAGGAGGCCGTATGTCGTAGGTCGGGATGCGAGGCGGAACCCGGAACGAGTCGAAGAGGGTGTGATATCCACTCAGGTACAAAACCCGAGGCGTGGATACAACCTGTAATACGGTGCGAGGGAAGTGGGGCAGGGTGGAGACAATGCCTATGTCAAGCCAAGGTAGAAGCCTGAGATTAGACGAGGTAGAATCTACTGTACATGGAGATTCTACCGTGCTTATATAGGCTTCTAATAAATTAAAGCGATCGCGGTCAATCGCGATCAGTTCCTGCAACGTAGCGTTAAGGAGCATTAATGCTGATGCTCCTGGGCTCCTCTATGTTGGTTTCCGTGGCGTCGGTGGACCTAGGAGACCCGACGTTCGGGTTTCCTAGTCCTGAGTGTCATCGTATCCAGTGGTTCAAACCCCGATCGGTTTGCAACCACTCCTGTACTTCGTGTACGCTTCTGTGTCAGCCTGTTGGTGCATCCGGGGACTAGGATCCGTCTGTACGGGTTCCTAGTCCCTAACATCTTCGGTATCCCATGGCGCAGACTCCCCGAGTCTGCGGCTTTTAGAATCCGAGGCCGGGTTTCAACCATGAGAAGGTCACATGGTGGCGTCATGAGAGTCCCGTGCCGCTAAGACGCGTCTGTATCCATACGGACGCGTCGCGCGAAAAAGTAGAACCCGGGCGATTCATGACATTGTCCGTCAATCATAGTCCCAGGTGCTGTTTCTGAAAGAAAATTGGCTCAGTGTGTACATAGCGGTATGGTTATGAAAGGAAAGGAAGTAAAAGGACAAGTAAAAAAAAGGCCAGCATTTGTACGGATACGAAGACGTACCTTATATAGTTGCCTACACTGCCAATTGGCCGACAGGTGGCGGGCAGGTGGGAGTGAGTTGTGTGTGACATGGCATGGGAGACTGGCGGACAGCTGCCAATTAGAGTAATACAATGTTCAATAGTGAATGGCGCCAGCATGGAGCCAGGCTAGGCTGGAGGCCAGCTGTGCAGCAAGCCTGTGATTCAGCTGTTGTACCACATCCAGTAATTATATATTTTCTGCCATTCTGCACGCCATTACTCAAATATTTTGTGAATCATTCAAATTGCTGGCATTCTAAGTACGGCATACATGTTCTACACAGACCCTCCTTGAACTGACGTCGCTGTGTTGATGGCTGCAATGTCGATAAGGTCGTCGACCCCCTGCTGAAATTCATCAACGGCCGTCTCGTCGATGGGGTCCTCGGTTTTGCCATGCTTCTCCTGGTCCTCGTCCAGAAGCTTGCGGAACACTCTGAAGAGTTGCGAATCAGGATGAAAAAAAAAAAAAAGGTTCCGAATGAGGCACACACTTGATGATCTTCTTCACGTCGCCGTCTGCCTCCCTCCGAATTTTTGCGAGACGCTTGTCGAGTTTGTCCCAGAAGTCCGCGCCCGGGAACTTGAGATAAACCTTGTGCTATCACCACCTTGAGACCATTGACAAGCAAGAATATGTGTTGGAAACTCACCATGAGGGCCACATGAGCACAGAGAGTGACGTTCACCGTGCATTGGGTCCCCTTGACAATGGCCTGCGTGAGCCAAAATATGTTTTGGTGTGCAGTATCGGGAGCGTGGTCCTTGTCGTCCTTGTGAGTCTTGACGCTTGCGTTGAGCTTGAAACATCCCATTAGAAAGTGAAAAGCAGGTCATCAGTTGACGACTAACTGACTTCTTAATCGTCGACCGCTTTTGGGTCAAAGCATTCTGCGCGGCAGCAACAAGCTTCGCCCAGTCCGCTGGGACATTCTCGATGCCCGATGGAATGTTGAGATCAAAACGACGTTGTTTGAGGACATTCTGGAAGGCCTGAGCGAGTGGTGCCAGAGATAAGAAAAACAACGCATGATGAGCACGGTGGTCGCGCCGTCACCTTTGTAAACACTGATCTTGCTGGAAAGAAGAACAGCAGGAGCATACTTCCGCATGTTCATCTGCAAAAAACGATGACTCAATGGAAGTATAACAGAAAGAAAGTACAAATACTGACCAAAAGATCGGCAGAAACCTCGAACGACGGCTTGGATTCGTCAAACTTCTTGAGCTGGTTACCGAGCACCGAGATATTGGCAAACAGCTTCGCGTTTTGGAGCGCCGGGGAGTCCTGAGTAGCGGGAAGGTGAGACTACAATTAATCCACCAATGGCCGTACAACTCACCGTGAGGAAAAGTTCCATTTCGGTGATTTGATCAGAACGCAAATGCTTGCGCTGGCCATACTGCCGAGCAGAGGTAACCACATTTTGATTGATGAGCATGACAGGAAGGGCCGGGGTTGCAGGAAGCTCGCTGTCCGAGGGGGGGCCGTCGTCGTCTCCGTTCACCATGGTGCTGTGGGTACGCTTTTCGGCAGGAGGTGCAATCGGAGAGCTGGTCATCGCATCTTTCATGGAAGCAAAGTCGTGGTCGCCATCGTCAGAGGGTGTGGTTGAGCGAGGAGGCATTTGCGGAGGAGACACTCTGTTTGAGGTACACGGCTATCCCGGATGTCACCGGAATTCTATGGTTCCGAAGATCTTCGGAATCCACTGGGCGTCCAATGGATTCCGAAGAATATACGCCCCTTTGGATTCCAACGGGCTGGCCATTGAATTTGAATGAGCCTGCCTTGGGCATACTACGGGCTGGCTATCATGCGCAAGAGGAATCGGAATGCACCGAAAGAGGAATTTATTTTGGGCGACACAGGAGGGTTGGGCTAAAAATCGTATTTTATTAAGGGAGATACATATTATGAGAGTACGCTAACGGGCAAGTTGTACGGCATGTAAACGACGCCTAAACAAGAAATGCGCACAAGTCAGGCATCGGACAGGTGCATTGGCCGACGACTGTTGCGCTGCAGAGCCGCCAGTGTCCAAACGAGTCTAACTGGTCGGCTTGAGCTGCGCTGCCCTGAGACTATGGTCTGCGAGAACAATAGCAAAGAGTGTACTGTAGAGAAGGTTTGGTGCAGGAGGACTTGATAAAGCGCAAGACGCACCTTGATGAGACGGCACCGAGGATTGTCGTCCGCCGGGTACTTGACGGTAACAAAGTCTTGACCCCGTTGAGTTAGCATTTTGACATGACTTCCTGAAAGGACAGGGCTTGGTGAGAGGGGGCGGGCGGGTGAGGGGGCAAAGATGGGAGGAAAAGTCAAAGAACAATCATCACGACATCAAAGTCTGGAACATCAACCATCACGTGTGGTGCACGGACCATCGGAGTTTGAATGTCTTGAGGGATTTTCAGGTCTAAGTCCGCCATTCCTCAGCTTAGTGCACGCCACACCGAGCTCAATGCCTCACACTTGTGATTCAATCTATGTATAAATAAATTACTGTTTTCACTGTTGTCCTTGTACTCGCTCGCTGCCGTATCAATGCCGTACACTATTTTGTGCGCACTTGGCGCGCGCACCTTGACACAGGCCAGGAACCAAGCAGACTTGTATTATAGACACTAATTTAAAGTTATAGTAGTTTGAATGCAGTATGAATCATCCAAAGGGCAAGGAGCCTCAAAGACGTTGATGCATAAGAGCAGAATATGATTAAGTTGCGGTCGCATTGAGTGGCCTTCGAATACTGTGGGTTGATTGTCGAAATATGGGCACAGAGCCGTTGGATTCCACTAACGCGTATATCTAGCGGCGCATGGTGATCGAACCTTAGAAACCCGAGCCGAAAATCACTGGATTTCGATTGGCGACGGGTCCTATCGAATTCCGGTGACATCCGGGATAGCCGTGTAGGTCCTCGGAGCTGTTTTTTACAGTGCTTGACGATCCTTCAAGGAGCGGAACTCCTCGGACAAAGGAGCAGATCCTCGAAGTGCTTGAGAAGCAGGTCCGACTTGCTTGCCCCGGTATTGCTATGCCTGTCCAGAACTGCCAGAAAACAACCGGAGTCAAGGATGTGTACACTCAGTTCTGGATCGACCAATCGCTTTCCCGCTTCAAGGAGATGCGGAAAGACAAGGCTCGCTCTGCGGACGATATTAAAAAGGAACTGATCCAATGGACGATTGACAGTCGTAACAAGATTTACAGCCCGTTCCTAACTATGAAAGGTGAGTAACTCACGATATCTATCAATACTCGAGTTAAAAATTCCACGTAGGCTTTGATCCTGCAAAAGATACCCCGATCGAAATTTTGCACACAATTCTTCTCGGGGTCATCAAATATGTCTGGCATATCACGCACACTGCCTGGTCCCCAGAGGAGAAACAAAAATATGCGATTCGCCTCCAGGCAACCAATGTCGATGGCCTCTCCATTCATGCAATCCGATCCTCCTATATTATGCAGTATGCTGGTTCCCTGATTGGCCGTCAATTCAAGACTCTCGTCCAGACCAACATTTTCCATATTCAAAGCCTAGTGAGTGATTTGAAGTTCAAAGCTTGGAAAGCGGTTGGCGAACTTTCGGCATTGCTCTGGGTCCCTGAGATACGGAATCTGGTTGAATATCAGGTCCGTCCTGCTCACAGCCAGCCCCGAACATGTATTCACGCTCTATTAACAGCGAGACCTCAAAGTTGCTGTTGGAAATGTTCTCGACATTTGCGCGATCATTGACCCTTCGAAAATCATCTCGAAGATCAAATATCATCTTTTGGTACATGCACCGTACGACGCGGCCCTGTTTGGCCCTCTCATCGGCGTTGCAACTGAGATTTTGAATCTTTCAACGGGGTCTTCCGTCATTGCTCCATCTTGTCCAATCACCTCGCGCCGAGCCGGGACATCGCAAGACAACTTGGTGATCAAGAAGGATTCAAGCATCGAATTACAGGTGGATGGTGGTCGTCGGGCAACGGAGAATGGACACGAGCAGGCAGTGGTGTCCGTCGTTTTATGGCACAACATCCAATTCTTCAAAAACTGGTGGGGTGGACAGAGAAGAAACACGTTGAACACGGTACAGTTTCTCATTCCATCGTAAAGCTACAATTTCGTTCATGTGTGCATAGGTGAGTTTAAATTGGTTGCGCTGAAAAGCGGCCAAACCAAGAGAGAAACAGTTCTGCTCAAATCAACAACAGCTCGTTCGGCGTTGAACTTTGGGGAGTACAAACCTGATTCGGTCTGGACAAAGTGTTCGCATGTAATCAGCGAGTCGCTGGACGAATGTTTGGTCAAGTCCTGGGTCTTCGCGAAGGGCTCGAGCAGCGTATGTTCCTCGGGCTTGATCATTATTTGAAGCCCAACATTTATCCACAGGATGCTCCGAAAATTACCGGTAGAATTTCGGACATGCTGATTGACCCCGCTGGCGTCGTGCTGGTGGTTCTGGAGCGATTTCAAGTCCTCGGGGAACGTGACGAGTTGTATGGAATGCCCGTTCTTGTACGCCGAGACGGGGAGACGACTTTCTGTATTGTTCCAGCAAAGGTAATGAACGGCGTATTGAACGAACTTGGACCTAATACAGCCACGGGCGATTATGTTTAAATTCAACGTCCAGCACGATTGTGGCTCCGCAAAATGCGAGGCCACCGGGGTGCGTTCGCGCATGCAAGAGAGAGTTGAGTCGGGCCAAACCGACCACTTCATCATTCACAAGCCTCTTGACCGCTTTTTTATCAACACTCATGCCTTCCACAATGCCCACCTGCTTCGCGCGACTCTGCCTCGGGATTTGATTGCTCCGATTCCGCTGGTCGCTGACCGCCAGATAAAACACCACGAGCTGGCCACGGAGTTGCGTGAACAACGCGCCACAAAGAAGCGAAAGCGGGCAGAGGAGGATGGGGGTGATGAAGGAGACGACAAACGTCGTAAGGTCACCAAGAAAGCCAAGGCCCGTGGGCGGAAGCCAGCCAATTCGGTTACCACCGAATCTTTGGTGTCGGGGAGATCGAAACGGCAGATCAGGCAGACCAAAAGGGCGGCGGCCACACCAGAGCCTCTGAGCGAGAAGGAAGACACGCAAGATGAGTCGGGTTCCGACTCGGATGTTGATTACGAGGGTTTCGACAACGACTGTTCAGATTAGGAGTTTATTATAATATTCTCCAAAAACATGTGACCCAGCTTAGCCAGCCAGTCGGAAGCTACATGAAGGACAGGTGCAGGCCAGCTGGATAATGGTCTGGACATCGCAGCTGGAGACCAGATATCTTACACATCAGATCCAGATTTCTGTACAGGCTGCTGACACAGGACAGGACCAGCTGCGGCCGATCTGGGGGGACTTTGGCGGTGTAGGCAGTCTGACCTTAAAATGGTGGCTGTGTCATGTGCTCAGCCACTGGCAGACCATTCTGAGGCCAGAACAGCCAGACAAATACAGGACAACCTGGCCACAGGTTGTCGGATCAAATAGTTAGGGAGCACGCCTATGGTTTATTCACGGGATATCATTTTCTCATTGAGATCTATATGTGCGCCCATTTTCATTTTTCGGGCAGGGGGACCCCCCCACCTATGGCGGAAAAGAGATAGATTCAGAAACAAATAGGTGAATGTGCACACTAGAACATGGTTTACCCATTTCAATTTCCAGCTGCAAGAAAGTAAACGTTAAACAATAAAAAAGGGCGGAATAACGCTAGCAACAATAGTAGTTCATAATGACAGGGATGTCAACGAATCCTTAAACCGCCTATTTAGCCCGAAGAGTGCAAGTGATCATCCTCGACGGCCCGGTCGATGCGGGAGTTCACGGGCACGATAGGTCCGACACGCACATCCTTTGCAATCGCATCGAGCTGGAATGATGGTTAGTCCCCCCATCATCAATGCTACAAAGAAAACTCACGCCACCGGGATAATGCGATAACAAGCAGTTGGGCTTTTGGGCGAATTCCCTGTCGAGTATGCTAATGACCTGGTTGTGCATATCAACGCGTGGGTACGCCCGCTCGATCTCTGCCACAGTCTTGGGGTTCCAGAGGCGGTGGAAATCGAGTCCGGCGACGCCAGTTCCGTTATACTAAAGGGCGCGTTGGAACGTCAGTGAAGCTGATGGGAACGAGTGGGAATATACTTACTCCACCTGCATCAAAAAACGTGCTAACAGACAAGAGGAACTGATTTGCGGAGGAGTTGCCGGAGGACCACTGCGAGGTGTGAAGCACAATGCTCTCTACGATGTCGCCGACCTGGAACGCATCGAGATTCGGAGCCGCCGCGTGCAAGTGCTCGTACGCCATGATTCCGCCGTGGAGCTCGAAGGTCATCGCGTGCGCCGGGTGATTGAGAGCTTCCGTACTGTTCGACCAGCCCACGTCGTGGAGGAGGCTGGTGTGGTAGAACCGCAAGGATAGCTCTTCGAACCCGATCTGTGCAACCCCAGGCGTCCCCGAGGGAAAGCCGGTGTACATAAGGGCAAGCGCAAAATAAAAGCACCGGAGGACGTGGGCGAAGACGGCAGGAGGTGTGAGCCTCTTGGCGTACGCGAAGGAATCTGCCTTTGCGGCGGGGTCGATCGCCACGGCTTGAAGAGTGGTGAACGGGACATAGTCCGGTTTAAGCTTCGAGAGAGCAAAGAAGTCAGGGCCGTTGCTCGGAACGTAGGCGTCAAATGTCTTTGGGAAAGCCATTTCTGTCTGCCTTCACGGCTGGTCTCCTTCCAGGAGATATACTCCTCTCCGTGTGAAGCAAGAAACTCCATAGGTACACGCTGATTCAGATGTTGAATAGGCTGATTCATTGTTCACGTCCGCTTGGTAAAATTTAGTCAGTTGGCAGGTATATATATGGCTTCATCAACTGCGGAATGGGTGGACGAGTTGCGCAAGCACTTCGGCATCAACATAGACAGACCAGAAACGGACGACGTACGGCAGAGGATGGTGGCGCAACCAGGTCGGCATCTCAAGAAACGCGACAAGGATCTATCTCCACAAAGAAGCAAGGTGTTTGTCCCTCCAGACTTGGCATAGGTAGCGTCGAGAATATTCCAAGGTCCTCGTGCACGATTGCTGTAGAAGGCCTGCGGCCGTGGTCAGGCGTATACGCATGATAGCGTCAGAGATAACCCAAGCACGTCCAGGGCGGCGCACTTCTCCCATCTCCGTGGGCCGTTTATCCGTCTTCTCTTGGCTTAGAATGAGGGCTGAAGAATCATTGATTGGGCCGGGCGTCCTTCCGCAGCCGGAGTTCAAGAGGCCACGATTGAGATCACGACGGCGCGATGTCAAACCGAAGTACGTCCTTTAACATTGAAGCATGGAAACTCAGCGGAGTAGTTGTATGGTTCTACAAGAAACAGAATGGACCACACAGAGGATATAGAACAGTCAGACAGGGTCGATATATTCCATGGAAGATGAAACCCAGATTGCGGACTGCCTACGAGTCCGGTGATGGGTGAACTATAGTCAAGTCGTCCTCCACAACACATCGGTATCGGTGACACTATACCGAGAACCTGCGAATTCGTGTAAGTTGATAAACTAAGCGGAGCGCACGCACTTACGATCAACCCTCCCAGCACGCTTCGCTTCAAGAAAAGCCTCCGCGAGGTTCCAAAAAATCCTGGGCAGTCTTCGCACCGCGCCTGTACATGTGGTGAGGAAGGTGTCGATGGTGGACGGTTCGATGGGTGAGGTGAGCGAGATATATATACAGTTCACAGCTGACGCCAGGAATGCCGGTGATTTGTTCGCAATTGCCTTGAGGAAAACGGAGACTGGTACGACTGGGAAGCCGCCCTTCTGCACTGAATCGGCCAATCGGGGACCGTAAGTGAGCCAGAGGATAGGGTATAAGCGTAATTCAACCCTCACTGCGGGAAGGGAAAGAACGTCGGCCAGCCCTGCCGAGGCGTCTCGACCGATCTCGGCTAAAGCTCGCCAAGCATGGACTCACGCGGCTTCAGAAGCCGTCAAAATGCAGTGGAAGTAATACCCGGAAAGCACTCTGGGATAGTGCCTTTCGTATGCCCCGTAAGTACCTCAAGTTACTTAACTAGAGTACCAGCCGGAAGAAATTTAATGCAGAATCCAGGCTCAGATGGAGTACCCTGAGAAGTTAGAACTCAATGGTAGTACCCGAGGGTACTGCGGCTGAGGCCTCAAAGTACTTCACATGAACGGGAAGCACTATGTCTAAGGATCTCAGGTACTTGGTGTAAGTACTTCGGGCACTCAATAGGAGCATGAAAGCACTCCCTTGCCGTTCTCAATAAATCAAGTCAAATTCAAAATCTAAGCTCCCAGTATTGGTGGTGCGTTCTTGAAAACGCCGCGTAATTTCCTTCAGTTTGTACTGTACTGCGGGGAGTTGTGTCCTCTCCAACACTTCCCTTCTTTCACGATGAACTTCGACCCATGGAACGCAGCGGCAGACGCATCCGCCGCTCTATTGTGGGTTCGCTATTGCCCATATTTTCCACCGTTCATGCTGCATCTCGAGAAGGTGCTCCTTCTTTGATACATTTCTCTACATGGCGGAATTTGACTGAATCTCAGCACAAAACAAGGACCATATATCGACCCACGCAACACAGCACAGAACGCAGTGGTCGCTCCATTGCTTGCCACTTACTGCGATGTGAGTGGTTATTTCCATCCCAGTAACCTCCTACCATTTATCCTCCTTCTGTACTTGAATGCGAATGTGGGCGGAGAGCCACTGCTTCCGTGACCAAGTTTGAGGTAGACTGACCAATTCGAACCCCAGCAAGCGTGTATGAGAGCCTTGAAGCCAAGAGCAAGAACAAGGCCAAGAGAGCAGCGCAGAGTAGCAGAGCATAGATCTAGACGCTGCATCAGTATGCACCATGAGTGCTGGTGAGATCGCGGGAGACCTTCGTGTCAGGTGTGTTGAAGCCATGGCACCGAGCTGGGGGTCGAGCAAGCTTGGGGGTCAAATTGCTGAGTTTGAACACAGGTAGATGGCGAGAAAGAAAAACCGGCCCTTGACCGGCCCACGCTGTAACGCGTGCCTATTGGGTCGGTGGCATGTTTTACCCGTTCAAGATGTATTCTCATAGATTTGACCCAGGGGACAGGGAAACGGACAATATTACAACGCGATGCAAGGCGGCGGAAAGTAGCGGTACCCCCAAAATTCAAAACCTGATCAACCGACTCAATTTTTGCTCAATTTACGCCTGTTCGACGACCTGAGATGATTGAGCCTGATACAGGGCCGACACGAAGAGTATCGAGCCACTCGCCTTAGTCATCCGAATTCCATATTGACCCTCTTCCTGGTTGGCACTCTGGCCAAAGATCTGTCAATCTCATTTCATTGATCGCTTGATTCAAAATACTTGTGACGTCTGTCCTGTTGGCTACGCTCCGGAAACTCGGTGGCGTCAGAGCATCAGAAGGCATCTACAAATGACTTGCCGCGCATGAGACATGCCAGAGCACAATGCAGTTGTTCACTGGCGCCACCGTAACTAAGAGAGAGGGCAGGGACATTAATGAGAGACAGAAACAACGAGTGGGAAACGACTTATCTCACACATGATTTGACAATTGCTGTTCAGTTACAGGAATGGAAGATGAGTGTCAAAAAGCTAAATCACTGCATTCCGTCCCTAGATGGGCCTAGACATGCCGAAATCTAGTCCTGCCGAGCCACCTAGCAGCGCCTCGACAGCTTAGCCGAGTGTCTAGGCGCCTCGGCTAAGCTGTCGAGGCGCTGCTAGCCGGCTCGGCAGGACTAGATTTCGGCATGTCTAGGGACCGGCGGAATGCAGTGATTAATACAATTGAGTACATACCAGAGCCGAAGATCCTTCGGTCGACGCCTGCTCAAAGTTGAGGTCACAGATGCGAAGAGAATAAGAGTGGAATCATACCTCCGAGCGGTGTCTCCTGATGTCAAAATATATCTACCTACATACATACATAGGTCGCGCGGGATATGTCGTTGTCGCGTACAGTTCGCACCTGCAATCGGAATCAGATAAATTACAGAGACAGTACATTCCAAGTCCGAGTGCTGACGAACCTGCCAGTCGTCCAAGCGCGAGCTGAACCCAAATGGAACAGGTGAGCGACAAGGGGAGTGGGAGGGATTGTGTGTGCGAGTTGGAACAACACTGCTCAGCGACTTGGGCCGAACGAGCGCGTGTGAGCGTGGACGCGGACGTGAGAGTGAGCGTGGACGTGAGCGTGAGTGTGGCAGCGGCGAGGGCCAACACTGAGTGCGACAGGGACTAATGCAAAGGGGAAACAAATTGTGTTTTATTCATGTATGCTATGTACGTTTTATAGGTGAGTACAACAATAAGGACAATAAAGTCAATATGAAGTAAGAATCAATAATAAGACCGGATCATGTAGATGAAATGCGAGCTGTCTGTAAGTTCAAATTAACAACGCGTAGCCTCCGGAGGCTCGGGTTCCGTGGTCAGCGTGGGGCAATGCTCGTCAGTGCGTACCAAAACAAGAAGCCCATTCGAGGCACGAGACTACCTTACAGTGAAAATGATGTCAGCATTATATAGCGGGAGCGAGCTGAATCGCACCGTCCGAAACTTCGTCAACGAGGAGATCACCTCAAAGTGCCAACAAAGGACCTGCCACCTAACCACAACATTAATCGGAGACAGATACAACCAAAGAGAAAAAACTTGTCTCGTTCATAATTCCACTGGTGGTCCATATACTGGACTAGCTTTGTTCAAGTTGACAGCTGATTTAGGTCGAGTTAAAGAAACAACAAGAACGAAAGTGGAATCATAGTTACGGCACGCGACGAGTCGATTGCGCCGTTCTTCTGATCATGACACGCGCAATACCGGTAAGTGTAGTCGTGGGTATCGTGGTATGACGATGGATGTTCGGGATTGCCGTCGAGCGCCGTACAATCCAAGGTCGGATCGAGCTGGCTAAGTCGAAGTCGGAGGTTGTGGTCGTAGTCGTGGAATATCATTGTTGAACGCATCGGGATGGGATTGAGACAGCACACCGGTTCATCAGTGTTGAGCAGAGACAGAGGAAGAAGGGATTTACATTCGTAACAAGCTCAAAAACTCACAGAGTTGAGAACTGTGTAGTGTTGTCAGCATGGGCGGGGAAGAGGAAGAGAAGGAAGGAAGGAGGCAGTGTTAGGACCAAGCGAGGGGAAAAGGAAGGAAGGGAGGGAAGACAGAGGAGGGAAGGAGTGAGGCTCGAGGTGGAGGATGAAGTAACGGGAAAGGAGGGAGCTAGTCAACGAGGGACGAGGGGCGTGCACCTCAACCTCCTTGATAAAAGGCTCTTTCGCCATCGTCATCGTCACCGCCGCATACACACGTACAAAAACGATAGAAGCGCCTCAGTCATCAAATTTGTCGCCAATGTATTCAGCTCCTCGGTGAAGACGTGCTACGGGCGCTCAAGGCCTTTGACAAGCGCCTGGGAGCCGAATTTTCCCTGTGAGGGAACAAAGTGAGGGTTATAAATGGGGAGGTAGAGCGCCAGGGAAAGAGAGAGAAGAAAGAGGGTGGAGCGTGCAGGGACGGGGAAGGAGGGAGAAGGAGGTGTACGCAAATGTTTAGAAGCATAGGGGGCGCACGGGCATACGGGGCAAAGCGGTGGTGGAGATAAGGCCTCAACAAGGGCAAAGAAACACACAAAAATGCACTGCTGTTCGGACATCTCGACTGGGGCGAATCACCTTGGAGACAAAGCGGTCCATGTTGTTGGGTTGACTACCTAGGAAATGAGTGAGCAAACAGCAGCGCTTGTATCGTTAAGGAGGCACAAGAGAGAGCGTGAGAGCCAGGCAGACCTAGGAGAGGAGACAAGGAGGGAAGGAGCAAGGGAATGGAGGACAACAGGCAGCGATAAAGCACCTCCAGTGTGCGGGGAAAAAAAAAAAGAAAGTGTGTTTCGCACCTCGTTGCCGTCCTCTCCCTCCCACCAAGGCCCAACCGGTCGTATCGTGTATTGATTGTGGCGTGAACACTGGAAGCGAATGTGAGTTACACTTACAAACCACAGTCCACGTCTTGCGGTACGTACAGAATGCGCGATAATATACCTTGTCGCTATCCCCACGCGCTGTGTCGTGATCCAAGGTCACAGAGTATCTATTGGAGGTGTATTTGAGTGCGAAATCCCGACACCCGTACGAAGGAAGCGCCCTTGTTGGTGGAAGCCTCAATGCCGCTGATGGGGCTGCGATCTTGGCCAAAGACGCGTCAAACGCGTGAAGAGAGTCTCGGATGGATGGCTGGATGGTCTGGAGAGCGACTGAGGACCGAAAGGGCCCACACCATGGCGCGCGATGGTAGGACGAGAAGCGAAATTTGATGGGATGTAAACACGCGCAAATATACACGCCGCGCCGCGCGAGGTGTTCTCCGAAGAATATTCGTCAGTGCATTTTATATTGCTGAATGGCACTCATGGAATCTCCATTTTTCTTGGGTGTTTCTGGTGAAGTACAAGTTTGCAAGAACACTTGCATTACAATTAAGTAATCAATTAGACTGCAGGGAAATGGATACGGGTACACAAATACGAGAGGACTACTGGTTGACTTTCCATAAGCATTAGAAAATGTTTTTCACATTTTTCGAGCTCAAACTGCGCCGAATCACCGCACTGACATGACAGCTGTCGGGACCCCATCGGACTCAGATCTCAGTTGGAATATTTTGGACCCTCTTGTAGAGTTAAATTAATGATAATCTAGAGGAGGGGTCCCTACCCCTTCTTCAGAATAATCATGCCTCGAATTCATCCTCTTAAAGGGCTGGCTGCCTCTTCGGGCGAGAATCCACCATACGTCACCGGACTAAGTCGGACCGGTTACTTCCAGGTCTGTTCCACATCACCTCCCTTGCGCATCCGTATCTCGATTCCACCCCGTCTCCTTGCTGCCCATAGCGGCGACATTGGGTGCCTTGCAAATGGCACACTCCCAGTGGAACGACCACTCATCTGGTCTTTTTACTCCCCATTCGTTCATCCGCGATGTCCTCGAGCTCCTGATGAAGAAAAAACGCGTCAATGTCCATTCGTTGTGAGTGTAGGATCCGACTTGGAGTTTTGAGACGCGTTGTTTACATCTCACGTGCTGACCATAAACTCTAGCAAAATAAAATATTTTATAGCTTGTGGGAACCCTCGGGCATTAAATTTAATCGGAATAGGTGGTGTGCCGGCACGGTTGGCACCTCTCCAACAAGCTCTAATATATTATATGGCTTGTGGAAAGTCACCCACTAAACGAATACAGCCCGCAATTACAATATGAATCTGAAAAATTAGTGGGTGACTGGATGACTTTCCATAAGCATTAAAATATATTTTTCGAATATTTTGAGCTCAAAATCCGCCGAATCACCGCACTGACATGACACCTGTCGGGACCCCATCGGGCCCAGATCTCTGTTAGAATTTCGTGTACCCTCATACAGAGTTTAGTTTATTATAATCTGTAGGAGGGGTCCCTACCCCCTCTTCAGATTATTCTCTGGCTGAATTTGCGTCAAATAGACGGATTCGGACGAATCCGACGGCACTCATCTTCCCACGTCGCCTCTTTGGGCTGCATGTCACGATGTGACTTCAAGTGGCTCTCTTCCTCACTCAACCTCGCCTCGTATCCACCCCCCCCACCGCGCGCGCGCTCCTGCCCAAGTTTATTTCTTACCTCTCTGCCGCCCTCTCGTCGCCCTCCTCGCCCTGCAGGACGCCCACGAAACGTACGCGCATGTGTCTCGTCGATCTTTTGGTGTCTCAATGTCGCCGACGTGTGCGTGTTGTGTGCGTGCAGGATGAGTTGTACAGTGTATGCCTCCGTGGTGGGCGTGGGCGCAGCTGGTGACTGCAGCGTGCTCAAAGTCGTGTTCCGCCGGTGGAGCCAAGCACCCGCTTACCCGCACCGAGCAGGCGCATGCCCGTGTTGCTCATACATTCATGTACATTGTCAAGGTCTGGACATCACCCATCTCAATGCACTGAGTATTCAAGGCTCTACAATGTTCCTCATGTACTTGCATCCAATAATTAGGCAAATGATATTCTATTTGCTTATGGGAACCATCGACGATTAGATTACTCGGAGTAAACATGGGTGCCAGCAGCGTTGGCACCCCTCAAAAATAAGATAATGCTTATGGAAAGTCATCCACTTCCCGTAACACAGAAGTGTAAAGTCAGATACTTTTGCCATTGTGCCGGGATGCCGGGGCTCCCATCAGGACCCAATCGGTGTTGGATCTCGCTTACACTCCGGCAAACCCTGATACACTTCGGTATCTGTTCAAGCGGCCCCACAACGTGATCTGGGAGCTCGTAAGTTTTCCCATATAATTACAAAGTGTCCTTCCTTTCTACGACATTGACGACTACTAGTCTCGTTCCCAGCGTTATAGGGCGTGCTCAGACGGAGAGCAGCTGCAGTAATCCCATACGGAGATATTGATGTTGGTTTGTCGAGATGATAGCGAGGCAGAATTTGATGGAAAAACGACGGGGAGCACCGCCCTATAACGTCTGGTGCAATTTAGCCGCAAGACGTGCGCTCGACTCCGGCCCGACTTCGGCAAGCACTAGCGTGACTTTTTCGCGTCGCGTCAACAAATGTCCTCTTCTGCCCCCGCCATTCCGCCCGTTGTGCTTCTCTGTCCCGCCTGTAATGTCCCGTCTCGATAGACATCACTGCGCAGCTGTCAAAGCCACGGAGATTCTGCAGGAGGCAGGAGCCAGTTTGTTGCGCAAATGCTGTGAATTGGTGCGTGTCATGGGCTCGTGAAACTGCCCAGTTTCATCATTGGGGATACTTATGGGGATTGTCGGGCTCATTGTCAGGGAGGGTCCTCGGAGTCGTCTACTTCGAGGGAGGGGGCTCATCGCTGAACAGGAATTCAAGGTCTTCAGCCATCGATGAAGGACGCGATGTACTGATTAGGGGCGTGTTACGATACGTTACGGTTGTGTTACATGTGACTAAATTGAGCGAGCGCACGTCCTACGGCTAAATTGCACCAGATCTTTGAGGGGTGATGGCGGTGGGTGATTTTTTGATTTCTGTGCCCCAAATCACGGCCGTCTCCGGAGCCATCCCCGAAAAGATCTGGAGCCGAGATTAGACGACTACACGATGTCATCGAAAAAGCTACAAGGCCCATTCCAACGCGAAAACCCCAAGATTAGTATCCCTGGTGCGGCTACTTTTGCTCTTGGTCGTCTCGCCGAGTGAGCTGGCAGTCAACTTTCATGTTCATCCCAAATCTAACTCTTTAGTGCCCCGCTGCAATACATGATGTTCACCCAGGGATGGGCAGTGAAAGCCCTCGCTGCCGTCGGCGTGCGTGCGAGCAACGCCTTGGTTACCACTGGCCCCGGCGTTGCAGGCCTCGGCCCTGTCCCGACTCTACTCACGGGGATGTACGCCGTTGCGGGCATACGCCATGTACGCTCCAAATCTCTGGTGTCTGGTGTAATACTGGGAATTAAGCAATCGTTGATAGGCCTACTGGGCTCTGTTCACGAGCGACAATTACTGCTCGACGGGCTCCTCCATCGGGATCGCCGTCTATAATACCGCCGTCAATATTGTCAACACTCTCGTCGCGGTCCATATGCTCACCTCATCACCGCATCCCATTCTTGGGAGCTTCACAGATTGCATTGGATGGAAGCAGTGGGCCGGTCTCACTCTTTTCGCGATCGGAATTTCGATGGAGATAATTGCAGAGGACAGCAGGAGGAAGTTCAAGAAAGATTCGAAGAATAAAGGCAAAATTGACGACACGGGCTTGTGGTATGTCTTATTTTACCCACGAAGTCACATTTCTGATCTTGTGTTCTTTTATATCAGGTCCGTCGTCCGCCACCCAAATTACCTCGGGTTTCTCCTCGGGCGCACTGGGATCTCGCTCGTCACCGTCAGCTCTGTCTTACAATTTTAGGTCGATGCCTACTGAAATCACCACTACCGCAACAGGGCTCCCTCGTCTCAACTGCAGCACACGCCGCTGTCCAATTTGCGATCTTTTTCTTCGGAGGAGTCCCTGAGATCAGCGGTTACATGGCTACGAAATACGACGCGCAGTGGATGGACTACAAGAAGCGCGTTCCGTACGCAATGTTCCCCGGCATTTATTAGTGAGCTGCAGCTGTAAATGTGTATACTCCTCCCGTCAGTTGAAAGCTGGTCGTGGTTGTTGGAATTCATCGAACTCTGCTTCGACTCTGACCGAAAACCTCCACCTACCACATCGTCCCCAAAGCATACCCTCTCAGCTTGGAATTTCCTCCGCATCATTTTATGGGAATAACAGTTACCCTCGGCGTTTTCATTCCAGACCCAATTCTACCTGAAATATCAAGCTACTGTTCTCTTGAATATTTTGATACTCTGAGGGTGATTTATCCCACAGTTGGAGGCGCACGGGGTCGTTTAACATCATGATATTGGGAATGAAGGGAGCCGGTAGAATGGCTTGGGAAACTCTAGTCGGGTTTCAACCCTCTTCAACACTTTAGAGACCATATTTTGAAACGCTCCAACTTGAAGAAGAAACATAATGTCAGCCGTCCTAAAGAAGATACTAGCTGGTAGCGTTGAGCGCGGTAGTGCTGCACCACGGTGTAGTATTCGGCTCGTCGTCGCCCTCCTTTGGCGGCCGGGACTCAGAGTATAGAGTAAAAGAAAGTTAGAAGTAAAACAGAAGAGAAATGGAAATAGAGGACAAGATCCCACTCCGTCTGGTGGGAACCCCTTTGAACAGAAGAAAGGATACATAACGGGTTGATTCAACCTTGAGTTGTTGAATGTCGCGCCGGATACAAGTGCATGTGCTTAGAATCTTTTCGCCCCCTTGGCCTCTTTGGATGCAGGAACCTTGCTATAATCCTGACATGCTGGTTAGACGGCCGCTATCTCATAGCTAACAAATGACTCACTGAAATCTTTTTCTTCACGACGGGCTGGCAGCGTCCGTTTAGTTACGAGTACTTTACGTAGTTACGAGTACTTTATGTACTCGTTCTTTTCATCAATCGGAACCAGGTTTTTGAGTTGGCGATACGTTTATCAGTGCGTCCTGAGGATGTAATGAAATAGCGGCTGTGTTCATTAGCTTTTTGAAGTTTTGTTAAGAGCCTAATCTAATAGATTTAGTGATTATATCATCCATCAAGATGATGTTGGTTCGAATCCGGCTAGTCTATTTATATTTTGTTCTCTTCGTTTCTTAACTCCACCGTGTCACATCTCTAGTAGTGATAAATATTGTACACACACCAATCCATTTAGTATTGCTTCAAATAGAGTCTGTGTTTAGCAGCATGCCTTATTTGTAGGGTGAGTGTTGTGTTATATTCAAGCTCATGGTATCTAACATTCAATCACGGCTCTCGTAAACTATTTGAGAGATGCAGAGGTTTCACTTAATAGGTTGGCACTACCTTTGCGTTATATTGCTGTTACGGAAATCCGTGCTTTTCAACAGCTTTCAATGGCGACATAACTCCAATGCGCATTTTGAGGAAATTGCGCCCATAACGGTATTGGTGACTTATGAGGGCCTAGCGCTGATGTTGTATGCCGAAGGCCGAAGTTCGTTTTGGGTCTGTTTGGAAATTCTGTGATTCACACGAAGTCTGAGCACAACAAGAAAGTCATTGTCAATATTGAGTAACATACCTCAATCTACCCATGTCTGTCTGTCCAGTTTCGACATTTTAGCATCCTGTGGCGCACCTTAACCACTATGTGCTCATGTACCTTTAGAAGGTGCCATCATTCCCTGCAACAAATCCAGATATCCCGACGACTACGGCGTAGATGAAATTGCGGAACTCCGCGTTGTGGCAGTGCAGGCGAGGTGTACGCAAGACTTCGGAAGATCCCAAACACATCAGATGGTCGGCTTCAACAGCAGAATTCTATCTTATGATTATTCTTTTGCAATCGTTTTGAACCAGACATCACTTGAAATGAAAGTGTAAATTGTTTGAACAATATTCTAATGAACCTCCAGTTACATGTTTATTAAGGCATTAGGTTCGTACTTTTGACTTTGATCGCCGAAATAATGTCATCACAGTTTGTGCCGTAAGTCGCAGTCAAAGCGCTGAATACGAAGTACGATAAATGTCATATACTACAAGAAAGTGTAGTATTCAAAAGCTGCTGTCTCAATTGCCATTATTTCCCTTGAGAGATGTGCACAGACTGACCATTGTTCCTCGTAGCGGGCGAGTTCTCCGACCTTTTTAGGGCAGCACTTACAATACCGGTATTTCAACCCTGCCGTTTTGACACGATGGCACATTGGCTATGTGTAACAAGATGTATTAGAGGTTCCTTCAAACGTGTGCTTGCGTATTTGTAATCTCTACGCACGAAACCTGGGTAATGGATGAGATCAGTGCTGATGGTGGAATAACTAAAGGCGAGCAGATGAGTGAGTGCCGATCAAATCTCGGTGATGTCCGATGTGGTGCGTACGTGTCGAGTGTACAGCCACCAATAATACAAGCTCGGGCGCCGGCTGGAACACATGACCCACTTCATGTTGCCGCTCTCAATGTGTCTGCATAACGTAAACAATGTTTGGCGCTGCTGGGATGTGAATCATGGTTTGTATGCTTAGTGGTTAGGTGCAATTGTTTGGCACTACAAGCAGTGTACAATTTTTAGCAGTCGGTTGTATATCAAGAGTACAGGGCCTAAATACTTCCAGTATTAAAAACAAGCAGTGCATCGCTACCAAGAAAGAAAGAAAAAAGAAAGTAAAGTACAAGTCCTGCCGTGCGAAGCATCGGCCTCCCCCCAAGTAAAGACTTGTTCTTTTGATCGATCGTTATACCGGATTTCTGGCGAGGTGAAAGAAAATCAGTGCGTCTATCCGTGAAACGAAAATAGTGGCTGTGCTCATTAGCTTTTTGAAGTCTTCTTAAAACTCGATCTAATGAATTTAGGGTAGGGTTAGGGTTATGACGCGGTAGTGGTTTCGAGGTACATCTTCTTATCTAGCTTCAACTTGGACGCTGCTTCGGTTCTCTGACGTTCAATACGCTTGTTCAATGTTTCCACTTGCCCATTAGTCGGACCTACTCAAATGAGC
This sequence comes from Mycena olivaceomarginata, assembly GCA_029378375.1. NCBI lineage: Eukaryota > Fungi > Basidiomycota > Agaricomycetes > Agaricales > Mycenaceae > Mycena > Mycena olivaceomarginata. Next base: position 533,852 of record JARKIC010000039.1, read on the forward strand.
ATATACATTAGCTGCACGGATACCGGGCTGCTTACTGGCTAGGTGCTTCATGGATGGCGTGTCGGTATGTTGGCTACCTGATAGTAATTTAGTGCAACTACTAACGGTATGGACATCTAGCTCGTAATCATGGAGGCGATTCGACTGGAGCTGAAGCAGTATTTAGTGTGAGCTTCTTACTTAAGCACACTTTTTGTTGCAGTGTCTGCCTATTTCGTTGGGTCGTTGGCTGTCATTTTCTAGCCTTCCGCCGGGGGTTCTTTTACTGTATACCGCAGCGTCATCCAATGACTACGATTGAGGTCGCGTAATTTTCCGCGGCATTTGGGTCCGACTGTAGACCAATTACTCTGAATGCTGGTTTGCTGATTACTAGCATTTTCCTGGGACGCCTCACCGAACAGGGAGCATCTGTGGTGTCTTAACTGTTTCTAGTCCATGTGGCATACAGATTAAGGTCAATTAAAGTCATTTATGCACTGCATTTCGTATTCCTCACGACACATCCGCGATTTTCTGACTGTATTTGCTTCGTTGCTCCTGTCGTTCTGTAACAATTCCCTGGCGTGTATTTTGAGACCCAGAACACTATTTACACGACCCCATGGTGTATATACCGCCTCTGTTGAGACAATATCCGAAAACATGACCCGAGATTGTGATGCCATGTGTATGTGTGCGCATCGAGGGGAGGCTTCAACTTATGTATTCCCCGTTGTTTTTCAGCACTGCGCGTACAATGGTTACGTTCCTGAGTGCCGTCACGTCGTGCATCCGCCTCTTTCGGTATGTCAATTCCGAAAAAACCTTCCCCACGGTTTATCGGTGACCTGCATGGACTCCACTGCGGCGCCGGAGTGAATATAATAATTTTTCACCTCATATTATCACCCCCTCACTTGGCCCCGAAAGTTCGTATTCGTGGTTCGTCGCTTTGCAAGAAGTAGCAAAGGCTATGCATGATTGTTTGCGCATGCTTTGTTATCAATAGATTTGTCGAGGCTCTCCCTGCTGGGTAACTGATATTTGCAAGTCGTTATGCCCTACCCAGCCTAAATGGTGTCAGTGCTCCCATTTCGAGTATCCCAACCGCACCTTTCTCACAAATTGGCTCTCCCTGGTACCGTATACAATATGCATATGAATACCTTTATAATTGCCGGCCCACAAACGACTGCTGAATTGTACAAACGCGCCCTCTTGATTGTGTTATGTGGCCGAGTCCAAGTTCTATTGCATCAGCGGTTCCAGGTGACGGATCTCGTAATTCGCTCAAACCCGGGTAGCGAGCGGTCCGGGATTCAACACTTGATCTCCGCTGACAATCAGTCGATCATTTGATGATATTCCTACCTTTACCCTCATGTGTTTTTCGCAGCTTCGTAACCCAACGCGTACTACTACGCTGGACTGCAACACAATATCCGCCCGGTCCATTATCAGCGCCTACGTGGACCTGACCTCCGAATTGCGTGGAACTTACGGGTTCGTCCACGCATCGCACCAACTCCCTTCCGTTATCGTACCCCCAGTGTATCATTCACTTGGCGAGCCCCTGTCACCGTTCCCTGGTTTGGTGGACCTTCATCCGGATACTAGCAGTCTTGGCAGACCCTGTGGCCTAGCTTGCCCCGCATTACCCCGCTATTCAGAGGGGATGGCGGGAATCGGACAATGGAGATGGGGTGGCCTAGGTACCAACATGGGTCTGGTCGATGAAACTTTGGGTGTTATGTCTCGGACAGACATCAGATACTCCACTGGGGTATACTGCGCGAATAAATACTGTCGTGGCTCGGGCGGCACTTCCCTTTGAACCACTTACTTCTTTGCTGTCCTAATTGTGTTGCCTGAATGTGTATGTACAGACTATTCGGTTATCTTTCCCAGGGGTACTAATATTCATGTGAACACCGACGCTCCACCGTTTGCCGGTGCCGATCAAGTCTTAATTATGTGTTTGAAGAGGGGACTTGCCAGCGATCAGAGAACAAAGGGGAAGTTACTTCAGGCTATTTTAAATTCAGACGGAATACACTTAGTTGTCAGCACCTATACTCGTTTCAGTGTCCCGTTTATTGTCCTCCTTACAGTGGCCGCAACCTACGCTGTCGCAGTAAATCCGAGTCTGCAGAGGTGCCATCGCACGACCTCAATAGCATGTAATATCCTATCATGGATGGGGTTTATTACTCATCTAACCCGCATTCAGGACCTGTATTCGCATGGTGCCCACTGAGGTGTTGGGCGAGATTCTTCAATTTGCGTGCGGCGATTATTTCGATCCCGAACAACCATTCGCCCATGACGACGCCCGGTTCAAACATTTTATTGCGAACCAGACTGCTTTCGTATACGTCGCGGCGGCATGGAGAGACGCAGCTTACGGCGTACGGGATATAGCCCGCTTACTCGAGCTTAAGTCGTCGGTGTGTGCAACACTTGGCATATTTTCCGAGGATCGCCCACTGTTCAGAAATTTTACGGACGCGCTGACAACATGCCAGTTCCCTCTCCTCACTGCGTTGACCATCGCCAACATCGAGCCTTGTGTAGACAGGGTCGGACGGGTGATTCAGCAGCCTTCAGACTCGATTCTGAGTGGCCATCGTCTGTCACATCTCAGGTTGGTTGGATTTGGATTTTCGCTGGCTGCATCGGGTGTGTTCGCCCGCGCCTGTGTCCTCGTGCTATCGGACCTCCGCTCCGACGTTGCTCCGACAGTACCCGAATTGTACGCGTTCTTGCTATGCGCCACATGCCTCCAGGCATTGAGCATAGACAGGGTTGAATGCGGTGGTACGTACCAGATACTAACACGAAAAATTACCATCTCATCGGTTGCAGTTGTTTGCGCTGAAAATGCAACCATAACACTGGAACATCTCGAACTCCTGCACTTTTTTTGCGGCGCGAATGATGCCCTGCGAGCTCTGCTGCTGCTTTTACGCGCGCCTAGGCTGACTACCTTCGACGCGGAGGTAAATTCTGCGTCCGAAGCGCGTTTCCTCGAAGAGTGCGCTCTTCTCCTCAGCCCGGTTACCGACTTGCGCGTATACGGTATTCACAATTCAGCGAAACGGAAGTACTCGCTGATGAAACTGATGCCCCGCATCGCGAATATCGACCTGACCACGGCCGCTCGATCATTCGCTGCGTTCCTATCCTCCTAAAAACCCGGCTGGCCATCGGTAACCGCCATACGACTCGAGGACCCCAGCCTTTCACGACGTCGAATGTATCCTGACCACAATAGATGTGGATAACCTTCACATTTACTACCCTATAACTTCGCGTCGCATGCGCCAGACGGAGGAAACGTGGGTTAGGAGAAAGGTTTCGGTACTGGAATTATCCGCCGAGGGCGAACACCGCTGGTATTACAATTATCAGTGATCGGAATGATGGGCGTTGACTGAAAGGGTGCAATTTAGCTATGTTCTATATAAATGTACGGCGATTTGGACTACAGGCCCTGGTCACTCAGATGCCGTCCCTGTCTGATTCTGTGTGCCAAACATTGATATCTCACCTCAACATTTCGTCTCACGTGCTGTGCAATACTGTGTTCTGTACTGAGTTCGCGTATATCTGGAAAGAGAAGATGGCGATACTGAAGAGCGCTAGATCCCTCGCTACTTTGGCAGCGCCGCCGCGGCCAGTAGAGTTCTTGGTGTTCGGGGAGGTCTCCAGTTGGGTGAGTTACAAATGTTATTCCCAGCTGCCTGATATTCACATCATATCAGCATACGGGAGAGGTTGTACTTCAGAAACCTGAATTCAGCCGCTGTATGGCGTGCACGCGTGAATTGAATGTGAAATGGGAACAGCAAATGATGGCGTTGGCATCAGCGTTGCGGTGCGTCTCCGATTCTGCGGAGTGGAACACATATGGTAGTTAGTTGTAAACATGCGAAAGGGGATACATGTCTTAACATTGCCTTAGGCCCGGACACCGTACATCTCACCGCTTCAGTGGACTTAGATGCACATATGGCGTGGTTTGTGCTAACGCCTTGATGACGACATCCAACACGGAGGACGGAGATTATATTTTAGAACTGTTTGCAACAGATGTAGAGTCTGTGTCGATATGTTTTTAGACTCGGAACCACATTTAATGTTTGGTATCCGATATATACTCGCGTTATTCAATACGCCAACTTGTATGGTTTGATCCTGGCAACCGGGCCAATATTCCGGTTCCCGCCCTGCCGACATACTGTGCCACGGATGCCGATCACGTTTGCTACGTTTGCTAAAGGCCATCTCCTCCGTAGTATGATGCAGGGTGGGACCGGTGCATTGTTGTTAGACGTTTGCACGATGGATGCGATATAGATTATATGCTCACAAAAAAAAAAAAAATAGGAAGTGAAGTACGAGTCCCGCCGTGCGAAGCATCGGCCTCACACCAAGTTGCAATATCGGCGCAAATAATTAGAAGCAAACATTTCACCGGTGGAGAACTATTCATGGTAATATCCTTAATGGTTGGCGGCGCGGTCTGCATGCAGTAAATAAAATGTAGCGAGCACCAAAAACCCTCCCCCTGGTTTCCTATTTCTCTGCCCATGGAAAGACTTCCAAACTGGTCCATCCTCCTATCGCTGGTCGGATTCGCCGGCATATTGGTCTCTCGATCCATTGAGTGTTGAACGCATTAGCACGGAGGAGGCGACACGACTCGGATTTCCCTCTCTGCAACTCACTACCAGAGTGCGGGGGAAGTCCTCGGACACGAATGTCTACGCCGGACTTCGTCGGTTCCACCAGGGCAAGGGTTTCGATCCGGAAAGCCAGGACGTCGCCCGGCATCTGGGATACCCACTTTACGAATTCACCAGTGAAGTAGATCCTCGATTTGCGGATGGTATGTTGACCATTGTGAAGCAAAGCAATTTTCGCCTGATAAATGCCACAAGTGGAAGACGAGGATGCTTCAGAATATCCACTCAGCAATGATTCTGAGGATTTTCGCGGCTCAGCTATCGAGGATGAAAGTTAGTAAATTCATCAAACCATTCTATTTGACTAATAAATCGCCTAAGTGGCCGCCGAGGATCCTGCAGAAGATCATCACCACCTCAGCATCGACGACGCTGTGGAATTCGCAGGCCAAATAGCGAGAATGAAGGTTAGTAAAATTACTCATGTGCTTACTCAGCTCATGTCCTTTGAAGTTTCTTCACATATAAAAATGGTGTAAATGGTAAACAGCCGCCCACTTGCCTCGCCTTTGAATTATTCAATTTTTGGTCTGATTTCTGGACCCTTTCTACCGCCGCGGCTGGGATACACCGCTACTTGGATTCAATGTTCAGTTCTCCAAATTGTAATGCACTTACTGGATTTCAGTTGCAATTTGCAAGCTATTATTTGACGCAGGTTCTCAAAGAGAAGTTTTAGAAGATCTGCGCGAGTCTAGATATCCCAACGGGGGAACCTGTTCCCGTCGCCGTTGGGTTCCTCGGCTGGATCCTTGATAGGACCAAGTCGTCCGACGAGCCCTCGTCTCCTGGCTGTTCTGGAAGAGAGTCCGGCGGCCGTTTGATTTGCTTTCGGCGTCGACCTTGACAAATACGTCGACTAGTTCCACACGTACAACAAGAACCGAGTGCAAAATATTTCATATCTGCGATCATCAGCTCTGTGGAAGACGCGCGCCGCGCCGCATTAAAGGGTGGTGGTTCAAGGTTCGGCGCAGCCTCAAGTACAAGCAACTTAATTTCAAGTATGTTGACAGGAAACGAAGCTGGTGGACATGGAGGCGCCGACGCCGCGTCCATGTTTGTGTGGCTTCAACTCATTTTGCGCGAGTTTAAAACCAACGGCGGGCCTCTCGTGGTGGCTGCAGGAGGCATATCAACTGGCGCTTAAATTGCATCCCTCCTCACGATGGGCACCTACGGTGTCGTACTAGGGATCCGCTTCCTATTCACGCCTGTCCACACCGTATTGATCATGCAAGGATTTCAAAGCAAGCCAAAGCAAAAATTCAACTTTGGTATCTCAACTCAGAAGCTATTATGGCATGTATAGCTACACAATTTCCTCCATACTGCGATGAACAGTAGCTAGCTCCATATTTGGGCGGCCCTGTTGCTGTTCTACGAGGGCGCGGACCCGTTTGTGAACATCCTGCTGCTGGGTAGTGCGCTGATACGCTTTGAATGCCTCTTGGAGCTCCTATCTATCTAATCCTGGAATTTGGTGCCAAATTCCGGGATTAGATAGATAGGGCTCAAGGGAGCTTAATCCGGCTTAGGTGTAAGCGCGCTTAAGCGGCTAATGTTGGCTTAAGCGTGAAGGTGGTATATATAAATATTCTAAATAGTGATACTGTAGTACCTGTGAATAGATGGCTTAAGCCAACTTAAGTCGGCTTAGGAAGTTGCTCGAAAATTCGGCATTAACCTAAGCCAACTGGGGCAGGTGACAGTGATGAGCGGCGGTGGAGGAGGGAGAGCGAGAATGCACATCGTGATAAAAGGAGCGGGAAGTGCGGAATTTTCGCCACCGAAACCCACATCGTGGTCTTGTTTCTCGGCGTCGGGATCGGGGGTGCGACGGAAAAGCGTCCGGATTATGCGGTGAATGCGACTCTCATCGGCAGTTGGAAGATTCTGTTGTTCGAGATCATTTTCGCGGTCGTTATGGGCGAGAAGGGTTGTAAGATCCATGTCGGGTGTATTTTCAATTGTTGCAGAGGATGTGGTCGCTATATGGAAAAGTTATTGAAAATGAATGCATTATATAGGTGGGTTTGTGGGCACGGTTGTGGCCACACTCACAGTAACCGTCAATTTTCCCATTGTTGGTTGGTCGGTCGGCCTTGTCCTTTTGATGTCGTGAAACAAAAACGGTAGAAATTAGGACAATAGCAGATGCATAGAAAAGAACGATAAAATCGTATGTCAAACAATAACGCTGGGACTAGGAACAGAAGATCAAATGTTTTTCCCCGACCAGTCTTGCATCATTCTCGAGGATACTGCGGTTATAACTAGACTTTGAACGTAAGTTGCGGATTCTGTGGACCAGGAATATATCTTACCGCGAACGAATTTATTTTAGAGTCGGACGGAAATTTGCGGGTGAATTTGGCGCATACCGCGTCCGTACAAAGAGCATATGTGGCCAACCGAAATACAAAGATACAATTCTGGAAATTAGATGAGATGGTGCTCGTCTCCCGAGGTGTTATTTGGCGTTCAGTCATATCCGAACGGAAGACGTATGTATTGCGCCTGAATACAGGACCCAGGCACCAGCCAGAGAGCACGAGTTTTCCAGAAGACAAGATTGCTTCATATGCTCCAGAAGTAGATGGGATTCAGAAAACTGTTTGTCTCCGAGATGGACTACCAACGATGGAGTGTCATCCAAGGTTTCCTGATGCACCGCAGCTATGCCGTGGAACAGGTCCCTGGCCGTCACAAAGCACAGATAGTGTACGCTGAGTTTGGGTGGCGGTACCCTGGCCACGTTGAACCGGCACAGGAATCGGAGGGGCGAGATCGAGCTGTGGACCAGCACGTTGTGATGAGCAAGTCGACGGTGTGCGAAAGCCATCAAAATGATCCGGCCGTTGTCCGGCCGCGATGCCGTGGCCATGGTGTCCTTTTTTTTCCCTTCAGGCGTCCACGTTGTTCTTTCACTTTTGCCTCCTGCCACCATGGAAGACGAAGAACTCACTTTCCTCGCCACTGCGCCAACGACTGAGCAAGACACCGACGCGAACTTTTTTGTTCGCCACCAACTCTTAACTTCCCCGCTGTTCACATATTCTGCGTTTAAGCATCGTGCCGCTGACCTCCCATCTCGTGGACTACTCGGAACAAGCGCAGGGGAGCGACTCTACTTTAACACCAACGCACCCAGTAGCGTGGTCATCTGTGGTGTTCAGGTTTTTTTTTTTTGTGTCAGGTCCCGAACTGAGCCCTGACCATTTTGTAGGGATCAGGGAAGAGCCATACCGTCTCTTGCCTCCTAGAGTGCGCACTTGTTGCGGATCCACGTGTTGGCCAGCTCCCGGAACCTTTGAGCGCTCTTGTGTACGCGTGTTCGATCATTGCTCCGCACCCACGTTGTGGCTTACTAGTTCCCCCTATAGTTTTCATTTTGATGCTCAAGACACCAATCGCCCGTGCGAGGCAGCCTTCCTGTCCGTGCCGACAGATACCCCACGTCATGCCGCTGTGCCCCAGATTACCGTTCTATGCTCGTACGTACGCTTGTCCCATTGTGGCCTTCATCATCATTCAACTGGGAGCCACGACTTACCACTTTGAAGACCGAGTAATCTCAACCGGCGCCGCCGCGCCTACGCTTCCCTGGCCAATGTCCGCGTTGAGCCGCTGTCCTTGTCAGAAAAGGACCTCACGGCGGACCGCATGCTCGCACTCATGGGCTGCGATAATCTCGAGGTATGTCACGCCAGCGTCGCCTTGACTATGTACTCCTGTAATCATTCTATTGAACAGACAATGCCGCTCTATATGCACACCGCGCTGCTCATAATCCGCACCATGGGCGTCGACTTGTTCAGCTATCTAGGTGCGGGGGAGTGTGGATGGTGTGGATTCATGGCCTAACTGACTTGGGCACAGAATTCAAGCGCCTAATTGGCCTCGAGCACCTCAATCCAATGCAGAAAGCAATGATCAAGCTACGATTAGACTTATTGGATGCCTTTGTCCGCCCCAGCGCCGCCGACATCGAATCATATTTCACTACGGGAGGACTCGTCCTCGTCGATCTCACGGACCCGTTCCTCGATGGTAGGGGGCTCCCGTCGAAATTAAAGACCCATATACTGATTTGAACATGTCGCTAGGCTTGACGGCGGGCGTGCTCTTTGACATCGTGCTCGGCGCATTCACACAATGGAAAACGGTGTGCGGAAAGCTCGTTGGTACGTTCGTTCGTTCGGAGCATCCTGTCTCTGTGCCTAATCCAACTTCGCGCGCAGTCCTGGACGAGGCACACAAATACCTCACCAACAGCGATTCCGCCCGTTTAACCCAGTCCGTCAGCAACATCATCCGCCTCCAGCGGCATCTCGCCACCCGGGTGATCATCGCGACGCAAGAGCCGACGGTCATCCCGCCGACGATCCTGGACCTCGCATCCATTATCATCTGCCATCGTTTCTCCTCGCCCGCGTGGTGCGCCCATCTCGCACGCCACGTTTCTGCGGGAAGCAGCGAGTCTGCGGCGTTCGAATCCTGGTTCCAGCAGGTCATGCTGCTTCCCACTGGCGACGCACTCGTCTTCTCCCCCGCGGCTCTGATCGCGGCTAATGAGCACGGTGTCAGTCTGTTGGGGAGGGAACATCTCAGGCTGCGAGTACGCCCGCGCCTGACAATGGATGGGGGCGCATCTCGCCTTGCCGTGGGACGTACTTCGCCTACACCAGCCGCGTCACCGCTGTCGCTCCCGACGCCTCCGACGCCAACGTTCTCCCTCCCCGCACAACACCTCCAGGGGCTGAGCACCGCGCCCCCGGTAGCGCCCGATTTCACCCCGACTGTGGCCGGCGGTACCACGTCTTCTAGCACACCGGCAGCTGATCGCCCGACAGCGGACAGTCCTCGGCTGACACTATCTGTACCCTTGATCATGGCCTCAGCTCCACGTGCGGTGCCGGCCCGCCTCAAGCACCTCGTGGGCTACCTCTTGCGTGGCGGCGCTGCAGATACGCCTCTGCCGTTCACTGAAGTGAGCGAGGCGATGACTGTCTATCCCGACGTGAAGAAGCCCAAGGGGTGGTGGACGGAGATGCTGCAGGAAGCGGTGGATCAAAGGCTCATCGAGTTCATCAACTGGGACGGTCCCAAAGCGGGAGTTGAGGGCGCGCGGAGAAGTGAAGATGATACGGCTGCTTGACCGCCGTCCGCTGCTTTAGGTCTGAATATACTTACGCGCAGATACCCAACACATACTAGTACTACTTATGTATAATCATCTCATCTTCCGTGCCAATACTTGAATACATTTTTATCACCGAAAAAGATTATTTGCTACTGCTACTGCGTCCCTACTACCGACTACTGCAAAATGGCACGACATGAAAATGAAAATGAATCCATCCCACTGTCCGGAAGATCTCTGCAAAGAAATAATCGAAGCGACGAAATGAATTGAGGATGAACAGAGAATAAAAAATGAACATCTCACAAACCAAGTCACAATCATTTTACCCCACCGTGAAGGAAGACCAGCATTGTAAGACACAGGATTGATGTAGAGAGGTGCATCGGCGACGCGGTTCAAAATGGTTCACTAACCAAGTACCAGACTGACATCCCCACAGACTGACGTTCGACTGACGCTGACATGTCACATTGACGCTGTGTCACGCCCCTGGAATGGCGCAGACTGACGCGTACTGAGACGCGGATTGACGCTGCATGCACCAGGATTGGCGCTGCAAGGCACAAAATTGACGCTGAATGTTGACGCAAACCGCCGCTGTGATGCATGTGATGCTGTTCGATTGACGCTGATTGACGCGAACTGATGTTGCAACAAGTTGAACTTGATGTCCTCGATGCCGCCAAGACTCACCAACCACTCGCGTTTCCACCCCAAATGGGATTGCTGTCATTCCCCTCCCTTGTGGACAATATTGGAGGCCAAGGACCTCAGGTCAGGCAAGTTCAACATTGACGCAAAAATTCAACTGACGCGAAGTGACGCTGCATGCGTCAAACGTCAGTGCAGCGTCAAAATCCCTTTGCCCGAGTAGGAGCAAGGGCGGAAACTTTGGATGAGGCTTGTTTGGTCGAAATTTTAGCAGAAGTGCTGGGTGCCGGCTTCTAGGATGCGATGAGCGTGTTGAATATTCCAAACCGTATAAGGAATTGACTTACAGAGCGCGGCTTGGATACTACGGGAGCTTTGGACTGGGTTTTTCGAGGTTTTTCTTCATAGGGATTGGAGCGAGGCTCGGAGCAGGGCTACATGTGTGAAAGGAGTCGCCAAACTCGCTACTGTCGTGCATAATTTCCATGGCAGAGTCTGAAGCGGAGAAAACGATCCAACTTCAGAGCAAGAGAAGGGTGGACCTTGCATGAGATGGTTTTGAAAAAGATCTCCCAGATCGGACACTCTGCGAGTGTATCAGAGTTTAACTCTAGAATAGTGTGCTCGAGGGCTCATCGAAACGAATATGAAGCGGCCAACCATTGATTTTTGTCTGACATTGAGATTCCGAACGACGTAGGCCAAGCTTGATGGCACGGGAGATTTGACTAGTGAGATCGCCGGCGCCCGGGGCGTTCTTGCCGTTTTTTTCTTTTGCGAAAAGGGCGTATTTCTTGGCAAATAGAGACATGATTTCGGTGCTAGGGTCTGTATGAATGGCATCTGTGCAGTAAGAAGAAGGCAGACAGTAGGAAAGTGGGAATTGGACGGGACAGTTGAGGGAGGACGAGTTGCGCCTGTTGTGGTAGTGGTTTTAGTGTTTACCAAATAAATCTTGAATCTCTATCACGCACAATATAATAACATACATTGTTGCGATGATTTGATGCAGCGTCACCTTCAGGAGAAGTACGCTTCGGAGGAGACCGCGATGCAGGCTGTAAGGATGAAAACACATGTTCACGAACCGCAACATGGATGAGGCACCGGAGGGTCTATGACGGTTTTTCGGGCGGGCTTTCCGGGTTTGAGGGCCTTAAGGGAATATATTCAGTAAAACGTATCGCAAATGAAAATAGGTCTTGTTACGTTGGTTTCAGGCCCGGCCGCATGTGGGCTTGCAATGGCAATACTTCTTTTTCTCGGAATTCGAGGACTTGAAATTGGAATTGGGCATGACTAAGGACTGTGCGGAAAACACGCTGAGATTGAAGGGAGAGGAAACTGGTAATTAACATACCTGTGCTGACTCGCTTTTGAGCTGCTTTCAATTGGTGACCAAATTATTCGTTGAACATGTAGTTAGTACTTCACTCAGAGCCGCTTCCGACACGTCGTCGGTTTAGTAACACGCACTCTGGGCCCAAGAACACAGGCGACTTCCTTCGGCATTGAAATGGCGATATAACGGCCCACGCTCAGTGCATATGACTGCTATCTCCGCAACATAAATAGGAACGCTCGCAAGTGCTGGGTCGTATTTAATCCTGACTGCTCTTGCCTCGTCACTCAGGAATGGAATTCCCTCTTTATAAAATTTGTTTTTCCGCCCTTATATTTGTCATTGTGCATTCTCTGTTTCGACGGCGGTCCACCATTCGACAGATACCAGGCCCACCGTCACCATCGTGGGTATTTGGTGAGATTTGCAGATTTGCGTTTTATTTAGTCAGACTGACTGGGCCTGTTAGGACACATGCTGCAAAGCATGCTCGTACCCGAGTACGGAGACCACGAATTTCAGTGGCTGAAGAAGTTTGGACCGGTATATCGCCTCAAAGGCTGTTTTGGGGTGAGTTTTGCTCGCTAATTCTACTATTCGTATTGATGCACTCACAGCAAGATCGACTCGTGGTCGCCGATCCTCTTGCATTGCACCACATACTGGGGAGCCCGATGTTTGGGCGGGCGGGGATGATGTACGTTCTAGTAGACTTAATGTGGGGGGTGCAGAGTGTCATGGGGGCCAGGTATGTTTCCGTGGTCGGGATAGCGCAATAGGTTTAACGTTGGTTGAGGATATGAACACCGACGAATTCGTGCCGGTCTGAACGCCAATGCTGTGCGCAAATATCAGCTGGTGTTTGAGAAAATAGCAGAAAAGTCACGCATGTTTCGCAATTCAGATTGTCTCATTTCAACGGCTGTTTCTTGAGATTTCCGACCAGTGGGAGACAACTTCTACAGTGCCGATTCAGACAAATAATTGCCCAGCTCTCACTCTCCCGACTCTCTGCGCAATCTGCGAAGGTGCGATGGAGCATACTTGTGGAATGACCGGAATACTGAGATACCTCGAGATATTCCATTCAGGATTTAAGCGAAGAATTCGTGGCAAATAACACCCAACTTGTGTAAGTGAACCTGTGTGGCCAATGCCTGCAAAAAAGCTGCGGTTCTTATGTAGGGAGGCCCCGGCAACCCAATCCGCAAATTTTGGTCGATGCACTGCTTCCTGTGCGGCTTTGGCCTGTGGCGAACTATCTCCCAACCGCGGCTTTCGAGGTCATGCGCAGAGGAAAAGATCTTGCCAATGACCTAGGATGCCAAATCAATTTTCCTTTGTTCTTAAGATGAAACTCTTTGTTTCAAGACAGCTGAAAGCACCACCGAAACAAGTCGTTTTGGTGTGTCTTTCAGCAGTTTCAAATACACATTCTCTCTTTCTCTCTGACTAGGCTCCCCAGAGCTCACCTCTTGGCAGTCCTTTTGTATTTTTTTTAACACTAAGAGTAAAAGTCATCCCCAATAGGGTGTTTGCCACTTGCTCTTTCGGGGTCGGTTTGGTCACCGTACTACATCAAGACATCAAGCACATTCTTTTTTTTTCCGTCTACTGAAACAGCTAATATTGGTTACCCTTTTGACCTAGGTCAAGAGTTTGCTTTCCCCGGTGTGTGACAGTATGATCATTCAACTGATAATACATCCCTTCCTAATCTGTCTTGATATCTGCACAGGCCACCACTCTGGCATTTGCCCTACTGGCACTCACCAAACATCCGACCTTTCAAGGTAAGCTGCGTGCCGAAGTCCATTTCGCACTGGAAACAAGTGCGGGCAATGTTGTGCGAGCTCAGGCGGCGAGCTTGTGAGCGGCCTGAGTGAAAGGCAAGGTAGTGAGGATGAGAGAGCGTAGCCTGTTCCGCGTTCTGTCTCCCTCCGACGCGCTTTCCCGCAGATATCCCTCTGCGTTGCAAAGCCCCTCAGCCGGAAAGGCCGATCCCCCCGCAAACCACACACACACCTCTCTCTCCTCCGGTCGGCGTAGCAGACACGCAGCACACAGTGCTGCTCTTCCTCCTCCCTTCTCCTCCTTCCTCCTACGCGATCCTTGAAGACGTGACTACCTTGCCATACGATAACATACCTCTTTTGAATGCATTGATCAAGGTGAATCGTACTATCATGCAATTCTTGGGTCACGGCCCATTCCACGATAGGAAACGATGCGCCTCTACTCGGTTCTTCCACTTGTGGACCGGTTTGTTGTGCAGGACACGGTCATTCCCCTGGCCGACCCAGTGACCACTTCAACTGGGGAGCGTATGAGCCATATAAGTGTCCAGAAGGGCCAGCATATTACCTGGGGCATCGCGTCATACCAAAGGTCAGGGCCCCGCTGGTCATTTAACCACACTAAGTCGCCTATCAGACTTGGATCGCGTTGGGGCACGAATTCGCATGAGTTCCACCCTCTCGCTGGCTCGACGATACGATATCGCGAAAAGAAGCCGTTGGCCCATACGGAAATCTGTACGCCAGCGCTTAATCTCGCGTCCACTGACTCTCAATTTCGCGGATTGAGCTTCCTGACTGGTCCTCGCACATCTCTCGGGTAGAATAAAGTGATCTGATTCGGGAAGCACACTAATAGTAGATGTACAGGTGGCGTTTCGCGTGAGTACTGCCAAGTTTCTTCCCATGCAGGCTATACATATCCGCGGACTTGACAGGATGCACATCCTGTGCCACCTTGTTGCCAAATTTTCATTTGCACGGGTGGAGGGCGAGTCGATTCAGCTGCGATTCATGGCCACCCTTCTCCCGATTGTTTCCATTACCTCCATTTGATTCACTCAATTATAGCCTGTATCACATGACCGTGGTGGACTCGTTTAGCTTCTCCCACCACCACCCAATTCCTCTTGGCGTATATGCTTTTCAACTGAAAGGTTATTCGTTGATGTGCCGGTTAGTGCACCCCAACCTTTTCATGTCCACCCGGGACGGAAAAATTGCACGCACTAGAACTCAGACTATATGTGACACGATCCAAATAACCCAGAGCCACTCTCAGCGCGTCGTCGGCTCAGTATGGATCAGTTCGGCATGCAAACGGCGTAAACGTACGTGTTGCCGTCACGGGTATGGAAACGGTGATATAACGGCCCACGCTCAGGTGCATGACTGCTATCTCCGCCATATAAATAGGACGATTCCGCAGTGCCGGGTCGTGCCCCCACCGCCTCCTTCCTCGTCACCCAGGAATGGAATTACCTCTCTACGCAATTGCTTTTGCCGCCCTCATATCTGTGACTGTGCACTTACTGTTTCGGCAGCGGTCCAGCATTCGACAGATAGTAGGACCGCCATCACCATCGTGGCTTTTTGGTGGGATTTCCGTTTTACATCCACAGGTTAGACTGATGAGCGCTTGTTAGGGCATACACTCCAATTGAGGCTCTCACCACAGTATGGGGACCACGAATTTCAGTGGCTGAAGCAATTTGGATCGGTGTATCGGCTCAAAACCTGCTTTGGGGTGCGTCTTTCAGAGTAGGTTTATTGTACTCTTCTCTGATTTTTGGTTTTCGCATTTCCGCGGTCCCAGCAAGATCAACTCATGGTCGCTGATCCTCTCGCGCTGCAATACATATTGAACGGCTCCGCATTTGAGCGCTCCGGGATGCTGAATGTGATGGTGGATTTAATATTTGGCGAGAAGAGTGTCGTCGCCTCCAAAGGCATGTTTTGCTGGCCATCCTATCACCATGTCCGACTCAGCGTTCACTAAGGAAACGAGCACCGACGACTCCGTGCAGCTCTCAACGTCGGGTTTACCGCGACTGCAGTGCGCAGATACCAGCCAATATTTGAAAAAATGGCGGAAACGGTGTGTGATTTTGAGATTTGAGGGTTCTCGTTCCAACATATGTCCCGAGATTTTGGAACAGTTGGATAATTCTCCTGCAGTGTCCACAGACATTTTTCCGCACCTCACCAACGCAACACTGGGCGCAATCAGCGAGGGTATGACACGCCATGTTGGACCGATAGTAAACAATGATATTCCTTCAAAGCACTTTTCGGAACTTCCATCGAGGATTTGGGCGAAGAGTTCGTGGAAACCAGCTTCCAAACCATGTAAGATGTCAATGTGGCCCAAGACTGAAGTTCAGCTGAGGTGCCTCCAGCGAGCTCTCGGCCTCTCGATTCAAGACCAAAGCCCTCGTCGATGCGCTGGGCGACTGGCTCCCTATTGGGTTTTGGCGGGCGGCAACATATCTCCCCACCGCTACCTTTAGGACCATCCGGAGGGGATCTTACCTTGCCAATCAAATTGGACGCCAAATCGTTCGCGATAGGCTGGATGCTGCGAGGCAAGGACTGGAAATGAACGATGATCTTTTCAGCCTTATGTGTGAATACCAAATTTCAATGGACTGGACTTCACTAACCCCAGCTTGCAGTGAATCCAGATGTGGCTGACAAAATTAGCGGGGACGATATTATCGCACAAATGCGGCTTATCTTTCTGGCAGGGCAGGACACCACGGTATGAGCATGCGACTGATCCATCCGTTCTTAACATGGCTTGTCCTCTGTCCAGGCAACCACTGTTGCATTTGGCCTGCTGGAACTCGCTAGGAACCCAGCCTTTCAGGAGAAGCTGCGCGCAGAGATCCAAGACGCACTGGGAACAAGTGCTGTCGCATACGACGGCATGCCTCTGCTGAATGCCTTTATCAAGGTGAAGTGGCATGAGGCGCAAATTTTAAATGATAAATCATCCACTACAGGAAACGATCAGACTCTACCCAGCTCTGCCAATATCAGACCGGATTGCAGTGCAAGACACGACGATCCCGCTGACTGACCAAATAATCACTTCAACAGGAGAGCGGATGAGCCATATCCCTGTCTTGAAGGGTCAGCATATAACGCTCTGCATCGCGGCATACCAAAGGTTTGGCGCTACCACGTTGGCGTTGCTCACATAATTGATTGTTACCATCTCAGAGTTGAATCGCGCTGGGGCCCGGACTCGCATGAATTTAACCCTTTCCGCTGGCTCAACGGTGCGGAGTTTCGAACAGAAGCCGTTGGACCATACGCAAATCTGTTCGTCAAATCTGGTCTTGTATTTACTCACTATAATCTCCGCAGATTGAGCTTCTTTGGTGGTCCTCACACATGCCTAGGGTAAACGAAAATCTATTTCAGGAGGAGAACACACTGACGATAGACGTACAGCTGGCGTTTTGCGTGAGTGTTGCCAAGTCTCTCCATACGCAGATTTTCCATATCCGCGGCTCGACAGGGTACTGCAGATGCAGGTTATCATTTTCCAACTGGTTGCAAAATTTTCGTTTGCACAGGTGGAGGGCGAGCTGGTTCAGCCGCGGTTCTTGAGTAATCTTCTCCCAATTACCTCGAGCGGAGAGAAAGCTGTTCCGCTTTCTGTTACCCCGAATTCGATGTACCTGATGTTTCGTCATGCACTTCACATTGCCACAACTGTGTTGTAATTCCGAACATTTGATGTTTCGAACTACGGTGGGGTGATTATCTTGAAGCTTTGTTATTTTTTCACAGGGTTTGGACATCCTGGGGTTCTATCCCACATGGTATATTTTTGATTCGTGCAACAAACAATCCGGCTGACCTGTGAAGTTGAATTGGCGCCTATTTATCGCATGGGCGGCTAATCCGCCGTTTCGGCTGCCGGCACCGCCTCAATTGAACGGTTCGGGAGTTAACCGCTTTTACAGCCTGTACCTGGCCTGTACATTGTGAGGCCTTACCTCGGTTCAGAGACAGCCACAGGCGATGCGATGGCAGGTTGTTGGCTAACTACTAATGGCGATCTCCGAAAGGCGAAATGAAGATCGAAGCTATGACGAGAAGAGGTGCATCTCTACAGCAAAATAATTACAACAGGACAGTGATACGCACAAGTGATACAGTCCATGGCAACTAAGGGATACAGAGAGGTTTCGGACGGCATCAAACCCCAGAAATGACGGAAAAAAGACATATAATGCCCAGCAAATGCCCAGACACACTCAACCTGGATACGCATAGCGCTCGGGTATCTCAAGTTTGAGCTGCCAGCAATGGTCTTCTTCGCCTAGTTGCGGAGTCAAGCCTGCGAACATGGTGTTTCCCAGTAAGCGATCCACTATCCGTCCGCCGCCCTGGCTCTCTGCCGCAACGGTCGCCGCCCGGGCTTCCGTGGAGCGGTGGGCAGAGTAGCCGTTCACAGTCGCAATTCTACGACGTATGTATGGCTCTGCCTCCGGAGGGGCCCAGCCGTCATACTGACGCAGCTCCGTTTGAATTGCCGTAAGTACATCGCCTACGGTGACTGCGTCTTGCGCACCGTCTCTCGTGCTGTGCCGGATCTGCACCTGCGTTTTATACATTCCCGCGGCGATGCGCACACATACTGTGGTGCGCGGCGGGGTACAGGCTGGTGTAGCGAGGAGAGTGCGGGTAAGCTGGGGGTTGCATCGGAAAGCCTCGGAAGGGAAAGAGAGATCGAGCTGTAGCGCATTCGCAGGGGTTAACGAGGGGTGCATCTCGAGCGTCACGGGAAGAGGGAGGTCTCGGGTTAGTTGTGGAGGCGGTGGGGGTGTGGGTGTGGGCACGGGTGTAGGCACCAGTACAGGGCTGGTCTCTGGGCTTGGGAGTGGCGATGTCCACGACTCAGGCGAGTCACGCGCCGCATACTCTTCAACGCTGAGCTTCCAGTGGACCTCCTTGAGCGACATTGTGAGGGGGACGGCCGAAAAAGAACCGTAATCAGCGACCGGTATATATACCAGCGTTGGAAAAAGGAAACTGCTGGGAAAGGAAATTGACTCTGACACAGTTGCAAACGCTATGATCAAGTTGCACTTGGTTCACTGGATTTATCCCCGACAGGCTTCCTGGGGACTGATGGCGTACCAAAACTCCATTTCGCCTGGTGCTTGACGGCATAGCTGTAACAGAAACGACTAGCGACGACGGGCACAAAACTGCGGTTCCGTACAGCATTGATAGGGGTTGACGGATGGGGCTGCATCCCAATGGAGGTGCCGAGATGCGGTGTCTCAGAGAAGATAAAAACGCCGCCGGCTACGTTTCGCTCGTGTACGGAAACCTGTACAGGAGACAGCAGTTAGGGAACTTACAGACAACTCTGCGTACATCCAGAGCTAATGTCGGGTATAACAAGCTGTTAATCAATCTAAGACATATTTGCCCATTTCTGAGACTGACAGTGAATCATATCGAAGCATCAAACAAAATGGAAGTTCGGCCTTTATTCACTGGCTATGTCGCAAACTCCATGCGCTGTCGTTAACTGGACCATATGTGTGACTGATTTCAGCCCTGCTTCCGCCAGAAGAAATGCGGGCATCAATGAAATGCGACCGCAACTCCGCTGAACAAAATATGGTGACCTTGTCAAATGGTATGTTCTGACAATTTACGACTCATCTTGACAAACGCCGATTGATGGAGGAGATGGCGGCTCGGAAATGTCTCGTTGTCTGTCATATCAGTAACCATCCCAAACTGGACGTATAATTATATGCGCGGCTTGACGAGGGAGTTTGAAACAAAGTTCCACTTGGATTTGAACATGTCGGCCAAGGGGTCGGACTATTGATCCGAAGATCAAACTTCTGAACATTGGCGCAACCCGTCAGTGATGGGTAATGGACGATGCCTGTCTGGTTCGCAAACAGGATTTATTATGTGCCTATTTGGGGTGGAGTGAGGGGAGAGGACCAAACAGTCGCATTTTTGTCACATGACTTGTATTTATTCCCATTTTGGGAAAACATCTGATGGTGTCTATTTAATCTTCCGGCGCTAAGCTACACAACCCTCTTGTGCGCCGAGCAAACATTGAGCCCTATTTCTGCAAATTCAACAAATCTGCGTCTTATTTTTCTGTTCCTGTTTGTGACCCGCCGCTTGCCGGCCTACGCCTATCATCTTATGGGATGACGCTTGAATAGAATAGAGTCATATGATTGGAATGATAGAACAATGGATATATGACGGTGATACACGGTGCAGTGAAGTGGAAGATAATTCAGCTTCCCAAATTTCAGTCCCTCGGGTTCATGCAGCGGGCGTGGTATCAGTGCGAATGAAAACATTACGGTACTGGCGGTGCCTGTGAATGGGCGGCACTTCAACACCCGGCAGAACCACATTTTGGACTGCCGGCTGTCGTCCCCCGCTGTCAAAGTTATGGGCAATCATACAGCCGTGACCATGGGTTGGGCGCACCAATCCGGGCACCGTACGGTGGCGCGGCGAAAGCCTTGCTTCGGATACGTCTTTAATTCACGTTTCGCATATTCCACCTCATCTTGATCGACTGTACTGGATTAGACGTGTAGATTGAGAGAAAGGCATGGACCCTCACTTTCAGAAAGAGACGTGTGCGCCGCAACTTTGTACCCCAAGATGGGATAGCCGAGCTTGACGGCGACGTCGCAGCTGAAGGGATCACACCCTTTGGCGCTGTGGAATTCCGCCAGTATATCGTAGTCTTTCTGGGACCACGATGTCCCAGTTACCCACGATTCAAAGAAAACATACGGAACACCGATCCTCTCCGCCATTTCGGACGTCAGCCTCGTCCTCCCACGGGGATCAAAAGACCAATAGAGCGCATCGCGAACGTGTGGAAACTCGATTACTGGGTAGTCGCCCACAAATTCCACGGCTGGTTTGAAGACGAAAAGGTAGATCTCCGATGTTGGGACATCCGCCATGAACGTCCCGCGCAGCGTAAAATTATCTTCCGGACACCAGATCGAAACTCTGAATTTGGCACCGGCGGGGATCCCTAGCGCGGTGCCATGGGTGAGCTTGCTAGGCAAGGAACGATCAATCTTACAATAGTCCTTAACCGCTACCATCGTCATCAGTAATGTAAGCAGAGTCTAGAATCATTACGGAGAACTTACCGCCGTGATCACGCCCGATTAAATTAGCTTGGGACAACCAGCACTTCTGCATCTCCCGGCGCTTAGACGTTTGTATTTTTACACGTGTTGTTAAATGGTGCGCCTGCTGCATATTTGGAGGCAAAGTGATTCTACGGGGGGTGAGGTGTTGTTGAAATCCAAGCAAGAGAGAGAATGCTGACCGCGTCCATCCATCCGGCATAACATCTTTCGAGTTGGACGGCGTTCTGAGGCCGTTTTCCCAATACCACCACGGCTGCTGTACGATATCTTGCCTGGTGATGGTGGTCGACAGGCTGCGGAGACTGGGGCAAGCAATGACTTTCGCCACATCTGATGTTGGCCAGATCGTGCCGAGGATTACTTGTCCACTGCGCAAGGTAACTTCTGCCATCTCGTAGCCAGACCTGGAACAAAGCAAAACGTGGATGTCGTCCAGTTGCAGTTGCGAGATGATCTTCTGACCGAGGTCAGCGTCACGGTAGCCGAGCGAGGTCGCCCGTGACAGTGGATCGCGAACGAGGCTCTTCACATCAAGGTGTCTGATGTCTGAGAACGAGTCGCCGATCTCGATACAGAGGCGACCAGTCGCCGCACGTATCCATGAAGTATACTTTGGGGCTCCGGGCGACAAGAGCCACGTGCCCGTCGTATCCTCCCAGTATTCCAACGCGGCCTATGAAGCATGAGATTAAATGAGATCTGGGAAGGAGGAACCGTACGTATAGGTCCCGTTTCTGACAAATCAGAGGCGTTCATTGAATCAAGGAGAAATAGCGTCTTACGATTCCGTATTCAACATACGTGGAAGCCAGCGAAGAATTCGCGTGTAATTCCCGAATATCACGGAGAGGAATCAAAGCTATTTCAATGATGATGAGTATAATTACAATGGGTTAAAGTGAGCACCCGCCGACTTACCGTCCGTATAGATGAGCGCGTAATTGGCTGGCGATACTGTGACACCGTACAGCTGAACAAGAGAAGGATGGCTTTGGATGGATCAGTTGTATTTCAACCAATCGAGGCACAGACCGACCGAAATGTTTCATGCTTTTCCACCTCGATCCTCCACTAGAGCATTACGCTTCGGTCAATGCTCCGAGTAAACTTTTGACCAGAAGTACCTTATCGATATTCGTGTCTTTATACATCACCGCAGTCAGAGTTTCTGTTCTCCCGGACACGGATGCCTCGAAGCGACGACGCTCCCCAACGACTACTTTGTTCCGGCGGATTATGGCCCCAGTTTTGCGCCGACGGACCTCGTGATATTCAACGATTTCTTCCTTGCCGATTTCAGAGATGAGTTTCAGATCGCCGAGCCTCACGCGGTGGAAGTTTGCGAGAAAGCTTGGGTTTGTGAGAGCGCGACGCGTCCTAGAAGACCGCGACTCCGGGTGGCCGATGAAGACACCACCGATGATCTGAAAGTTGCTGCATTTGTGAAACATGGTGTTGGGTTGTCGGGCGCATTTAAGAGCGATCTCGTATGGCGCAAGGAATGTGAGAGCACGAAATCCGCGCTGTGAATGTGTGATCTCTGGCGGCGATTTAAAGCAATGGGATTTACGGCAGCCTGGAGTCATGAGAACACCCCTCAGGCGCCACGCTGTTGAATTTTTGGTTTAGTTCCGCTTTGTCCCGTCGGAATGATGAAGTTAACTGCGGGCTGAGATGACCGACACGCCACAGCAAATACTGTCGTTGATTAGAAAAAGACTCGTCATATGTATTCCAGGACGAACCATGAACTTTATTGTGCTCGTCCTAGATAAATGCCTCTACGTTGATACGTCCGATTGCCGATAACAGCGAATCACAATGAGGGGCGGGAAGAGGATCGCGGACTCGCAGACATCCCCAGGGTCCCTGCGGGTTTGATAGATGACAATAATCTGCGTGGTCTGTGGAGCTACATTTGAGCGTATCAGTTCACACAGCGACACAAATACGGCTGAAAATAGTTAGATTCTACGTACCGCCTGATATATCTTGGTCGTGTGCCACGAATTGGGGGGTCCTGAAGTGCACTCAGTGACGAGGTTCAAAGACGTGGAAGGGGTAATTTACCAACAATTGAGTCGGTTCAAGGTGTGCCCGTGATCTGACAATGACAACCAGGAGGATGAGCCGAAATACGAGCTGCATACTAGAATAGATCAGGCATACGACACTACGTCTTTACAGCATCTCCTAGCCAGATCGAGAGCTGTTGCCCACAAACAAATGAATTGCCCAACGACCACCGGCCGGCGCTAGGGATAATTTGAGATGCGTACGGCACCAGGAGAGTCTGATGAGCGACATCGGATTTTATCACACCCCCGAATTGAACTCTTAAAGTAAGTGGCCAAGCCAGCTGCCGCGAGACAGGTCAAACCCAAATAAAGCCGCCAGTTGCCGCCCTACCGTCTTCCTACCGCACAGTCGAGTACTGAACGCCGAACCGTGACGGGGCAATGAAAGAGCTTTCCCCGTCACGTGGAGCCGCAACCCGACCCCGAAGCTCCGAGGTATTTCCTATTGGTTCGGCATTTATTGGCTAGGCCTTCGTTCCCACAGTTAAAAAAGTATCTTTCCCTTCTTTCACTCACTTTCACCTAAGTTACATCTCCTAGATCCCTGGGACTTCCCTTACTAAACGGTTCCGACTTTACCCCGATGCTGTGGAATCTGCTCTTTGCAAACGGGACCTCTTGCCAACATACCACGGGCATTCCACACCTCGCCAACACCAGCCAACACCTCGCAATTCGCAATGTCAAACTAGGATTAGCTTGTCAGACAAAGCGGAGCTCCGTAAGTAGGTCCCGGGAAGGCTCACTCGGCTCGTATCGGGTCCCTTATCCGCCTTCCAATCAGCGTGCTGCCTGTAGATGAGCGGGCACCTGGGCCCAATACACCATCTTCCCAGACAGTTCCACCCGCGGCACAGCCCGCAATCCCTCCACACACGTCATCAGCTGCGCGAACTGTGCGCGCTCATCCTCCGAGTCCTCATTCGATGTCACGCGAACGTGCCGGAGCTCGGCGTGCGCGTCCTTCCTATTCTGCCCTGCAAGGAGGTACAGAATGTAATCCGGCGTTCCCATCAAACTGGCGAGGCGCGGAAGAATGGTGGTCGCGATAGGAGGGCGGAGGGCCCCGATGGTGATGTGGAAGGAGAGGTCGAGCGTGTCGATAAGCGGGTGGCGCGCGAGGAAGGCCGTGAGGTCAGGGACGGGGATGGCGCAATAGGGACCGATGGTCAAGCTCGCCAGAGCGGGGAGAGTGAGGCGGGGCAAGGTAAGCGCCCAGTCGTAGAGCGAGAGGTCGAGGTAGTCGAGGGAGGGCGTCGTGAGAGGCGCTGTGTTCAGAGTGTGCAGCGTCCATTTGAAGAATGTGGCGTGGAAGAGGACGGGAGCGCAGATGTGCAGGGAGTGGCATGCGGGATTTGAGGTGAGGGGGAGGGTTGTGTGAGCTGGACGCTCGCTGGATTAGATAGCTGGTCGTTCTCGTTCCATGGGATTAAGCGTTCTGGGCAGCTCGACGGCTTTGGATGGAAGCGGGATGTGATCGGCATTACTGGGTGTGGACCACAGGGATGACACGAGTTTCCATAGGATTGCCAGGGTAGAAAAACTCGGCATAGCAGCTCGCGATGCTGGAGCAGCAGTTCGCGCTACTGGATTAGGAATGTTGGGAATGCAATGCAGAAATGGCCGGGGATCGGCAGGATATGGTTGTGCGGGTGACCCGTAGACAGTAATGATACAGTCCGCCCGCCGTGTAGCGCTGTTGAGGACCACGGCTAAGCTCTGCAGCCAGTCCAATAGTTCTTCGGTCGAATTTACCAATATATAGGGATTGAGTCGAAGATGAGCCAGTTGTGGAAGACGAATAGCGAGGGAATTGAGATAGCTAGCTGCAAGGACAGCGTCCGAGAGGCCGAGCCGAACGTCTCCATCCTGGCTTCTCCGCCACGTCCGTGTCAAAGACCAATCAAGGTCACCTATTGACTTAACAAAAGTCCCGACCCCTATGGCTGAGAGGATTTTGAAAGTCTTGCGAGTAACAGAAAGAGCAGGAAGCACGCCGGAAAATGGCTTCGAAAGCTCGAGATCGAAATGGGCGAATATTCCTGGTAAGAGGAGAAAATTTAAGCGGTGGCAGGTCTCGGCGAGGTGCACAAGGCTGTTCTCGTCAAGGTCCTCCGGGACGATGAGGAGGATTTCGTTGGGTAGATCTAGGAGGCAAGTCGAGGGTGGGCTGCTCGACATGATCGTCGTACAAGGAAAGAAAGTCAAGTCACGAGAGGCAACAGCCACGCACAGCAGGACCGGTGTTTATTGGTTTGGGACTCATATCTGATTTTGGGCTCGAATTAATTTTTGTCCGAACTTTTGGCCTACCTAGATCCCGAAAATTTGTCCGAATTCTGCGTCTGAGTTGGACCCGGACCAAAGTGTGTCCGAACTTTGCAAAAGTTCCGAAACGGTGCCTGGGGACAGAAAAAAAATCGAAAAAATCTGACCGACCTCTATCCCACTACGGCCGTCATCCTGTTTCCATCGAACCGTATTTAGGCTCACTGCTGCCTTGCACACCGGCCATTTCTGCGCAATTCGCCGAAATCTAATTACATTTGGCAAGTGTGTTGTGATTGTGCAACATTGTGCAGAACAAAGCAAGGATCCAAACTCTACAAATGAGGAATTTCATTAGTGGCACAAAGATTGTATGTCTTGAATGAAATCTGACCTTCGCCAAAGCGGTGCTTTTGTCCGAACTTTTGATCTAACTTCATCGCTGCCACCGCCAGAATTGTCCGAATTCTAACCCAAGTTTGTGCCCCAAAATCTCAAAATTTGTCCGAACTTTTGATCCGACTTCCAAACCAATAAACACCGGTCCTCGCACAGCTTGGTCTCGACAGACGCTGTAGTCGTTTACGCACAGCTCGCGCTGCCCCAAGTTGGCTGTTCGATCACCCGTTTGGCCGACGGCGAAATTTCAAGACTTTCTCAACCTCAAAATGCTCGCAGTTTTGCATGAATTCCCCTACAAAATCCCCATCCAATGGATGTACTCGTGTTCACAGGTTTCCTGATTAACGCACCTTATCGCAGTCAAGGTACTTGCATTCTTCTGCGAAACTCTCTCGACACCGTCAGTTTGGAATGAGTCTGAAACTCCTCAGAGAAAGAAACAGTGTAATTGGTACGCCACATGCCGGAACGCCTCGATCCCGAATGACCCCGGAACACTGCCGCCGCATTTTCCGGGTTTTTCCCACTTTGAGCCTCTGTTGTCAAATTCGAGTAATGCGAAGGGGAAGAGCCTTCTCTCCCTTCGCCACCATTGGCAGAAGACTGTGTAACAACCTCGGCCGAATCAACTCGCCTTCCACCTGCGCAAACGAAAATTCGGCGACTAGGTGGCAGAGGATGACTTGCATCTCCAGTAAGTATCCTGTCCGTAAATAACCATCCGCCTACGAGTAAGATAGTTGGCAATACTTACGCGAAACGCCATCTGTGTCCTCACTGTTAGCGCGTTATTCGATGAGAACAAATTCACTTTATCCGAGACATGTGCGAGAACCACCGAGGAAGCTCAATCTGCGGGTTCAGCAATGAGAGTCAGCGAAGAGACCAAATTCTGGCGCACAGATTCGCGTATGGACCAACGGACTCTCTTCGCGACATCGTCTCATCAATCCAACGAGAGGGATTGAACTTGTGTGTGTCCACGCCCCAGCGCGATTCGAGTCTCACCTTTAACTTCGTGATTGCAGAAACAACGAATGGCCTCACCTTTGGTATGCCGCGATGCCCAGCGTCACATGTTGACCTTTCGCGACGTGTATATAGCGCATATCCCCTGTGGAAGAGGTAATCGGGTCCGCGAGCGGGATAGTCGTATCCTGCAGAGCGACACGTTCCACAAGGGGCATAGCCGGATAAAACCTGATCGTTTCCTGCAATTAAGTGTTCATCTTTGAGCAAATATTTGCCTGACGCCACGATAATCCACCTTGATAAACGCATTCAACAGAGGCATATTGTCATATACAACGGCCCTAGCACTTGCATACACTGCGGAGGTGATCTCGGCGCGCAGGCTATCCTGTAAGTCGGGGTGCTTGGCGAGTTCCAGCAGGCCGAATGAAATGGCGTTCGCCTGGGAATATGCGGGGCAGGATTAAACAGGGACACATATGGATCGCATGTGTGAGCATACCGTTGTCTCCTGCCCCGCAATCAAAATGAACCCGATCTGCGCCACGAGATCGTCTCCGCTCAGTTTTTCAGGCGTATCTGGATCCACTGCGGGGCCGTGTGTGGTTAGTTGAAGTTTTTTCAGTTGAAAATACGAACCCACCAAGACGACTGAACAGGTCATCGTTCATCTCCAGGCCCTTGCTCGCAGCATCCAGCTTCTCACCCACAATTCGGCGTCCCAGATGGTCGGTAAGGTATCTTCCCTCGCGCATGGCCTTTAAGGCCGTAGTGGGGAGATACATCATCGCACGCCAAAGCCACAGAGGAAACCGCACGCTCAACGCGTCGAGGAGAATTTGGGTCGTGGATTGGGTTGCTGTGAGCTCACTGTAAAAAGGTTTCAGCTTGTTTATCCAAGCGGGGGCTCACGTGCACAATTTGGGTATTATTTGCTACGAAGTCTTCGCCTGGATCCCGGATGCAATGTCCGAGAATTGCTCGAGGTATGTCAGTGGTTCCGGTCAGTCCGGAAATGTCCGACGCCACACCTTGGCTGGTTGCGTCGAGAGTTGCGGAAATGAGGAGCGGGTAGATTTTTGTTCGCGCACAACTCTCCAACTTTTTCGAGATCTAGAGACATAGTAGGTTGGAATGAAAAACGCTGGATTGTCAAGTGTACACACCGACTCTGCCACCTTCTGAAACACCCGCTCATATTCCCGCACAGCAGTAGCGGTGAACCCAGCGTTCAGGGCAGTACGGATTCGCCGGTGTTCAGCTCCTGCATACATAACCCCAAGTTCAATATTGGTGATGTGGACGGGCCACAGAAACGTACCCTGGGCGCCGATAACACTCCGCTCTCGGTACAATAGATTTAAGATGACGTATAGCATCCCTACTCGGCCAAACGCCGAGCTGCCTAATATATACTGCAGCGCCAGAGGATCGGCGACAACGAGTCGGTCTTGCTGTGGCAGCAAATATTAGACATAGCGCGGATTCGCGGGGAGAGATTTACCCCGAAACAACTTTTCACTCGGTACACCGACCCGAAATGCTTCAGCCACTGAAATTCGTAGTCCCCATACTGGCCAGGGAGCATCAATTGCAACATGTGTCCTGGGGAACGGTGAGTCTGACCCGGGGTGGGTAAAGCATGAATCTAACCAAAAAGCCATGGTGATGGTGGTCCTGAGATCTGTTGAACGGTGTTCTGCTCTCGCAACACGAAACGCATTGTGAGAATGGATACGAGGATGGCGAAAGTAATCGCGTAGACGGTGAAGTCCATGTTGATTCCCAAGGCATTCATCCCGGGTAGTGGAATTAAGGAGGGTGGGGATCACGTAGCGACGTCTGTGAATGGTCTCTATTTATGTTGCGAAGACTAGAGTGCCATGAGTTTGGACTCTTCTATCACCGTTTTCCGCCACAGAAAAAGGTCCCGTGCTGAGCTACAGAGCGTACATCGAGATAGAGCCATACTGAGAGGGAGGTAATTTCACTCACGGACTGTGTGTGCGACGACAGCAGACATATGGCCGCGAGTAGTTGAAACGGCAGGCCGTGCCCTCATGCGACCCATCACATGCTCTTGAGATTGTCACCATTTAAAAATGTCTGCCATGTAGCATGGCAGTTGCATCGGGATAAGTACGCGGAATCCCATCCCTACCCGTAAGAGACAATTCAAAGACGGAGTGCTAATCAGATCTAAGTTTTCTCTTTGCTACCATTGCTCCAGCAGGAACTTTCGTCTCAGCTATTGCCGCGAGACTTCAACGTGAAAGTTGCGGATCCCCGAGCAATAAAACCATCGGAATGATCCGAGAAAGATAAAATTCCAAAAGAGGACACGATTCCGGGTCGGGCAAAGGGTCGTGCATAAAGCGAAAGCTGGAACAACGAGCAAGCAACACCACCAAAACGCCATTATCGCAGTGTCGTAGATGACTCTGAGATCAGAGGATATGCGATGACTGAGCAAGAATGAGAACCGGCATCTCGGATGCAAGGTAGGGCTGGCGAGCGTCAACTGAGGTGTTGGGATGAAGCAAGGAGGAAGAAAATCGGCATCATCGATGGTCCCGGTGAAAGCCGCGCACAGCCATACCGGGTGTTGCCGGCGGCCAGCATTGAAAACCCAAAGTACGAAAATTGACGTCTTTGCTTTCCCAAGAGGAACGTTAAGTCAACACTGCATTTCAGGGTGAGTGATGCCAAGTTTTTTCCGGGTCCGTCAAACTCTGCCGCAGGACCATGGCAAAGCTCGGCAGACTTTGCAGTTGCAAGGCATCTGCGCCCAGCTAGCGACCGGCCAGTCGGCATTTACCCGCATTGGCTGCCGGCTCCTACTGACAAGCCAGTAAAATCCCCGTCCTCCCACAGGGATCAAAATACTAGGGCTCCAACCCGTGCCCGTCGTCGACGGGTGGACGGACGGGAACGGCGGGTCGGCACCCGTCCGTTTGGAACTTGGAGCCTTTCTCTGCCGGGACGGGTCCACCTGGTTGACGGGTACCCGTACCCGTCCCGTTCGACGGGTTCGACGGGTTCGACGGGTTCTTCTCGGCATCTTCCGGTGTTCCTGTGCTGAGCAATTTATCCTGCCTACTGCCATCACTTTATCAACTGATCCCGGTGTCACAAGCATAAAAGGATCTGTGTTGGCGGCATAGTGGTTAATTTCCGCTCTCCCTGCACATAGTTGCAGGGACTGAGCATAGCCAAGAAAAAAAAAAGAGAAAATTTCGTGAGTTCACTACTCGTTAATTTCCGCCCTCCCTGCATGCACTGTTACGCGGCTGTGTGGCGACGCAAGGTACCCGTGTTGAGGGCCTGGATGCCGCCAGCCTGAGGGAGTATTTTGTCCGACTTTGAAGGAATATCATTGACTATCCTTTGTAATCTTTCTCAGGCTCCCTACTACGGCTTCGACTCCACTCCGCTGAGTTTCAGCGGACTGAGCCAGGATCACCACAGAAGCTCGACTTCACGAGCCGCTACACTCAACGTGCTAACAGCACTGTGGACGAACTTACCGAGTATTTTCGTCTCACTTCTGTCCCAGAGAACTGGGAGATTGACCCGTTGGAGTGGTGGTACAGCCGGCGTAAACAATTTCCTCGTCTCTATTTGTTGGTTCAGAATATCTTGTGCATTCCGGGTACGTTCAAACGAACATTCCATCTCATTTAAATTCAAATATGTCTTCCAGGATCTGCCGTTGCAGTTGAGCGCGTGTTCTCCGGAGGACGAGATACTATCAGCCTTCGTCGCGCAAGTTTACACGCCGATACAATTCGAACCTTGATGTTTGTGAAGGCGAGATTACGGGTCGCTCGTGCGAAGCTCAACAAGGACAGGGTAATCTGTATTGATTAGTAGCAACGACGCAGTATTTTGTACCCGCTGTTCTTTCGTCCAAGATCTTACTTGTAATTACATAAGTCTTGGTCCTGTGAAAGTCTGAGCACCGGTCGAAACAGCCGTTACGGCCGGGACGGGTTGGACCCGTCCGTTTTGGTCTCTCACGCATGGTAGAAACGGACGGATCAACCCGTCCCGTGGTGCCCAACGGCCGTCGTTTGCGACGGCCGTCCCGTTTGACGGACGGGTTGGAGCCCTACAAAATACCAATAGAGCGCATATCGAACGTGTGGAAACTCGATCACTGGGTAGCCACCCACAAGTTCCACAGCTGGTTTGAAGACGAAGGGGTAGATCTCCGATGTTGGGGCATCCGCCATGAACGTCCGGCGTAGCGTAAAATCATCTTCCAGACACCAGATCGAAACTCTGACTTTGACGCCCCCGGGGATCCCCGTGCGATTCCATGAGTGAGCTTGCTGGCTGAGGAATGATCAAACTTACAACAGTTCTTAACCGCTACCATCTTATCAGCAATTCAAACCCATTATCCGGATTACGGAGAGAACTTACTGCCGTGATCACGCTCCATGTTGTTAGCTTGAGATAGCCAGCATTTCTGCATCTCCCGGACACAGTGGAAGCTCTGAGTAAGATCCGGGCTCGTGAATGCGCAACGCGTTCCATAGGGCGGGGCCATTGGATGGCTGGTGAAGACACCACCGAGGATCTGAAAGTTGCTGCAGTTCTGGAAAATGGTGTTGAGTTGGAGCGCACCCAAGTATAGCGAAAGGAGAGGGGAACACGAAAGCCGCGTGAGGGTTGGGGATCCCTGGCCGCGTTTTAGACCAATCAGATTGGGGTATCATTTGTGGTGTAGTTCCACATTCCCCGTCGGAGTGAGGTTTTCTGCGGGCTGCGATGCCACAGTGCTGTCAATTTTATTAAAAAGATACCGGCTAATAATATGTGTTCTTGGACGAACCATGAACTTTTTTGTGACCGTGTCGGGCGAATTCCCCTCCGTGGGAGACAATGAGTGGCCTGCCAACCCACGGACTTCACCAGGACCCTTGCGCGCTGATGGGCAACAATAATCTACGCAGTCTGTGGAGTTGTGTTATAGCATAACGATCTGGAAATAGCTAGATCTTATCGTAACTACGTGCTGCCCGAAATAGCTTGGTCTTGTGCAATTATGTAACTGGGATCAGTTCGACGACGAGGACGTGAAAGGAGCACTAACAATGAAGTTAACCGAAGGTGCGCCATGAGCTAACTGTCAGTAACATGCCAGCCGAAAATGAGACGGATCTTACATTATTGAAATAGAACTGAGCCGATCCTATCTTTACAGCATATCAGTACCAGCAGATTGAGGCTGTGAGCGACTTGTAAATTTTATTCAGTCATCGCTGCCGGACAATTTATTGAATTTCAATAAATTGGCCGACGGCGATGACCACTGAACGCCAGGAGAGGCCACAGAAGCAAGGAAAGCGATAGCGTTTTTAGCATATCTCCGATGCTGTGAGAATTATAAATCGGGATTTGGTTCGCGAATTTCGGCCTACTCTCGACGCTGGTGTGCCAACGATTCGTCATGACCAAGGAATGTGCAAAGATTGACAACATTTAGTTTCTGGGGCGGCTGTTGCAAGGTCGTTAACGAGGAAACAAGCGATGAATGCATTCGAAAACGAAACATACGGGACGGACATTCTGCACTTCACAAAGTGACTGATTCGCAATTTCAAACTGAGGTTAAGCTTGTCAGATAAAGTACAAACGCACACTCACTCACACAACTCGTGATATCTTCCAATCAGGGATATGCCAGATCAGCCGGTATCTGTGCCCAATACAGCCCGTGATCCCTGCAGGCAAGTCGTAAGCCGCGCGAACTGCGCGCGTTCATAATCCGAGGAGTCCGCACTCGACGTCACGCGAACACGGTAGAGATCTGGGTGCGCGCCCTGCAAGATGGTACAGAATGTAACGCCAGGCGCGCAAGCAGCAGCACCTCGCAATGGTGAAGCAGGGCCAGAGATCTCGTGATAAAATGTAGAAATGGACGGCAATCAGCAGGCTCTTGTCTGTGCACAGTGCTGAAACGCTGCAATAGTATCGAGTTGACTGAAGATCCAATGGCGATGCCGGAGAGTTTAAGAGTGTTTAGATCGATATTCAGGGATGGAAGGATACCAGAAAAGGCTGGCGGGAGATCCAGACCAAATTCAAGCGGTTGCAGTCGCCGCGCGCTGCAAAAGACAGTTTTCGTCAAGGCCCTCCAGGATGATGAGAAGGAGCTCGTTGGCAACTGGAGGATATAAGTCGACGGTGGGCTGCTCGACAAGATGGTGGTATAGAAACCGAGCTCATCGGACCCGATGCAGCCGAACACTTACGTATAACAGCCTTGGCCGGAACACTTCGCTTCGCCCTGGGCAAACGAAAAAAGACCAGGTGAGGCATGGTAGTGTTTCAGGGCAAGGCGGTTTGAATGCAGGCACACCGCCACTAGGGCCGTGGCGACGTCTGGGTTCAACGCCATTGACCCATTTGGGAGATTGAGAGGAACGAACGGCGTAGGTATCTGGGGGACTGCAATACCTCTTGTTTTCTTCCAACACAAAATCCTCGTACGGTTCAAACTCCGCGCAAAAATTGAAACCAGGACGGGCACGGATGGTCGCCGGCACTCCCACACACCTAGCCACGAGCTCCTCGGATATGAGTGGCCGATCATTTTGCCGATCATTTTGCCCAAAGTCGGCGATCAATTCTTCAGATTGTCTTTGGGGCGTGACTTTTTTTTTTTTTGGCTGTCCCCAAGCGGACGGACGGCTATAAAAGCGCCAATAGTTTAAACTGCCTCGTTCCTGCCCCTCCTTCCCACCCCCCGCCCCCCACCCCCAGCAAGATGCGCATGCCAGACGATTTTGACGCCGTTTCCGATGCGGTCGATGAAGGCGAGCCTATTCTGTTGCGCTAAAGAAGATTCTAATCTGAGTGGAGTGCAGTGAACATTCTAAAGGGCAAGGGCTGGGAAGATACCTCAGAATTCGATAAGCAGAAAGACAAGACACAGTTTCGGCAATACGAGGAGGCGTGCGACCGCGTGAAACAATTTTACAAGGAGCAGCACGGTACGGATCTTATTATCTCCCGCCCGAGTCCTCGGCGCCTGACGTCGCATGCCAGAAAAACAGACAATGGAGTTCAACATCAGAATGCGTGTCAATATGCGCAAGAATGTACGCGCTCGAATGGGTAGGCGGGCGGCCATCCAATTTCCCCGACCATGAACATACCTACACAGGCATCTGGGAGGCGATGGAGAAGCTCAACACACTTGTCGACGAATCAGACCCTGACGTCCGTCTGTTTCGCGTATCCTTCACCCATTGTCGCTGACTTGCGCTTGCTTTGCTATGTAGACGGACCTCTCCCAAATCGAACATCTGCTCCAAACGGCCGAGGCCATCCGTAGGGACGGCAAGCCCGACTGGATGCAGGTCACAGGGCTGGTGCACGACCTCGGGAAGCTGCTGCATCTCTTCGGATCCGAGTGCGCTTTTATTTTTCTTTCGTTCTCTGATCTTCGCCCTTATATTCGAACTTGGTATCTGCAGGGGCCAATGGGATGTCGTCGGTGTATGTACCCAGTTCAATCCATACCTTTATACCGATCCTCATCGCGCCCACCCCACAGGACACGTTCGTAGTGGGCTGCGCCTTCTCGGACAAGATCGTCCTACCCGAGACTTTCGCCGGCAACCCGGACATCAACGACGCCGTCTACTCGACCGAGTACGGGGTATATAAACCGCACTGCGGGCTCGACAACGTTATGCTGAGCTGGGGGCACGATGAGGTGCGCGTCTCCGTTTCTCGATTTCTTCCTTTCCCCTCTCCACTTTCTTCTCACATTTTATGATGGTAACCAACTAATTTCTACAATTTCGTATAGTATCTCTACCACATCCTCAAGGAGCAATCTTCCCTCCCCGAAGAAGGGCTAGCAATGATCCGCTACCATAGTTTCTACCCGTGCGTCCCGTCTCCGTCCCACCTTCCTCCTTCCTCCTTCCTCTTTTCCCTCCGTGTTTGAAAACCAAACACCTCCCCCGCGCGCCTCAAAATCTCACTCTTCCTTCTCCTCCGCGTGTTCTCAGCTCGAACACTGACCCCTCCCGCCTCACAGCTGGCACCGCGAAGGTGCATACACCCACCTCACCAACGCCTCGGACGAGAAGGCGCTCGCGGCGGTGCGCGCGTTCAACCCATACGACCTGTACAGCAAAAGCGATGACAAAGTCGATCCGGTTGCGCTGCGGCCGTACTACGAGGGGCTGATCAGAAAGTATTTTAATGAGGTTATTGAGTGGTGAGGTTGGAGATTTCGGTATTAATAATCCAGCATCTATAGTCCCGATAGTTAGAGCATATAATAATTCACGAATCTCCCGGCCTTATTGAGGCTCTTGCTTTGGCCACTGAGATACTGAGACTCCGTCGCAGCACAACCATATTTTTAACAGTCACGATCAAAATCGATGGCGCATCACTGGAGCTGTTCCCATCAGCCGACAATTGATGCGCCTGTATTCTAAGATCCGGCGGAGACATTGTTTCCTCTGAGGTCGAGATGGCAGTGGACAGAAAGGAAGAACAAAAAAAGGTTCGATTTGCAATTCGGAGATGTTACATACTTTTGGGCACTACTTGTCATACAAAGCCTCCATGACACTGGGATACGCGCGCAACAGCGCTTTTTTTTCATCGTTGAGTGCTGGCCATCACCCGGCACGCGTCCCAGCGCCTTCTCCGCGACCTCCGCCCACTGCACCCTCGTTGCCTGCCGCATGTTCCCAATGAATCCATTCGCACTCTGCACGCCTAGCCCGACGTACTCCGGGTCCTCATTCAGATTCTCGCAGTCCACATACACCATCTTCCCCAATTCGAGCATTCCCTTCGCAATCTGCGACCCACCCTCGAGCGGGCCCGTTCCCTGCGCCCCAGCCTCTCTTGCGTCCTCAAATATCGCAACGGAGAAACATGCGCCATGGACGGAAGGGCGTGTGTGCGGTAGTGAATGGCTGCAGCGCGGCCTCGGAGCGGTCCACATGCGCGCACGTGCAAGCTGCACGGCGGTGAGGGCGGGCTCAAGCTTGAGAGTGATAAGGTCAGATGCGATCTGGGTGTTCGGTGCGCGGAGGAGGACATGGTCGACGTGTGGCTCGGAGGGCGTGCCGTAAAGGTAGAACGGCGTGAAGGACGCGGGGTAAAGCGGGTCGTGCCAGCGCGAGTTGAGCGGGCGGTTCTTGACGACGGCGGTGATGGAGATCGTGCCGGACGGGATGCATACACTGTAATCCATTGTTGGTTCTCGCTGTGGGATGAGAAGCAAATTAATAATATAATGCTCACCCTGAGGCATTCAAAATGCTCACCTTGAAGGAGTTGGCTTTGAGAATGTTGTCGATAGTCGTCGGCTCTGCCGTAGACAGCATGAAGACAATGTCAGGGTTGGCCTGCCGCGCCTTCTTGTACTCCGCCTTCATGGAATCCGGAATTTCGACGTGCAGGATGAGCTGCTGACGGACATTCGCTTTGTGGAAACGGGGAACGTAGGTGAGATACACCGTGTCCAGCCCCTGCATGATGAACTCGTGGACCTGAGTTTCCACCGTGTTGCGTTGGACAACGTTCTGAAGGGCGGGAGGTACAACATCGAATTCTATCCTCCAAGGTCATTCCATCTAATGCATACCTTGACCTCCTCTTCGAGGACCTCTTGGAATATGTTAGCAAGCTCGTGCACGAAGTTGCCCGCAGCCTGGCAGAGAGACATAACAACATTGCGCAGGACGAAGAGGTCCTGCAGCGACGCCGTCTCAAGGCCCATGCGACTATAGTCTCGTCAGAAAGCGCCAATAATCTGCCACCCCGCCTATTTCACCCAACGTTGGAACTCCCGGACACATTTTCTGTAATCCGCCTGCCCGAAGATGGTGGAGCTCAAGAATAGCGGAATCTCGTGCGGAATTTCATCTGGGGACATCATCGAAAGGCGATCAAAGATGCGCTTGTTGAGTTCGCCTCCTCAACATCGTCGTTGACCTTCCCGTCGATGCGGAAGTTGCACGCGAACACGTTGATTTTCAGGTCCGAGGCAAGCGTGCAGAGCACTTTGAACGCTTCCTCATCCTGGATGACCTCCTCGTTCGATTTGCTGAGGATTCGCTTGCGGATGATGTCCTTGCCTGCCTCGTTCTGGAGCGGATTGAACGACACGACAATGAAGTCGGTCTGTTCGTCGAACATCGCGGCCCGGTGTGCGCCGAACTAGGCGAGATGAGTTTGGATCGGGTATTGGGTATAAAATAACTGGACACTCACACGACGGCAGGTGAAGGAGACCTGACCAAGGAGCGCACCGTGACCCCGGTCGTGCAGCCCAAGAACGGAATGGTGAAGCCAGCAGGCCACGGCAGGAGCTACCGGCTTGCTGGTGTGGTACTCAGCAACGACCCGAAGACGATGCAACTAATCGTAGAGTCTCACCTTCCCTCGATTCCGTAAATGCCAATGCTGTCACCACCCTTCCCTTGGTGGAGATACGGTGCCGTCCATATGAGCAAGAACCGCATGCGACCGTCCCGGTAGCACAGTCCTCCCGCAGGGTATGGGATGTACCGGCCTTATGAGGGTCGATGGTGATCGAGTCGACGTTCTTGAGCGCCCGGAACTGTTCGACGGTGCTCTTGCGCAGAGTGACGCTGGGAACGTAGTCGCGATCACCAGGCATGCGTCTGGCCAGGGTGCGGATCATGCTTGCGAAGTACCCGCCCCAGGCAGCGTCGGCGTGGACAAGGAACGAGAGGCCCTTGGCTGCAAACTCGGTGCGGAGCTCGAGGATCTTGTCGAGCGGGCCGAACGCGCCTCCCCCCCCCCCCGTGGAGCCGATGACCGCGACGATAGTGTACACGGCCCGCTTTTCGTCGACGCACTGTCTTTTCCCGCTGTCTGGGCGAGGTACGGCGAGAGCGCACTGGCGAGGCATTCAGAGGTAATCCCGTACTGGTCGAGGAGCTTGTCCGGAATGTCCAAGATGATGGCGAACATCAGGTTCAGCAGCTGCCATGGTGTCAAGGTGCTGAAGAGCTTGGACATGTTGGGATCTTCGCAAGTGACGACCTTGAAATCGGAGTCAATAAAGGCAAGAGGTTTTTCGCCCCGGGTCATGGTGGCGTGCAACGAGAGCGGGTAGAATTTGAGGTTCGGGGCTAATAAACCGGTTAGGGATGCTAGGAAGATGTACTCAAAATTTTACCGGCTCTACGCGGGTCAACCAAGCATCAGTTCACAATCAATATAAATATCGGGATACACCCACCACATGGATTCCATATTTGCGAGCGTGCCATCGCCTGCAATGTGGCCCCAAAGCTCGGCGCGCGGATTAAACCCAAGCATGCTGCACAGCTGCAGCCTCACGTCCAGTTCGATTTTGGTAGTAATCGAGCTGGCCTCGAAAGCGACCTGGATCGGAATAAATGAGCAGAAGCACATAAGCTAGTCCATCGCTCAGAGTAACTTACGCTGTTCGAGTTGTACAGAATCGTGGTCAACCAGCCTATTATTGCCGGCATGGACCTGTTGATTCGTGGTTAGTGTTCCGACGCGTCTCTACGAAGTAAGAGGACGATTACATTTCCATGCACATGTGACCCATGTACCATCCGGAGAAGAAAGGCACCGAGTGGTCGCTCAGCAACTGGCTGACAGCCGAGGCATTTTCTTGAAGCCTGTCGATTGTAGCCTTGAATTCGCTCGAAGCCTTGATGGTGGGGGTTATAAAGTCCTAATCCAAGCAGCTGGTTAGAAGGGGGGAGGAGACTAGGTATGCGAGAGCACTTACACCGTCCCCAGGATGGAAGCTTCGCGAGTGAGGGCATGCTGTTTCAGGGCCTCGTCGAAGATGCCTTTGAGTATTTCGACGTTCTCAGCGCGGGGGCCGAGGAAGCAAGCAGAGACGAACTCGTCGAAGCTGGGGGGCAGAGGATTGGGGAGCGCCATGGTTGAAAGTAGGTCTGAGAAACGAGACAGAGGATCCCTCCTTATAAGCTGTCGAAGCAGGACAGAAAGGCGCATGAGCGAACCAGATGTCCAGGGCAAGTGGAGGTAAATGACTACGCCTCCCGACCCTATGAGGGTTATGACGCTGATCATGAAAAAACAGCTCACTTGCGACCGCTGGAGCGGTGGACCCGTCCATTCCATATGACCACAGTTGTGAGCATCCAGGGTTCGCTGGACTTGGATTGGCGGTCAAAGACAGGCAGGAAGGTGGATACCGCACAATTCAGGGTCCTTCGAGAGAGAAAAGGCACGAATTTCCCACGGCGCTGACATCTAGACGGTGGATGGTGGGAACAAGGGAAAGAAACTTGGATATGAGCACAAAGTTTCCGCGGTCAGAGGCCCAAGCTGAATCGGTGATCAGGTAGAGGCAGAGAAGTATAATTCGAACACCAGATCCCCGCGGAGACAGACGCTCAAGGCTGTGGCCTGCAACATGAATGGGAGCCCAGTTCCCGTGGCGGGAGCAGCGGATTTTTGGATTAGCGGTCGAAGAGAGGAATGTTCGAGGCAGAACCTTCCTCCAGGACAAGAAATCTGGCAGCTATGTTTGCTGATCGAATGGGAGAAAGAGTGGCTGCTGGCCTGAGGATTTGACCATTCAACCTTGCCTGCGATGTCGCGTCCAGCAGACATGATGAATCATCGATAAGTTATTTGTTGAAGGATGAGAGGCCTTGTGTTTGATAGAAGTTGATATGGACTTATCAGACCTACGGGAAAGGGAAACTGCCAGACAATACTGGGGTTTTTCGTTCAAATCGACAGTCACGGGTCACGGATCCGTATGTCGAGGTCGAACTTTGGTTGCGGTCACGCCTCACGACGGCCCTTGTCGAACCTGTCACTGGTCACAGCGCGGCTAAAATGGCCTGAAAGACGCAAAAAAAGCGAAAATTTTTGTAGGAAATGTTGAAATTTCAGGGTGTCACGCCAAATTTTGGCCGGTGTCGAAATGTCGAACTTGAAAAAAAAAGGGTCACGCGTCACCCCCCCTGTCGATTTGAATGAAAAACCCCAGTATAGCCAAAACTGTTGACGGCAGAGAAGACACAAAATGCTGTGATGCCGAACTCTTCGGCGCTCGGCATTTTCGCTGAGACACATGGCGCGCAATCTGGGCTGTTCCTGGAGTCCACAGAAAGGTTGCAAGCTTTGGTTGCGGAAAGACCAAAGCTATTGGAGTACCAACGCGCTCGAATGTCCCCGAGGATGCAGTCACAGTCACAGAGCGTCCAATCAGACTCGGATTTCATCGATTTCTGAACAAGGATGCACTGTATAATAAAATAGCCCTGAGAGCCGGGATCCAAATAGGAGGAGAAAATCTGGTCCAAAGGCCAAAGCGCAGTTGTTCAATACTGTACGTGTCAGTTCGCCGCAGAATCCAGGCGTCCTTAGGCGGATTTCGACAACACCGAGATGCCAATGGATACCAGAGACATTCCGTTTTTCTTGAGCGAAAATCCGGCTATGTCAGATGAGTTGGTAAGAGGGAGATGAGAGTGGGAGTCAAGTGCCAGTGTGGCTGTGTGCGGCTATCACCGAATCATGATTTGCACACCCAAAGCGCCCCCCCCCCCCCCCACCGACCACCCGAATCCTTGGATCATCCTCTTCACTTTCTCCACCCCGAAGTTTAGCTGCCCCCCGTCGCCTTTGTTTATATAATGTCCTCAAATCGCCCTCCGCGCTCACCAAGCTTTCACCAAGCTTTCACCATCCTCTGTTTTTGTTGTCCTGGACAACAAGAACAGAGCTAAGCAGGCAGAAAATTTCGCATCCGGATGCGATCCGACTACCAATCTTGCCGAGCGGTCGTTATCATGAGCTTGACTCCTGGGCATCTGCCACCATCTGGCCACTCACACCGGGGATTGCCGAATATTGGGTGATGCGAGGTTGATTTTGATAGTTAATTCGAAATCTCAAGTATCCAGCTGCTGTTCAAGGAAGCTGAAAACCAAAGCCAAACTAATTAAATCGGTGTTGATATCGACGGCGCCGAAATCTAAGCTGAAATCACCCAACTCAGCTTTGATTCCTGGGCAATTTAATGCCAACTCGAAACTTTGACTCTCAAGATCAACGTCGGGTCATGACTCAGATGGACTTATATTTGAAAATCTTGGGCAGGTGAATTGGGTGCCTAGCAATTTGCCTGTGGATAGATGTTCCTGGGCAAGATTGCCAAATATTGGAACATCCGACGTTGATTTCCAGATG
This sequence comes from Mycena olivaceomarginata, assembly GCA_029378375.1. Classification (NCBI taxonomy): domain Eukaryota; kingdom Fungi; phylum Basidiomycota; class Agaricomycetes; order Agaricales; family Mycenaceae; genus Mycena; species Mycena olivaceomarginata. The sequence goes on from JARKIC010000039.1 coordinate 574,659, forward strand.
CTAAGTATCAAATTACATTTCAGGTTAGCTGAAATTTACAGCTGAAACTAGTTGATTCAGCTTTGATTTCATGGAGCTCAAAATCCAAGCTGGAATTTCTTGAATCAGTTGGGACTTCGGTGGAGTTGGAATCCTAAGCTGATACTTCGAGTCTCAAGTCAAGTCTCGAAATCAACGTCGGGGTTTCCAATATTCGGCGATTGCCGGTGTGACTGACCCTGCTCGAGAAATTGACCGACCATCACCATCTTCTACTTGGATTATGTCTTCCGCCCACCGATCCTGCACAAGAAATTGTCTCACCCGACATCCGCCACCTCTGGCCACCGACCCTGCTGAAATGGTCCGACCGCCACTTGGATTGTGTCTTCCGTCCACCGACCCTGCGCGAGAAAATTTCTGACCCGACCCAATCGTGCCCGTACCCTGATTTGAGCTCCGCACAAAGGAACTATAACAGTAGGTCGAGTGATCTTCCCGACAGTAAAATATTATTTATGCTGAAAATTCTGCGGGTATATCCAACGGGTTTGGGGACCCGCGGGTGCGTTGAGGAGCCGCGGGCAACCCGTACGGGTTTTAGACCCGACCCGTACACGGGTACGGTTTTGGCGGGTCCGGGTACGGGTAGGCCCGAAGGTACCCGCGGGTATACCCGTGTCCATCCTTAGTTGTCCGGAATTCAAAAGTCAAATCTGGGGAGAATCGAGATCGCCGCCTCATCCCACTCTTCTGCATCGGTAAACCCAAGAGGTGCTTGATCTCTGGATCAGCTAATATGATGATGCGATCAATGGGTGATGGCCGCGACTTTTGTGTTGACTCTACGGATTCCTTTGAGCATAAATTTCTTTTTGAAGAGTTGGATCGTATTTCAGGAGGCATATAATAGGATTCCGCGACAAAGCACCATGCAGTTGAGCTCCAATTGAATAAAACCCGCGACTCTGAGTTGATGGCAACTGATGGAATTGCCTTTTCTGGGGGGGAGGGTGGTCGTGGGAATTATTGGCTGATCCAGAGATCAAGCACCTCTTGGGTAAACCCCATCTGTTTGCGGTCTTTTGGTGGACGTTTTGGTATAAAATTTTGACTGTTCAACCGCCAGTCTGATTGCCACAAAGTCGAGCCGCTCCCTATCATCCGCGTCAATTTATCTGGGACGATCTTGGTTCTTAGTTTTTCGTTCGTTCAGCATCCTTCGTTCAAGATGCTGGCAGGTGCTCGACAAGGACTCCTTACTGCCGCCTGGATGCCACTCATGGGAGTCTGAAGAATTCCTTGGACATGTGATGTCAACTGGGGCCGAATCGTATCTACGTACGCATTCTATCCCTCAACAGACCCTGAATGCCCAGACACCACGAAATTACTCGACATTCAACTATTCGGAACCTGCATTCCGTGGCCCGTCTGAGCGTGTGGCCATTGGAACGGAGAGGAGTTTTTTCAGCGCGGAAAACGGTAATAGAGCGGGGTGGCACACCGAAGCCTTCCCACCTAAATAGGTCCATTCCCAGGTGCCAGAGTCGTATATCCCCCCTTCTTTCCGTCACCCAAGATGAACGCTTTCCAGGGCAACTTGGAGATTCATATTTATGCGATTGCTGTTGCTGCTCTCATATTTGCTTCGACTGTATATCTGACATCGCGACCACAGCACAGCATCCGACAGATCACAGGGCCATCCTCACCGTCATGGATCTTTGGTGAGGTTTACCTTCGACTGCGCAGGCGCTTCATGCTAAGGATGGCACCCACAGGGCACATGCTGCAATTGATGCTCCCCCGGCAGTACGGCGACCACGAGTTTCGATGGTTGAAGCAGTTTGGGTCGGTATATCGACTCAAAGGCTGCTTTGGGGTGAGTTCCGCTTCCCTCATCTTTGATCTCTGTCTCAAACCGTTGATAGCAAGATCGCCTTCTGGTTGGAGATCCTCTTGCAATGCAGTACATATTGGGTAGCCCACTGTTTAGGAGGGCAGGGGTGCTCTACGTTCTCAGCGAACTAGTATTCGGGAAGCAGAGTGTGATTGGCGCCGACGGTATGTTTCTGTGGTCCGCCGTTTCAACGGAGCTTAGTATTGCTTTAGGAGACGAGCATCGGCGAATTCGAGCCGGTCTGAACGTTGGGTTCACCGCCACTGCTGTGCGTAACTATCAGCCTGTGTTTGAAAAAGTGGCAGAAGCGGTATACATATCTCGCAATTTATATTCCCTCATTATGATGGATGTGTCTCCAGATTTCGGAACAGTGGGGGAGCTCTTCTGGATCAATGACAAACATCTGTCCACTTCTCACTCGCGCAACTCTCGACTCGATCAGCCAAGGTGCAGCGTAGCAGAATTTTTTGGGCTGCCCCGAGCGCTGAGATATTTGCAGTAGTTCTCGGATATCCCGTCCAGGAGCTAGGGAATGAATTTCTGGCGAATAACACCCAAATCGTGTAGGTCATTCGTCTTGTCTACTAGATGGATAAACGGCTTGAGTGCCTCTGTAGTAAACTCACTGCCACTCAATCCGCAACTCAGATTCTCGTCGATGCGCTGAGCTTACGACTTCCGCTGTGGCTTTGGCCTGCGGCGATTTATCTCCCCACCACGGCTTTCAACGTCATGCGCAGGTCAAAACACCTCGCCAACAAGGTCGGACACGAAACTGTTGACGAGAGATTGAACGCCGTGAGACGAGGACTGGAGATGAACAATGATCTCTTCAGTCGTCTTTGTGAACATTCTTTTCTTTCGAGCTCCCGAATATAACTCACTAAGCCCACAGTGGATCCGGATATTTCAGACAAACTGAGCGCAGACGATGTCGTGGCGCAGCTCGGGTTCATATTGCTTGCCGGACAGGAGACAACGGTAGGATGTGATTCATATCTCGCTGGATTATCTTTGCAAACATACTCATAGGCAAACGCTCTTTCATTTGGCCTGCTGGAACTAGCCAAGCACCCGGCTTTCCAAGATAAGCTTCGGGCCGAAATCCACTCCGCACTGGAAGCAAGTGCGGGCACTGTTGCGTATGACAATATGCCTCTTTTGAATGCATTCCTCAAGGTGAAACGTATCACTGTCCACTTGTTCGAGGATTAACCGTCCCACCCTAGGAAACACTCCGGCTCTACCCAGCTGTGTCTTTCGTGGAACGGGTCGCATTGCAGGACGTGACTATTCCCCTGGCCGACCCAATAACCACTTCGACGCTGGAGCAAACGAGCCATTTCACCATTCAGAAGGGCCAGCATATTACCTTGGGAATTGGGTCATACCAAAGGTGGAGGCCATCTTTTTGCGTATGCAACCACATTAAGACGCCCGTACGCCAGACTCGAATCGCGGTGGGGAACGGACTCGCACGAGTTCAACCCGTCTCGGTGGCTCGATGATACAATCTCACGAAGAGAGACTGTTGGTCCATATTCAAATCTGTACGCCAGAACCAACACTTAATCTCGCACCCAATGACTCTCAAATCCGCAGGATGAGCTTCCTGGGTGGTCCCCGCACATGTCTCGGGTACGATAATTTCATTTACTTCGGCGCATATTAACGACGGAGGTGTACAGATGGCGTTTTGCGTGAGCATTGCCCAGTTTGTCTACACAAATCTGCAAATTCTTACATGCTCACGTAGGATATTGGAGATGCAAGTCATCTTCTGTCATCTGGTTTCCAAATTTTCGTTTGCAGAGGTTGAGGGGGAGTCGATTCGGGTGCGATTGTTTACCACCCTTGTTCCAATCGGTCCGAAGGGAGAAAAGGCTCTCCCGCTCCGTGTCGCCCGAATTTGACGACAGAGGAGACTTGCTTGAACGAGATATTTAGAGGTCTGTTATCTTGCTGCAGCTCGAATGCCACTAGTACTCTGTGTAAAGCTTTCAACAGTAAACTCCGACTAACTTCACACCCGATGGTTAGTGTGACTCCAACCTTCACATGCCAACCAAAGTTCACATTACCCTCTTTACAAAATTAGCATGTCCGTCCGGCCGGCTTAAGTCTTTTAAAACTCCGCTCAGGGTTTGATTTCCAGGGCCATGCCGGCAACGTCCGCCTGCATGTTTCATTCAAAGTCCGCTGTGCCGACGTGTCGGCCTCTCGACATTATGCTCCAACTTCAAATATGCGCCAGTGGGGTTGGGTTCTTTGAAGTTCCGCAGTTACTGCTACAATCCACTGATTCAAACGAAGCGGTGCACCGCGCTCTTGTGTATTTATGCCGTTGAGCGGACTCTGCTCGCGGCAAAGCTCAATAATCTGGTTTGTCGCGCGGTGTCAGCGGCAGTGATGACCGAGGTGTTAACCGTCAATGATCAGGCAATGTCCTACCGGGGGCGGGGAGGGAGTTGGGAAGGTACCGAAAAAGGTGGTAATATTGTGCGCAAGCTCCGAAGGCCGGTGAACGCCGACGTTCGGCAGTAGCTTGGGAGGACCTCAGGAATTTCGACATCGCGAAACCACCTTTCGTCCAGCTAAACGTTTGATTGCGCGCATGAATTGACGCTCCGCTTCTGTGAAACTTTTAGCATTATAAAGATTCCGCGCTGTTTCTTCAATTCTCCAAATGATCCCGTCAATACCCACCCCCTGCTTCACAGCGATACGGATGAGGAATGTCGCGGGTAGCCAAAGCCATGAGGAATCGTTTGAAATCCGACTCCTTGGATAACACGCAACTTTGGATTTCAGAAACACATTCCAAAGGGAAATCAATGGTAGCAGGAGGAGGATGACATGGTACAGGGAGCTGGTCTATAGCTGCTGTAGCATGAGGAACGGTCTTGAGTTGGTCGTGAGGAGGGTGCTGTGAGAGTTGTGTCAGATTTCAGAATTGTGTCAGGTTATTGCGGTGGGAGCCGGATCTTAAGTTGCACACGAGGCTAGTCTCAGTTACAGTCAGATTTACGGCAGTCGATAAATCATCAATATGGTAACACAAGGTGCATTTAGCCGGAAAAGTCGCGCGATTAGAGAGGAGGGTGAGGACTCAGGATTCCCTGAGTCCCTGACTCAGCTGAGCGGCGAGTGGGAGAGGATCGGTGACGACATGATGTGGATCGCCAGATTGAGGGCGATGAGGATGGTCAAACAATAGAGAGTGAGCCACTGGTCCCTGGTGGAGACTAACAGAGAACGACGACAGGCAAGACAAAGAGAAAGGCAAGCGATGTTTGTTGATGCGTCCCTGCATCGCCACTCGGGGGTGACTCGGACTATCGGCGCAGAGTTCGGCCGTACCTACGGTTGATGGTGGGAACAAGGGAAAGAAACTTGGATATGAGCACAAATTTTCCGCGACCCGCGGCCCAAGCTGAATCGGTGATCAGGTAGAGAAGTAGAATCCGAACACGAGATCTCCGCGGAGACAGAAGCTCAAGGCGGTGGCCTGGAATTCGAACATGAATCGGAGCCCAGTTCCCGTGGCGCGAGCGGCTGGTTTTTGGATTAGCGGTCGAAGAGAGGAATGTTCGAGACAGAACCTTCCACCAAGACAAGAATCTGGCAGCGCTCTTCGATGCTATGTTTGCTGATTGAATGGGAGAAAGAGTGGCTGCTGGCCTGAGGATTTGACCATTGTACCTTGCCTGCAATGTCGCGTCCAGCAGACATGAAGAATTGTCGATAAGTGATTTGTTGAAGGACGAGAGGCCTTGTGTTTGATAGAGTTTGATACGGACTTATCAGACCTAGAACGACGGGAAGGGAAACTGCCAGACAGAGTATAGCCAAACTGTTGACGCCAGAGAAGACACAAAATGCTGTGATGCCGAACTCTTCGGCGCTCGGCATTTTCACCGAGACACATGGCTCGTACACTGTGTGCAGACGACCCCTTGAACGCAGTGACTTCGGCACAGATGACTCAAACTCATGATTGAAGCAGGAGTAATGGAAGATGCTTGTACGTCAGCGCAGCTGGCAGGTTTTGCCGGATGAGCCGACAGTGACTTGCACCAACCCAAAATTTAGAGGTCCGCGGCCATCTGTTTTCCTTCGATTCTCGCAGGATGGAAATAACATTTACCCAAAGTGTCAACCCGGATGCCCTCGGCAAGTGCATCCGAACGCGAAGTTGGAGAAGCTTTAGACAGAGTGCTCGATTTATTGACTAACGGAATCCACGCTCCAGTTGGAACGTTCGGATTTGGTATCGGAGAAGGGACTCCGCCGGCCTCCGCCGTAATGCAAGATAATAAATGACAACACAATGCTCTTCATGCTCTGTACCACAGCAACATGTCACCTCTGATCCCAGAGCTCTATGGTCCTCTGTGCAGCATACTGCTGTTATCCTGCATTTTGCTCGTCTGCTCGATTCGGAATCGCTCGCGGCTGGCGCTACCTCCTGGACCGAAGAAGCTGCCGCTCGTTGGCAAGCTTTTCGACATGCCCACGTCAGAAGAGTGGAAGACGTACCAGAGATGGAGCACAGAATTTGGTTCGTTTCTACTTTCATGGATGTGCCTAGATACTGCCGGATGCTATCATTTGGTTCAGATTCTGATATCATCCACTTGAACGTCGCTGGAAAATCAATCATTATACTCTCTTCCCTGCAGGCCACGAATGATCTTCTGGTGCAACAGTCCTCTATTTACTCCGACAGGCAAGGACTTCAGATCACAGCCCGGGCGGTGCTTCTCATCTTTAGTCAGGCCACGTTTCCCGATGCTGAATGAGCTTATGGGATGGGACTTTTCCGTGGGTAAGAGATGATATCAGTAATCTAACCTCCAAACTAACTCTGGTCCGCAGGATTCATGAAATACGGTACGCCGGCGGTATTCATTCACTATTAACCATCAAATAACCCGATCTCCAGGGCCGCACTGGTGTGTGAATCTATAGTCGTCCGACTGCCAGAAACGAACCCTCTTTAGGCGTACTAAACGTAAACTATTAAACACGGCCTTCAGCGTCGGAGCCTCACCGCACTTTCAACCGATGGAACTTACGGCTGCTCATGCACTACTTCGACGTTTTTTGACAAACCCAGAATGTGACATAATACAACAATTCCGACAGTGCGCTTTCCTGAGCGTATCGAGACGCTAGCTTATTTCTTATTACGCAGGATGACCGGAGGGTTAATCATGTCCATCGCTTATGGAATCGATGTTCTGCCCATGAATGATCCCTACCTCAAATTGCTTCAAGAATCTATGCACGGCTTGGCGGAAGCTAGGGTGTCTGGAAAATATTTGGTGGCAAGTGTGGGTTGTACTTTCAATTTCTCTCGCTGAAGGGATTTATAGGATGCGATTTCGATTTTGAAATACATTCCTACGTGGTTCCCCGGAGCTGGATTTAAGCGCGCGGCCAAGGAATGGGGAGAAATGACGCGACAATCAGTGAGAGTACCGTTTGCAGAGGCAAAGCGTATAATCGTAAGTGGACAACAGCGGATGTCTCATCTCATCATCGTCTCCAGGCCACGGGTAAATCACAAGCCTCGTATGTCTCGAAGCTTCTTTCAGTGGGAAGGGACGCTTCAGACCCAAATTACTCTGAGGATGCAATTAGAGACACGGCTGGAAGCATCTTCAGTGCCGGCATTCAAACGCCATTGGCCACTCTGAGAACGTTCGCCCTAGCCATGTTGTTACACCCCGAGATTCAGGAGAGGGCGCAGTCGGAGATTGATTCCGTAGTTGGGTGTGATCGTCTGCCCACATTCGATGATAAACCTGCGTTACCTTATATCACCGCGCTGGTGAAGGAGATGCTTCGATGGAATCCTCCCGCCCCACTTGGTCTGTTGCATCGATGCTCTGATCCGCACTAGTTGAACCATCCAACAGGTATTCCACACTTCGTCGCAGTGGAGAATGAATATCGGGGATACCGGATCCCGGCAGGATCTATCGTCCTCGGAAATATATGGTAACCCAATCTTTAGTTTCAAAGGCTCGACAATTGACGTGGATCTATTCATAGGGCCATCCTTCACGATAATGTATGTTCGCCTAAATGACTCAGCTCAGATGCTCAGAATTTGTAGGCTCTCTATCCAACACCACTAGAATTCCGTCCCGAGCATTTCCTTGCGGTAGGCCAGGCGCAGGGAAGTAATCCCGACCCTGCTTCGGTCTTCGGTTATGGAAGAAGGTAAACCATTAAATTAGCTTGCAACAGGCATCATAGTCATACAGGAAAACCCACCAGAGCATGTCCAGGCCAATTCATGGCCATGGACGAACTCTGGATTACTGTCGCCTCCATTCTTGCCGTCTTCAATATCACCAAAGCCATTGGAGACACTGGAAAGGGGATCGAGCCTACTTCCAAATATATTTCTGGTGTATCAAGGTACGCAGACGTCTCCCATGTGTCTCAGCAGACGATCATTCCAGAAACAGCATGCAACTTCCCTTCAAGTCCTGCGTCCAGCCAAGATCCAAGCGGTCCGCGGAATTAGTGGAGGCAACCGCCTTGTAACTGAACTATCCGGCGGTTGTTGGACCAGTGAGGGTCCAAAATTATCTATGTAGTCTGCATCGGAGCCTCCTTTCCAGGCATTGCGATCCCGTCGGCTATTCGTTGGCTACAGCCTAGTAGACATCAGAAAAGACGGACAACGCTGGTGTACCCACCGCGAGGATCGAGCCATATGAATCTGATAACACTGGTTTTCATACTTCCAGCTGGTAAAGAGGCACCAAAAGTCGCAGACTGAAGCCTCCTCAGAATGAGGAAGGCCATACGGCTCAGCGCCGTTATCGCGAACGCGAACACATTAATTCCCTGGCACAGACTCCTCGATGCGCGCCTGAAGCTCGTCGTGCACGGGGAGACAGGAAGACGGGGATAAGGCGCGAGTGAGGGGGGAGGGGTACTATCCTTACTTGTTCGACATCAGTATAACGGTTCTGTAACAGAGACTAGAGGGGTACCGGGTGGCGGCACGCACGAGGTGTTCTTGCGTGTCGCCGCGAGGACATGATGCACGTATGTGGGCTCTGCCTGCGCATGTGTCGTCCGCTTCAGGACGAATTTAATAGAAAGACGCGCAAAGATCAAGATTCCTGAAACGAAGACGCTGAGGCCTCACTCTCCCGGGATTTCCTGGGCGAAAAATCAGTAGTTGTTGAAAGTAAGAGGTTGATCGAAATTTCGCAGATCTTTGCTGCACGGTGGAAATGAGGTTGGATGTTTGACAAAATCGGCCTATGACACAGGCAGACTTTAGAACTGATGACATAATATATCCTTACCTTCAATTGCGTGACTAACCCTAGGCTTCGGATTTATCGGCCGATGTGCCGACTCTCCAATTAATTCATCTTCTGGTCCTTCTCAATTGGTGAAAGGACGCTGCAAGAAAGAATTATATAGAACACCACACAATATCAATACATACTCATACTTCAATGCAGATATGTCGGAACCAGCACTTTACCAGTAAGTAACCCTTCCCCCCTCTCGCCCGCGCGCGCTTACGGTGGGTCGGCGTCCCCGAAAGGCAGCCAGAGCTGCGGCGCGCTCAGAGAGGGAGTACAGCGGGATCTTGATTCCTGCGCACAGCGTAACTGCTGCCGTCTCCGTGCGCCTGGACACTCTTCGCAGGCGCGTCGTAGCGCTAAGGATTGACGCCGTCAGCGCATGCAGCGCGGCGGGCGGGTGCTGCCGTTGTCTTCGTGCTGCATCCAGGAGGCGCGTGTGTTGGGCGGTGGGACCGAGGGATGCAGCGCGGACGGTGGGGAATGCCTGCGACGGATGCTGCGCACGCAGGTGGTGCTGGGGACTGTACCGAGGTGCGTGCAGGCAGGGGAGTCGAGCGGTGAGGGCGGATCTACGCTGCAGATGGTGGGCGCGCACGGGGACGGGACGAAAGTGGCGGGGGTGTGAGGAACAGCCGCTGGTGGTGCGCGCCAGGGGCAGGTTTTGAGCGGAGGGGTGGGACGGCGCTGAGGATGGCCAAGACGCGCAGGGAGGCGACGAACGCGGGGTGCGCGGTGTAGAGTGGCTGCCGCAGGTGCTGGGGACGTCGGTGTCGTGTTGTGGATGCGCCCAGCCGCGTGCGTCGAGCAGTGAGGACAGTAGATGGTGGTAGCGTATGAGAAGGCGACGAAGGCGACGCCGGCGATGAAGAACGACCGTAGCGCGTGCCGAGGACGCGGGACGTGTTGCAGGTGGTACTGAAGAGCGCAGGCGCGGGGGTCGAGCGGTGAGGGCGGTACACTGGTGAACATGGTCGCGCAGTGCGGGGAAGCGATAAAGGCGGCGTGGGGGACGAGGAACGCGAGCGTCACGCGCTGCCCGTGCGCCTGGCGATGTGGGTCGGGACTGGGGTGCGCGCTGGAGTGGTGTCGAGCGTGTCGGCGTCGTATGGCGTCGGGGGCGCTATAGCACTAATGAGGCGATGTCGCAGTCGCGCAGTGCGTGGGATATCGCGCGCGGTATGGCGGTGCTGTAGAGGGTCCCCCGCGACAGCCGGTGCCGCTGGTAGTCGCGGCGGATGGCGCCGCCACGCTCCAGCGAGGCGGAGACTAATGAGGCGGAAGAAAGGCGGTGGGAGGTGCCGCACGGCGGACGTGCGGGTAGCTGCGCCGCGGAGGGACGTCGCGGGTGGGCGACGATAGCTTCTTTGTGGCTTAGACGCGGACGGCATCGAGGGCTGGGCATGCCTGTGGCGCCGCGCATCTGGCCCCCAGTGTAACAGGCGGCGTGTGGGGTGCTCCTGCGTCGATGGTAGTCCGGGGAGGCGAGGGCGACGCATCAATCGCCGTAGTGCGCGGGCAGATGGTAGTTGGGGTCTGCGCCGGAGATGGTGTAGATCGCCACTGGTACCCGGTGGAGACTAACAGAGGACGGCCACCAAGCGATATTTGTTGATGCGTCCCTGCATCGCCACTCGGGAGTGAGTCGGAACAGTTCAGCCGTACCTGGCTTCCCACTTCTCTGCCGACTGCGAACATGTTGCGCCACTGGGAACCTGGCAGCTAACTGCAAAACCCTAGAGCCCTTTCGAAAATTTCTCTTGAGCACCGCCTGCCAATCAACTACCTTTTAAATTTACAGTCATCTAACTCCACTTCTCAGCGCAGGCCGGGGCCAAGCGACGTCAGGTGGAGCCTGCGAGGAATTTTGGAAAGCGCTCTGGGGTTTGCAGCTAGCTGGAACAGACGTTGTATTCTCACAAGGTCCATTTCCCTTTGTCACAGAAGGCCAAGCGTGTGAACGCGCGAACCTCCGTCAAGGCAAAAGTCATGGGACCGTTCACATGCTTGGCCTTCTGTGACAAAGGATAGCTTTATAAAGAGGGCAGGCCAAAGATGTACGGCGTCTGACACCACAATGCGTCGTTTCGAGCTTTTGCTGATGTTCTGCGGAGCGGTGGCAGCTGCGTCGCCGCAAGTCAAACTGGACTATGCGACGTATGTTGGCACATCTCTCGCCGCGGGTGTCAACCAATTCTTGGGTATGCGTTTCGCGGCGCCGCCCCTCGGCAATCGTCGTTGGCGCGCTCCGGCAGACCCACTGGTGGAGACATCCCCAATCCAGGCTTCTGCGGTGCGCCAGAACCTGCGCTTTACAGCACCTTCTCCGTTACTCACGCATAACGTCGACAGCACGGTCCGATTTGCTACAACCTCGGAGCTGCCTTCGATCCAACTGCAACCACACTGTCCGAAGACTGTTTGTTTATCGACGTCTATACCCCGTCTGGTGCCTCGGAGACCTCCAAGCTGCCGGTGTGGTTCTTCATCCAGGGGGGCGGCTACATCCAGAACTCGAATGCCAATTATAACGGCACTGGGGTCATTGTGGAGTCGGGGGCGCAATATTGTGGTTGTGAACTTCAACTATCGCGTGAGCTTGATATTATTGGGAACATACTGTATAGTGACTGACAAACCTACAGGTCTCGGCCTTTGGATTTCTTGCGAGCAAACGAGTCACTAAAGACGGGACGCTGAATGTCGGACTGCTGGATCAGCGGAAGGCGCTGCTGTGGGTTCAAAAATATATTTCCAAGGTATGCAATTCTTATTCTCTCTCGTCTGTCTATGCTCATTGGAACCCCCTCAGTTCGGCGGTGATCCCAATCATGTTGTCATTCACGGCGTTTTCTGCAGGTTTGCTCAACCGCATCTCTGGCTACCTTGTCTCACATTTCCTTGCAGGCGGCGGCTCTGTAACCATCATTTGACCGCATTCGGCGGCCGCAATGATGGTGCGTGGACAGTTCTTCACCCATAGTCGCCTTCTAACTTTCAGCCTAGGCCTTTTCGTCGGAGCCATTGGAGAGTCTGTCTTCTGGCCGCGTGAAGCACCGGTTTCGGAGCTCGAGTTCCAGTTCGACTTGTTCGCCACTGCGGCCGGCTGCGTTAATGTGACCGACCAAATAGCCTGCCTCCGGGCGCAAAATACCTCCACGCTCGTCGCCGCGAATGTTGTACATCCTTTCCAAGGCCGCTCTTCGAATCCCGATTTCTTCTACACACCGACTATCGACGGAGATTTTGTCCAGGATCATTTATATACGCTTTTCAGGGAGGGAAAATTCATTCGGGTGTGTGCCATATCGTCGTTACAAGGCGCCCGATTCATCTCTCTTAGGTGCCCGTAATGCTCGGTGACGACGACGACGAGGGTACGGGCTTTGCCGCCAACGCCGGCACCGCCGACGCAGTCATCTCCTTCCTCATGGATAACTACCCCCAGCTCACGCCCGCTGACGACATGCGGATCACACAGCTGTATCCGCTACGCGCACCACTCCCGAACCACGCACCGTTCTTTCCATCTGCGGCAGCCGCGTATGGCGAGAGCACGTTCACCTGCCCAAGCAACTTTATTGCGGCGCAGATCAACCGGGTGCGCCAGCCGGTATGGAACTATCGCTTTAGCGTCGTGCAGGCGAATGATGCGGCGGCCGGCCTAGGCGTGCCGCACGCGAGCGAGGTATGCGGGTTACTCCAGTTGCTTTTGGAACGCCTGAGTCTTACTTTCGCTTTCTCCTTTAGCTCCCTGCGATCTTCGGTCCCGCCTTCATCCCGGGCGGGAGCGGCACGACGTTTGCCACGACCAACGCGCCGATCGTGCCCGTCGTGATGAACTACTGGATCTCCTTCATCCGCTCGCTCAACCCAAACCCCCATCGCTTCGCAGGCACCCCCGAGTGGGTGCAGTTCGACGCGAACCAGCGGCGGCTCAAGTTCGTGCTGAACGACACGCATGTGGAGGAGATCCCCGTGGACGAGGATACGCGCTGTGCGTTTTGGAATGAGGTCGGCGCGAGGATCGAGCAGTAGAGTTTCCGAGGAAAACAAAACAGAGTTGTGTCTTGGATAAGCAAATTTCAGTTGATTGGAAGAAATCACCTGTCTGCAATCCTGATTAATCCCCATGGAGCAGACAATTTCTGCAGCAAGGTCTGGGCAATCAGTTCAGATACTTGCTAGGAACATTCTACTCTTGAATCTGGTGGAAAAGTGAGTAATGCGAGTAAAGGTCGGTGGAATGGGCTCTGCCCGAGGTCTAAGTGAAGACAGACCAGACCAGAAGTCGGTCGAAGTCCAAGGTAAATCGCCGTGAATACCAGCATCGAGCCATTAGGGGGTTTCAAAGTTAAAATTCGGGGCCCAACTTGAGCTCCAACTTGAGCTCCAACTCGCGTTCCAACTTGCAAAGTTGGAGGTCAAGTTGGAACCCAAAACTCCAAGTTGGAGGTCAAGTCGAGCACAAGAGCTCGACTTGACGTCCAACTTGAAGCCCAACTTGATGGCCAACTTTGTCTCTAACTTCGGCTAATTCGGATCTCCTGCTGCATCACCTCGGTTGTGGTACGCGACGCCTCGACTTCCGAAGTTGTGCGTGCACACATCTGCTTAGGTGCTTTACAGACAAAGGCCCCAACTTGGGCTCCCGACTCTGTAGGTTGGAGGTCAAGTTGAAGGTCAAGTTGGGCCTCAAGTTGGGCGCCGAGTTTTAACTTTGAAACCCCCTATTGGCATGATGGGATATTATTTTGTTTGCGAGTGGCGAGACACTAGTCAGTCAGCCTGAGCATGATTGAATCCTTGAGCTTGAATACGTGTCGACGGTGAGCAAGAGGAAGGTGCGGGGCAGTAAGAATGCCGGTGCTTGACACGAACCTGGGAAACGGACGTCGAGGAACCGAGGATGCGCACACAGGATTCAATTAAATTAGGTAGTATTCAACAATGTTTCAAAAGTGTGTTGAATTGAGTGAACCTGCCACTGAAAAATTCCAGAAGATATAGATAGCACTTGCAAGGCAATAATGATGTAATCGAGAGAAGAATTGACCTTTTACTTCAGCTGGAAAGGGACTGCGGGATATTTTGTTGTTTCTTTCATGTTGTTTGGAAATATGGGTAATGCACCTGAAAAAACAGATGCTACGAGGCTGAAGAGTGTCTCATTGTACCTCAAATGGACCGCTCAGATCTCTTGTCCAGAGCAGCAGTTCATCAAGGTGGGACCAGAGGGAATTCTGCCCCGGAAAAAGAGTGGTGAAACTCAAATATGAGACGCCTATTGTGTGCTTAATACATCGGCACAAGATTAGGGATTTGTTCTAACAAAGTGCCTTGCACTTTCAAGTGTTTCATCTGGCCAATCACCAAGAGTGTGCTTCAGAGTTTTACATGACAATGGGACTGGAAACATACTAAATAATGAAACATCTCGGTCGTTATCCTGGGGTGAAACATAAAGTATTATACATGGAACCATAAACAGGCATTATACAGTCCCGAATCACTCGGGAAGCCTCAAAAATACGTGAAAAATGAGCGCCTGCGTGTCCTATCTAATTTAATTGGACCGTGTGAACAAGATGTTTTAATGGTGTTGCCGAGCTCCCTGCCGAGCCTCATGGCATGTCACCTGCATGACACCCAACACCTGCAGTGTATGGTTTTTTTGCTAAATGTTAACTTCGGACAGGAACTCTCTCATCACCCTAAACAAAGAACAATGTAACAACACTGACCAAGGTATATTCCTCGCCTTCAACGCTTCTCGATCACCATCTGTGGTTAGTCTCTCGCAGCCAGACACTTCAATACTTATTTAAACTCGTACCTCGTTGTATTGAAATCTGTGGTTGCACTCGTCCTCGTCATGCTTGTTGTATTCGGTGAGGACTCGCGCCTATAGGAGACTCCAACATATATTCATGGCACCATTTCTATTTACAGTGCATTTGGGACTGTCGGGTATATATATCGCGGTTGCTGCGCAGTGCGCTGGTCTTGAATGAAAACGTCGCGAATGAGATGTTAGCTCCCTTTGCAGGTATTGGTGCGCTTTGTGCCGTCACATCCATAAGAGCAAACCTCCCAGGTGCGCCTACGGAATTGGGTACATCATTATTCCGTCTTTCCGCTCTGCCAGTGTTCATCCAGCTCGCCTTGTTTATTTTGAAAAGGTGCAGCTATCGGTGGGTTTTACGGTCTTCTACTTCCGAGGAACTCTAGATACCAAAAAAGAACAGATTCCTACACAATGAATGCTGCCCATTTTTGTCCCCTTTGGAATGTTTTTTCGCTGTGGATTCCTCGCAAGTGCAATATCCCTCATTTCTTCCTCACGCGAAGGGCACATTCCTCGCTATGAGGGCACTGTTGCGTGGTGCCCGTGCCATTCAACCCAAGGCCGCCCCTCCGGACGAAGGGGATTCGATTTCACTTCAAGATATGCCCCCCAATCTCGTGGAGACGGTCAACGAGCTGAAGAATGCGGTCATTGGAATGCGACGGGCAATTGCCATAATAGGAACTCGCCTCGGCCCTTCGACGGAAGCGGTTGCCACAGTTGGGGATATTGCGACAAACTCGGCGCATTCTGAAGGGCATTGGTGGACAGCCTGAGTGCTGAACGAATGTGAATGTATTGGACTCTCCTTGGTGCTTAAGAGACATCTTACCACTCTGTCACTCAAACTCACGCCTCTTCCTCGCCCAGTACTACCACGAGTGAACCATGAATCTGAGATGCATTCCAGCCTTGGGACTTTGGGACTTCATTGAGGTTCAAATTGGTTGATGCGGATAACTGACGGAGAACCACAGATTTATGAGCTGGGGAGAACAAGTCGGCGTCGCGGTGAGTGCATTTGAAGGAGCACTAGAAAAGCCCAAAGAGGCAACTTTCCCAGCACGTGTGCTCAACGCGTCGCGCCGGTATGCCAAGAATTCGAGAAAAAGCAAGTATCTCAAGAGCGGTTGTTCGTGGGTACCCGCGGAATAGTTTTTGAATTCCAGAAAGTGGTTGGAAAGAGCTGAACGGTGCGCGGCACTTCACCTCCCGCTACCACAATTCCCACACTCAGACTGCCGCCTCAGTGCACATCAGTCGCAGTATTTTCTCTCGGGCCAGCTGTCCATATGACAACTGCGAAGCGCGCGCATACTCTGTGATCCCGATTCGCGGCAGAGTTTGTTGGCTAACGGAGCCAACTATGGCTGAGGTGTACGGATGTCTTCCGTGACCATCGTGGACTTATATCTCCAGCTTTAGCCACCTGCAGAAGAAGACTCTTGAAGTCCGCTCACCGCTCAGCCTCGTCCCAAGTCGTTTTAAATTCAACAGGATAGATACATTCGAGACGATCAAGTGCCAAGAAAGGCTGGTCTGCCTCCTTCCCCATTGCATTTCAGTCTCCTACAAGTCGGTAATCATTCTGGTACGCTATACTGTGACAGATTCACAACGCTCCGCGATTCAGGGTCTGAGGTTTTGCTCCACCACGGACCTCACCTCTTGTAATCTGAATCTGAGCCAGAACCACCAAAGAACGACTGCATTCCCGGTGCTCATCATACTCCGAACTGAACCTTTACTCAACGGTCAGAAGACCGGCTACTCCACCGTGCCGAGTTCCAGATAACCTCGGCCCCTAACCTCCAAGAAACCGGATGCCTTCTCAGGAATATTAAGAACAGTTCAGTTGAGGGTTGTGCAGATCCCGAGGCGGGTTACAACGGACGATAATAGAAGCGGAATGGGCAAATGTCAACATTTTGGGGTGACAGAGGAAGAAGTGACATTTGAGGGCCGGTCCTCCCGAAAGAAGCGCGGCCCGCTGTAACGGATCGTGTAGTTTCTGTGGTTCACTGAACCCCGTGCACAAGTTCCTTGATAACGCGTGAACAATCAAGTATAGCGAGCTCGCAGCTTTGGCAATACTCGATTGAAGGATGTCCTAGACAGAGGTAAGTGCGAAAACGGTTACCAATGTCCGATAGACGAAGCAAGGCAATTAAGCGATTGCGGAGGGCGCGTTAGAGCAGAGTAGATGTGTGGGTGAAAAGTGAGTTATATTATCCAGTACCAGCGGTTTATATACTCGATGGTAGCTAAGGCGAAGTGAAATAAGAAGTGAAACAAGGGTGTTTGAAATATGATGAAACAAGGGTTGTAAATTAGTAGGTAGGAAGGAAATGAGCATCCACACAGTGGATAGAATATGAAATGAAAAGGAATTGGAAATAAAATAGAACATACGGTCGTTGAGTCATGAAACAGAGATGTCCATCACACCCGCGGCGGATTGGGGTCTGTGAACAGAGGGTGTTTGAGTCGTACATGCTGGTAAGGAGAGACCGAGGAGGAGAGGGATGGAGAACAGACGGAAAGAACGATGCGGCGTGGGGGTAGGTGGATGGAAGAGCGGACGCAGATTGAGAAGGAGCGGAGTCAAGGCGCAAGCGCCAAGGATACGCACGCAGTCAGCGATGGAGGGAAAGTATGGTGGGTGTGCGCAGAGGAACAGGGGGAAGAGACGAGGAAGGATAGACAACGAGGGAGGATTACGAAGGGAAGCGCGAAGCGGGTGGTGAAAGAAGGGAGTAAATGAAGACCAGCAAGGATAAAAAGCTCCGTATATCGCATAAGCGAAAGCAAAAGACCAAAAAATTCACCTCACCAAGATCCATTTATCTCCCGCAGCGCCCACGTACCCCGGTCGACGTCCCGAGAACTCGGCCGCAGAGAGTTGCGTCGCGCACCGGAAATGGAGGACGATCGACGTGCGATGCGTGTAAAGCAGATGCCGCCTTGCCTGTGGGAGTCGTGTGCTTCTGCGGATGGATACGAAGCGGGACGCCGACGAGGCGGTGTGCACAGTTATATGGTTTCCGAGGCGGTGGCGCTGGACGGGGTGACGCGGGCGCAAATGTGACATGGGCGTGATAGAGCTGGGCAGCGAGGCACCGGGCAAGTCCCCTATCAGGTCTTACCCCGTTTGGAAACGCCACCCCCTGTCCGCTGCCGTTCAATTCCTAAAGCATAGCCAAAGCATAGAGGGTCCTTAGGACAATTCTCGGCCTCAGCCGCACATAAAAGAAACACGCTGCGGTATAAATAAATAAAATATACAGCTATCCAAAAGTGCCGAACAATGAGAGACACTAATCTCGCTTTACATAAATGGAATGCTGAACAGGAAAGCATACGGGAGAAGACGCGGACGCAATCAAGGTCCGATTCAAAAAAAGGATTCCCTGAAGACAAGGTGATTAACATGAAATTTGCAGCTGGGCAAAGATTGAAACTCACTGTGCGCTTCACGTTGGGGTTCACACATGGAAAGAAAGTTCGAAAAGCAGATCTCTGGCAATTTTCAAACAACCCCTTCCCTGTACACTGTCGAATTCGGACTTCAAGGTGCATTTTGGCTTGAGATACTTATGTCTAGTTTTGCACACTTGTGTGTTTTGCCTGTGTAGACGCCAGCAACACATGTCATCCAGCTGACCAAGCTCATCGCCGAAATGGCAGACGGACAGACAGAATGTAGCGCCGCGGGTTCATTTCCGAGTCTTGGCACAACCCTCCCCCCGCATATACCCGATGCGGAGGTATGTGAAGCGCCGAAGGAATGGAATCTCATATTAATTAATACATTCCCTTTGTATTCCGGTAGCTTTTCTCCTCCGACTTGGTTTCTCCCACAGGGTTTATCGGCGAGGTTCTGCCGCACCGGACGTAGCTAGTTTTAGTTGGTGGAAGGATATTTAATGGGCTACATACTTACCTTGTATTCGTCTTAACGCCAGTAACATCGCCCCACTCCCGCTCCTATCCTGCCTTTATTCTCGTCTAACTCCCCGGAGCAACCCCCACCGTTACACAGGCTGTAATTTTATAAATAGGGTGAATAGCGGCGACTCTGAGTGGGATGCTACGTCCGACTGGGATAGCGTGGAGGTAGTGGGTGGACAGTAGGGCGATAAGCGCGAAAATAGTCGGATCGCTGTCTGGGTTACGAGACGAGAAAACAAGAGCGCGTAATGTATACACTGCCATTTGAAGAGGGGGCGTCTATTGTGACACGAATGCCGTAGTGCTTCTCGCGCACTGTCGCACGTTGATGAAATTCGCGGAGACTGCATGTCCTTGAGGACACTGGAAAGAAAATGCACACGAATAAGGTGCGATGCTCCAGAATCTTCTGTAACCAGCCAGGGATCTCCAAAGGAAGTTTTCGGACGTAGAGCGCTTTCTGGATCCAGATCGTAATCCTCGTGTTCGCACTTCGGCAAAAACAAAGCGGTCATTGAAGGCTCAGAAATGGCCGGAAACCCCTTTTCTTTTTCCCAGAGGTAGTTTTGGGGTCCTATCGATTGTCTGGTCTTAATCGGTCGCATCTATTGTTCCCCGGAACGGCAGCTTGCCCAGGCTCCGTTTTTATGCATGGAAGACGTGTGTGAGAAGCAGTGACAGCACAGAACAAGTCCCAAACAATTATCCTGATTCTTATCCGCCACATGGCTGTGTCCTGCTGTGTCTGCCTGATAGCCAAAATAATTTTGGCTGTGCTTCGCTTCTTCTAGACTACCTCCACTACCCACCATCCATCCGCACTATCCTGCCCCAGTATCATCGATGGCTTCACCATCAGCATCGTCATTTGCGGACAGTATTAGCTTCCTCAAAGCGAGCGTTCTTCCAGCTCTCAAACTCACGCAAGCCGGAGTTAGCGGGATTGGTGTTCCGGGCGTCGAAGGCGCGGTCAATTTAATCTATGAACTGGCGACACTGATATCCGTGAGCTCTCATCCAAGTCGTACAAGCCCCAGTTGTCACTTCATTTTTACAGACGATGCAAGCCAATAAGAAAGATCTCGCAGAGCTCGAAAGATCACTGACTCTAATGGCTGCTATCGATGTCTCAGGCACCACCGGAGATTTGAAGAAACGTTTAACTGATATCTCATCGTGATTCAAAATCCTTAAAATCCTCCGGTCTAAACTGATCCGGGAGCACCCAGGAAATTCATGGCAAAGGCAACCGAGTGTAAAACAATGCGAGAGACACCGGCGATGCGTCGTTTTGTCATGGGCAACGAGTACAAGGGAAAGATTTTGGATATTCGGAACCGAATCGCAGCTGATATCCGCGAGTTTACTGTGCGTAATGTCCCACCATTATCCTGCTCGCATGCTCAATTTTTGTGTTCCTGTTAGTTCCATGGCAATATTTCTATCGAAAGATTGGTCACAGACTTGGGGTCGAAAGGTATTGAAGTCTGCTTGTCCGGAATTATGGAATTGACATCCATGGCTGTTTAGTTGCGGTTGTGGACGAGAAAGTCACCCACACATTCATGAACGACATACTCGCGAAACTTACATGCAGTGCTGCCCGCTACAACGCCGAAAACACACCCGAGAAATGCATGGATGGCACGCGGGTTGGCGTAATCGACGAAATCCTTAGGCGATTGACAGCCCCACCCGATCCAAGCCAGCGCGTGGTCGTCCTCAGTGGCTCTGCAGGGTCGGGAAAGTCGACCATAGCAAAGACTATCGCCTGCCGCCTTGCAGAAGATAACCGCATTCTGGCTGCCTCATTTTTCTTCTCACGGGACTTTGCAGATCGCAGTGATCTAAAGCTAGTCCCCGCCACACTTGCCCGGCAGCTGGCAGATTATGATCTTGGATTTAGACAGCTCCTTGTCAAATTCATAGACGAGGACCGCGATGGGATTCTCTCCGCAGACCCACGTGTGCAGTTTAAAAAACTGGTTGTTGACCTGCTTGCTCAAATGCCACCGGTTAAAACTCCATGGATAATCTGTCTTG
This sequence comes from Mycena olivaceomarginata, assembly GCA_029378375.1. Lineage (NCBI taxonomy): Eukaryota > Fungi > Basidiomycota > Agaricomycetes > Agaricales > Mycenaceae > Mycena > Mycena olivaceomarginata. The sequence continues at coordinate 595,729 of JARKIC010000039.1, forward strand.
ACGCATTGGACGAATGTGGACCGGATCGCGGCGAGCGGTACATCCGGTTGCTTTTGGATGGCATTGCTCAAATCCCGATCCATGTTCGATTCTTTCTGACTGGCCGTCCCAATATTCCACATTACCTCAAGTTCGATAGGCTTCTTCCTTTAACCCATGGAATAATCCTCGACGACCTTGATGCTCGTCAAGTTGAGCGGGACATCCATTTATATGTCACACAATCACTGGATGGAAGTACCTGGATCCCACAAGTTTCCTGGAAGGCTCTGGCTTCTGATGTTGACAAGATAACGGAACGTGCTGCAGGCCTATTCATTTTTGCTGCCACTGCAGTTCGTTATGTTGTTTCAGCATCACAAAGGTTTACCCCAGAAGAGGCCATCAGCTACCTAGGGGATGCTCATCTGATTGATCTTCATCATCTATACCACCGTATTATGGGCGAGGCTATAGCACTGCCACATCTGCGAGACAATCTTGCTCGGGATTACCGTGATCGGGCTACAAGGATTTTGGGTGCAATCATTCAGCTGGTGGAACCACTGTCACCCCAGTCTCTCGCTGCATTACTCAGCATGAATGTGGAAACACTCATGAAGACATTACTCCCTCTGAGTGCTGTCATCCTTGTCCCTGGAAAACCAGAGGGTGGTCCAATACGAATCATACATCTCTCTTTCCGGGAATTCCTTACAGATGGCATTCAGGATCTGCGCCCTGACCTCCTTTGTGGAACAGACCTTCAGAAACACGAAATTATATCCAACATCTTGCGAGTCTTGCAGAGTGAACTCAAATTCAACATCTGTTATTTGCTGAGTTCATACCTACGGAATAGCAACATACCTGACATCGAATGGCGTATTCAAACATACATTCCTGGCCAGCTCCAGTATGCATGTCGGTTTTGGGCTGATCATCTCACTGCAATCAGCTATGATAGCAGTAGTGCACAGGCAGCCGGAACATTTCTTCTGAACCAATTCCTATTTTGGTTAGAGGTCATGAGCTTGCTGGGGATGGTGGGTCATGCACAGCAGGAAATGTCAAAATTCATTTTGTGGGCCGAGGAGGTATGCAGATTTGTTCTTATTTTGAGCTTGGGATCAATGAGGAAAATTTTAGGAATCACCCACTGTTCAATTTGCCAGAGATGCCAAGAGATTTGTTGCTTTCTTTGCAGATGCAATCAATCAGAGTGCTCCCCATATCTACCTTTCAGCATTGCCATTGGCCCCAACAGAGTCCGAAATTACCAAAAGATTTCGATCTCAGTTTACATCTTTAATCTCAATGGGCAGCAGACAGCTTACAAGATGGCCAGCTCAAGTGGGAGTACTAGACCACCCAAGCGGTGTCTCCTCTGTTGCATTCTCACCTGATGGCAAGCAAATTGTGTCGGGCTCCAATAACAACACTTTGCACCTCTGGGATGCAGAGACAGGGCAGGCACTCAGTGATCCCTTCCAAGGCCACACTGACTCCGTCAGGTGTGTTACCTTTTCCCCTGATGGCAAGCAAGTTGTATCGGGCTCAGATGACAAAACTATACGCTTGTGGGATGCAGAGACTGGGCAGGCACTCGGTGATCCCATTGAATGCCACACTGGCTGGGTCAATTCTGTTGCATTCTCACCTGATGGCAAGCGAATTGTGTCAGCCTCCAATGACCAAACTTTGTGCCTGTGGGATGCAAAAACTAGAGAAGCCCTGAGTGATCCCTTCAGAGGCCACACACACTGGGTCAGGTCGGTTGCATTCTCACCTGATGGCAAGCAGATTGTGTCAGGCTCAAATGATAAAACTGTGTGCTTGTGGGATGTAGAGACAGGGAAGGCTGTTGGCAAGCCCTTTGCAGGCCACACTGACTGTGTCACATCTGTTGCATTCTCACCTGATGGCAAGTTCATTGTTTCGGGATCAGAGGACAGAACTGTGCGCATGTGGAATGCAAAGACAGGGCAGGCAGTTGGTGATCCATTCAAAGGCCACACTGGATGGATCATCTCTGTTGCATATTCACCTGATGGCAAGCAGATTGTGTCAGGATCAGAGGACACAACTGTGTGTCTATGGGATGCAGAAACTGGGATGGCACTTGGTGATCCCTTCAAGGGCCACACCAACAGGATCAGGTCTGTGGCATTCTCCCCAGATGGCAAACAGATTGTGTCTGGCTCATATGACACAACTGTATGTCTGTGGGATGCACAGATTGCGGAGGCACTTGAGCATCCGTTTGAAGGCCACACCAACAGGGTCAGATCTGTTGCATTCTCCCCAGATGGCAAGCAGATTGTGTCTGGCTCATATGACAAAACTGTGCGCTTGTGGGACACAAAGACTGGTCAAGCAGTTCGGGGACCATTTGAAGGCCACATCAATGGCATCAGGTCTGTTGCATTCTCACCCGATGGCAAGCAGATTGTGTCTGGATCAGAGGATGCAACTGTACGTCTGTGGGATGCAGAATCAGGAGAGGCAGTTGGTGGCCCCTTCAGGCACCACACCAAATGGGTCAATTGTGTTGCATTCTCACCCAATGGCAAACACATTGTGTCTGGCTCACACGACAAAACTTTGTGCCTGTGGGATGCAAAGACTGGGAAGGCACTAGGTGCTCCCTTTGTGGGCCACACTGACAGGGTCTGCTCTGTTGTATTCTCATCTGATGGCAAGCAAATTCTGTCTGGCTCCAATGACAAAACTTTGCGCCTCTGGGATGTAGAGACTGGCCAAGTACTTGGTGGCCCTTTTGAGGGCCACACTGACTGGGGTCAATTCTGCTGTATTCTCACCTGACAGCAAGTGGGTTGTGTCTGGCTCAAATGACAAAACTGTGCGCCTATGGGATGCAGAGACTAGGGAAGCAGTTGGTAATCCCTTCAAAGGCCACACTGACAGTGTCAGGGCTGTTGTATTCTCACCAAATGGCAATTGCATTGCCTCAGGATCAAGTGACAAAACTGTGTGCCTGTGGGATGCAAAGACAGGGAAGGCAATTGGCAAGCCTTTTGAAGGCCACACAGACTGGATCAGGTCTGTTGCATTTTCACCTGATGGCAAGCACATTGTGTCAGGCTCAGATGACACAACTGTGCGCCTGTGGGATGTAGAGAGTAGGGAGGTGCTTGGTGATCCCAGTGAAGGATGTAGCAGCATTCTCCCCTCTGGTGGTACCTTCTCACTGGATGACGAGCACACTATCTCCAATGATTTTGCTCCAGCAAATGTAGGCTTCCAATCATCTAGTGATCATTTCTCATCCTCTCACCTTCAGTCCCTTCCTTCTGTTCTGAAAAATTGGCACCTTGACCAAGGATGGGTCTGTTCTCCCACATCAGACTTGCTTTTGTGGCTTCCAAATCCAAATAGACTTGGCCTGTGGACCCCATATACCAAACTAGTCATTGGCCAACAACAGTCCTTGATTTCATTCCATAACTCTGTTCATGGAACTGATTGGACAAAATGCTACCTACATCAATAGATACCATGGCATTAGGAAGCAATCACTTATACCTCTCTGTTGGAGTTGAGTTAACCCGGCATCATGGTGGAGGTATAACCAAGGTAACAATTTAAAGTCATATCAAGTCAATGAAAGTCAGTGTGAGTCAATAGTAGAGCACAGAAGACAATTGGAGAATATTATGGAACTTTCTAGTTACATTGGACACTTAGTATATAAGTAGCACAGCTTTCCTTGTCTTGCTCAAGTGTTTGCAGAGGTCAGCCAGCTAATTTATTATTGGATTCTATCACTAAATCTCACCTGATTCCATAAGAAATGATAACACTATCATAATACCCCACTTCAATATGATGTGTCGGAATTCCATTCTCAGTAGCCATCAGCCATTGAATGGATAATGGATAGGTTGCACAAAAGCTGCACGAGCCACATGCAACATTTTGTGCATTGCACAATGCCCCGGCTTTTTCTTCTCTGTTCTTGGTTCTTGTCTGCTGAAGTACCATTCAATGCCTCTTAGATCTCATATTCCACTAAAGAAGAGAAAAGTGGTCCATAGGAGGACCAAGTGGTGCCTAGGTCATGCCGATAATGACACCGAGTTGTGCAGTAAATCCCCAGTTCACACGAACAAGAAACAAGCTCTAGGAATAGAGAGAGGGAAGATACATGAGGGGACGGCTGTTCCCATTTTCCTGGGACACCAGAGCCCACAAGTGAAATGAAAATAGAGAGTTTGCAGTAGCCACCGGGAGGCTTTTCCAGCATGCGGTGCCAGGTGGCTACGTCATTACGGTGGCTCCTGCAATGACACATTCGACATGTGTTCCAATGTTCCTTATTCTACCACTATGCCTGTCCGGAGGCATGCGAGAGCACACCTGCCGGAATTATTGATAGTTTCATCCCATTCCTCAGAAATGACCTTCAGAAGGGTAGTGAATTGGATTCTGGACTCGAAAATGGCTTTCTGCATGGAAGTATGACAGAAAATGGTGGCTAGGCTGCCTCGCGACAAAAATGCGGCAGCCACTGCAACAGCCACCATAATGACGTAGCCACCCTGCACTGCATGCCGGAAAAGCCACCTGGTGGCTGCCAGTGGCTACCACAAACTCTCTAATACATGAGGCAATGCACGTAAGTAATCTGTCATAAATCCCTCCACCAATGGGAATCCTTCAGCACAAATACAAGCTGGGAATGTGGTGAGTTAATGCGGCAGGGATAAGGGAGACAAAAAGGAAACAAAAAAGCTCCAACACACTGGGTCCGTGCAATATCTGTAATGCATAAAATTGGCAGTGCAATGCGGGGAAGATTGGCTGTGCAACTACAGAACGAATCTAAGAAAAGAGAGAAAGAGGTGTGGTTAGTTATAAAATATACTCAAAGGACTTGGTGAAAGAATAAAATAAAAGTAGATGTGTTATGTTGAAGTATTTGGTCAACACGTGCTACCGGCCCGACACCCAAAGGCGATGAGCTGGGCAAGTCGCGCTTCCACACCACTCTCGAGAGTGTTATGTTTTGGATGCGCACCTATGGGAGGCTGCATTTTTAAGCATCATGAAGGCATCACTCACTTTTCCCATACTTTCACGTCTGCCATGCAGCAGAGACAATTCCAAACATCTCCCCTCTCCCCATAGCACCTCCCCTTCGTCCCAGGTAAGCTTATATTCCAATAGTTAATTGACACTTCTCAAATTTCAAATTTGCTGTGCAGCTTTGCACAATGCACAAAATACTGCATGCAGCTCGTGCAGCTTTTGCGCAACCTATCTAGTATAGTGGTGCTTCTTGAATACCACAAAACAGCTCAGTACAAGAGTAAGGCCAAGTTGAATATATGTGAACAGCACTAGTTAGTAAGTTCTGTTTAACCCGTAGAATTGAGAAGTCCAGTGGTTGGATGCTGAGCAGAACCATGCCTTGTGTGAACAGGATGAGGCCTTGGAAAAGTGCTGAAATGACGCACTGGGTGCAGCCGTGTAATCAGCTCTACTCAATATAGGCCAGCACAGCAATATAATAAGCACTAACACCAAACTGATCAAATAAAACAAACTTCACAACTCCTCAAGTACTCGTGTTTGGGATAGGTGGGTACATATCACCCTTCAAGATTTTGAGGAACAATTCAATTTGATGGGTTCTGGCTATGTGTCCGAAGCAGTGTCCGAAGCAGGCACCGTCCCTGGCCATAGAAATTCTGGAATGTTGACGGAATGCCTTGGGAGATACCAACCTACAAACACTGACTGCCCAGTACGGCTTGGCCCTGACATTCTATGATTTGGGAAGATACGGTGTGGTGAAGGAGCTCCAACATGGTGTTATCAGGGCGTGGAAGAAGATTCTTGGCAGGAAGCACCACGATACCCTGATCGCCATGGAATGTCTGGCAGTGACCTACTGCCATCGTGACTGGTTCCAAGAGGCAGCAAAGATCCTGTTGGATGTGATTGGGAGGAGGAAGAGTGCTCTTGGAAAGAAGCATCCCTACACATTGGTTGTAATGGAAAGACTAATGTTTCTCCTTCTTCCAATGCCAAAAAAATCATGGTTGTATAGGTATCCTGGAATGGGAAGGGTTCTGCTTAATTAGTGCGATGCACTGGTTGGGAGATTCAAGTTTTTCAGCACAATTTACAGTGAAAAATGTTGTTTGTTTTTCAGACATTTTTCACTGAAAAAGGTAGTGAAAAACCCAAAACATTTTCACTATTTTGTGAGTTCAAGGTGAAAAATTCAAAAGGAAGCTCAAAAGAGGTGAAAAAGATTTGAATTTTTCACCGCTTTTTTCAGTGAAAAATGCCTGAAAAACAAATAACATTTTTCACTATAAATTGTGCTGAAAATCTTGAATCTCCCAACCAGTGATGTGGAGCATCATTCAATTGGTGGTGGGAAGCCTTGACGAGCAGCGAACATCCTGTCATCTCTGTCAGAGAGAGAGAGAGAGAGAAAAGATGGTGATCTAGAGACGAAAACAGAATTCGGGGGGAGGGTGATGTACCCTCAGGCTTTGGGAGGCCCTTCAAATATCAAATACAATGTACATCAGTGCGGTACACTGCACACTGGCTGAATGTAGGTAGGAACAAGACTTACCATGAGATCGAGCATCATCGGCACCACATTGCATAGCACGTAAGGCTCCAATATTTTCCATTTGCAAACATTTAAAACAGTTAAAACCATATTTATTTTCATTTAGTTTGTGGGCCTGGGTAAACAGTTTGCAAACAGTTTATATAAGGTACAAGTGGTTCGCAGCCGGCTTTGCTGGCTGCTCCCCACTTTATTGCATGAGCATGTTCTCGTGCTTTGACAATAATGAAGATGATACGCGACATTTACATTAATTGGTTTACAACAGCAGTTCTTCCCAGACAATATTCCTGGTATAGGTGGAGAAATTATCATCATGCTTCAGAACCAAGACATTTTCGGCATCCAGAACACGGGTCATTGCAGAATACAATTGCCCTTGAGAGAACACCTCCCTCCGTAGATCGATGCCCATTTTCTCAACTGTTAGGCCTTGGCATCCGTTGAAGGTGGTTGCGTAACACAGAGCCAAAGCCATCTGCTTTCGATGAACCGTGAAATCGAAGCCATGCAGTTGGAAGTGGCAGTTAATCCGGGGAATGTGTAGTCGAATCTGAAATATAATTCTGATCAGATCGCACTTCCTCGGGACCACAGAACGATGTACGGAGTCCACCACCTTTCCAGCCAACATGGAGGAAATTGTCTCAACTTCAACCGTGTGTCGCAGTAGAGTCCGAATAATAACCCACATATTCTTGGTCAATCCCCGCGAGGCGTCGAAGTTTCGGGTGAGTCTGTAAATGCATCCGGATTTCAGCTGTAATTCATGAGGAGGAATGCCGGGCTCTTGCAGAGCATTCAAGAATTCAGGATCAGAAAACACGCCTCCGTTGGGTCATCCTCCACAGGGTGTCTTGCCTGCACCTATCCTCACGATCAGAATTGTCTTCACAACTACAGTGTTGTCTCTGAGCTTCGCGTCGAAGGCGATACCGACGGTGCCCATCTGTTTCCCCACGGCTCTGTTCTCGCGACGAATCAACCATTCTCAAAGGCAGCAAATCAGATCGGCCGGATTGACAGGTACAGAAGCCCAGAGTGTTCACCGTGAACCAGTAAACAATGAAGGACTGGCAAGGAGACCGTCGAGGTAGAGCAGTGGCGGGCTAGCGCCGAGCGGCAAGATTAAGAAAAGTAACATCACATCTGACGTGCATGATGGTAAAATGCAAGTTGGCCGCGGCAGATAGAGGGCTAGACCTGAGACAGGCGCAGCATGGAGCCAGAAGGGAATGAAAAAGGAAAGGGCTCGAGTTTGCTGTGGCCGATGTTAGATCGGAGGTTGCGGAGTTCGGACAGAAGTGGAATGATAAATTAAAAGCGGAGTTTAAAAAGGCTTCAGACAGACAGAATGGATAATTTTATAAAGAGAGTGAAACAGTTCTTGCAAATCTGTGCCAACCTCATTCACATTCAGTGACATTTATTGCAGCTGGGAGGTATATCAAAAGTACTCTACATGTGTAATACGGTGCAAATCTCTCACCACTCAACCAACTCACCTAAGTTGCCAAAATCTTTCCAAATCGGGTGTCTGTGATAGCGTCCGGCCATCTCCGTGATTTTGATGTGCCGCTATCTTTCCCTTCAAGAGGGTTTAAAGACCTCACTCTGGGCAACATAGTGGTCAGGAGTGCCCCAGGATACTGTGCTATACCATGGGTGCTTGTCTGAATTGAGCCTAATTGTTCAGAAGATGCCCGCAAAATTATCATTTAAATGGTTTAAACTTGGTTTAAATGGTTTTTTCAAACATTTGTTACCATTTTCGTTTAGTTTGAGGGTTTTTGCAAACAAAAACGAAATGGTTGGAGCCTTAATAGTGTGCCCTCCGAGTAGCATCAGTGCCTGAGTCCTACTCCAATTCATGCCCCTTTATCAACGTCAATTCTCAGTTCGTACCGAGTTTGTACACTGCCCTGTCTCTGTGCCTACAATATCAGCTCCAGAGCTTGACAAATATCGATATCAGAGGGACTTTTGCCACGACCCATGTACAAGAAGGGAGAACGATTGACAGCAAGGAAATATTTATTGGAAAGAGAATAGGATCATGGAAATGTAACAATAGAAGGTGTTGCACACAACGAGAAATGACCCGGTGTCAGACCTGGTATTGGGGCACCTGGGCATTTATTCAAATCTGCTCGAGTTGCAACATACTATAATGTACTTCACTACATTACGACGTCATCTCACAAGGGCTAATGCTGGCCTGAGCAGTTAGCTAAAAGGGATATAATGTGTCTCAAACCATTAGAAAGACACTGGACAACGATCCTAGTAAAGGGTTGATGTGGGAAGTCGCTAATGGAGCAATCACGGAAAGTGCCTTACCATCCTAGAAACAGATTGGGGTTACTGCACATCCCTGACTAAGGGCATATTACGAGGGATTATCCTTCTGAACCAGAGGGATCATGGTTGGGCATCATCTGGCGTCTTTGGAACTGCCAAGAGAAGGCTGGACTTGGTCGATCTACCAATTGACTAAGAAACCATACTCGGGTACTGGGAAGCGGCAGCTATCACTGTTTTCAGACAAATCACTGTAGTGGTTCAAAGCAGAACCAATTGGTCAGATGGTTACCAAGGAGGGTAATGGAGCACTGACGAGGAGGTTGGCTAAAAGTTGACATATCAACAATATCTCATCACAATTGTTCTAAGTGATGAAGATCTTGACTCATCGTTAAGCTCGGCTTGTTGATGTGTCTTATAAATCTCTCTCAATTTTACTAATCACTTGATATCTGACAGGAGTTCATCAGCTATCTGCCATACCACTAGTCATATACCCTGAACCCTACTGTACATTTGTATATGTCTCGTTTATATTTAGAATCCTGTAAAGTATTTAAGTGGATGGTTATTGGAGGAACACCAGTGAATCTCACCCCACCTGTTGGATGCGAGGTTGCTGGACTTCACGCTTGACCCGTTGGGTGGGCATTCATTCGGAGACACCCAGAAGCTATACCAAGTTTTGTTTGTTTTCCCTGTTTGAATATTATCTGTGTTGGATTTGGATCTTTATAAACAGGGCGTGGACATATTGGATAAACGGAACGGACACATGGAATATAAGGAAACAGATTGGACTTGACAAATCGGTTGTAATCTTGCAAGGATTAGCAATCGCGGATACTATTGAAATCAGGATTCATAAAGAATCACTTGAGCTACGCATCGGAGTACTATCTCCAAACCAAGACCCACATCATACAAAACTGTTGAACATAAAATCTTGTCTGTCCATCCGTGATTGTGCCTAGAACAGATTTGAGCGAGTTTTATCTATACGACTTGTAGACCTGTAAAGTCTTGCTTCTCAAAGAGAACTAAAGTTCAAATTGCCACAATCTATACTGGATTGGAACGCTGAACTTGCATGAGGACTATAGTGTTTGAGTTGTTGTAGTTGCATTATCGAACCACGTATTCATTTACAAGGTTTGGTTTGTGGTTATTTCACTGCCAGCCCCATAGTCAGCGTCTCACCGGGCTTGAACACTGGGTTCTGTGATCAAGGACAAAGAGCATCAGCACCGGCATGTTTGCCCCTGAGCTCAGATTGTGTCTCCACACAAACAGAACACATCACACCAATCAGAGGCCATGGCCCATGTCGTCCAGCTAGATCTTGACGAAGATGTCGAGCATTCCAAGCCTGCCTGGATCATTCATCCAGGCGCAGATGACCATCCTCATCGAGTCCCAGCAATCCTTGGTCTGGAACTTCATTGGATCAGTCTTTGCAGCCTGTACCTTCAATTTTGGGCCACACGCAATCACTGTCCCCCACCTTGACTTCGGCAATCTCTCTTGGGGCTGGTGCGCCATCACTGCTCTTGGCTGCTTCAATCCGGATCTTGGGGGACATCTCGTCCTCTGGGATCTCAAGCTCATCATCCGATTTCTGCCTGGATCAACTATCCTCATCCCCTCCGCCATTATCTGCCACTCCAATTCACCTGTTGCCATCCATGAGTTCTGTACGTCTTTTACCCAATACACAGCCGGAGGTCTCTTTCATTGGATCAGAAATGGGTTTAGGACGGATGGCGAGTTTGAGATTACTGCTTCGACTGAGGAAAAGCAGGCTCAAGACGACAAAGTGAAGACAAGATGGGAGCAAGGTGTTGCTATGTACTCTACCTTAGATTCTCTAGATTTAGATAGTGTGTCATGTCACCACTTTTCGTAAATACCCTGCTTTCTTGTATGAATGTTTCTGCCTTCTTCAATCACCCCAATTCGTTTTGACTCGACCAAGTGAAAGGGCTTTGAGGCGAATCAGCCGAATGTCTGAAGCTTCGGAATTGGATGTCGATGGGTCAAAAAAAATTGTAGTACAATTTCTAGCAAGCCAGCATGCCTCGCAATATTTCTGACGGTGTTCAGATGCCAAATAAACCATATATGTAAACACCAGATCACCTGGGGCTGCACAGAAAATGTGATTAAATGATTTGTTGAAAGTCGCGAACCCGCTCAACGTTGAAGCACTTTACAGTATTTGCCATGCAAACAAAAGTCATCTTTTGGTCTTGATGCTCATCCACCACCAACATAATTCTTGAAAGCTCATAATCTGTCAGCACAATGACTGACAACAATTGAGGCAATGTTCTGCGCAATTATTATTCCTGGTACAAAGCTAGAACCTTTATTTTGACCATCCTAACCCGCAACTCATCAAATAGAAAGCAAGGGATACTCAGAGAGAAGGCTCGCTTTCAAATGCAAAAGTGAAATCTTTTTCCTACCCTCTGTCACTCATACTCATTTCTGCATCTAGACAGTGCTAGACTCGTACAGAGGGAGCCAGGCAAATTGCAAATGCAAATCGCCAAAAGTATGATGCTGAATATAGAGAGGCGTGGGTGGTGTTTTGTTCATGAACTGCTGCAAGATTGAGTGCTAATCATAGCTGCCAGGCTGCATCGTCAGTGGGTACATTCCTTCTGCAGACCCCGGAGCCTCCCACCGTATTTACAAACAGACCAGGAAATACCTGAAGAAAAACGGAGTGGACAAATTTTCAAGTTGTTACGATCATGCAACTTCTGGATTCCCTCCGGCTTTTCCCCGGCTATCTTTATCCGGAGCCTCGGCTCCGACTTATCCTTTTATCCGGATACGACTCGCACTCCGGCTCGTGTCCGTCTATACTGCTGTGCGTCCGGCTATATTCCGTTGACGCACGCCCTTTGGGGTTTTCGCAATGAAGGTCTTCTGAGCGTTCCCCAAATCAAACATATGACTTATGCAACTATGCTTCTCTCTTATTGTTCTTATTGTCTTTCTCTGTACTTATTGTCTTTTACATACTCCTTTCCGCATTAGACTTATCTCCGTATTTAGTATAAATACGTATTATGTTCTACTGTATCTTTAGTTGAAAATTAACGTGCTTTGCCTCTGCATTGCTCCGTGGTCTGACTTCTGCTTCCTTCGTTGTCGAGCCAAGTTAGGTGGTGTACCCAATCTCCTACGTGGTATCACTTACGGCTTTATCCGTCCCTCCGGTTATCCTCCGCCCTCCGGCTATTCTCCGTCCTCCGGCTATTCTCCGGTTCCGGCTTTCTTCTGACACGGATATAACAGTATTTTCAACTAAACCTAATTTGGCTCAATGTCTTTCAGCCACCTCGCCAATACCCCCGACTTTCGGAACCGCCGACGCGATTCACGCCAGTTCAGCAATATCGTTCCGATTGTCGTTCCGGGACAGCTCACCTACGACAATGTCTCCGGCATCATCTCTTCCCCACAAGATCTTCGCTCTCGCGTGCAGCCTCGTTTTGAGGAATCCCGGCCTTTACGGCCGAATGCTCCAACGATGTGGTCTCGCCCACCTCTCGCTCAAGATGCGCGTGGTGCTGCTCTCCGTCCTCAGCAGTTCAGTTTTTCCCCGACCGGTTCCCATTATCCTGGTCCGGCTTATCCTCAGCTGATGGATTTTCGAGAGTATGATTGTCAATCAGGTGGAAGCAGCATGTGATCGCCTACCCCTAATCGCCGACGCGTATCCTACCAACCGGTCACTACGGCAATCGAGGAACTTCCGGAGGTCTACGACCCTACGGATCCTCTTGAACAGCAGCCTGTGCCGACTGATTTTCTGCCTCGTGAAACGGGCGTGATTTATCCGTATCTTGGACGACGTGTGGCGACTGCTCCTCCTTTGGAGACAGTTGATAAGGGTAAAGGTAGAGCTCGAACTCCTGCTCCTGACCCAATCGCCCCACAACCCACTTATCTTCCCACTGGTTCTTTTCCGCCCCCGCCTCCCGGGCCTTCCGGCTCACCCGGCGGTGGAGGTGGTGGTTCTGGCGGTGGAGGAGGAGGTGGAGGCCCGCCACCTGGCGGTGTGCCTTCGCCCCATCCCTCCATTCCGGCTGGAATTCCTTCCGGTTCCGGTGCTCCGGCTCCGGATCCAGGACCTGGTGGCGGTGGAGGTGGCGGCGGTGGTGGTGGTGGCAGACCATTTGGTCCGGCTCCACCTCCAGGTCCTCCAGGTCCTCCCGGTCCGCAAGGGCCCCCCGGCCCTACACTTCATATTCCGGCTCCGCATAATCCTCAGCTTGACTACGCCGTTCAACAAATGGCTGATGCAATGGCTCTCCTCGCTCGGAATTCTGTCGCCCCTCCTCGCTCCACTCGCACTTCCTCCCACGCTCCGGATACTTTCGATGGCTCCGACCCATCGAAGTTCGCCACTTTCATGTCGCAGATCTACCTGCACATTGCGGAGCGTCCGCAAGACTTTCCGACCGACGACGAGAAAATCTTCTACGTCCGGTCGTATCTTCGCGGAACTGCTCAGCAGTGGTTTCAGCCCAACATCTTCGCTGACGGACAAGTGCCCATTCCATTCTGGGATGGGAATTGGGAGCTCTTTGTTCAAGAGCTTGCGACGAATTTCGGCCCGCACGATCCCTTCGGCGACGTGCGGATTTCATTGGAGACTCTCTCCATGAAGCCTGGAGATCGGCTGGCAACTTACCAGCTCGAGTTCGACACCCATGCGGTTATGACTGGGTATAACGAGGCCGCCCTTTTCCGGGCGTTTTACCGCGGCCTTCCAAGCCGCATCAAGGACACCATGGCGCAGAATCAGCTTCCGGTCACTCTTGCCGGACTGAAAGCCCTCGCCTCGCAGCTCGACCAGCGGTATCATCGCCGCAACACTGAGCGCGCGAACGAGCGTGCTGCTGCGAATCCGCTTCCGGCCGGAAAATCTTCCGGCGATTCTTCCGGTGCTGCGGCATCGGGAGGTGGCGGTAATGGAAAGTCCAAGGGTAAAGGCAAGGGCGGTGGAAAATCCAACTCCCCGCCCAAGACCAATCCTCCGGCCAATACTCCGGCCAACAGCAACGCGGCTCAGGCTTCCGGGTCTAAGCAGGTGAAACCGTACGCTGCCAAGCTCGACTCCACCGGCAAGCTCAAACCGGAGGAGCGCGAGCGACGCATGAAGAACAACCTCTGCATGTTCTGCGGCGGTGCGGGTCACAAAATGGCTGAATGCCGCAAACGTCCGGCTGGTGCTCAAGGCAAGGCCGCGACTGTTTCTGACCCCACACCTGCTGCCGCTGATGCTTCTTCCTCCGAGTCAAAAAAAATAGGCAGCGGCTCGGATACCTCTGCACCTGGTCCGAGCCGTGTTGACTCCGAGGTGCTTCCCGAGGTTACTCTCAACGCGTCCACTCTTTCCCCTAATGCCTTTTACGTTGATCTCGATGTATCATTACTCTCTGCGGACTATCTCTCGCCTTCCGGCATTCTTTCCGGTTTTCCTACTCCGGACGTGGGCCTAACCCTGCGTCCGTCTTTTGTACAACGAGTTGCCGCGGGATTCAACTCCCGCTTGCGGGCGCTCATTGACTCCGGCTCTTTGCACTGTTTTGTGTCTACTAGGGTTTGCGAATCTAATGGGTATTCTCCGTATGCGGTCCCTCCGGTTAAACTCCGGTATCTCGACGGCTCCTCATCCATCATTGACCGACAGCTCCAATTGCTCCCTCGGTTTCCTTCTGGCGATGTCCATTCTATGGAATTCTACGTCACCCGTCTGGATTCTGCTTGTGACTTGGTTCTTGGACTAAACTGGCTACGCCGCTACAATCCGTTGATTGATTGGCACAACGCCTCACTAAAGTTCAGCCCTGTTTACAACGAATCTATTGTGTCGACACTCCCGGAAAATATTCCGGATCCTGTTGCGGTCTCTCCGGTTACGGAGATGGCGGAACCTCCGGTATCCCCGGCTCTCCTTCCCTCAATACCGCTGACGTCTTCACTCGAATCCGCTCCTTCTATGGAGATTCTGTTTGAGGCATCTACGCCTCGTCCGTTCACTTCTGCCCCCCTTGTGTCTATGGTCAATGCGGCAGCCTTCCACGCGATTATTCGCGATAAAGGCACTGTCCAGTATACGCTCCGCGCATCTCCGGTTGACGAGACTAACGGCTTTGGCGCTGCGGCCGAGCCGGACTTTGCGAATTTATCCGGCATTCCGGCCGAGTACCATGACTTCGCCGACGTCTTCTCTGAATCAGAGGCTTACAATCTTCCGCCTCATCGTGAATTCGATCTCAAGATCGAGACTGTCGATGGTGCTGAGCCTCCGGTTGGCCCCATCTATTCCCTTTCCGCAACCGAGCTGACCGCGCTTCGGGAGTTCCTCAACAAGAACCTCAAGGCGGATTTCATCTATCCGTCTTGTTCCTCCCACGGCGCTCCGATCCTCTTCGCTAAGAAGAAAGACGGAAGTCTCCGGCTTTGCGTCGACTATCGTGGATTGAATCGCATCACGAAGAAGGATCGTTATCCGCTTCCTCTGATCGCGGATCTCCTCGACGCTCCTGGAAAGGCGCGTATTTACACCAAACTGGACCTACGCCACGCCTATCACTTACTCCGTGTCGCCGCTGGCAACGAGTACAAAACCGCTTTCCGCTCCCGTTACGGCTCCTACAATTTCCGGGTCGTTCCGGAAGGTCTCTCCAACACACCAGCTGCTTTCCAGCGCTTCCTTAACACCCTCTTTGCGGATCTCTTGGACGTTTACGTCGTGGTATACTTGGATGATATCCTCGTATACTCCGACGATCCGGCTAATCATACGGATCACGTCCGCGAGGTTCTTCGCCGTCTACGCGATGATAAGCCGTGAAACGGACCATGGGTGAAATAGCAAGGAATTTGCCAATTTCCACCTTAATCACGTAGCGCGCTGCTCCAAAGGATTAGCATAAGTCCTATATGGCTAATCAGGGCTTTATCCTGCATGAGGACCTTAATCAAGTCCGCCTGGGATGCATCAACTGGAAAGTTCATACTGGTTGACATCCATGATTAAGGGTTTAATTGCCAAGATTAAGCATCGCTGCTTAATCAAGGCATCGCGGGGCCTACAAACAACATGGGCGATATTAATCATCCTCTCTGATGATCTGGGGCACCACTGTGGGGTCTTGATTAAGCGTTCAAGTGCTTTGTTGTGCTTGATTTACAGAGGGAGCCTTGCGCGACGGGTCAGGTGATTCGGGTTTAACAGTAACCGGTTACCCCGGCTGTGGTTGAACCTCGCTTATCAACTATCTGATCATTGTTGCCATCCTGATTTGGTTACTTGAACCAGGCCAGGACGGTAACTCGCATATCTCCACAACCACTTGGCAGTTTGGGCTGATTAAGGTACTGGCTCAAAGCCAGTACCTACGTCTACCTAAAACTGAAGGTCCTGAACGGGGGACAAGAGGATAGAAGATGGGACTGTCTACACGATCGGACAAGGAGCAGTCACACCGGACACACTCAAGCATTAAGGGGTCGACACACGAGGATCCTATATATTTACCCACACGTGATTAACTACGGACACCTTACTCATATACCAGCCAGTAGACTAATCATTGTATTGTAAGCGTAATTGTACAGTATATAAGGAGGAGGTTTTGGCATGGATAGGCACTGAACTTTCTGTCACTAAGAGCATTAGCCTTTACCGGATATTGCTTGATAAACGACGGAGATTCGGGACTTGTCACCCAGGACTGACTTCGTTAAGAAGTTTTGTTTCGTCTGCACGAGTAACTCAATATCAATTGTTGGATCGGGATTTTGGGATTGGAAACGGTTAAGAAGCTAGAGAGAGCTTATTAGGATTGAGAACACGGCACCGCACTACAGTAGCCTTGGAAGGCTTATTATTTGGGATTTGGAGAACACGGCACCTTGTTAGGATTGGGATTGTTGGCTCAAGCTTCTAAAAGCTTTTAAACTCGATTTGTTGGCTTAGGCACTCGTTTGGCATTGCTCAAAGAGGTCTAATACTCTAAATCAACCTTGCACTTCGGACTAGACCTCTTAAAACAGGCTCGTTCCTCACAACCTCTGTTGGATTATCTGTGCTCCTTGAACCTTCTTAAAGCGTTCAAAAGACCCGTACTCGGCGGCACAGTCTAAACCATTCAAGGGGAAAGTAGTTAGGATTTGGTTAGTAGTTGCGTTTTTGCCTTAATCAAGCAACTCGCATTCTGCTCGTTGGGTCTTGATTAAACTAGTACTGCTGTTGTAGACACCGAGCAAGCATTTCAGCAAAGCTGGATTATATTGCAAGTTGTCCAAGTGCGAGTTCAGCGTCACCACTTGCGAGTACCTCGGCTACATCCTGTCGCCTGACGGTTTCCGCATGGTGCCAGACAAAATCTCCGCTATTACGGATTGGCCAGTACCCCGGAAAGTGAAGGACGTTCAGTCCTTCCTTGGTTTTTGTAACTTTTATCGGCGCTTCATTTACGGCTATTCCGGCATTACCGTTCCACTCACCCGCCTCACTCGTACTGGCAAACGGTGGGATTGGATGCCCGCTTGTCAAGCGGCCTTCGACACTCTCAAAAGCGCTTTTATGGCTGCTCCGGTTCTCCATCACTGGATTCCCGGCCGTCAGATCATGGTCGAGACGGACACATCCGACTATGCTATTGCGGGCATTCTCTCCATCCTTGGAGACAACGGTGAATTCCATCCCGTCGCTTTCCGGAGCCGCACCCTTACCGCTCCGGAACTCAACTATGACACGCACGATAAGGAACTCCTCGCTATTTTTGATTGCTTTACTCATTGGCGTCATTATCTCGAGGGTGCCCCTCTCACTGTCGACGTTGTCACAGACCACAAGAATCTGGAATACTTTGCCTTGACTAAGGTCCTTACCCGTCGGCAAGTACGCTGGTCCGAATACCTCTGCCATTTCAATATGGTAATCCGGTTCCGACCCAGAAAGCTCGGAGGTAAACCCAATGCATTAACTAGACGATGGGACGTCTACCCTAAAGAGGGGGATACGGCCTTCAGCCAGATCAATCCTCAGAACTTCCGGCCCATTTTCACTTCCGACCAGTTATCCGCATCGCTTAACGCTACCTTCCTCAAGGACGTTTGTCTCCGAGCATCTCTCGTCATGGACGTTGACTCGCTGCAATCGGATCTATGTTCCCCAGGTTTCAGGCGATACACCTGATATACTCCGCGTACGTGTCCTGCAAAATAAGCATGATCACATACTCTCCGGCCATTTTGGACAGAACCGCACCTTGGCTCTTGTCCGGCGTGAATACGCCTGGCCGGAAATGCGTAGTTTCGTCCGCGACTATTGCAAATCCTGCACCCACTGCAAGCGCAACAAGGCTCCGCGGCACAAGCCGTACGGCCTTCTCCGTCCTTTACCGGTTGCTTTACGTCCTTGGCATTCGATATCCATCGACTTCATTGAATTCCTCCCCTATTCCGGCGAGTTCGATTGCATTTGTGTCATTGTTGACCGTGCATCCAAGCAGGTTATATTATTCCCCTGCGACCGACATATCACCTCCGCCCAACTCGCCCGGTTTTTCCTTATCCACGTCTTTTCCAAACATGGAGTTCCGTCCCACGTCACCTCCGACCGAGGCACGGAATTCGTTTCCGCCTTTTTCCGCGCATTGGGCAAACTTCTCAACATGACCATGCATTTTACGTCCGGCCATCATCCGGAGGCTGACGGACAAACTGAACGCATGAATCAAACCCTCGAGCAGTACATCCACATGTATTGTGCGTATCACCAGGACGACTGGGCTGAGCTACTCCCTCTTGGAGAGTTTGCGCTCAACAACGCTCCTAACGCATCTACCGGTGTATCTCCGTTCTTCGCGAACAAGGGTTATCACCCGCTTCTCACTTTCTCCGAAACAACCGTCGTTGGTCCTGATGTCGACAAGGCTCAGGATTACGCGTACGAACTCCAATCTGTCCATGAATACCTCCGAACGCAGCTGACTATTGCTACGGAGCGTTACAAGGAGATTGCAGACAAGAAACGTCTTCCGGATCCTCCACTTGAGGTCGGAGACCAAGTTTTTGTTTCGACCGAGTTCATCGCCACTACACGACCTACAGAAAAGTTTTCCGAGACGCATTTTGGTCCATACGAAGTCATCGAGAAGACCTCCGGCTCCTCTTACCGGATCTGGCTTCCAAAAGCCCTCTCGCACATTCACCCTGTTTTCCACATTTCTACGCTTGAACCGCATTTTCCGAATCTGTTCCCCGGCCGTGAACAACCTCCGCCCGGCCCCGTCGAAATAATAGACGGAGACGAACATTTCGAACTTGCAGCGATCCTCGACTCCAAGATCGACAGGCGTTACCGACGTTGCCCTCTTCGTTATTACGTTGAGTGGTTTGGATGGTCCAATACCGGAGACCAGTATCAATGGGTTCCGGCTTTCGACTTAGACGCGCCAGAACTCTTGGCTGAATTCCACACCCGATATCCGGATAAACCTGGTCCGGAATGGGAGCGGATTTAATCCGGACCCTCCGACTTTCCACGGGCTCACCCACATCACATGGCAATTGTCACGGTACTTGATTCAAGAAATTATTTACATTTTTTCGCTTATTCTATACTACGCGTCCGTGTTCATCTCCGGCGCATCCTCCGACTTTTCCTCCTCCGGCTGGTTTCCTGAGCCGCTCGCGATCGGCTCGTCGTCGTCATCGATGATCTCATAGATCCCATCCACGAGGCGACACCCATCCACATCCGGGAGCGGCCCGGATGGCATCTCCGGCTCCTCTGGCTCTGGCTTAGGCGGCAACACCAATTCAGCCGCCCTCGCCATCATCGCTGCAATGTTGGCGTCGAGCTTCGCCTTCTCTTCCAGCCGCTTCGCCACCTCTTCCTTCTCCTTCTTCAACCTCTCCACTTCTTGTGCCCTCCACGCGGCCCGCTTCTCCTCCTTTCTCCCCAATGAGGCGCTGAGCATGTGCTCCTCGTACTGTGGACGAGTCAAGCCCAGCACGACACGCTCTGGTGTTTCCTCCTTCACCAGCATTGGGAATAGGGAGTCGAAATCAGGTGGAGTCGCCTTGCGCGTCTCTGGCTTTTCCTCCGGTTCGTCCTCCGACTCTGGAGACGACCGCCCCGAATCCATCACCCGCTCGGCATCCTCCATCTCCACATCCTCCTCCGGCAAAACATCTCCGGGAATGTGCGGTGTCTTGATGGGCAGACTCTGCAACCAGCGGACGATGTCATCCGCTGGCTGAAACTCAGAGTCTGCCACCGCATCGAGAGTGCCGACGCGGTGTAGGAACTCCCCTGCGATGGGGTTTTGCCGGCTGCTTCCCAGGTATACGGCCTGCGCCAGCAAAGTCAAGAGCGGATGGAGAATCCGCTCATTGACCTCGAGGTTCATCACACGACGATGAAGCGCCTGCGACATCGTGTGGACCTCGTCCAGGCGAGTGGTTCATCCGGTCGGCAATCTTGCGGCCTCCGGCTCGCGCGCCCGTCTCCGGCTTTTCGATGCGCGCGCCGGTGCGCAACTGGAACCCTCCTGCGTACCGAATTCTTCCTCGTATTCGCGCACGCGTTGTGGGCGGACGTTGGGCCTCCGTTTCTCGCTCTCTGGAAAGAGCCCGCATTTGATCCTGCGCGACTTGCAGAACCAGCAAGAACCATATCGAGGGTGCACGCGCCACTCGACACCGTTCTTGTGGCAGTTATCGCAACCTATAGATCGTCAATTTCAGGAACGGAGAACTAAATATCACTCACATTCGCCCACGGCAATCTTCCACTCCGGTGGAGGTGTTTCCACCACTCTCGCTTTTCGTCCCCTCCGTTTCCTCTCTGTACCCGCCTCCGTCTTTCGCTCCGCCCTTTTCCGCTCCGGCTTTTTCGCCTTCCTCTTCCTCTTCAACCCACCCTTTGAAGCTTTCTCGTACTCCGAGCTCTGGTCCTCGGAGTCGCACGGAGCATCCGGAATATTGTCATCGTCCGGTGATTCTCCGCGGCGAAGGAGATCGGCCGCCTCGACCATGTCATCAGCCATGGCTGAACCCGCAGCGATTTTCACGCGTAGTTCCTCCACGCGCTCGACGTTTTGCTTCGCCTCCCGGACATTCTTCTCGGTCTCCTCGATGTCCCGGGTCCACTCGACCGCCAACTCCTGCATCCGTCTCGCCGTCTCGCGGTTGGTGGCGACCAACCGAGCGCGCTCGTGGGGCGTCAATTCCGCCTCCGCAGCTGCGGCAAGCTCCAGCGCTTCTTGCTTTTCCTTCGCCTCTCGCTCCTCATATTCTTGGACGTCTCGTTCCGGAGACGTTTGACGTTTCTTGCCCTTATCCCCGGGCACGGGTGTCGGCGATTTGTCGCATTCTTGGTCCGGTGTGGCACGCAACATGATGGTTGAGGATGAGTGAAAATTTTCATCGCCTTGACAACGCTCGCACGATCACGTGTTCATTTTCGGCCTCGCCACGTATTCCGATTCATTGCGTCATTACAACATCACCTCTTTCGTTCCTGTTCCTTGGGGGCAAGGAACCCTAAGAGGGGGATACTGTTACGATCATGCAACTTCCGGATTCCCTCCGGCTTTTCCCCGGCTATCTTTATCCGGAGCCTCGGCTCCGACTTATCCTTTTATCCGGATACGACTCGCACTCCAGCTTGTGTCCGTCTATACTGCTGTGCGTCCGGCTATATTCCGTTGACGCACGCCCTTTGGGGTTTTCGCAATGAAGGTCTTCTGAGCATTCCCCAAATCAAACATATGACTTATGCAACTATGCTTCTCTCTTATTGTTCTTATTGTCTTTTACATACTTCTTTCCGCATTAGACTTATCTCCGTATTTAGTATAAATATGTATTATGTTCTACTGTATCTTTAGTTGAAAATTAACGTGCCCTGCCCCTGCATTGCTCCGTGGTCTGACTTCTGCTTCCTTCGTTGTTGAGCCAAGTTAGTTGGTGTACCCGATCTCCTACGTGGTATCACTTACGGCTTTATCCGTCCCTCCAGTTATCCTCCGCCCTCTGGCTATTCTCCGTCCTCCGGCTATTCTCCGGTTCCGGCTTTCTTCTGACACGGATATAACACAAGTATTATACTCCTCTGCTCAATGAGTTCACTGGGGATCTTGCGGGTGTTAGGGTTCCAACAGGGGAGGAGGATGGAGATGATGAGGACAGGCCGGCTGTCAGCAACGACCTCTGGGTCGGCTAAACAACGAGTAACCCAACAAGAACCCCAACCAGGATAAACCCGATAGACACTTAGTAGCTCGTCCCCAAGCAGTAGGACCAGTCATACAACGTCCTCCCTAGGAGGCCGTATGTCGTAGGTCAAGATGCGAGGCGGAACCTGGAACGAGTCGAAGAGGGTGTGGTATCCACTCAGGTATACAACCCGGGGCATGGATACAACCCGTAGTACAATGTGGAGGAAGCAGGGCAGGGTGGAGACAATGCCTATGTCAAGCCAAGGTAGAAGCCTGAGATTAGATGAGGTAGAATCTACTGTACATGGTGATTCTACCGAGCTTATATAGGCTTCTAATAGATTAAATTGATTGCGGTCAATCGCGATCAGTTCCTGTACTGCAGCATTAAGGGGTGTTAATGCTGACTCCTTTGTGTTGGTTTCCATGGTGTCGGAGGACTTAGGAGACCCGACATTCGGGTTTCCTAATCCTGAGTGTCATCGTATCCAGTGGTTCAAACCCTGATCGGTTTGCAACCACTCATGTACTTCGTGTATGCTTCTGTGTCATCTGTGGTGCGTCTGGGAACTAGGATTCATCTGTACGGGTTCCTAGTCCCTAACATCTTCTGGATCCCATAGCGCAGACTCCCCGAGTCTGCGGCTTTAGAATCCGTGGCCGGGTTTCAACCGTGAGAAGGTCACGTGATGGTGTCACGCAGGACACCAGCATTTGGTGACAGGCAACACCCGCCAAGTAAATGTCTGTTTGCATATGTTGATGCCATAACTTTGCACAAGTCCTGAGGAAAAATCAAAAATTCTGTGCGGGACACTCTGTGTAGATTTACATTACAAGTTCATTGCAATTTTTTTTCAGAAAAAAAGATCCAGAATTGGGTGTGTTATGCGGGACCAAAGAATCACATCAAACAGTGATCAAACATGTTCATAAGGCATTAAGAAGGCAGGGGTGCCCAAAATAAAAATTGTGTCCAGGACACTCTGTGTAAGATGAGAAACCGGAACAGTCTCTCACCAAAGGTCAGGCAAAAATGTCGACGGTTGAAGCAGGACACTGGACTGATGGCGGCTGGACATCAAAACCCTTTGCATTGCCTGTCACCACAGCATTAGAAGGTGAATTGTAGTTGTAGGACAGCCAATTCCGTTCCCTTTTTGCTGGATAAAATTCGAAGATGATTGTCTAAACTTGGGTTGCAAGGCTGTTCAGAACAATAGAAGAGTGTTCTGTATCAATAGAAGAGCAGTCTAAATGACTGTTGCTCTTCTACTTCTAAAAAGAGACCAAAGTGAATTCTTTGCGCTTGAGGAGTGCTCACGTAAAGGTTACGGCATTATAACTAACGGTCCGGTTTCTCTTCCTCACCATGTCCCCACACAAGTCCCCAAATCTGTTTCCCCTGGTCAAACACTCCGGGCCCCCTCCACCCGAGTACTCTTCCTGCCGTATCAGTGAATTCTTTGTGCTCGAGGAGCGCTCACATAAAGGTTACGGCATTATGATCGACGGTTTGGTTTCTCTTCCTTCCCCACCATGTCCCTGCACAAGTCTCCAAATCTGTTTCCCCTGGTCAAACACTCCAGGCCCCCTCCACCTGAGTACTCTTCCTGCCAGCCCATTGAGTACCTGGGACCGGATTTTTGAGGATACACCGCTCATGACCAACATCAAGGCCGACACTACTGGCCAGTCTATCTGCATGGCAATCTTGGGGGTTTGTATGTGACTTGGTGGGTGGCATCCTTTGTTTTCTTCTTTTTTTTTTTTTGGGGGGGGGGGCTTGAGGGTTTGAAGTGAGGAGGCAAGTTGCAGGTGTCACCTACGCGCAAGTTGTCGCCTACGCACAAGTCGACAACAGCTCATGCTGTACAGACAACGACAGCTTGAGCCATGCAGACAACAATGACTGGCCTGTCATCGTTGTCTGTGCAGGTGTGTGCACAAGTCATCGACAATGTCACCTGCGTGCGAGTCGTTGACAGCGCAGGTGATGACACAACAACTTGGCCTGTCGTTGTTGTCTGTGCGGGCGTGCACATGAGTCATCAACAACATCGCCTGTGTGTGAGTTGTCGACAACATGACGACTCGCCCTGTTGACAGCGCAGGTGATGACACAACGACTCAGCCTGTCATCGTTGTCTGTGCAGGCATGCACACGAGTCATCAACAATGTCGCCTGCGCACGAGTCGTCAACAACATGACAACTTGCTGTCACCACTGCCTGCACGCAGGTCATCAGCGGCGTGGGCGTGTGTGTGAGTTGTCGATGACAGCGCAGGGCAGTGCATTGATGTGGGGCGAGTTGTCAACGCCCGCACAGGCAACGAGTCATCAACAACTTTTCGGCACCTGCACAGTGGGTTGTCGACACTTGCACGGGGTGGGTTGTCAATGCCCCCATGAGTTGTCGAGGCCTGTGTGGGGTGAGTTGTCGATACCCACGCGAGTTGTCGAGGCCTACATAGGGCGAGTCGTTGATGCCTGCACAGGCAACGAGTCGTCAACAACTCGTCGACACCTGTGCGGGGTGAGTTGTTGTCGCCCGTACGAGTTGTCGACGCCTGCATGGGGTGAGTTGTCGTCGTTTTTTTGTCTTCTTCCTCCTCATTCTCTCCATTTCCATTGCATTGCTAACTGAGCAACACAGGGCTCATGCCAAGGAAAATCTTCATGGACACAAAGTGGAATAATGCCTCCAGGCATTTACAGCTAATGTCGGAACCTAAGGCGCGAACGAAAAATTTCCTTTTTGGGAACTTTTTCATCGCGCCAACCGATTCCCTCATATCTCTCTGAGTTTTGGTCAGATTACCTCGAAACCTATACCATTCTTTCAGAATAATTCATGTGCAATTAGTGATGTCGAGGAAATCACGAAAATGTATTTTATCTTGCCATTTGGCACCTGAGGCATTGTTTCTATTGAACACCACCTCGGAGGGTGGGCACTTGTTCAACCACACTAAATTTTTGGGACGGAGGAGTTACATGCATTATAAAGAGAGTGATGTCGCCAGAACTATAATTTATTTCTCCATTGAGGCACTATTGACTTGGAAGTAATTGTTTGATCAAAATTGTTGGACTTCACATAACTTCCACCTCAGAGGGTGGGCACTTGTTCAAACATGCTAAATTTTTGGGACAGAAGACTTACATGTATTATAAAGAGGTGATGTCTCCAGAATTATATTTTTTTTCTCCATTGAGGCACTATTGACTTGGAAGTAATTGTTCAATCAAAATTGTTCAACTTCACATAACTTCTTCAATCCTCCACCAAATTAGGACTTGAAACAACACAGGACATCGCATTGAGCGTTTCCTCGAAGCCACATCCTCGAAATGTCCAAAAACACGCATGGTCAAACTTCAATTAGAGCGTGTTGCATCGCGCACCCATCATTTCATTGGTTGTCACTTCGGTCACATCATTCGCCAGCGGACAGTCACTTGGCCGCGTGTCATTCCTTCGTGCAGCACGATGTCCTGTGTTGTTCCAAGTTCCAATTTGGGGGATGATTGAAGAAGTTATCTGAAGTTCAACAATTTTGATCAAACAATTACTTCCAAGTCAATAGTGCCTCAATGGAGAAGAAAATTCTAATTCTGGCGACATCACCCTCTTTATAATGCATGTAAGTCTTCTGTCCCAAAAATTTAGCATGTTTGAACAAGTGCCCACCCTCTGAGGTGGAAGTTATGTGAAGTTCAACAATTTTGATCAAACAATTATTTCCGAGTCAATAGTGCCTCAATGGAGAAATAAATTATAGTTCTGGCGACATCACTCTCTTTATAATGCATGTAACTCCTCCGTCCCAAAAATTTAGTGTGGTTGAACAAGTGCCCACCCTCCGAGGTGGTGTTCAACAGAAACAATACCTCACGCACCAAATGGCAAGATAAAATACATTTTCGCGATTTCCTCGACATCACTAATTGCGCATGAATTATTCTGAAAGAATGGTATAGGTTTCGAGGTAATCTGACCAAAACTCAGAGAGATATGAGGGAATCGGTTGGCGCAACGAAAATGTTCCCAAAATGGAAATTTTTCGTTCGCGCCTTAGGTTCCGACATTAGCTGTAACACCCACACTGATGTGCTCGCCATGTGGGCAAAAGTCTGCCATTCAACCCACCCCTGCTCCAAATCCCACAACACATGTGCAGGCCATGGGTGCGACCCAAATGCAGACCATCTGCTCTTGCAAGGTCGATCCCCTGAGCGCAAAACACAAGTCCACTGCCGGCGATGGTGGTCGTTCACAGAAGAAGAGGAAGCGGCAGGATGACAGTGATTATGACGAGCCCACCCCCAAGTC
The DNA here is from genome assembly GCA_029378375.1 of Mycena olivaceomarginata. Classification (NCBI taxonomy): domain Eukaryota; kingdom Fungi; phylum Basidiomycota; class Agaricomycetes; order Agaricales; family Mycenaceae; genus Mycena; species Mycena olivaceomarginata. Next base: position 622,230 of record JARKIC010000039.1, read on the forward strand.
TCACTCCAGGCAGCAAAAAGCAAATTTGCAATAATGCATGACAAGCTCCGGGTGTTGGCCAAGGGGAAGTTGGGGTCGATCACAACCAAGCTCACTCCCTCTATGCACAAAGGCCCACCAGGGATTCAACCAGGCACAGTGGAGTTCAAAGTGCTCAATTTGAAGGGTATGGATGAGGACAGTGATGATGACAACTGGACACTTTTTTTTTGTTTTTTTTATATATATTTTTTGGATGCTAAATTGTTTTTTCTTGGTCGTTTTTGTTGAGAGCGGGCGGGGCGGCGGTGTCGGGTGCGCACAGGCACTCAGGCTCCGCCCTGCTCGGGTTTTTTTTTCTTGTTTTTATGGCTATTTTTTCGGTCTTTTTTGTTGAGAGCGGGTGGGGCGGCGGGACCAGGGCGCGTGATGAGCGCACACGTCGGCGGCGTCAGGCGCACGCGAGCGCTTGGTGCGCATTGTATTGACCCTTATTTTACATTCATTTTATATCCATTTTTTTTTGGCTTGACACCAGCGGCAGCGGGCGGGATGATGACTGATGTGTCGGGCATGGCGGGCACGCCGGAACATGTTGAGAACCCCCGCCCGCAAACCTCCAAGTGCTCCCACCTTATTTATTGCGAAATCTTGCATGTTTTCTTGCGAGGTTTTGCATGGTTTATTGCGTGGAGCCCTAGGCTAACGGTTCCACCCACTAATAGAAGGGGCATCGAGCCCAGTATGACACCTCTTTTAGAGGGTGGCATGTGGGATTATTAGGTGCTTTATGTCTGAAAAGTGATGTATCTATCCGAGTTTGCTTTGATAGCATTCATTGGTTTCGTTCCTTATGGCGGTCTGAGTGTTCAACTACATGCTTCCATATATTTTAGTTCTTCAAATAAATATACAGTAATGGGAAGTGACACTTTATCGACACAGTTTCGTATTGTTCTCGCGCTCGGAAATGTAGTAGGAAATGGTATTTTCGTAATACAAGTAGCGGAAAACAAAACAGAAATCATCAAAGCATAGAGGATGATTAAATGTACTGACGAGCATTGCCTTACGCTGACCACGGAACCCGAGCCTCCGGAGGCTATGCGCTGTTAATTTGAACTTAAGGACAGCTCGCATTTCATTTACATGATCCGGTCTTATTATTGATTCTTACTTCATACTGACTTTATTGTCCTTATTGTTGTACTCGCCTATAAAATGTACATAGCATACATGAATAAAAAGCAGAACAGTTCAACCCCCGTATGATTCGATCTCAGTCCCGTATCATTCTGGCTAGACCCTCGTCGTTGCCAATGTCCTCGTTCACCCTTGTATTCGCTCTCACACTGTCCCTCGTCGTCTACACGCCCCCCGTCGTCCGTGCATTTGCACAGTACAACCCTAAAACCTCATATCCATCCTTTCCACTTATTTTCAACCTTCCGAGCCTTGAACATGTGTTGGCCCACTCGCACACTTATATGCCTTTGATCCTCCTCGCGTCCGCGCTTGGATGGTTCATTGGTTTGTCAGTACAAGTAGACCAAACAGGGTAAATTCCATCTATCAGGAGCTAACTCTGACAGCTAGCGTATCTATCCGTGTCTTGTCCAAGTTGTTGATTTGCTCATTCCTGGTTAGCGATGGGCTGTTGAGGACATATATTTTCCGGCTAATGATTGATATGCAGTGCTGTATATTCCAGAGTTCGACACCAATCGTGATCGAAGTTGTCTTGGTGTCGCCCACGCAGCTCGCCTCTCGCCTACTGGGTCCACACTATCCTGCAGTGGTCGAAACCGCTGACTTGCTGCCAGAATATGGCAAGCGTGGAAAATGACTACAGGTGGAGACGAGTGGAGACGCCCGCCTGTAACATTTGTGAGTGCGATGTGGTCGGCAACTTGAAAAAAGAGGGCACCAGCTCAAGAAACTGAAGTGCGGGGAGGGAGCTCAACGGGAGAACTTGAAGGAATCACCCGCCGGCTGCCCCGGGCCGACTGCGCAAGCCAGGGCCATGGGCCGCGGCCCGGGGGATCTAGATCAATCTAAAAGATGGTTATCTTCGTTTCCTAGACGTCCACTTCCTTGAAGCCTCTCGACAGGTGGCAAAGGCGGCCGAACGTCAAGTCAAACGTACCTCCTTCAACTTGACGGATACATGTCTTCTAAAAGATCCACTGTGATTGAATATCGAATTGTTAAAATGCAGATAGTTGGGCCAGTGCTGCCACGACCATCCCCGGCGGCCGGTAGAACATCCCAACATTCCTGATCCGCTCGCCCGTGGGGGTCGGCATATGAAAATATACCTTCCGCCTCGAATGCGATATTATCCTGCTGGCGGCCGCAGTTGCAGGTGAACTACTCGCAGAAGGAGGCACAATGCCGATGGGGAGAATGTGCAAGCCAGTGCAATAGTCCAGGATGGCGTACGGATTTTGGTGGAGATTGAGACAGTCACCATGGTAAAATGAATTATTTTGTCCTGATATGTCTCAGTGGGTTCACGGAGTACAAGTCCACCTTGCTGTCGCAGAGAGGATCACGACCTGGGCCGTATTGGTTCTCCCCCGGCCCAGACGGAAAAATCGGGTTTAGACGGGAAATGCGGCGAGCGGATTGCAATTTGACAGGCCCAGAGTTGAAAAGCAAGATGGCAATCTTGGTGAGAATTTTGTCCCTCTCATTGTGCATTTAACTGGGTGTATCATCTGCGACTGCCTATACGGCCAGACTAGCTAGTCGGCCACTTGCCAAATATAAGAGGTGCCGATAATAACGCCGGTGTGGGGCCACTTTTACGGTGGAATACTACTCGAGTTGATGTTGCCTGTCAAATTTCGACCCATATTGACACGGCGATCAAGAGTTGCGGGAGGTTTTCGGCCCAATTGCTCCGCGCAGGCCGAGCGGAGGTGTTGGTAAGGTTGGTTCGGTAGCGACGGAGCTTGAAAAATATATGAGAGTCAGTACAAGGATGGAGAGGCCTAGCTCATGGAAGAATAGGTCCTTGACCTCCTGGACCCAATGTTTTTCAAACCAGCGTAGTTTAATTTCACGGGGTTGTCACCGTCACCTAAGGCCCTGCTCGGGTGGACAGGATCCAGCCATTCCAATCGGTTCGGCTGTCGGCTTCACAAGCGAGCAGTGATGCGGCTTCGGCTGACACGCTCCGTCACTCACATGTCACACATGTTTTGTAACAAGATTAGATCTTGGCAGAATTTCGACACGCGTTTACTGCTCCAATTTCGCGTCCTTTGTCCCGAAAGCTCACAGAGACGTGTATTGAAATGTAAAGTCTATGATAAAGCATTGGAGTTGGTGAGAATATTAATATTAGATCGGGGTACAGCGGGTTGGCCTAAGTCCAGAGTCCATTACGTACGCGTTGTCAAGGACATCGTGACAAGGATGCCGCATCAGCCGGTTACCACACTTTTTGACAGAATCTCACGTCAATTGGGTTGGAATCGTTTTGGCAGAGGATTGGGAACGAACCGACGCACCCGAGCAGGGCCTAAGATGTTCACTGGATAAGACGTTCATTCCTCGGCAATCATGGGGAAATTACCATAAATGGTAGTCCGGCATTCGCCGGACCAGAAAAATTCGCATTTTTAGGCCTGTTTGGGCCCAAAATCAGACTGTCACCGTCACCTGTACCAAAATTGTTCAGTTCACGACCCTCCGTCACCCGTCACCTGAACATTTGGTCGAAGTGGTACAGTACTCCATCTTTTAGAATTCTTTGCCGCTGTCCATCTTCTTCTCTGACCGTCAGCCAAATATACGAAACTCGACTGACGTACATTCTGTCTGACCGTGAATGCTGGATCATCTTGAAACTGCGTTGGGAAACAATCTCTCAGGCTGTTGCTGAGACCTAGTCGCAATGGAAATCGTGCAAAACACTACCAATGGCCGTGTGTTGAGGATGCTCTCTGGACGACCTTCACTGTGCCAACTTATTCCATGGATCTGCGTGGGCTTCCGCGTTATTTTTTCATTGGACTACTGTAGTATTACAACCACTAGTTCACGGGGTGTCACCCGTCACCACAAAAGTTCACTGGATTGAAAGTTCACAGCTCGACAATCAGCCAACAGTTCCCATAAAAGGTAATCCAGCGAATGCCGGAGCGAAATTTTGCAATTTTGTATTTGGGCCAGGAAAACTCATTGTCACCGTCACTGACCTTGATTAGTTCAGTTCACAGGTCTCTGTCACCCGTCACCTGAACTAGTGGTCGTAATACTACAGTAAGTTGAGTTACACGAATACTGAAGGTATCCCGCCTTCACACTCTATTCTATCGCTACCCAGCGGTCGCGTGGCAGAGGATTATCCACAAGTGTTGTTTTTAAGCCTATTATAGGTTTGACAGGCAGCGAACTGTCATTTATCGTTCAAACGCCAGTGATTTTTAACTTCATCAGCTTCTCCAGTTTATCAGCCTTTTGATGCTCCGAAGCGCTGGGTCCTTAACAAGTCTCGTCCTTGCCCACTCAGTGCTCAGCACTCGCAAATTGCAATGTGGTTTTTTCCTGCCAGTCCCCCTGGTCGGGGCTCTACTATTGGCGGTCCTTCGCGTGAGATCACAAGTGGTCCCCCCGTCTTGGGTATGATCTCCATATTCCCTCTCTGGCCCAGTGATACTGAGTGCTTCCCCCAGAACTCGACTATCACAACATCCACAGCAGAGCGAATTCGGCTTGCCGGTGCAGCAATAGATGTCGCGATCGATAAACTGGATGCAGAGGGCCAATTCGATGGTACGGCGACGCTTGCTACGATACGCCGCTCATTTATTTTTTCGTTTTCCAAGCCAAGGCATATGGAGTTACGGGGAACTTGTACTCTCAAATGGCGCAGTTCGATATTGCTGCCGATCAGACAAAATATATGGACAAACTCGAGCAGTTCCTTCTGTTCCAGGAGAGGATGAATAATAATTTTTCAAATCCTACGTGAGATTTTCGGCAACAGTATATTCTCTGTGCACTTTGATTAACTTTCGTTAGGGTCAGTCACCCTTTCCCCAATTACCGTTGACTCAGGTTATCTGCATGATTTCAGACGGAAAGCACACTGTGAGATCACTAATGCAGGGCAAAACTCACTCGGTTGACTGAGATGTTGTCATCTAGATCATTCGGACATGCGGCGGCAAATGCATATGCGGCGTACAAGAATCCGGTGTTTCTTCAATACGCGATCGAGTCTTGGTGGGTCGGTAGACGGCGGACGATATCACCAAGTGATCTCTCCGCTGGGACCATTGCGGGGAAGAATTTCACGCTGACGAAGGTTTGCGAGGGTGGTGAGTTATGGTTTCTGCATGAAGTTTTATTATTGGCTGAGCCTCTGTACTAGTAACGATGGCCGGAGGTACATTCGTGGTACGTTCTCTGTGCCGGCGAGTGATTACAATTCATTCTGGAGTTTCTGGGTCAAGGATGACCGACCGGGAGAGTTTCTTGTCACGGGCGCTGCCACAGGGTAAGTGTCTGTTGATGTTCAGTTGTTCACAAAACTGACACAATTATGAACAAGATATTTCCTTGTGTGGGTTCTTCACATTTATGCCATATGTCCTCTCATTTGATGGCTAGCGTATCCGCTCTGTTAGCAGAAGCAACATCCGATCCGACGTATCTTCAAGCGGCAAATGAATCGGCAAATTTCATTCGTTCGCATCTGTACAGCTTCCGGAACATCGTCCAGGAAATTATTACCGTCGATGTCAATGACGAGTTTGCGTGCCAAGTCGTAGTAAATTCACTACCAAGCAACTCGGGATTGATGATTGAGGGACTTTCGATTCTCGCGTCGATCACAAACAGTGCTTCGACGGAAAAACTGTGCGCTCTCCCATTCTTTATTCCGGCTCACGTACCGACGCTAGAAATAGTCTACACGACCTCCTTGTGGCAGTCATTCCTAATCCTGATTGGCAAGGTGCCAACGGAATTGTATCGGAAACAGGTAGTTCTGTCTTGTAAATTTCTCGACTCATCTCTCCTCACATACACATTCACAGGGGACCTCTCAGGGGATATGAACTTGCTGCAGGGCCTCGGCACATTTATGTGCGCAACTCGACAAACAGTACCTTGCGCCAATATGTTGGGGATTATATCGCGGTTCAGGTATGGAGTGCGAGACACTCGGCAATCCCAAACTGACCAAACGGTTTCAGTTTAATGCTGTTACTAACCTGGCTACCTCGAACAATACGAATATCTACGGAAGCACTTGGACAGGGCCCCCAAATGCGACTTTTGGAGGAGACAGCCAAACCACTGCCCTTGGCGCATTACTTAGTGCGATAGCCCTCGAGACTCCTTCCTCCTTGTCCTCATCATCCTCCGTCTCGCCATCACCAACAAATTCTCCGTCTCCGATCGCTAGCACGCCACGGCCGAAGTCCCCTCACCTTGGAGCCATACTAGCTGGTGTATTAGGAGGACTTGCGGTGCTCATTTCGATGATCCTGTGGTACTTGCATAGGCAGCGTTCAACCCGCAACACAGGTCATTCATCCAGGACCCCCCGAACTCCGCCATTCCTCACATCCAATATAACTCCCTTCACGACCCAGACATCGATTATGACCTCGCCTTCCCCTGGAAAGAAGAACGGTGAACATCGGGGTCTTCGACCGCCCTCTCCGACCCATGTCGCTGCCATTCCCATCCACCCCTTGGTCGGCCAAGAAACGCACCAGATAGAGTCGGTCACTAATATCGCCGACGAGGACCGTGTAAATGTGAACGTGGAAGATAGCACAGCTTCCGTCCTCCCCACGGAGATGCTGCTCAGGATTTTGAACCAGAGAATGCAGAGGCAGCAGTGGGGTGAAGGCGATAACCTACCAGAATACGCAACTGTCGTCTGATGTGCTCATGTCCTTTTCATGTCTGATCCTTGGTCCTGTGCCCTGTATACCATCCTCACCTCGTCTATACATGATTGTTTTACGGACGCTTGCGATGTATTCTAGGATTGAATTTCATGATTTTATTTTACAAACCAGGAAGGACCAGGCGCGAGAACAAAAACTCTGTTCGTCCCCAAGGCCGGAAGCTAAACACAAATTTGATTCTATTGAATCGACTCTGTTCCGGGACTGCTCGATAGCCCGAGACTCACTTCCGCCTTGAGAGCGTCGTGCGGTACTTTGAAACGAGAGATACTGAGGGACCTGGGCGACGCGGCTCGCAACAAGTGATTGGATTAGAAAATACCGGTATGGCGAAGAGCAAACATACGACGCATATTTATCCACATGAAACGTTTCGAGACAATTTTTTTGGAATCCAGGAGCCAGTCTATTATAGCCAAAATGCTGAGAAATTCGGAACACAGTGATATTAGCCTGTTTGCGATGCAGCCATCAGATGGCTGATGGCTAGGGAAACTGCAAAGTTCCGGTGAACTCACCACATATTCCCCCACCTCTCAGTACACTGAAATGACACCAGGGAACTACAAGTACTGTGGAAAGTCCCAAATAAATTCCGCCTCAAGGGGAAAGCCGGGAGCCATTTGATGGCTCTAATGGCTCATCGCAAACTCTGCTTCTGGCACTTGATTGGAACTCACAATCTGTGTCGGAGGGCTACAGTTGATAGGACAAGGCTGAAAGACACGGACAAAACGTCCACACAGTGTTTACCCATAGTACTAGTAGCTCGTTTAGCCTTTAGCTCCTTGATTTGTGACCGTGCTTTGGGAGGAATCCTGCGTCGTCGACGAGGTTAAGTACAAGGTCCACAGGTCATGTAAGTAAGTGAAATGGCGACGCCGTATAAGGGAGAATAGATCGGAAAGTGGTAGAGTTATCAGTCGATACTCCTCCCGCACTGGAGCAGGAACGTCGCCGTCACACAGATTTCCAACAGCCCGATTTGAATCGCCTCCGCGGTTAATTCCAGCGTGACCGTGCCTTCGCCGCGTGAGACCTGTGCGTAGACCTGAGGCCGACCCACTCCTGCAGAGTATAACTAGATATTAAAGCAAAATCAGAGCCCGTGTGCGATCGTTGGGAGGATGATGATGGCGCGCACAAAGATGTAGTCACCGCCCGGCACCCAGACGAAGTGTTTCCCCAGAACCTCCATCGTGCGATGGCTAGAGGCGCCGCAGCAGACCGGTGGGTATGTCACCATTCCCAGAGAGTGTAGCAACGAACCTGCTGTTGGGCCCTGTGCCCAGTGGGAGGTAGTCCGTGGTCCGCCGCTTCGAAAGGATACCCCGGACCTCCACGACGGGATGCTCACTGCGCCAGTCGATGATCGTTACTGGCTGGTTCGCGGCGTCGAGGAACACCGTGTAGCCGACGGTGGGAGTATCGGTCATGATGCGGAAGTACACCCGGGACTGGGGGACGCCGGTGACGGTTGCAGTTCAATATGTTGGGCTGGAGGGAACCGAAGGTGAATGAAATCAGAGTCGGATTTGGATTGGCTCCAGAGCGAGAGCGGAAGGGGTCGGGAAGTGCACCGAATATCGAGGGTTGCGGTGGGCGAGAAGAAGAACCAGGAGCGTTCGGGTTGGCAGGATTTCTCCATCCTCCTTGAGTGTAAGGGTGCATTTTGAGTTGTATATTCGTCTTGCGCTGCCTGGCCTTAAGAGTACAGACATATTGGCCATAACGAGATCCTGCCGTGGAGAGAACAGTGGGGATAACGTCGGTGCTGCCATGACCGGAGGACGAGAGCGAGGATCCAATGACAAGCGGATGTACGAACAGGGCACAGGGCCCGCCGGAATGAGGTGGTACGGTGAGGCAGTGAGTCTAATTCCAGAATTAGAGATAGCTGATAAAGAACGGCTCACTAGGCCATGCAGATTCGCCGGTGGAGGAAGCGGTGCAGTCACCGTAGGTTGCCTCGAAGTCAGATGGAAACGCAGTGTTGGCAGCGACGATCAGCTTGAAATTTTGATGAGAGTGTACATTGCGTCAATCACTAGAGATCACTAGGTGCGCTTGGGGTAAGTCTCGGTACCGGTTGTCAGTTGAGGATCTTCAGGGAGGTACGGCGTCACTTCACCGTCTGCCGTTCAAGGTTTTCTTGCTTTCACTGGAGTCCCAAAGCAAGCAAGAAGGGCAAGGAGTCCAGTGAATCGCCTCCGGAGAGTGTCGTGGGGCGAGCAAGGAGCTCCCCGCGTATTTGTCGGCGGCGTCGTGGGTTGTCAAGATGCATTCGGACACTCCGGTGAGGGGAGAGATTGAAACTTCTTGGCGACGGAACGGTGATCAGTGATCCGTCGATGGGTTCTGAGCTGCGCGAAGTTGAATTATAGAGAGCAGATCTGGAAGAATGAGAACGCCGATGCTTTCAACATTTAGGATCTCCGCAAAAGTGAGAATGGGAATACAGGCATCACTTTCAATGGCTGGCTGTTCAGTCGGAAATGCAAGATCCGTACCAGGTGTTAGCCGCCGATGACTCCGCTGAATGGGAGGATTGACCACAACAAGTATGATGTATTTTTCCACTCACAAGACCAGCATTTCGTGGCGTCGAGGAAGTTGGATCACGGGCCGATGTAGTTTTTTTACCGGCTACGCTCGGCACGCTCTCGTTGGGTTCTCGTCGGCTGCTGGATATGACGAGTATGTTTCACTCGGGGAGTCGGGGCGCGAGGTGGTTTTCCTCCTTGCGAAACATCGCCCAGACTGCCAATATAATTTCATCAAGTATACAGCATGCATATAAAGTTCATCGCACCCACTTTCCGCGCCGCGGAAAAATTGGCCCAATACATTGTCATTTGGTTATTTGCGTGTCGTTGAAAGATCCGGTTGAAGAGAGAAAAGTGAGCCGCGATGACTGAAAGTGAAGAGATGATGTGGGATGAGAGGAGGGAGAAAACACTAATCCCGATCGTCCGCCGCCACCTAACCCGAAGGACCGAATATATATACTGGCATGAATCTCTGCTGTGTTCTGGAAAGAAAATATGCAGGGAAATTCTGCCAGAAGAAGGTCAACTCGATCGAACAACTTCGTCGGGAAAGAAGAGTTGGGGGAAGGTGTGATTAAGAAGGTTGGACCTGAATATTGATGTGATATCACGGGGGAAAGATTTCGAGAGGATCAAGAGGGGAAGGAGAAGGTCTGGAGAAAATAGATGGGTGTCCTAAAAAACACTGTGTATGGCCTCCCACGACGGCGAACAATCTTGGATTGAGGTCCAAAAATTGCTTGTGACGGACCATATCGAATTATATTGATATGCAGGACGTGAGATCAGAAGAAAACACACAAAACATTGTTGAAATACCCGTCCGCACCAATTCTGCGACTGAGAAGGGGACAAGGAGACAGCCAGCAATGTGAAGTTACAACACAAGACAGGAGAGATACAACGCAAAGACGCAAAAGTAAAGGGGAAAACTCCAGCCTTGGGCCTGAGTTCATCACGCCAGTCAGATCACAGCCAGAGCCAGGCGGAACTACGTCAATGTCATTTGTGGGTCAACTGGGAAACTCAAGATGTGGGCATCAAGTGGTTATGCTGTTGAAAAGCGCAAGCCAGGCGGCCAGAGAATAATTACAGGCTGGATAATAGCATTAGTACTTACAGCACAAATTCGGGCCCTAGAGAGGGATTGCGAGACGGCTAGGCGAAGAAAACAAAGCAAACGATCCAGATTCCGAGCATCAAGCGAGCACGTCTTCACGAATCGGCAACGCGGTGGCACCAGACAAAGAAAGATCAAGCGCCGATCATATGTGTATATGTGGTTCCTTGTCCAACTCGGCCGAGATCCGAGTCCGCTGTCGCGCCTGCTCACGCGCTAGGCGCGTAGCACTCACATCGCCGTTCAGCAATCATGTTGATCGCCGTTATCCCCTTTCTACTACCACGTCGTTCGCATTCATTCCGTGCCTCCCGTTCTCTCGCGTCACCCGACGCCTGCCCATCACATTCTTATTGTTCCAGTATGTGTTTCATTTACTCCATTTATTTATTTACCCCTGCCTCCCACATTTCCGTTGCCTACACATCTCTATTTCCACATGGTCCTTCCCCTTTCCACATGCTCTTATTTCATATTCACTGCCTCGCTCCACATGGTACGCCTTATCTATTTTATATTCCCTAGCTACACAGTGTATATATACGAGCACTTAGTAGCTGCAAATACCACTTCAGTTTTTCCCCCCAGATCTAGAATCAAGTCACCCAGTTTGGTTTCGCTCTCACTCTCGCTGCGCCTCACCCCCGCTCACGCTTCGTATCGTGTCTCTCGCCCCCGTCTACGTCTACGCCCCATGCACTCTGTTGTCCGGCCGCCAGTGTCTTGTCACGGCACTAGGACTTGTTGGAAGTCCTCGCATCTTTCATCCTTCCTTCCATTTGCTCGCAGCAGCACCTCCAGAGGTGATCACTCGCGTCCAGATGGTCGGTTGGTACGTCACCGCCATCCAACCAAGCCTCCATCGTTGAAATCTATGTGCCAGCCCGCTGGCACTGGACTCCCATCTGTCGGTGCCTTCAAACATCCATTCTCCCCGCACCGAATGGTTAACTCTCCACCACGGGCCAGTTGTACCAGCATACTCTTGGCCGATAGTACCAGTTCAATGACAAGTTATTATATGGGCATATGGTGTAGTGGTATCACTCATGCTTTGCACCGGTGTGGGCAGTCGTCCTGCTTATGTAATTGTATGCGGTCATGGGTTCAAACCCCATTGTGTCCAGTCTTTTTGAACCCCTCAACCCCTCTCCCACCCTTTCACGGCCTGGAAGCTGGACATTCCCATCCTTTTCCGTCTGTTCACGGCAAGCAAGCAGTGTGGTAGAGGTAGATACAGTAGGATATCCAACATATACAACTTAAGCCAAGGTGTAACTACGGTTTACCACTTCTCGACAGTGCAGTACTAATCATCCCGAACCATATTTCCACCGTAGAATACATGCGAACTTCCCTGTGCTTCGTCCCTACCCCTCACCATACCTACGCGGACCATGATCATCATCGGTACAATATTCTAGGTTGCCTCGCAATCAGCAAATTGAAAACATGGAAGATGAATCACTGACTACCACCTGTGCAAGTGCACCCCGGGCCATGCCAGTTATGGGCTGGGAAGGTAAGTCAAACCTGTGCCATGCAGGTACCATAGACTGACTGCCAGTGGTTGTATAATACCCGTGATCAGGTAAAACAATATTACGACAACGTAGAGCAGACTAGACTCGCATCTAATTCAAGTTTTGGTCAGAGTCGATCAGGTTGAAATTGAAAAAGACTTGCATGATCTCCACAATTTGTCATATCGGCAGCCAGCTTCAGCACCTAGTACAACCTTTACTTGTTGTCCCTTCCTCCATATCCTCCCGGCTGGAAATAGTCCTCAGCACAATGCTGCTATGGTGACACGGGAATACCATACCTGTCAGACTCAGCAGGATAAAATTGGTGACCAGGGCGAAAGAGTATGGAATCGGGCTGTTGGTGGTGAGAACGAAAATTGCCCACAAGCTCATTGCTGAGATGCGAGTCAAATATGCGCAAGATTGGGTTGCCTGTACATACCGAGAGTGGATATGATCAGGACCGCAGGGATAGCAATCACGACTTTGTAATAAGGAGAGGACGCCCAGATGACGGCACAGCGATATAACTGATAATAGTTTGCCAAGCAGCTCCAGGCAAAAAAAATTGCTCGAATACTAACAAAGAGGCAATCTGCGATTGCGCTGGCCACTCCGGAATCAATCGAGGTGTTGACGAAAGAGGGTGTACGTACTTGTTGACCGCGACAAGGGCTGCCCGCGTCCAAAACAGTCGCTTGTACAGGACCGCTTGTTCTGGGGAGCCCTCTGAGAGACCTGGCAATCTCAGGAAAACAACCGCGCTAGCAACGTCCAGGGAGGCTTGAACGAGCGAAAACAACACGAGAATTGTGGATAGAGCGAGAAACATGCGTGATGCCCATGTCTTTGTCTGTTGAAGGAAGAAAGCCGCAGACACGAAGAGGAAAAGGCAAATTCCTTGGGAACAACGTTTCTCAGGGCGGGCTGAGAAAGACGAATGTCAGACCAACCATTGAAAAATAGCGCTGTCTGCATGTGGTGTTGTGAGAGGATTAATTCAGTGAAGGAGGTAACCCACCGATGCGGTCCCCAGCACATATCTGAGCTCCACATGCAACTTAGCAATAGTGTCTGCATTGAGGCCGGGCATGGTTAGCGACAGCCAGCTTCCGTATGAATGTACGGGTGGGAGGGGGAGCTGAGAAGGTGGGCGAAGGCGGTTTTAGCCGATGCGGGATGCCGTCGTAGATCTGAATCACAGCGCTTTGGGTTGCGCACCACACAGCCCGCGCACCACGCGTATTATTTGACTTCCGCCATGAGTTTACGTGCGATAATGAAACAACCACACCTAAAATCGGATAGAAGTTTCTCTTCAAAACAACATACTTAAACAGTGTTGAATTCTAATTTGGTAGTAGAGCGAACGATCCCAAATGGTTGTGAGACGCGGACAGAACTGGGTGCGTACCGATCGTTGATGCTCCAAAGATTCGTTGCCGTTCTGCATAAGTTGAGTTAATGCTTCGGCCAAATGCTGTCCCACAAATGATCAACACGTAAAGAGTGGCATGGAGTTGATCAAGTTGTATCGGACAGCGGCAGCACCGGGACCAGAGTTGTGTGCATGCGACTGATTGTCAACGAATTCTCGCATTTGGTCTAACATTAGAAATCGGAGTCATCCCGAACCGCATTGCCACCGTAGAATACGTGTAAGTTTGTCCACCTCTCATCACTGCTTCTGATCATCCCTACGCGGACCATGATCATCATCGGCACAATATTCTGGGTTGTCTCGGAATCAATGAATTGAAAACATGGACAAAGGAATTACTGACCACCACCTGTCCAAGTGCACCCCACGCGATGCCCGTTATCGGCTGTCGAAGAGAAGTTGAACCTGTGTTATCGAAATGCCAAGGCCCCAGATCATTGATATAGACTGACCGAAACTGGGTGTGCACCGCTCATGATCAGGTAAACCAGGAATACGATAACGTAGAGTAGACTAGACTCGGATCTGGTCCAAGCTTCGGTCAGATTCGGGAAGATTGGAATTGAAAAACACGTACAGGATCTCCAAGATTCTGTCGTATCGGTGCCCAGCTTCAATCCCGAGCACAATCTTTACCTGTCTGCTCTTGTTCCATATTCTCCCGGCTGTAAACAGGTGTTGGAACAGCGCTGCTTCGGTGAGACGAGAATACCGTACCGGTCAAGGCCAACAGGAGAAAATTGGTGCCGAGTGCGAAGGAGAATGGAATTGGGGTGTTTGTGGTAAGCCCAAAAATCGCCCAGAAGCCCATTGCTGAGGAAAAGTTAATTATGCACGAAATTAGGTTACGTTTATATACCGAGGGTAGCAGAACCAGGACAGCAGGGACAGCAATCACGAGTCTGTAGTAGGGGGAAGACCCCCAGATGGCAGCACAGCGATACAGCTTGATATTAATTGGCAAGTAGCTCCAGGTGAAAATATCGTTACAATACTGACAAAGAGGCAATCCGCAATTGCGCTGCCCACAAAGATGGAATGAATAGAGGTTTGGGATATATCGGGCACCACGTACTTGTTGACCGCGGTGAGAGCCGCCCGCGTCAGAAACAGTCGCAGGTAGGTGTGGTATAGAACCGCTTGTTCTGGCGAGCCGTCCGGAACAGTTTGCGTTAGCCGTAGGAATATAACAGGACTAGCAACATCCAGGGCCGCTTGGGCGAGTGCAAATAGCACGAGAATTACGGAGAGGCCCAGAAACATGCGCGATGTCCAGGATTTCGTTTTTTGTAGGAAAAAAATAGCCCAGACGAAGAGGAGAAGACATATTCCTAGATAAAAAAGAGGCCTTAGAGCGAGTCGCCACGGGGGGTGTTTGGCGAACCATTGAAAAACAGCGCTGCCTGCTCGTCGGGGGAGTCAATGCCCGTCCGAGTACTTGTGGCGGAGGTAACGCACTGAGGCAGTACAAAGGACATATTTGAGATCCCCATACAGTTCAGCAACAATATCTGCATTGAGCCCCGACATGACTAGCGACAGTTAGCGTCCGTGTATCTTGATGGGAGTGGGTGAGGGGATTGGCCAGATGCGAAAAGATTGGAGCGATGTGGAATGCCGTCATAGATTTAAATCAGCCACGGCTTATATGCGCAAACCGGTGCGGGCGGGGCTCTTGCGGCGCTCCACAGCCCACTGTGTATTATTGGATGCGTTCAATAGTAAAACACGCGGAAAATCAGAGAGCTTTGTCATTTCTTCAAGATAACAATTTGAAGCTTGGTCGAACAGGCTGAACCATCAAAGTATTCTTGATCATGAATTCCAGTTCGCATTCGAAAGACCAGTTCGCCGAAGTCGATGTGGGGCCGCACTGATCGCTGATGGTCCACAGCCTCACTGCGCTGCTGTATGGAAAGCCGGAGCACCACGCTCTGAAACAAATGATTCGCGTGATTGCCGGGTGATGGCCGGGAATGTGGCATGGTAGGGATTTAGGAGAATTACCCACTCTGACGGACGTTTGTGCCTCTAGAGACATTTCTCAAGTACCTGCAGTAAGTGTATTCAATGGTAAAATATAGATTTAGACGTCAGAAACCGAGGTTCATGCCCCAGAAAGGGATTTTTATCTGGTTGCAAGGTCAGAGAAGAGTTTGTAGAAAACTTGAAGACAGCTTGGCATTATTTGAACCTCCCATAGCCCGATGAGATGCCCCATGTGTATAATTTCCGCCAAGAAGCAGGTTGAATGTTGTGGGAAACAACTCTCTCGATAATTACGGGTCGTAAACGTGTGAATTTGTAATCTTCCATTCACAACATATTACCTTAGAAAAATAATGACGAAAGCGTCACGCCGACAGTTTCACGGCCCATTTTGCAAGAAAAACCGTCCAACCGGTGTCGTTCAACATGCCGGCAGCATGGTGTTCGGGCTGGGTCAGGTGTGATCTTTGTCCCTTGTCAACATTCATATTTGGTGTTTTGTAGTTTGCCGCGGATAAAATTGTTTAGCTCATCCAGGTTTGGGGAGGTTTGGAGCTGTATTGTGCCGAGTTGAACATATCATTAAATCTCGGGCATCTCGGGCATCCTGCCAAAACTGATTGGTGGGCAAGTTTCAGGATCTTGGGTGTGTTATAAACTATTCTACGCAATTAAATATTGAATCTCGCGTTTAATGGCCATATGCAACCGTTTCCTCGTAGACCCTGGCATCATCAGCAGACAAATTGGAAGAATTTGTGCTCATTGTAGTTTCCCTTGTATTTACAGAGATATGGGAGGACAGATGACATGTCTTCAAGTAACCAAGTTCCCCTTGGAATCCATATGACCTGAAGAAATAAGAATTCGTGCCGTTTCAACTTCCTTTCCGATTTAAGGAAGGGACGGCCATCACTCGGCACTTACGCCAATCATTTGTTTCAAAGCGTGGTGCTCCCGCTTTCCATACTGCTGCTCCAAATTAACACACCGGTACAATGCTGTTCCCCGGAACCGCCCAAACTTCTGTACCCTCAACTTCCCGAGGTGGGGATTCATCCGTTACTCTGAGCGCACCTATTGGTCCGAGCCAGATATCGACTGTCTAAGCAATCAGCCTTAAGAGACAAGATAGATGCCCAATGTACGCTCAGCGTTCCCGTCCGACTGGAAGATGGCAGAAATTTGTTCGGTCATCATACGGCCTCTCTGCCTTTGTGCCGTCACGGCCACTTTCGGGCCGAAGGTAGAAATCTGGTGCTCAGTCGACTGAGCTGGCACAATGGCGGGCTGAATCCCTGTGGGATTCCGGGACGGAGTTCCGTCATCACAACGAAACTGTCCTGTCCACACCCTCGATACTTTTCCCCAGTCCCACTCTACCCGCAATGATTGTCAGCGCCATCCCCTGGATTTCAATGAGACTTAGTACCGACCGGGATTTGGACATGCGACGTACCACCAATTGTTCCAAAACAGCACCTTTCGTTCTCTAGGCAGTGTCAGAGAGATGGAAATCTGACGTACCGAAAGTGCAAGAATACTAGGCTGGAGCGACAGCACAATGTATGCGAGTCCGCCGACAAAGTACAACGCTCCAGACTCCAAAATGACCAGCGCGAGTTGAGGGCGTGGTAAGAAGTCGACACACATATATCATAGCATCTGTAAATAGCAAACAGAAACGACGCACTTGCTGGTGACATAGATCGCATTCGTCGCCCGGTTCAAGTATTCGGGGAGCAAAGGCAAAATTCGCTGCTATAATGTAAGCCGAGCCTCAAACGAAGGCCAGAATCCAAAATCAAGTTAATACAGCCAAATGAGAGGAAGCGGCAGTATGGCCTTGTCTATGTGTTCGAAAGCGAAGGTGTCGACGGTTTGGATTCGAAAGCGAAAGCGAAGGTAGCTAAGCCGTAGGTAGATAGAAACAGTAGGCTCGATAGAAGTGACTCCCACTCGGTCGGGCAGGAGGGGAATTGTAATCTCAAAGCACGAGATAGGGAGGTGGGATATGGGATATGGTGTCGTCCCACTGAGGATAGGAATGTGCTGAGCGGGAAGCCGTCGGATACGGAGATCGATATGGGAGCGATGCGCGGGGAAGAGCGACTAGACTACGTCACGCAGCCGCGCTCACAACGACACCAGGGCGCAAAAACGCTCAGCGCCTCGCGCCACTGCGCTATGCCCAGCACGATGCATGCGTGCCAGATCGCGTGCGAGCCGCCCCCGATGCGCTCCAGCCGCCGCGCCCACCGCCCGCCGGGAGCGAGGAACCGCTCGGGGACGTGGAGCGCGTAGAAGACGACTCCGAGCGCGCAGGAGCCGAGCGTCGGGAGGAGGGGGGCTGGGGAGGGAAGCGTAGTATATCAGCGTTGAGGGGCGGGTGGGTAGTGGAATAAAGGTCAAGTGAAGCCGCGTAGATGTGACGGAGGGAGGGAGGGAGGGACGAAGGAAGTGGGAAGGGTAGGAGGTAGGAGGAAGGAAAGAAGAGAGGAGAACGAGAAACGCACCAACAAAAGCGGCCATCGCGCTTGCGCCGTACAGGAGCGCAAGCCCCGCGACGGGCGCGGCGGCACAGAACACGAAGCGCGAGGAAAAACGAGAGGCGGCCAGAGCTGTTTTTCGCATGAGTATGACGCAAGCAGGGAGCGGAATGCAACAGCGGAGAGGGAGGGAGGGACGGGATAGTATGGTGACGAGGGGGAGGAATAGGACGCACCCGGTTCTCATACCGGTCGAACCACGCCATGAAGGGGAGAATGCTCCCCGTCACTGCCATGAGGAGACAACAGCGCCAGGAACGGGTACGCGAGGTGCGGGTGCGCAGCGTAGCCGTAGTAGACGATCGTGCCGATGCTTGCGGAGATGAGCCTGGCGGTGTCGACAAATTGGAGTAGGTAGGATGAAGGGAGGATCAGCATCCCTGGCGGATAAAACGCAGCGTGCTGCAAACACGCACCACCCGATCCCGACATAATCGACGCGTGCACAGAACTTCATCGTGCCGCGATGCGCACAGCCCAACATCGTGTGCCATACGACGCTGCTCCCCAGGCAGATGAGCACGCATGCAGTGAAAACTGCCTCGGCGGGGTCCGATGCGCGGAAGGTGGCGCCCCAGAGCAGGAAGGGAAGGAGGTGCGTCTGGATGTTTACTGGACGCAAATGAATGTGCATATGCGGCGTGAGAGGAAGCGGACGCACGGAACTCGTTGTGCGGCGTGAAGATCGAATAGAGGAGTGCGGGATAGCGGCTGAGCGGGATGAATCTGTACCTCTAATCTTTGAGTACGGAGGTGGATAGAATGGTGGGAACGCACCGGTAGCCGGTGGAGATGTGCGGGTTATTGTGCCACGCCGCAGGGAGGTCTGCGTGGGAGATGAGATGGCGGCCGTCGCAGGAGTGCTTCAGCGCGCTGGCGACATCGGGGTCCAGGCTCTCGACATCCACTGACGTGGCGCGGTTGTAGTATGCGGGTAGTTGCGCGAGTAGGGCGACCGGAGTGGCGGCCACGAGTAAAGACAGACGGTGCGGAATCGCGGCGAGGAGAGCAATGAGCGAAGGGGCGCAGAGTCGCCAATGAGGCGAGCGCGTGGGCGGAAGACAAGGTGGCTGCGTCGGGGGATGAGCGCCGGCGACGACCGCGGCGGCTGGCCTGGGTGGCCATATGGGAGAGGAGAAGAGACACAGATCTCCGTGCTGGCGCTCGTCATGGTTTTACCCGACCCATGTGGAAGATCATTGATGTCGAACTTGGCAGGTTTAATTGATGCCGTCATGTTTGGTTTGCTTGTTTGCAGCCTAATCGACTGGGTTGTACGCCATCCAGTAAACCGTCCGTTGCGGAATAAAACTTTCGTCTCCACTGGCCGGTTCTATTGAGAAGCTCGGATCTCGATGAACAGAAGATGAATAACACATCAAGAAGGTGCAGCTGAATGGAAATTCGATTTGACGAACCGAAGACTATGTGGGGAAAATAGAAATCACGAGCCATATAATGGGTGCGGGGATACATTGCTGTACGGTATGATCCCAGTCTCGGAAAGTGCGCCTGGGAAGCGAGGTCGATATTGCGAGGTAGGAGTCTCTGGTTTAATTAATTCGCGCGGTCTGGACGGGTGAGAAGGGGCGCTAACTGCCGGCGCGTCTCTGGTACGTTGGATGCATATTGGCCCGCGACAGACTGCGCGCATGTTGAATCAATGAAACTCAACACTCGGCATCCTCTCCTTCATAAACTTCGTAAGCAGCGCACGCTGCCCCTGCATATACGCGGTGTGATCGCTCGACCGCACGCCTACGTGCCGCAGATCGGGGTACGCACCCTTCGCAGCCTTCCCTGCGAGGAAGTACAGAATAGAGTCCGGCGGCCCCGCACCATCGCGAGCCGGGGAAGCATGCGCCGCGCAACGGCGCGTACAGCCCCCCGATCGGGAGGTGCCACGACGGGTCGAGCGTGTGGATGAGCGGGTGGCGGTGAGGTCGGGCACGGGGATCGGGGCGTATCGCCCCGACCGCCAGGTTCGCGAGGGCGGGGAGCGTGACCAAGGGCAGGGTGAGCGCCCAGTCGTAGTGCCAGAGGTCGATGCAGGCGAGGGAGAGTGTCGTGATGGGAGCGGTGTTGAGGGTGTGGATGGTCTATTTGAAGAACGTGGCGTGGAAAAGGAGGGACGTGTGGATGTGGAGGGCTGTAACTTCGGGGTTAGCGGCGTGAGGGGTGGACACTCGCTTAGACTGGACTGGACGCTCGGTGCTGCCCGTGTTTCGACGATGGATGAAAGGAACGGCACCTTATTCCGCGTTGGTGAAACCGTAGCACTGCGAGTTCACACACCTCGTCGATGGCATGTCTAAACGGACGCGGATCCGCCCGAAATCCCGATTCGCAATCAACAGTAATAACAGTCCCCTCGCTCCATAGTGCTGTTCAGCAATCCCGCCACGGTCCGGAGCCAGTTGCCCAACTGCGCGTTCGTGTCGTGATGTATGTAGTGGAAGAATCGGAGATGCCCCAGGTGCAGGAGACGGGTAATAAGTGCGTTGAGAGACCTAGCCGCAAAGAGAGCGTCGTGAAAGACCTCTATGCCCCGTGACCATGAGCAGTCCGAAAACTTGCAAACCGAGGATATCTATTGAGGTGACGAAGTTTTAGGGTCTTCGGGACGATGGAAAGCGATGGCAGGGCGCCGGAAAAGGAGGGCGGCAGCTTCACACCCAAATGGGTGAATCTGCGTGCGGTCACAGGTTGCGGCGAGGGGGCAAAATATTGTCCTCGAGGTCCTCCGAAATGGCGAGCAGAAGCTCATTGGGTAGGTCCAGTAGGGAGGGCGGGCTCGACATAATCGTAGTCGAAAGCAAAGAGAGGGGTGGATAACACATTCAGAGCTTTCGGGTATCCCGACCTCCCATCGGCCGAGTCACCTTGGCTGTCTTTCGAACACAAAAATCCCGCACGCAAGCGCGATGATGAATCGGGATCGATGGCCTGAGATAATCTTCGGAGAGATATGGCTACGGTTTGGACCACAGTTGCTGCGGTGGGCTGCATGTCGGTGGGCTGAGTCGGGTGGCGCACGGCTTTTGAACCGTGGATTCGAGAGAACTCCAGTTATGGGATGAAAATTCTCATTGTGCACGAGCACCTGTTCAACTGCATTGAACGAGTATGCGCTGGTGCCATAGTTGAAAATTTGTGCACAGTGCTTGGCATCTGCGGCGAAGTCTCCACACGAGATGGTGAGAGAAAACTACAGTCCCGTGCCAGTACAAATAGAAAAGGCAGTCCCATTAACCGTTCTTTAACGAGATGGCTCCTCGGCTGTGCTCTTTCCCTGTATATCCATGCTCTTTTGCTCTTCCTCTGCTCTTCGTCCCTGCTTAGCTCAATTTCCCGTGCTTTTACCACTCCCCCGGTGACCTTTTTTCTCCATCTGGCTAAGCCACCGTTGCATTTCCATCCCCATCGTGTTCCTGGTCCCCATTAGGTTCGTTCAACTTTCGACATTTCTTCAACTGGTCACTTCCCGAGCTGTGTCGCAGTATGCACAATCCAGATTCATCCAGCTGACCGGCCCGCAGTGCTTTTTGGCAGGTCGCAGTTCATCACAGCAACTGCTGCCTAGGCCGCAGCTCATTTTATTGCAGTAGATCCGGCCGCAATGTATTTTTCCAAGCATAAGTAGCGCAGTTTTTCCTGACCCAAAGCCCCGCACTTTACTTTCGCTGACCCTCCTCAACTATCCTCAAAACTACTGGGCCCAATCTCTGCTTATTGCTGTGGGTCGCCTCCTGATCTGTTGGCCTCCATTGTATTCACTTTACACCGCTTCCCTGCTGTATTCAATCGTTCACGGAGAGTCAATATTCAACCCAGCTCGGCTGAAAAATTGGACGTGGTTCCGAATTCTCGTGTCGAGCTCGGCTTCAAGACCACGCAATTGATTCCTTCATTTTTGTTCGCACAGTCTGATCTCCGACACCCGGTCCTCGCGTTGATCTCGCTAATACTACGGAATCGGAGGTGCGGTGATCTGAACCTGGCCCAATTGCTTCTACTTATTCGATTTCAGCCTCCTTTCGGTGAAATCCTCTAATCTTCAACAACTCAATCCTTTGTTCACCATCTCACAGTCTAATCCACTTGAAACACCATGGTTTTGTTCAAACTGCGGGACCGGAGTATGTTACCAAGATAAAGTGGGTGATCCATCTATCTACTTCTCGTCTCCTTATCCTATACTCTGACCTGTGTTCATCATTTTTACTTGCAGTGTTGTATGTACTCGTGACTTTAATAATATCTGTTCTATTATCATCCGAGGATGGTTAACAAAGTTACTTGGCAAAACTAACTTAGCCTTACAAAATTTACTTTACTTTACTTGTGGCAGACAAGTAAAGTAAAGTAAGCGAAAGTAACTTGTAAGTAACTTCAAGTCAGAAAAAGTACCAGCATAGTAATTTAACCACTCTATGGATCATAACAAGTGTGAATTTATGCTCTTGTGACTATAACTTGACGTGCTTGGTGGGATTTGATGCCACCTGATGCACAAGTTACTTTGTCTGATCGCATTGATCTAACTTGGTGAGGCCAAGTTACTTCCAAGTAACTTGAAGTTACTTAAAGTAATTTGAAGTAAAGTTATCTGCATTGAGTTAAAAAGAGGATTTATCTTTTTGTTCTGAGATGAATGAGCCTACCATGTTATTGTCACCAAGGCCTAAGTATACTAGGCTGCATAAAAGACAAGAATCCAGAAACACGGCTGGTGAAGTTTCTGCTTACAGTGTAACGGGGACGCAGACCACGGCATCGCAACAGGATCACCACTCCATCTCCGGCAACGTCTTCCTCTTCGAACGAGCGCTGCCATCTCGTGGTCCATGTGCAAGCAAGGACTTATTGCACTCTCATTTACTGAAGCTGAATACATCGCATGCGAGATTATCTGGTTCTGCAGTCTCATCTCTGAACTCGCCAACCTCTGGTCCTTGCCCACATCCCTCCGTTGCGACAACCAGAGCGACATCGTGCTCGCCAACAACTTGAATAGGTTCATGAATGTGCGTACAAAAGACATCGATATTCGCTACTGTCACATCCTGATATTTCTCTCCTATGTCCCACCTGATAATCCCACATTTCCCCACAAGTTAGACAGACTATTACAATGGTAATCCCTCTCCAACTAGTAGGGTTTTGGCGTGTTCTCCTTACCACAGCCATACCATTGTATTTTTGCCTACCATGGTTACTTTTGGGGGGGAAAATTTGATTTGTGGAGGTCAAAAAGAGGGTCAGATTCAATCTAATAGGGTGTTCTAAGCATCATTAGAGTCAATCTAATGACCCTTATACCACACGTACCACTGAAAGTCAACCCTTTGAGATAGCTATTGGAACACGTTTGGGTGGTTAGTCAGCGACTGTTAAAAGTCATTAGACTTGTTTTGTGACTTGGTAAAAATACCACTGCTACCACAAGGAAGGTACTTCCCAGTCAGTAAAATTTGTGACATGGAATAATACCACCACTACCACAGGAACCGTATAGTTTGATCAGTAAAGTTTGTGACCCGAAAAAGTACCACGACTACCACAACCAGCATTTTAAGCAGTCAATAAAATTGTGACCAGTTTAACTTACCACAGCTACAGCTGCTAGGCTGGCCGTTGGCACTTAGCAAAATTTGCCGCCCTCCATTACCACACGTACCACCATTTCTGCAGGCCAATTTCTTCCACAAGTCCATGAGGTCACATGATACCATTGGCCGACTCGGCACATATGTCACGTGCTTCACATGTATGCACAACATGTGATGTATTCATGCCTTGCAACCGGTACCATGAATACCACAGCTACACATATTACCACCGCTACCACAATTAACCTTTACACATCAAATCCAAGAAGCACACGTGTATATTGTGGGTGGGGGGGACGACATTACAAAACTATGATAAATGGAGCACGGGACGACAACAAGACAAGCGGTGGCCATAGGTGGGGGGGGGGGGGGGCAGACGAAGAGAAAAGTGGAAGTGCGGTCAGGCAGACGAGTCGTTGTCAGGCTCGTCCTGCACCAAGTTCCGCTTCCTTGCAACCTCCTCGCGGCGCCTGGAAGCATCTCCAAAGCACGGGCAGTGGCCTCTG